>OX454416.1:137309770-137909770 GCA_949715475.1 Microchrysa polita | reverse complement strand
CCAGGTTTACTTTGGGTGCACCCATTGTGGTAGTTTGAGCCCCAAAGAAATTTTGTCTCCAGCTCATAAGAGCGGGGCATTCGAAGATAACGTGCGAGGCTGATTCCTCGTCTTCGTTGCAGAGGCGGCATAGTGGGTCTTGTGTGTAGATCCCAATTGTATGCAGATGTTTTCGTAGGGTACAATGACCGGTTATAAGGCCTGTCACTGCCCTGAAGTTCGTTTTACTTAGACTGAGGGCTTCGGTGCAGTTGGTTTGCCAGTTAGATTCCAGCATACGCTTGCTGTGCCTGAGCCCTTCAGCTAGTCTCCATCGATTTTGGAATTTATCCTCGGTCCATCGTCTAGCAACGGTTCTGGCAGTAGATTTACTGATTCCGATTGCAGGTTCAGGACCAGTTAAGGGTAGTTCGGAACCCTCTCTTGCAAGGGCGTCCGCTTTCTCATTTCCTTCGATCCCCTTATGTCCCTTCACCCATTTTAGAGTTACTTTGCTCCGGGTAGCTAGGTTTTTGAGATTTTGTTGACATTCCCAAGCCAATTTAGAGGTTGTTTTGGGATTTGCAATGGCTTTTATAGCAGCTTGACTATCGGAGAGAATAAATATGGTCTTATTGGTATATCCCTTTCGAGTACTCTCCCCCGCTGCAAGGTTTATGTCTATAAGTTCTGCCTGGAACACAGTTGTATATTGACCTAGGGGTTTGGAGATACAATAGTTGTTGGTTTTAGTATAAACTCCTGCCCCTGTTCCTTCGTCTGTCTTCGACCCATTCGTGTACCACACGATGTGATTTGATAGATGGTTGTCGTTCCATTTACTCCAGTCTTCCCTAACCGTTGAGGTTTGGATATTGGAGTCGAAGGTGTACATGGCCGGGGTATAGTCGCTGCCCATATCTAGGATTGGGTTTGCAATAGTTTCTGTAATCGTACAGTGTCCTGTCCTTTGTGGTGTCCACATGTTCGATGATTGGAGTCTGTACGCTGCAAGTCTTGCCTCTTCTGTGATTGTGAGGTCCAGTGGTGGCAGGTCTAGTAGTTTCTCTAGAGTTAAAGTTGGTGCACTGCGCATGGCGCCGGTTATGCTTGCGCAGGCCAGTCTCTGTACTGATCCCAACTTCGCTGCTGCTGTTTTTTGCTTGATTTTGGTCCACCAGACTATCGAGCCATAGGTCAGACGGGGTTTGACTACAGCTTCGTATATCCAGTGTATCATTCGTGGTTTTAACCCCCACGTTTGCCCTATTGCTCTTTTTGTCGCATATAGGGTCTGTTTGCCTTTGGCAATTGTATTTTGCAGCTGCTTGTTCCACGTGAGTTTGTTATCCAGGGTGATTCCCAGATATTTTACTTCCGTGGTAAACTGCAGTTGTTGGTTGAATAATGTAGGAGCACTGAGCTCTTCCAAGTTGTGCTCTGACCTCTTAGGATGCCATGTTCGCATTTCATTTTCTACCTATCTCGTCAGCTAATTTTTCACACAAAAAAAGATAGTCCAGTATCCGGATGGCCGGTTTTTTTAATCATCAGAATATTTGGGTAACTAGCAGATGCTAGTTTTAACGAGACCGAGGCTAATTTCGGGCGCGGCCGAAATTTGAATACCCGTCACATTTGAATGAAACTTAAGCTCCTTTTGTGTTAAAAATTTCTACCGCAGCCCTATATGACGTGTTGCGATTCCATCTGTTCCTGCATACGTCGGGGTTAATCCAGGAACACACTTGGATGTATTTTGGTTAAGATTCAAAAAGAAAAAAGTTGTTCTTACAAGAACCTCATATTTGGGAGTTGGTTTGTATGACAGCCCTATAATGTAATGTTCCGATTCCATCCATTCCTAAATATCTTCCGAGGCTTTACTAGCCTAAGGTGACCAGATTCCCGAAGGCCCAATGCAGTACACATTCCGGAATTCGGTTTTCAGGCAAAGCCTCAATCGTACTATTTTATTATTTGTTATCATTCGCTTAATGTTATCAAAACTACAAAGTCCCGATGTGATCGCATTAAGCGGCGTCAACTGTATGTCACGAGGCTACCATCATGATGGATGCCATAAAACGACCACATATTCTCCATCCTTTCATAAGTGATATCTGCCTAAACGGAATACAGCAAGAATAGTAGCCTTTATTCTGGGAAATGTGTGGTGAACCTTGTGAAAGCAAGGTTCCAGGGACGTAGCCAGGGGAGGGGTCCAGGAGTCCTTAACTTCAAAAAATTTCGTAAGACCTCATAGAGGCTACACAATTTGAAATAAAATATTTCCCTGTAAGAATGAAATAATTTTTTTTGAGCTGTGCGAAGGGAAGGCAAAAGCAGCACGACGCGGGAACCGAATTCTTGATCGTACTTTCCATAGTTGCTGCTTAGTGCATATACCATGGCCCACGAGCCCTTCTATAATAATTGTACAGAAAAGAAGTCTTTGGCGTTGTAGACGTGGCACTGTTTGCTTCCGACCATAGCGGAGCAATTAAGTAATCGTGCGTGCTATCGTGCTCGTCCAGCCTCGTCAAGCGATAAAATTGAATTCGATACAGGAACAGTGGGACAGGAGGCATATTATTCATTGGGGCAACGCCGACACTTCTCTACAATTAGCAACATGATTCTAAAAATGTCATAACTTCTGAAGCCCAGCTAAATCCTGGCTACGTCCTTGCAAGGTTCTGTTGGTACTAAACAAGACCCAGAAAAGATCTCTCAACTTCTAAATGTTTTCATTGACAAAACATCATCAGCATGTGAGGTGCAAATGTATGTTCTAACACGCAAAGTTATAACAGGCATGGAAGAAGTGTAGCCAGGATCTCGTTTAAAAGGGGCAAACCCAAAAATTGTTCAACACAATGAACCCGGATTTTTTTTAGGGTTAGGAATAGGTATTTAATTCAAATGTACGACAAAGATTAGGACTTTTTGTCAGTTTAAATTGTCGGTTTTTTAAAACCATATTTCAAAAAGGACAATTTATAATCCAATTTGTTTCAATACGGATTCGATTTCCGCTTTCTAGACAGTCGATACTTAGTGATTTTTCAACTTTTGAATTTCAGTGTTCGAAAGTGCAGTCTCAGCAGCATTGTAGGGATGATGATGGCCTTTCCCTATCTATGACTATCCGTGACCCTGAGACAAAAATCATGAAGCTGTTTATTTGAAGTACGAAAATTACACATCCTTGTACCTACCTATTTAAAAGTTTCGTTTTGTTTATTACAATAGGTAAACTAACACCTCATTGCGCAGACAATTCTTAAGCGGATGGCGACCCTCTGGGGATTTATCGCTACTTTATTGGATTTAGTCGAAATATAGGGGAAATCCTTGCAGAGTCCTTTAGTTTGCATTTTCGTTTTCCTAAAGAGGTTGATAGGGGAATCGGATGGAGTACAGTAATTTTTCCATCGTTTTGCGAAAAATTCAAATCGCATCTTTACATGGCTGTTACTTCTGAACCTTGGCACCTATAAATGCTTGAAATTTTTACCTAATACGGGCAGTCCGGTCCTCTATACATGGCTGTTAAATTTCAAAATTTTCCCAAAATTTCCGAATTAGGGACAATTTTCGATTGATACGATTGAAATCCCGGACGCAGATAGGTGGGAACTTGAATTTTGGAGACAATGTGAGCGGTGAGCGCCAAGTATAGCTCTACAGCTACAAGTGTGAGGTACAGCCTTGAAATTTTCACAAGTCTGCCAATTTTCAAATTTATTGGACAAATTTGATAGAGTTTTCGATTAGAAAAGACGAAAGTGCGATTTGGTCAGCTGTAACTGTCGAACGCAGATAGGGGGACCCTAAAGTATGGAGAAATGAAAGTAAATGTAGTCCCTGTAGGTTGTGGAGCTACCTGGCGCTTACATTTAGGTACATTAAATTTCAAAACGATTGACCAAAGAGTTCCGAAATTATTGAAAATGAACGTTTGCCACATGAAAGTGAGATTACCGTGCTAATAACACCTAACAGACTGACTACAGGCCTCACCGAGGAAGTTATTATGCATTCATTTAGGTTTCTTTGGTGTGGCGTTGGGAATGCTGTTCATTTACTAATGCTGTACGATAAGTCAAAATGCTGTACGTCTGGGCAGCGTATACTAGCCACACATTGGGGTGAAGTTTGGTTAAGATTGATTCACAAGGACAAAAATATGTTCATGCAAGAACCTAATTTCCAGCGATTGGCTTGTATGACAGCCCTGTGACGTAGTGTTCCGATTTCATCTGCTCCTAGATATTTTTTGAAGCTTTACTAGGAACACATTTGGATGAAGTTTGGTTACGGTCGGCTCAACAAGGAAAAAGTTTTTCTTAGAAGAATTTAATTTTCAATGGTTCGTTTGTATGGCAGCCCTACGACGTAATGTTCCAATTCCATTTGTTCCTAGATATGTTTTGGGGCTTTCCTAGAAACACACTTGGGTGAAGTTTGGTTAAGATTGGTACATAAAGAAAAAAGTTTTTCTTAGAAAAACCTAATTTTCAGGGGCAGCCCCATGATCCCATAGTCCGATTCCATTTGTTCCGACATATATACAGCGTACACTAAAAAGAAACTTGTGTACAAATTTTCAGCCCGATAGCTTCAAAACTGAGGGACTAGTTTGCGTTGCAACAGACGGACAGACAGACAGACAGACAGACAGACAGACGGACATGGCTCAATTGATTTCTTTCGTCACGCTGATCAATAATATATATACTTTATATAGTCGGAGGTGCTTCCTTCTGTGCGTTGCAAACTTCATGACAAAGTTAATATACCCTTTCACATAGTGACGGGTATAAAAAGAATGGCGGATACAAATATCTAGTTATATGTACCTAACAGCATAAAACCAACAATTTGAGTACTATTTTTAACAAATTTGAAATTAAAAGGAGGTATAGAAGAAAAATAAAAAATGGAGCCCCATGCAGCAAAACGGGTATAATGCGCAATTACGCTTCGTTCACTTTAAAGTTTAATTTACCATTGTTCCAGGTACTGATAGAAATGGTGGTCTCTCACTTTTTCGTACGGGTCATATAAGAGGATTATTCTTAATAAATTAAATAAAAGGAAACCAAGGAGAGACACAGTAGAAGCAAGTCTCTACAAATAATGTAGACTGCAAACTATGTTTTGTCCGGCAATTTTAAACTTTTAACTTCCTGTCTTTAACTTCTAGTGGAAAACAGTTACGCGGCGACGACTTTTCTTCGCAGCTTTACTCTGCATCTTATCGTCTTTTTTCACCAAACGTGGTTTGGGTCTAAAGTTGGCTAAGAGGCGCCAAATAGTACTAAAATCACAAGGAGCGGAACACCACCTTGTTGTTGGTGCTTTGTCAGATTTTCGACAGCATACTACACACGCTTTTCGGCTGTTTACTATACAACGATCGATGTCGATGGACAGAAAACCAACATCGTCGATGCAGGCCCGGATTTCCCATATGGGCAACTGCCCGAGGCGGCATATTTCTGGAATTTCCATTGCCTTGATTAATTTGAACTTCTAAAATACGCATCTCGAGATATATAATAAATTGAAACTGACGAAAACGGACGCTTGGGTCAGTGCCACATTTACATAAAATGCCACTATAGTATGTAGGTTTTTCAAAAATGTTCACTCTCTACATGTTTGAGCTATACCCATTGCCACTGAATGCATTCACTCACAAGTGAGCGGTCCGAAGTTCCAGAGCGAATTTAGCTTTTATTATTTATCCTTCACCAGAAGGAACATGCAAGCGAGCAACAAAAGTGGTGGGGAATCATAAATCTGAAAAAATATTAATGTGCACTAATTTAATTGTAACGTTTCTTCACAATTTTCAAATCTATTTTCCCGCCATCTACTCGCCGCTTCATACTACATCGCTTAGAAGTGTAAAACTTGCCCTAAGTAGAGGCAGCGCCCGCTCTAAGGGGGGGGGCAAGCCGGGCGGTCGCCTGGGCGCCAAATTTTAGGGGCGGCTTTTTGGCTAGAACTCGAAGAAAAAAAAATATAAAAGCCAGAAGAAAAAATTCAATATCAATTTCCATTAAGTGGAAACGAAACCTACAGATGAAATAAATAGTTGAAAGTTGTGAAACAAAGTCCTTGAGAGCCAACAATTGATAGAAGGTGCTGCATTTAGAATCCTAAAATGCTTGCCTAGTAAGAGTTGCGTAATTGTACGTCTGTGATGCTAGCCCCCGCCCTACTTCCGAAGCTATGCACTACATCTACTTTAAAACTGAAATTGGAGATTTATGTGATAATTTCGTCCTCCAATTGAACATTTAGTACCTCTTCTTTTGACCAGCATTAAGGATTATATTTCATCTTTCTATGCATGATCCCTTAGTGTTAGTCTTACCAGAGGGGAGATGCATCTAATTTTTAAATAGTGGACGAAAGTACCTATAGAACGTAATTTTATTATTGAGTTTATATGCGGAACTTCGCACTTTAATTTCCGGAAGTAAGGTCTAAAACTTTATTTTAGTCTATTGAATCGGAGGAGAGCACGTCCCCTAAAAAAATATTAATCCTCCAGAGAAATTGATATCAAATGAGAAATAATGATTCGTATAAACACTAAACACATAACAGCGATTAAAACAAAGTCTCCTGAGAGAAATTTCATACCCCTACAAGAGTTTTGGAAACCTAAACCCTTGGCGGCAATTTGACTTCAATTCACCCGATCTCCTCGTGGATGGATCGCCTCAGTTGGTTCCCATTGCATTGATTCATCTAGCATTAGGTAAAATTTCAAACAAAATTGTTTGGGTTTCAGCAAGATGAGGAATGGAATCACAGTGCACATTACCAGAGCCGCAGTAGCAGTACTTCCCTTTTTTCAGACATGCTTAATCAGGACTAAGATTGATTGCCCCGATTTAGCTAGCTCTGACCTTCTTCTTTATAAAAATTCTCAGTAAGGGCGTAGGCTGGATTCTCATAAGACATAAAATTTTTCAACATCATGCCCTAGCCCGGATTTTTTTTAGTGGGTCGGAGGGTATGTCATTGCCATTAAACTATATGACAACAAAAATATTTTTAGAAAAAGGGTTAAACATTTGAGAAAGATAAATCCAGAGCGACCTTTTTCCTTTTAACGACAAATGGCGTCTACATGAGTTTCATTCTTTCTTGATTACATCACATGACCTTTGTAAAAAAAAAATATCCATTTCAGACGAAATGTTTTTAAATCGATTAACTTCCCAAAGGAAACTTCGTGTGAGGAGGCCTTTATTCTAACGTTAAAACATGGCGGACAGCAAAATCTTTATAAAGTATACATTTAAGCCCAGAAGTAATGGAGTGATGAAACACGGACAATATAGGCTTTTTGGCGGCGAAATATTTTCTTGAATGGGGTTGGTTGGGCAACATGATCGGAAACATAGGTGGTTAGGATCCTCACAAAAAGAACTTAGGATGTCACTTGGGGCATAATTTAAGTTTCGAAAGGCTAGGTCACGCAAACGCGGATAGGATATGGATATGATGATGTTTATGACACCTACATGTGGGTGTTCAAGCTTCGGATATTAAATGCCTAAAACTGCAGTCTCAATAGAATTGTGCGGATGATACTTTTAGAATCCCTGTCTCGGAATAGCCGAGACCACCAGACTGAAATCTTTCTTAAAATTGCGATTGAGACCAGGCGCCAGCTGACACCACCAACACGCAGATTTGTAGCACTGAAATTTTCATACGTAGAGCATCGATTTTTTATGAGGTAATACAGCAGTAAGACAAAAATTTATCCTTGATCAACTGACAGACAGGGGGAGGGAGGGTCAAGCGCCACTCCCTGCCTTGCCTCCCCAACCTCCTGGGCTACAACTATGGTTCTCTAAGATGTCGCATTTATGAAAATAAACCACGGACGTTCCACACTGAAGAAATCCGGCTAACTGAAGTTTATCAGCTGCGTAGTCTGCAAGGATGTTATGGGAAACTCATCTACTTCAACGACGTACATATTACCTACTATCAATCTGCCTGGTATATCACCCAGAGGCGGCAATTTGTCCTCTTGCCCGGGGCGGCGTAAGTGCTAGATGACAATACACCTGTCAAACCATCTAAACTTTTTGTTTTTGGTTGAAATTGAGACTTCAGAATCATTAAGAAGTTTATTTGTGTAATAAAATAGTGATATTTCAGTGTCAAGTAGAAATACAAAAGGTATCTTCTATGGTCATGATCCACAGCTTACATGAAAAATTGTGCCATGAGTCGTTTCTGTGTGCCTCTCATTCAGTTTTTTACTCCATTACCAACCCGACAACGTATACATACATACATACAACGTATACATTTTGTTGCTAGTTTTCTTACTTTCTATATGTTTTCAAAACCTAGACTTGTTTCGTGCTGATATCTCTCAGGATTCCAAAACGATGTGTCCATCGCATACTTCTGCATCTAATGCACATTTTTTGTTGGATATGCCTTCGTAAGCCCTAATCTATTTATTCCTAGAGCCATCGAATTTCACTTTCAATGCACTTAACCCTAAATTTCTAACAATACGTATACTTGACGTGTTCGCTCACATTAGAATGTGTATACGCATACGCATTCCACGAGTCTGGTTAACTACTCACTGCAGCAGTGCTTTTCTTAGTTAGTTGTTGTATGTTGATGTTGGCAACATCCTGTTTGTGGTCTAACTACTACAACTACTGTTGGACATCCGAGGCGCAGGCCTCCATTCTCGAAACATTATTCACATACGACCAACTGTTAAAACAACAGACTGCACAACTCCATCTGAATGTTTTGACCGTTTCATAACTAAGGAAATGGTGCAGATTATATTGACAAATGGAGCTTCCAAATTCGAATATCCGAATAGTTCGCTTCTGAAACCCACGTGTATTTTAGAGCTAAGGGCTTATTTTGGTCTACAAATTTTGTCTGGGGCACTGAAAAATAATCACTTATCGGCTGAAAAAATGTATGACCCGAAACTGGGTAAAAGATGCGAAAACGATTATAGGAAACTATGAACATGTCGAAATTACGTGTTGTTAGTAATAACGCCCTAACCAGTCATGTTAGTATTCCAGTGTTAATTCAACATGAACTTGATTTGGAAATTCAGTGGAAAGCAAAACATTATAATATAGCCGACGCAACATAAACTAAAATATGGCCATCGGGCGCCAAAAATCATACATCTCTGGATTTTTGCAGGATGGTTGGGGATAGGACCCTGATTATGGAAAAAAAAATTGGGAACCGATTGGGACTCCGCAAACTTGGTAACAGTTACAGCAAAATGTTATTATAAGAAAATAAACCACATAGGAACATATAACACACTACGCCGGGTTTTGCATCACAATTCCTAAAAAATGCATCTTGAAATTTGGTGTGAATAGTCTTAAAAAATTGCGACTGAAATGAAAATGTTACGCATGTCAGTTGGTGTAACCAAAAGGGACCACATCAAGAGTAGCTACATCTGAGGCAGCTTGTCCATAGACCAACCAATCACCGAAAAGTTCGAAGACAAATGGATTCGTATTGCCATGTTCAACGGCGTCCGCCTGAGAACCCCGCAAAGAGAGTGATATCAATGGAAGTTCCACTTGATGGACCCAAGGCCAGAGTCAGACTGAAGAACACCTGGATGTGTCAAATAAAGAAGCAACAACAACGCATTGGTCTCGGCGATGACACGATCCAAGATGTGCCTACTAGGCCAGCCATTTTATGATTTCAGGTCGCAAAAAATAGCTCGCCTCTGGTTTTTTGGGATATTGTTAGGGTAGATAGCAGAAGTGTACCACCAAGTTTGCAATTTCGAAAAACCTGTGCTAACCCCGTGACCCTAAAAAAAAACCCAAAATTTTCGGATTCTTTTCATATTTTGGTTTGTAATTTTTAAAAGGTGCTTCCTACAAGAAAGTCGTCCACTGGATTTTTAAAGCTAACAAAACCTTCTTTAATTTGAGTCCACTTCCAGCTTTGTAGGTGTAAAGGATCCAAAAATACAGCACTTTAAACATTGTTTTTTTGTATAAAAGTTCGAACTTGTAATTTTAGTCATTTTCCGAACTAAATATGGGCTTAAATGCGCATTCTACGGAGAAAGTCATGTCACACGAAGTTATAAACCAGTTATATAGCTGTAAATATGTCAGAACGACCGGAATCGGACCCTTGGGTCATAGGGCTGCCCCTGAAAATTAGGTTCTTCTAAGAAAATGTTTTTTCTTTATGTACCAATATTAACCAAACTTCACCCAAGTGTTTTCCCGGTTAAGCCTCAAAAAATATCTAGGAACAGATGAAATCAGAACACTACGTCATAGGGCTGTCATACAAACCAACCTCTGGAAATTAGGTTCTTCTAAGAAAAACTTTTTTCTCTATGAACCAATCTTAACTAAACCTCACCCAGACGTGTTCCTAGTAAAGCCTCAAACATATCTAGGAATGGATTGAAGCGGAACATTACGTCATAGGGCTGTCATACAAACCAACCCCTAAATATTAGGTTCATGTAAGAAATTTTTTTTCTTTTTGAATCTTAACCAAAATTCATCCAACTGTGTTCCTGGATTAGCCTCAACGCATCCAGGAACAGATGGAATCGGAACACGTCATAGAGTACGCTATTTTTTGCGACCTAACGCCTTATATTTCGGTTTATTGACTGGCCTATACACCGCAGGTCGAGCAACGCGAAACCATGGAGGGGTATAAAGAACAAGTCAAGGAAGAAGAAGCGATTAAATTATTATTATGTTTTTTTTTATGCCAAAAAATGTAATTTTTTTTAACAGTTCAGCACTTTGTGTTGGACCACATCATAGTACTTTTTTCCCCGAATGTAGGCAGCATTTTATCCACTTTTGCACTCTTCATTACAGAACGTATCCCCAATATTGTTGTGTTTTCTTAATTTCAATCATTTTTAAAATTTACTTCCAAAATGATACGAAATTACAAAGGTGCATATATAAGGTTAATTTGAGTTTTTTGCTTTACTTGGAAAACAACTCAAGTACTGTGAAAGTATTTTGTGAAATGCCGCATTTGCCCCAGCGCGGGGCGCGGTATATTCAAAGAAAAAGACTTTTTTCATTGGTCTTGAAAAACACTACTCTCACCTATGTGGAAAACTGTCTTATGCTGGAGATGATCTTTTTCTGATTAAGTACCAAGCGGTGTCCAGAGATTTCCCGTTGAAGACATTTTAAATATCCGATTTTTTTTAGTTCAATTCATCCTTTATCTACACATAAAATTCTTTATTTTTGGCACATTAAATAAATCTTTATGGTACGTCTGTCAAGTTAGCACTATCATTTTAAAATTTCGACAAACGCTATAGCGCATTAAATGTAGCGATTTTGTCGTAATTCCTTCCTCCTTCTTCCCCTTAAAAACAATCCTTAAGTGCATTTGAGCCTCATTTAATTTCCGTAAAACAAAAAGTGTCAAATTAATTGTCGCAGGAACCGAAAGGCATATTGCACCCTTCAAAAAATTTGTCGCGCCCCTTCTACCCCTTAAAAACAACCCTTAAGTGCATGTCAGCCTCAGTTCGCCAAACACGAGTTTGTCGCGCTACTTCTTCCCTTAAACACTTTTAAGTGGCGCGACAAATTTTTTCAGAGTGGAAGTCTCTTAAGCACCCTTTAAGGGTAGTTTTTAAGGGGGAGAAGGGGCGCGACAGTTTTTTTTCTTTTTCCGTTTAATTACGACAAAATCGCGACATTTAATGCGCTATAGCGTTTGTCGATATTTTAAAGGGGTATTGCTAGCTTGACAGACGTCTTTATGGTCACACATGCTGCCTCGCATATAGAAATAAATAACTTAAATACATGATCAAGTTCTTATTCAACTTTTCTCAATTGTAAGACGACACACGCCAGATCGTTTTCAGATATGTATATATTAATACCATACTATTACGACTCGTATGTGCGTATAGTACTCTTGATACAAAGATGTAATATCGCTTAACGGAACTTTATAATTCTTCTCCAATTTTTCGTCTCCCGTAAGGAGTATCACTATATTGGTCACCCGACTTATGGTCTCAAAAAGATAAAGTCACAGTCACAGCGCTCGCTGGCAGCATAGCCTCTTGTCGAATGGGATATTTGTTGGGTAGACCTAAACCTATCCGAATAAATCTTTAGCTGACTAGCACCAAAAGATATTCACGTACGAGCGCTTACATTAAATAATCGTTCCTACGTACTCATGATAATACCTTATGATGGTCACTGGTCAGTC
Organism: Microchrysa polita; assembly: GCA_949715475.1. Taxonomy (NCBI): domain Eukaryota; kingdom Metazoa; phylum Arthropoda; class Insecta; order Diptera; family Stratiomyidae; genus Microchrysa; species Microchrysa polita. Next base: position 137,897,491 of record OX454416.1, on the reverse strand, counting down.
TGGTAGCGCGACTTTCTTCTTCCATCGAGAGATGAAGTTGGTCGAGTCGCATCGCGATCGTGTTGCACGTGGCCCGGAATGTTGTAATGTCCAGTAGCTGAATATGTTGTGTTAAAACTTCTTATGATAAGTCAGTAATGAAAATCATGCAATCGAGATCAAGAGCAATCAAGGAAAAATTGTATATGTATAAAGTTATGCAGACGATCGGTGACAGTGACAGGGCTATTTTGGAAATGAGAGCGATAGTAGATGATTTTGGTTTGGTAAGGTATTTGAAGATGAAGATTAAATTTATTAAATAAATGACAAACTGTATGCAGTTGCACCTAAGACTCGAGATAAATTAGCGACATTTTATCTTCCTGATTTGGTTGAATTGGTCGACATTATTGTAGAGGGATTGTTTTTATTTTAGAAATTATTAATTAAAATTTTTAGTTAAGCGGAATCAATGTCTCTCGCAATGTTTCAAAATGTCATTTAATCGTATTGTTCTAGAATAGTCTCTTTAGAGTCAAACCTCCAGGCTTCTTCTTCCTGGGTGGACTCGCTTACCCATACAATAATGAGAATTAAACTACCGCGATACATCAAGAAGTATTAAACTGAGTAATTTAGTTTTTTTTTTAACTGCAACATGACGATGAATGTTTTTCACTAGAAAGAATAAAAAGTTTATATGAATCTAAAGAGTTTTGGGTCCGGAAGAAAGGAAAAATAAAGGTTCAGCTGATAAGCTGACTAGCACCAAAAGATACTACACGAAACATCTCTTAGTTTTCTTCTTAGCAAAAACAGAAACGGAATTTAGATTTACTATCTGTTAAGCTTTTTACTTTCATCTTTTTTGTTAATATTTCAACGTATCGTTCTAGTTTTATTTTCTTAGTGTCTGGTCGCATCAAAACTAACTTCAGCGCATGCTGCAACGAAAAATATAATGATCAACTCATTGATAAATGTAGCTGTATAATAAATCCTTCCATCTATAGATATCGTTAAATACCATTCACCTTTAATGATTACAGAGAAAAAAATGTTAACAAACAAATATTTTTACAATTCAAACTGAACCGAATTTTCTTAAATCTTTTTGCACTCAACACAACTAAGCGTTACTAAAATATTACAAAAATCGACGACTTTTCCAAGGCACACTTTTTTTTGGACTGGCCCATCCAATGTGTAGTAAGTACGTCATCAGCATCAGCAGCAACAGCAATCTTTACTTATCGATTTTTATCAACATAGCCATTAGATTGCTGACTTTGAGCACATTTTCGAATAGACGTGTAATTTAATCAAATTCGATACATCATAGTCGACAAAAAAATTTTGGAAATATTTTTGATTCATTACCTAAATTCGATATGGTAGTTTTTCGAATTAGGTTTTTATCAGTTTATGTCGTTCCTCTGTACGGCGAACGGTTCGATATCTAAATCGCAGTTTTTTTGTTGTCTTTGGTGTCGATTTTGTTGCGGAGACTAGACGAAATGTGAATTAAGTTTTTATTTGATGATTGATACGTGTGCCAAATGTACGCCTGAAAAATATTGATCAGTTATTCGATGGTTGTGCTGTTTTAATTGTGTGTTAAAACTAACTGGACTAGAGTATACAATCACCAGAGGAGAGTAACAAGCCTTTTCATTAACCTGGCAACATGGAGATGGTTCAAATTGACCGAAGCTACTTTTAATTTCTAAATATGTTCTGTTTGTATACATTCAGAGTTGTCATAGCCCTCTGTAGCTGTAGAGTGTAGATATACATGTTTTTAAAGATTTCTTGCTAAAAATCAGTCTGGATAAAGTTTAAGAGAATTTTAAATTAGTTAGAATTAAAAAAAAAGCAGTTTGACGCATCCCGCAATGCTGTTGTTGTTCTTACATACAATTTTTACTAAACTTGTTTTAAGCAATAAGATGTCCTTTTTTCTATCTGAAATTGTGTTGAGATTATAAAACAAGTACCCGAAGTTGAAAACAAAAGCAAAATGTTAGTGCAAAAAAGTTTACAAAAACTTAAAAAGTAGTTTATAGCGACAATTTTGACTCCTTTTTATAAATCTTCTTATGGGGCTGAAATGTTTTTTTTAACAAAGGTAAAACTAATTTATTTCACAACTTTAACCTTTATGTCTACTACCACATACCCGGGTATGTCTTTCATCTTTAATTTGAAATATTTCGAGCTCTATGGGTCATATCGATTTGAAATTTTTAGTAGTCTCCTAAAATATTGTTTTGTAACATATTCTTTTTTTGTGATTTTTGCAAGGAAGATATTAACGGTTTTAGAAATTTACTTCTTATATTATACAAGCAACATACACCGGTATGTGTAGTATGGGGAAGCTATTCGTTTGGCTGTTAATTAATAAAATCCATAGGAATGTTCTATTTTCAAAGTAGATCCAATAAAAAACAAGAGAATATATTCATTCAATAATAGCTGCGTTTCTTTAGTGCCAGAACAATACTTAAGGTAACCTCATCTCCATCTACAAATTTGACAAGTGTTCTTCTGTACAGAATCATTTTGAATAAGATTTGAAAGTAAGTAAGGCTACCGTGTCCTGTTCTTGATCCAAGGAAACGCATAATATTTCTTAGTCTGGCTGCCCTAGACTAGCCAGCGTAGACAAACCTCAAGATATTGACATGTGGGAAAAAATTTTTGGAAAATATTAAGTATAGTAGTTGAAGTTTGGTACTTTTAGGAATTCAAACATGATTCTTTTTCTATCATTTGTAATGTAAAATTATATTATCCTTATGCCGCCCACACACTGTCAAAAAAGATTTCGGGCGCCTCGTGTGTGGGCGTACTTAGAGTTCAGATGGGGGAAACTCCATACTGACTGTTTTCTGGTTCCTCTACGGTCTACGGTATGGCTAATGTTATGGAAGTGTATTATTTTTGCAATTGAGTTTTAATTTATTAGTTTTAGCGTTTTTTACATAAATATAACAATTCACAGAAATCTCACATTGATCCCACAACAGAACGAATACGGGCATCGTTGGCTGTTAGAACTCGGTCCAATATCTATTATAATAACTGCGTTATGTATTGCTTTTGGGTCACCTAGACGACATCTTGGTTTCAGAAGGTCCAAGAAGCAAACCTGAACATACAATTGATAGTCTGGGTAGAATTACATATGCATGTTACAACAAAAAAGGCCACTTGACCCAAATTAATGGCCACGTAACTCGATTCGACAAAATTGTGGCCTAGGTTTTGTATTCTCGTTGCTTAGTGGGAGAAATAGAGAGAATAAAAGTACTATTATAACTTTGTGTTATCAATTATTGGATCTTGTCCAAACTTTCTCATTCTCATTCATTTTCAGTTCAAACTTTCTCACTAGCACTTAAAAATTTGTGTTGTGCTGTGACTCTTGATAATTCGAGTAAAGAGGATACGGATCAGGGGAAAAATTTAATTTCTGAGGGTAATCCATTGAATTATCTAGAAAAGGAAAAAGTCACTTTAAATAAATTTCTGAATAGAAAGTTTACATTTTTGCCCAGGACTAAGAGTAATGTATAAGCCATGAATGGAACTTGAAGAATATTTCGAGTTAACGAGAGGTATAAGGCTCGATTCTTCGAATTACAGAATGTTTCTCCTCGTCATAAATGCCCCTAGTTATTTTCGTTCAAACTTGAATGTGTTTCTTGCCTCATTAGGAAAACAGGCAGCTGATAATTAAAAAAATCGAATTATCAAGTAATTCAAATCAACGAGATATTCGAGATATCGAGACACTCAAACTATCGAGTTTTTAAGGAGAGGCTACTGTAACTACTTAAAAGCATTTAACGGTTCGTTTATAACAAAAATAGAATATAAATAAGCAACTTCAACTAATAAAATGTAGGGCATACCTGGGTATGCTGGTTGTACGTTTGTGCATAAATGTTTGGTTGTACTCGTAGACACAAGGGTTAAGGTAGTTTATTCATTCAGTAATAAGAAAACTTGAATTAATAACTTCAAAAATAAATGTTGTGAACTGAAGTTTCCTTCAATAATTTTAAGCCCGGGGTTGTACACCGGTAATTGGCACAAAACTGCACCTTTTGCGGTCAAAATTGAATGGAGAAAAATGGACGTCGTGTTTTAGACAGGAATTTCGATTAGTTAAGAGACGCTATTCATTCAAGGAAAGCAACATGATAACTGCAAATGCTAGTTTGAATCAATATATTGATTTTAAACTGCATCTTTACCATTTATCTGAAATCCTTTCTTAAATAAATTTTGGGAAGTACCTTAGTGGGGATATAACAAGTACACTTGGTCCCGTTCGACTTGTAATTTTTTTAAAAGGGGTACATAGGTAATACGGGTAACAAACTTTTAAGTTTTCATAAAAAACTCATGGACTATGACATATGGATGCGATATTGAATTCTCAAAAAAAGCGTCTCGCATTCATGCAAAAGTGGTTCTTCAGCAGATTGCATTGCATGGTCTGTGAAAGCTCTTGTTTTCGAGAGTAAAAGGAAATCATTAAATTTTATTTTCCACACTACATACGCATGCGTGTAGTTACTGCAAAGAAAATAATATTTCTGGCGAATCTTGGTGCCTATCATTCATTTCCGTGTGCATGTTTATCCATGGAAATGGCGGCACGGTAATGACATTTTTTTAAGTTTCCTTACGTTTCTTTTTAATTGTAAACTTTATCAGGAATAAATTGCGGATTTAGTATGTATTCCCTCCTACAACACGGTATCCTACAGCACATTTTCGCTATTACATGAAAAGGAAATTGCGGAGTCGCTCACTTAACACGGCTTCCTACAACACGGTTACGTTCTTACACTGTTACGAAATTGCGAAGTCCCTCCCATAACACGCTTTTCAGATTATTTTAAATTCGGTGAGTATCCCCACTTTTTATCATCTGCAGTCGTCTGGAATCGAAAGAAAGTGCAAGAATTTGTTTGTAACTGTCGTTTCGGATGCCGCGTCGTTCTAATAGGGCTCTATAACTTATGAAAGAACGCCAGTTCAGCCGTAAAATTTTGTATAAGTATTCACAACAAGTTTAAGATAATTTTAACGTAAACATTGAGTCGCTCCGGTCGCTCCATTATCCCCCCATTTAAATTTTTCAAAACGGCATATCCATAACTCCCCCAAAATTGGAGCAGAGTGCTAAATTTTGGTTTGTTGCGATTGGAGGTCATGGTTACCCCACCCACCAAAAATCAGCTCATTCGGATAAAAACTAAGGGTATCTCCCATACAAAGTCACCCATCAGGAGTTTGTTCTACGTACGAGTAGGTACTACTCATTTTATAAACTGTAGAACAAAGTTGTCTTGGGTCACTTTGTATGGGAGGTACCCTTAGTTTTTATCCGAATGAGCTGATTTTTGGTGGGTGGGGTGACTATGACCTCCAATCGCAACAAACCAAAATTTAGCATCGTGGATTCTAGATGTCATTGATTGGCAATCATTAGATATTATTAAGGCTTTTTCACTTAAAGTATGTCTTGAAATAATATATAGGTATCATAGATATGCAGGCAGAATCTCAGGAAAATTCCATTGCTGTAATACTAGAGCTGGATCGATCGATTGGAGGTGAAGACTTCGTTTATATGGAGTCTGATGATTATTGTTAGTTGAACATGATATCGATGAAAAGGATCTCATAGATATGGCTGCAGGTTTTAATAATCCTTTCGACTCGGAGGACAGTAGCTCCGAAAATTTTGCCAAAGTTAGAAATTTAACCTTACAAAAATACAGAAGGTTTTATCCTTGGCCCAAAACCTCGAAGCATTTTGAAAATATAAAAGAAAATTATAATTTGTATTACAAATAAATTGAATTGTTTTTTTTTTTATTTATTTTTTGTATCATAGATATGAGCATGATGCTGATCTCATTACCTCAACAAAAAGCAGATACGATCTTGGAAATAGGATGTCACTAACACATCCTGCGGCCTTAGTCCAATGTTGGATTGTCGCGCCTGTTATTTATTTTATTTTTATTATAGATATGTTATATATTAAAAATTTGAGTAAAAGTGTTAAGTTAAAAAAATATTTCGTGGAACGCATCTTCCAATTTCGTATGTATGTCCTAGTCTCCTACAACACGGTTTCATATAACACAGCATTTTCTAGGAACGAATCTACCGTGCTATAGGAAAGAAACTAACAAATGTATGCGTTTAATTCCGGAATATTAAAAAAATGCTTACCACTCAAATGACAGTTCAACCGGACCCTTCCATATAGTTCAACTTTCAACTGAAATTCTAATGATCGCTTTGAAATAAACTTGAGACTCGAAATGTGTCAATTATCGTATAACTACTCACCTCCATTGTCGTCGAGTAAAAGCTCAGTTTTAGAAGATTATACCGTGAATAGCTCTAGCTCTAGCTAAAATACAACTGACTACAGCTCATCATACTCTCATATTTTGTGTTTCTGGATTAATTTTTTTTTTTTGTTAATTTTGCTAAAAAACAAAAAAATTTCTTTAAAATAAAATCATTAATTTTCCGGCTATGCTCTTAAGTTTCAAACTATTTAATGGGTGTTTCTGATTCGGAGATAAACACTCCGCTTTAAATAGGACTTTACAAATTAATTTGCCCACGCATGTTTGCAGAACATCAGACATTTTTTTTCGTTTTAAAAATGGTAACTCATTAAACAAATAATAAAAAAAAATTGTGAGATATTTTTTCCAAATTAGAATGATTTTATTGTCAAATTTTTTTTTTACAAAAATTTAAACTCCTGCATAAAAGTTCACAGAGAAACGAATTTTTGTATCTGTATTAGTATTGCTATTTAATATAGGTCCATCCATATAGAGCGTCTTCTTTGCCATTGTATTGGCTAACAAGTTGAACTTATTTATTTTCATCAAATGAAGTGGGCGGAAACTAATTTTGACATTGGTCATTAATATTGATTTATTGTTATGTTTGACATGATTTTAACGAGTTAATTAAATATTCATATGTATATATGTATGCACTAGAAAACAAATTAAGATTGGATATCTGATTAGTGGCATGAACATAATTTTTTCTACTATAATAATTGTTTTGTTTAGAATATCTCGCTTCGCAATTGATTTCAATCAATGATGACGATCCAATTATGAATAAGTATACACATTAGTATACGTATATTATTAACATCAAGTGGTTTCATGTTAAAAAAAAATTAGTTTAAAAATAAAAATAAAAAATACAGGGTGGGCCACGAAAGACCTACCAATTTTAAAAGCGTATAACTCTTGTAATTACCAATTGCTTTATTTTTTTTATATATGAAATGCATTTTATGCAAATTAAGTATGAAAGATGACATCAGACAAATGTGTACCATTTCGCTCGATACAGACATGGGCTTTTTTAGCGCATTTTCCATTACACCACGTGATGTTTATGGTTGCAGGCTCCGTATTTCGTCTCGAATATTCTGCTTTAGTTGTCTAATAGTCTCTGGTTTATTAACCTTCGGGCGGGCGCAATGCAGCTGACAGATTAAGTGACCAGTTTTTGTTGCGCCAATCAGCGATATGAAAAGGGGGAGACCTGAAACTCACAGTAGCTTAATCTTTATCGATCAACCCAAAGCAGTTTTCAGTTTATATCTACCATATGTCTGAGGGGCGGGAGGGGATGAAATAATATCTCAGATGTATTGCGCCCGATTGTGTTATTTTCTCCTTTTCTATGAAAATTTCTACTTGTTATACTCTTCACATTGCGTAATAACGTTGTATTGACTTTTAGGTTCACCAAATCGTTCAATAGTGTTCTTTTAGTAAAATAAGTTCATATTTTATAAGCAGTCGAGTTGTTGGAGGTTTTTTAAATATTGAAGCTATTGAAAGCGGAATATTCTTAGAAAATTTAAAATGTGAAGGGTATCAAACTTTGTGAGCCAGTATTTGTTTCTAAAATTTCGTAGAACTGTTCCAAAAAGATAATGCAACAATAAATAAGAGTCTATAGAATATACAGAAACATAGTTTCATTCTTTTTTCTGCACTTAATCTGTCAGATGCATTGCGCCCGATCGTGTTAGGATTAGTATTTCGCCGCCGGAAGGTTAATATACACTTTGTCTTTTAAATATCCCAATAAAAAAAGTCGGGCGCAGTTAAATCTGGTGAACGAGGTGGCCAAGGGTAATCTGAATTTTTGGAAATCAAACGTTCGCCAAAAATTTCGCGTTGTTGGTGGTCCTGGGGTAGCAGAGTTTGCACAATTTGAATTTTGTATGGGTGCATCTTAAAATCCAACTTTAAAATTCTCCGGAATGTTGTTCTGGACATGCCCAATTGGGTCGAACGACGACGAGTTGAGACAAATTGATCATTTGCAACACTCTGCCGCACAGCTTCCACCATGTCCTCAGTGCGAATATTTAGACTAGGACCTCTTCCTGGACGGTCGGCCACTGAGCCCTGTTCCTCAAAACGGTCGATCAAACTTCTAATCATGAACGCTGTGGGAGCTGATCTTGAATTAAAATATTGGCGATATTTTCGCTGTGTCATAACAATAGATCGTTGACAAGAATAGAAAAAATCGATGATTTTAACTCGTTGCTGTGTACTTTATGAACTCATTATAAATTTCCAAGAGTTAAATTATAATCTGTAAAAAGAAAAAAAGAAAAAAAATTAAAAATAAAAAAGCTATACGTGGTTCAAATTGGTAGGTCTTTCATGGCCCACCCGGTACAACAAAAACATGTAAAATAAATATGCATCCACATTCGTATCTAGTACCTGATCATGAAAACATTCAAACATCTTCTTCCATTTCTTGTATAGTTTATGACAGCATTAAGCGCTACTTTATTAAGCAGATCAAATACCCATCATGAGCCCCAATTGTTCATTAGGATAACCACGGAAATCGTTATTTATAACCTCCAATATAATAATAAACACAATTTAATTTCCATTTTACACAAAAGACTTACTGTCGAATCTGAAAAGTGGCTATTCTTGTTTAGATCTTTACATCTTTACATACTTTACGACTCAAGTCAATAAAATCAATTAAGAGTCATATGTAAATTATATTATTATTATTTAATGGTTTAAATCATTTGTGTTCACTGATCGGTCAATTTACTATTAAATTTTAAATAAATAGTTCATTCATATTATACATATAAATATATAAGATTAATGTCTTCTTCTTCCTTGCCTCGTTCTTTATACCGCTCCATGGTTCCGCGTTGCTCGACCTGCGGTGTAGGCACATCGCCCGTTTTGGCGATAATTTCTCAGCATATTTCTACAGGCAGCTCTATCTTGGAAGTGTCATCGCCGAGACCAATGCGTTGTTGTTGCTTTTTCATTTGACACATCCAGGTGTTCTTTGGTCTGCCTCTGGCCTTGGGTCCATCAAGTGGAACTTCCATTGATATCGCTCTCTTTGCGGGGTTCTCAGGCGGACGCCTTTGAACATGGCAATACCAATCCATTCGTCGGTCTTCGAGCTTTTCGGTGATTGGTTGGTCTATGGACAAGCTGCCTCGGATATAAGATTAATGACATTATCAAAATTTGGTTGATTTGTGTGGGTCGGTAATGATTAAGCTTTCATTCAACCATAATTTGCGGTCGTTTGAGATATAATAAAATTTTTGTAAATGAAAATTTATTATACATATGTGATGTGATAAACGTGAATATGTATCATAAAATAGTTGCGACGATAAAAGTGGAACGGACATATTTTTTGAGTGGCGATTTAAAGCTATAATAATGTACGTATGTAAATTTAAAAGTACTGCTAAACAATATGCGACGAATTGAGGAGGACAATTTAAAGGATATGCCAATAGAAGTGATGTAATATGAGTTGGGAGATATCCTTCCCATCCTAACCCATCATATTACATCATTTCTTGTCGCATGTCCTTTAAATGAAATGTAGCTGCAGGCATAAATTTATAATAGAAAAAAAAAACAATGATAAAAAAATGCTTCCCTGGAGGTACTCAGACGACCTTGTTAGCAGAATATATTTTGTATAAATTTGTATGTATGCATTTTCCTCTTCTATTCATCGTATAGGTATATTCTTGCTTAAGAACTGCTAACATGTCTACTGATCGTAGCAGGAAAGTCAACTATATTATATAAGGTAATTGAATTATCATTGGTGACTTGTTTATCAAATCTTTCTATTACACTTATCTGCTATTCTTTGCATTCTCTGTTATTCCCCAAAATAATTAGTTTCAATGAACCGTGTAACAACTTTCGTTTAACTTTTTTTCTCTTAATGAAAATTTAAAATCTTCTCTGATACTTCACATACCAATGCATACAAAAGATATTCCACTGACAAGGTCGTCTTAGTACCTCCAGGGAAGCGTTTTTTATCATTGTTTTTTTCTAGACTATTATAAATTTATGCCTGCAGCTACATTTCATTCATATAAAGCGAAACGTTGATGACTTTCAGTCGCCTACAACATCAGCCATCAGGCTACTTGATATTCCGATACTTATGCTTTTATTTTATTTTATTTTTGTCAGAGGTGTTAATTTAATGAATGACTTTTCCTGATGATATAAAGAAAAAATGAATTAATAAACGTAGTCAAAGTCGAAATGCACATCTGAATAAATTGATATCGTATATTCAAATTATTATTTTATTTTATGCATACTACGAAGTTGTGTGATATTACCAATTGAAATTGATACAACTAACTTCACTAATACGTCTGAAGATTGAGCTTGAACACGCTGTCGGTTATGGAGAATACAACATGTTTGCTTTCTTCCAGTCCGCGGAAAAAAGATAGTGTCAACAATGTCGCCATCAATGACACGATCGCGTTGAGATTATGTCATGTCGTTGCGGAGTTGAGATACATACATACGTACTTGAAATGCACTTAAGCGTTTATTGTGGTTAAATTGCATGTAACGATTCGTTGGGTTTTAAACGTTTTAACGCTCAATTTGTGCTAAGGGGAAAAACTCTTGACATATGAGTTGAAAGTGATATCGCATATAGAAGTGAATTGAAGGGATTAATGAAAAGGTGCAAACAGTCTTTATTAAGAGCATAATATGTACCTGAATTTGAAAGTTTTTAAAGAATTTGTTTCAATTGGATTATTCTGATCGATTTTTGAAACACTTTAGACGTAAAAACATTAGCTTACGAATAACTATAGAAAAATCCATCACTTTCTATTGAACGATTTTTAAAATCTCCAAAAAATTGTAGAGCCGCGCAGCGCGCACCCGATCAAGGAGAACCACGATTTTGCAGAATTATGAACAAATTTTCATCTCAGAAATTCATGTGAAATGTAAGAGTTAAATTAAAATCTGAAAATGATCGGGCTACTGCCTTAATTCTTTCGTTTTTCATTGATGAAAATATTCAGGCTGGCTCTTTTGAGTTGCCATAAACCGTTAGGACGCTTTTGACTATTGAGTGGCTATTTATTGGGATAACAAAAACCCTTGCCAATTTAATTAAATAATCGGTATACAAATTATTAGTTAGTGACGATGAAAAGAACAGCATTTAGAAGGCAGCCAAACACTCCTAATTGACATACTCCACTTCCGATAGGCTTTTCAATTTAATTTTAACTAATACAAATAGCACTAAGGTTAAAATCTATGCCTATTTAAGTTTACAACAAATATTTTGCCTCTTGCTTTACCAATTCCCTTTAGTACAAATTAGCGATGTCAAAACCCGGACCGACGCACGGACCAAAAACTGAAACTTTCAGAACGGACAACCGGGTTATTTCGTTTTTAGGGTTTAGTCCGAGCGGTTTATCAATTTGTTTTTTAACCGAAATATGAATTTCCTTACATCTTTTCAACAAACATTTTTATGATTCAGATGTGATGAGTCTTATAGTCACCCAAAGCTGATTTCCAGAATAACAATACCCTAATGAAATATTTTAATGGCTGGAATCGCACCAAAATTTAGTTACCCCAAGGTGCACGATACATCAACCAAAGATCGTTGGTAAATCTTTCAGTAGAAAGAGGAGGTATCTCGCGGCCAAGGCGAGCTATAAAAAGGCTGCATTAGACTGTCACTCTGGGTGGGATGATGAACCTTTAATTTGAAATTGAGCGTCCTACTTACGACACCAACCAGACTATACGATGAAGTTTGAAACTTAATACGCCAGGGGATCCTAATCTTTTTCGTATTGTGACTTTTTTCATTGGTTTCGACGTGAAGTTCAATTCAAATGCTTCAACTACCGAAAAGCCAGATTCGCAAAATTTTCACGAATATATTCCAGTGCTGGTGATTAACAAATATTCAAAGATTTAGTAACGGTGGCAGGAAATTTTTGGTAAAAATTTGCTACATAATAGTAAAAAAAATGGACCTGGGGTTTACCTCAATATATCTCACAATTAATGTCGATAAGCAAAAATTACTGAAACTCTTCTTTAAATTTGCCGCGGAGCAAATTCCGAAAACATGACTGTTACTGTTCAACACCTCTATACTATAGTATATAGTCGTCACCAATCTAAAGGCAAAATTTCTTGAATTAACTATAGAACTAAAAATTAAAACGACCGAAAATTATTTAAAACCACGTTAAATACTTCATACCGCAATTGAAAATTAACACCAACCTTGCTTATTAAAACAAACCTTTTACCATATTGAAATGACTATGTGGCACGTTATATGTAAATATGTACAACTAAACTCGGCGTCAAAAGTATCGGGCCACACGCAACTTTCGAACTCTTACCCAATTTTTCCAAAAAGTATGAAACTCACAACTATAAAAGTTATATCTACAGAAAGTGCGTTTAATGACAACTTAAATGACTATCAATTTTATCTAAAGTACTGTAAACTCACATATCAATCAAACAAAAACCACATGCTAACGATTTGCTATGTTTTGACTAGAGTTGGCCCTTACCTTTTTTTTCGTCTTCAGTGAGGGTATAGGATATTTTTTATAATTTCTTTAGTTGTTATTCGTTGCTTGTTTAGTTACGTGTATTTTTTCAACTTTTGTCAGCCAATAATGAATACGACACCGGAGAAAACAGCTCAAGTTGTACTTTAAGCAGGCTTTGCACAGCGTGCGGTCGAATCAGCAGATCATCAGTACAAAGACTTTACAGACGATACTAAGTGACTGGAGCATTCGATCGGCGTCCAGTTACGGGCAGACCTATGGCTATATCAGCAGCAGATGATGATCAACGTTCTGCGAAATTGCGTCTCAACACAGTTCAAGTCCAACAAAAGCTGTGTGACGAACTCTAAGTGGTTATAAGTTATTCTACCGTTAGAAGGAGCCTTGCTAAGCGGAAACTGACTCAAAAGAAAGCGGCAACAGGTCCTAAATTAACGGAAGAACACCGTCGAGCACGACTTGAATTCGCTCGAGAGCATAGGTATTGGACGTTAGAAGAGTGGGGTAATGTACTCTTTACTGATGAGACCAGGGTGAGTCTATATCAAAGTGACCGACGTCAGAGAGTATATAGTCGACCTGGAGAACGTTATTCTCAGTGTTGTATCACGGAATCTTGTTTATGGAGGAGGATATGTAATGATCTGGGCCGGCATCTCACTAACCGGACATACAACACTAGTTTTCATCCAACCAACACGTGGATTGACTTCACACCGCTATATCAATAAAATCCTTGCAGTCCCTGTGGTACCTTACGCAGATTATATTGGACATAGTTTCCAGTTGATGAAGGTTAATGCACGGCCTCATGTTGCTCATGTGGTGACCCAGTATCTTGAGGACGTCGGCATTCGTACGATGGACTGTCCAGATCGAAGTTCGGACTTGAATCCAATAGAACACTTGTGGGATAAGCTAAAACGTGAGATTCGAGCCTACGTTCCTGCTCCAACAACGCTTCCAGAGCTGCGAATCGCAATTGAAAAGGAGTGGAATGCAATTCCCCAAGACTTCATCGTCAGCCTGGTGAGGTCTATGAATACAAATATGCTAGCAGTTATTCGAGCAAGGGGAGGGAACACTGGATACTGACCAAACACTTTATTTTAAATTTTCCTTTGTTTTCAGCTAAAATTTCACCTTTTCATTTGGTGCTTACAAGACCGGAAAACAGAATTGTAACTTTTATACTTTTTAGGAAAATTGGGTTAGAGTTCGAAAGTTGCAGGTGGCCCGATACTTTTGACGCCGAGTGTATATTCCTAGTTTCAGCTTTAAATTTTAGTGTGCTATGATTTAAATCATAAATAATTTGTTGATATTTTAGCCTTTAAAGTCCAATTGTAAACCAATGAAGAGCAATCAATAAACGCACGAAAAGGAAAAATTAAAAATAAACAATTTTCTATGATCTCCACAATTCACTGTAATGCTAGTCCAGGAATTCACCATGATCGATGAGGCATATTCTACTGAAATACTCATGACTTTAAGGACAATTTTCTTCAGGTAGAATTTTAACGATTTTTTTGAAAATTTCACACATCATAGTGGCGGCCACATAAAAAACACGCACCGAAACCCAAAGCGATGCTACTAAGACTAACTACAGAGGGGAAAATGCATATTTACTAACTATCAAATTTCCTAGACACTTCCGAAAAGTTGAAAACTTCCTATTGGTGGTGTGTTCACAATCAGTTTTACTGAACTATAATTTTTTTTGTAAACGCAAATTGAGATCATTATTTATTCAGGGTACTCCCTTAAGTCTTTCGTTTTTCTTTGATAACATTTTCAGGCGGGCCGCTTTTGATAGAGAAGAAACCGTTAGTTTTCATTTCTAGGGTAAATAAAAACATTTGGGAATCGAACTAAATGGTTTTCTGAAATATAAATTGGCAATGGAAAAATTATATATTTTATCGAAAAAAAAAAACGCTTCTAACCCTAATTCATACTACACTTCGCATAGGCTTTTAAGTTTTAATTAATCCAAATAGCAAAAGGTGAAAATCTTAATATTGGTTTGCCTCGTGCTAGACCAATTAGTTTTAGTATACATAATTCCTCAATTTGTGGTTCCATCCTAAATCAACCGAATCACCAATTATTCTATTTTTCTTCTTCTTCTTCTGCACATAAAGCGTGTTAACCAAATCGAGAAGCCACACTCTATACCGGCTAACCGTCTAAAATGATGCACATTAAATTTTACGATTTGTGTAAGTGGTTCTAATGCGATTTGTATGAGATTTATGGCAGTTTAGGTTGAGTCGCACATGTATGTGAATTACTGATCTTTCATAGAGCTAATGGAAC
The DNA here is from genome assembly GCA_949715475.1 of Microchrysa polita. Taxonomy (NCBI): domain Eukaryota; kingdom Metazoa; phylum Arthropoda; class Insecta; order Diptera; family Stratiomyidae; genus Microchrysa; species Microchrysa polita. The sequence goes on along the minus strand of OX454416.1, from coordinate 137,882,184 downwards.
GAGCCAAACACTTTTATTGGAACAATTTTAAGTCAATGGAAAAAAGAGAGAAGAACTAAATAGAAGAAAATAAACTAAATAAATGATTGCTCATACATACTCTTGATTGGTTGTAAGAATGGACGATTTTAATTAAGCAAGAATTGTGTCAGATTCGGTTATGCCAATTTATATTTAAAAAGATTTTATAGATGATTTTTAAAATTGTGTATAAATAAATTTGTATAATAGTGTGGTGCGGTATTGTTTGAAATAGATGTATTGCGTAAGAGCATTCTTGAAGCTTATTAAATGTCCGCCATTAAATTAGATAATTGCAGAAAGGGTCTCAACTCAAGAAAAATAGTCAGGAGAATATACCTACCACTTACAAGCCTTTGTTCTACCTTCCTCGCTATACCGCTACATGGCATTGAGTTGCACGGCCTGCAGTGTAGGGACGTGCGTCGCCCGTTTTGACGTGGCAGCTCAATCCTGTAAGCTAATACCACCAAATCCATTGCATATTTTGTGTAAATGCTGTTGGAGACATGAATGCGGAACGTACCACCGTTTTGAGCAACGTACCCCTGGAGACTTGTTGCTACACCCCTACACTGTGTGTAAAAAGTCTTGTGGTCAACGGAATAATTGTAATATGTGCCGAATTTAGCTATTCAACTGGTTTTTAATTTGGTTCATGTTGCCGGAAGATGATACTAATACCTAAATTTATTCCTTTTGAAAAAAATTAATTAAACCAGAAATCAACTATATTTACAACCACTTTCGCCCAAATTTTTATTTGTTATTTGTTCAAAGATAAACCAAGTAATTAAAAACCAGCTACATTACAATTTATTATAAATTCAAAATAATACCCAAAGCTTGAAATAGCCCATAATGAACACCAGTCAAATAATTTGTTACATTAACGCTCAACTTCCTATTATGTATGTATATATACATATCTTTTATTGTCTTTGTAATTTTGTCAAATTAATTTTAATAAGAGCCAAAATCAACAAAAGTCCAGATATATTGAATTTTACGAGTTTTTCACTTGGGTCTGAATAAAAATATCACTGATAGCCAGTTTCAGATAAAGTCATTAAAACGATCAAAAACAAAAGCGACAAATAAATCACGAAATTTGAAATTATAATAATCGATCCACCCAATCGAAAGATTATCATGTGAAATTGTCATAAAAATTTTATGGGTTATCGAAGAATAATATTTTTTTTTGGCAAATATGTATGAGGAAGAAAAGGTTAATTAATTTGATAAAATTATTTAAATCATACACGTATGGTGACAAGAAGTTTAGTGTTAGAATTTATTTTTCGCTTTTCGGTTAAATGTCAAGGATGGGATCAATTCACAATAATAAAAAAAAAAACAAAAAACCTTACACTTGCGGGTCCTATGTAGAGATGGTATTTTCAAAATGGACGATAAAATTCGCTTTAAATTTGAAAGATAGTTTTCAACTGTATATTGACTTTAAAAAATGTTGTGAAAAAATAATTAGAATTTAACATGTTAAATTATCACTAGAATTGTTCATTAATATCTCCGATGTAGGTCCTTAAAACAGGAAAGAAACACCGGACATGTTATGTACTTAACATTCCCTTTGATTTGACACCCTCTAACCAAGGATTAATTAGTGTCTTTTTTTCTTTAGCTATAATCTTTTGTTTTAAAATGCTGGAATGATTGGACCAAAAGTTGAATACAGTTACAAGATAATTTATTATAATATGTTGTCTAATATCATGTTCCGTCCTTATCATGTCCTGTCCAGGAGCTAATTCAAACAACATCTGAATAATGAGTGTTAGGTATCCAGGAACTATGTATAAAAATTAATAATCGACAATAGTGAGTGTGGACAGCCGCCATCGCCATCTCGCAACGTGCGAGATGCTTAGCATGCAGCCGTCCTATTTTCCCAGTTGCGGGGATACGCTATCAAAATTAAGAGAAAAAAATTGGTCTTTCTTTTTTTCTTTTCAAAAATAGTGCATGAAGCACGATTGTTGTCGGTTTCGACTGCCATTTACGTCATGCCACTCCTGGCAGAATATGACACACCGCGAAGCAGTGGCATCTGATGAGACGCGGGGTGCCATATTCTGGCAGTCGAAGCCGACAACAATCGTGCTTCATGCACTATTTTTGAAAAGAAAAAAAAATTTGTTTTCTCTCTCAATTTTAATAAAAATTAAGTCCGAAATAGAATAGTTACATCCATGTTTCGTACCGAACCGAAGGCTACACTGATATGACCTTAAACGAGACCGAGGCCAATTTCGAGCGCTACCAAAATTTGAATACCCGTCACATTTGAATGAAACTTAAGCTTTGTTTGTGTTAATAATTTTTACCGCAGCCGTATGAAGTGTTCCGATTCCATCTGTTTCTAAATGTATTGAGGCTAAAATAGGAACAAGCGTGGGTTAAGTTTGGGAACGATTCATAAATAAGAAAGTTTTTCTTACAAGATCCTAATTTTGGGAGGTTGGTTTCTATGATAGCCCTCTGAGATGGTGTTCCGATTTCATCCGTTCCTAGATATTTTGAGGCTTGACTAAAAACACACTTTTTTTAAAAGAACCCATTCAATTTTAATTCAATTCATTCTTTATTCAATATAATCTTATGACTAACATATAGCTTAACATATAGATACCGGCAAAAGTCTTAACTCTTAAGTATAATAATAATTGTAAATTGGTAATTTAATTTTTAGACTGGTGGAGTTAGCCGAGGAAAAAATGTTTGAAAACAAACCTATTGTAGGAAAAAGAGAATTTTCCGTTAAACAAGAGAAATTAGATCTAGAGTAACTAAAGGTAAATTTATCAATGGTGAGGCTTCTTATAATGTTGTTGTCAATGCAGTTAGTCCGAAATTTCAAAATGTTTTTATTAGCCAATTTATCCAAAGTTGAGATTTTGGTTTCTTGGTGCAAATTTACAGTCGAACAGAAAAACGGTTTCTTCGTTAGATGTTTCAGAATTTTATTTTGTGTGATTTGTATTTTATTTTACCTAGTTTTGGAATAGAGAGCAATGGATTGGATAACCATTTTGTAAATTAAGAGCTTGTTGTTTGTGGATAGCTTGGATTTTTTATTTAGTATCAAGAGACGCGAGAGCGTCTCGCCCGCCAAAGGAAAAAAACGAAAGCGAACAAGTCTATGATTACCGAAGACAACTTGCTTTTTTGTTTGACAGGGCTACAGCCTTCCAGGGAACATCTCCCAAAAATTTTTTTTTACCAAAATATTCCACATATCCTCTTCTAGTGCCTTTCCAAAAAAAATCTTCGATCGGCATAATAACGAGTAAGATATATGCAATAAACGGTGAAATTTTCACCCTCACAGACTTAAGCGAGTAACCCAATTTCAGACTGGAGTCTACAGTTGCAGAAAGACTTGCTTCTACTGTCTCTCCCCGTGATAGGATTTTTATGAAATTTGGAATGAATGATCCTCTGGTGGTCCTTCTAAAGAATCAATGTCTTCCATTTAGATAAGTGGATAGAATAACGGTAAAATAATAGGTAAAGTTAACAAAAGATTTCCAACAATTGCGTCTTTCGGCTCATCGCATTGACAATTTTTTAAAACACACTGCGACATTGGGACACTGGGACACGGGGAGACTAGGATCCCGGGGGAATTGGGATATTAGGAAATTGGGGCATTAGGGTCTTGGGATATTAGGACATTAAGACATTGGAGCATTAGGCACACTGGGGAAACTGGGACGTGGGTACATCGGAATATCGGGGCATTGGGATATTGGCGCATTGGGACATCGGGTCGGGAGCATTGGAACATTGAGAAATTGGGACAATGAGACATTCTTGCACTTGGACATTAGGATATTAGGCACACTGAGGAAACTCGGACGTGGGGACATTGGGCCACTGGGGCATCGGGATATTGGGACATTGGGATATCAGGATATTAGGACATTGGGATATTGGGACATGGGAACATTTGGATATTGGGCCATTAGAACACTGGGAGACTGCGACGTTGGGGGATTGCGATACTAGGACATTGGACCTTGGGACAATAGGACAATAGGACAATCGGACATTGGGACACTGGCACATAGGGACATTGGGCCACTGAGATATCAGGCTATTGGGACATTGGGACATCGGGATATTGGGTCATTTGGAAATTGGGGCACTGCGATATTAGGACATTCGAACATTGGAATATTGAAATATTGGGACATAGGGATATTGGGAGATTAGGATATTGAGACACTGGAACATTAGGACATTGTGACGCTGGGACATTTGGATACTGGGACATTAGGTACACTGAGAAAATTGGGACATGGGGACATTGGGACAGTGGAACATTCGGATATATGGCTATTGGGATTTTGGGACACTTTGTATAATGCGACATTGGGACATCGGGATATTGGATCAATGGGATATTGGGACATTTGTACATTGGGACACTGGTACATTAGGACATTGGGCCATTGGAATATTATCACATTAGGATACTGGGACATTTGGGACATTGGGAACTGGGATATTAGAAAATCGGGATATTAGGACCTTGGGACAGTAGGACAATTGGACATTGTTATATTAGGACATTAGGTGGGGGACTGGGACACTGGGACACAGGCAGACTGGCACGTTGGGATATTGCGATATTGGGACACTAGGGTAGGGGGACATTCGGACATTAGGCCATTTGGACACTGTGATATTTGCACATTCGGACATTGGGACATAAGGACATTAGAAAATTGGAACACTGGGACATCAGGATCCCCAAACAAAAAATATTAGGTGGCTATTTAAGTATGCAAAAATATATGATATCTGACCAAAAACAACAAAGTTGTAAAAGTTACCCCGCCAAAGAAAAATTCATCTGCCGCAAAAAGAATACATATCACTCCAATCCGCCGCTTATAAGTAATTTAGTTTTAGGTGTAAATGCTGGATGTAATTTTGTTTTAGGTGTAAATGCTGGAGAAATGTACAGGACTACTTCTCAAAGTAATTTGGTGGGAGCATTAACATTTTACTCAGTGCCACTTTGACGGCTCCCACCAAATTACTTTAGGAAGTAGTCCTGTACATTTAAACTTCTCCAGCATTTACACCTAAAACAAAATTACATCCAGCATTTACACCTAAAACAAGATTACTTATGAGCAGCGGATTGGAGTGATATGTATTCTTTTTGCGGCAGATGAATTTTTCTTTGGCGGGGTAACTTTTACAACTTTGTTGTTTTTGGTCAGATAGGATATGATTTTAGCATTTTTTGTGAAGTTATTTCCATATGTGATTGCCCTGTTGGTTTTTTGTCAAGACTTAAGCCCAAGTAATTTAATTCATTGCTCCATGCAATATGATCGCGTAGAAAATTCAGTGGAGAACATGGCAAGTTAGTTCGTTTCCTTTTTTTAGTGAAGAATGTGTCTTGTGTTTTAGTGGTATTCAGCTTAATTTTCAATCGCAAATAGTATTGGTACAGACCTTCGAGTTGATATTCCAGATTATATCTGATTCGGGTCTCTATGGTCGTAATAAATGTAAACGTAATCTGCGAAGCAGTCAGTCGCAACGTTTAGAAATGTCAGCTGTGAATATATTGAAAAGTATCGAGCTGAGGCATGAACCCTGAGTGACTTAAGTTGATATTCTCTTAGTGTTGGCTTTTGGGTTGGTTTCTATGACAGCCCCATAACCCCATTCCATTTGTTCCGACATTTATACCGCTTCACTAAAAAGAAACTTGTATACAGTCAGAGGAGGTGTCCAGGGGGCTCGGACCCCTCCCGAAATTATTTCAACCGGCTACAAAACATCAGTGAATCGTCATTTTGTTTTTAACAAAAGAAATAGAAATGTCACTTTTGAAATCTACACAAAACACGGAAATCACATACAATAAAGTCTAAGTCAGAGAATTCGATCATCTGCTGCTTAATGACCAAAGGAATGGACCCCTACTTACTACCTTCATTTCCCGTGTGCTGATTTTGTTTGGACAGAATTGAGAGCGGTTTCCGCTAACGGTTCCAAATAAATTTATGGGAAACAAATCGTCGAAAAGAGCTCTCATACAATTATAGTATCAACCAAATGGATTTACGTGACTTATTTTTTACATGGATTAAAGTATGAGGAAAGTTAAGTGCTTCCAAATTATTCGTTCACATAATGCTCTCAAAATTGAATTGGCTAAAACTTGTGAAAAAGTGAAAAATATTGTATACCGCGAAATGTACTTATAAGTAAGTACCATGACCCACGAGCCCTTCGATAATTGAACAGGAAGAAGGCCTTTGGTGTTGTAGACACTGGCGACAGTAGTAGCAATAAACCTGGGTTCGCCATAAGACCAGCGCTACAGTAGGCAAGTGCCGCAATGAGACAACGGCCGTTTGAGAATTTTACTGAGCTTTGTTTGAAGTAACGATAACGCTGTGCATGCAATTTCCGACAAAAAGAACAACGAGGCTCAAGTTAAATATCATAGCTTCAAAACTGAGGGACTAGTTCTTTCATATTTGCAAAAAATGTCCAATATTTTATTGTTCTGTGTTTTATAATCTGTTCATCATAGAACATTTTATTGCCAAACACACATTTTTGTCGACTACGGTTTATATTGGAGAAATTATTAATATTTGGGATCCATCAAATGCTACACATTAATTCCAGCTCCGAGATGGGGAAAGTAGTTTTTGTTTAGTATCAGCACCAGACTGGCTGAGGATCACTTTGGGTAAGACACAATTCTTGAAGAATCCTCTCGACTCGATCTCCGAGGCGGTGATTAAAGCCTTCAAAATGTTCAGAAATTAAGTAATGCGAAAAATGCGCACAAATTAGGCACAACCTTTTTTATCAAAACTCTTCACGAAACTCCATAGAGTTTCCACGGAGACTAATTTTTTTTAGGTCTTTGCCACGGATTCCATATGCGACAATACGGAATTCCGTGGAGCTGGTTCTTTTAAGAAACATTTTTGCTACTCGAATTTAACCAAACCTTTTATTAATGTGTCTTTATCGAAACAAGAAAAAATGTAAAGACAAGTGGAATTTTACTAAGGGACCATGTCCCCCGCTGCCCCAATAAAAAAAATCGAATTCTTGTGTTAATAGAAGACTGTGATAATGAAAATAAGCTCGTTTGATTTAAAAAAATAAATTAAAGAAATATTTTTTTTTCAAGTTACTGTCTTAAGTCTTTAGTTTTACCTTCTGGATTTTGATGAGCAATCATCACGTTCTCAGTTTTCTTTTTCAAATTTCCTGCATTAAATACTAGACAGCTACTAAATAATGTTTAGTTCGTTAGTAATAGGGCTTAACAGATTACATTACGGTCGCAGTGCACACCTTCTGCCTACAGGTAGCCTAAGATACCTCTGTAATGAAAAAGCGGACCCAATTTTCTACGCAACATCCCAAATAAAACTTCTCAATATATTAATAACGCATCTTGAAATTCCCCCTTTTTTACGATATTTGTATTTTTTCCAAATCCACTGAAAAAATATTCATCAAAACAACTTAATCATTTTGACTCTAGTTCGTTGGCCTGAAAAAGTCAAGGTGCGATAAGGTCATCATCAAAAATAGTAGAGTAACAATTAAAAATCTCATTAAGCCGATACCGGCCAAACTTCTCCTTTTTTATATTAAATATACACAATGTTGAAAAATATCTTCAAATCTCTTTCATCGATGATTGGTTAAAAAAAACTTGCGGTGAATGCACCATAGCATCCAGTCTAAACGCATAAAGTGGCCTGCAGAAATTTTAATATGTATAATACGGATAAAATATTCTATGGTTGACACTATCCGGTTATTAATTTCTAGTTCCAAAATTGCATGCATAAATGATGGTATTCCAACGAATATAGGAAAAATCGGCTTTTAATATCATTATGAGGCGCGATATGGGACACATTTAGATATGTATCTGTTACTCTAGAATTTGAGCTAGTTAGGCTTACTTAGCTAAGCCTTAGGCATAATGTAGATAGTGACATATTTTCTACATACATAGGCCTAAAATATGTATACGACAGTGAAAGACTGAATTTTCGTTTGCTAGTCTTGCCGTCAAAACAGAACTGCGCATGGTCAATAAATAAGTTTCAAACTCAAAAGAATAGAAATAAAAACCATTTTGTAGACGCTTAAGATCGTTTACACCTTGGCTGCCAATGTGTCACCAGTGAACACACACAAATGATTCACCAAAGGCCTTGTGTCACCGCACCGGTGAACACAGAGAAAGACATTCTTTACAGGCCAATGTGTCACCGGTGACACATTTGTAGTCTTCTTTTTAATTTAAAAATTTAAATTTTACTCAAAATTAATATTATTTTTAGTTTATGAATAACTGAATAAGATTTATAATGAATTATGTTGTAATAAGCCTCTAGGTCTCATTCGAAGAAGGGTTCACAAACTTCATTAAATTAGGAGTAAAGTTTGAAAACGTAATTTCGTCATTCTTACTTCGATTTACACTGTAGAAAGCACTCTAAAATTCTTTTTTCGTAATAGAACTGTAGATTGACGTTTCCTATGCCATTTATGATTACTGCTTAATTGATTGAAGTCAACAATATCTAAAATCGTTTGGAAGAAAAGAAAATGCAATTTGTGTCACCGGTGAACACGATATTATGGTGAATAATTTAATACATTGCTAATTTGCTGTTTTGTGGTGTTTTTAATGGGTTTTTACTTGAGATTTTAACAAGAAAGACAAATGATTTCAGTTTTAAGGATCAAAAATACTAGAAAGAGGAAACAAACAACGCAAACTACATTTGCCCTTCTGTATTGTGTGTCACCGGTGACACAAAGTTCATTTGTTATAAAACAGGCAATTCCCCACAGTCCAATGTGTCACCGGTGAACACACGTTGAATTTGTGTTGAAACTACGCCATTGTATCGTCAGTAAACACCCTAAAAAATATTCCATTAAAATCTGCCGAAAACCTGCAAAAAAAATTGCTTGGCCTGGGAGGAATAATTGTATGGTGTTCACCGGTGACACATTGGCCTGTGAGGAATCGAGCTTATTGTGCTCACCGGCGATACATGGCACGCAAGGTGTTAAAATAATGTTTGCATATTGCCATTCTGTTCTTATTTTTTGCATTCACATATAAATGTCTGTTTAACATTAAAGCCCAGCCCAGCCAATAATATTCACATTTTCATCGCATACACACAATAGAATGTTTCGAAAAATCCGAGTATAGTGAAAAAACATTTCTTAGTTAGGTATGCATTCAAATTGGTTTCGCATGGATACAAAATTATTAATTGCCTATCAGCAAAATTTTTTTGTATGACTCGTGCTATAGTTTTTTTCTTATTCTCTAATTTAATATCGCTGCAGCTGCCGATTAAATGGAATCGATTGTGATTTTCGCTGTGTATATTAAAAACATTTTGATTAAGCTATCGAAATAAACTCTAAATTCTGAAAAGAATAGATTTTCATAATGATTTATTAATGGTAATTCCAATTTAGGCAAAGGCTTTATGAATTCGTTCTTTGAAAACAATGTGCAGTTAAAATGTTTTTTTTTTTCGTTTTATCTAGGTCCGGTTTGTAGAATTTGCCAAACATATCAATCTCCTAAATTAGAAAATAAAAAAAAAATCTGGCGCGACAGTTCAATAGGAGTCATCTGTTAACATATAATTTTTTTAAAGATGTTGAAATCAACAGCTTAAGATTTTAACCGGCGACGACCCTACGCTTCCGTGACAACCGTAATACCCCTACGCCAACCAAACTGCTAATGAATTAATAATGAATTATCAATTAAAGACATAAAGAAATAATATAGCAAAATCCTGAGCGGCATTTGATTCTACTGTAGATTTGTCCTTTGACGTGAAAAACATCTACTAAACATCCAATAAATACATTATTTCAATTCATAAAATGCAAAAAAGATGAACAGAACCGAACTAAATTCGGTTTCTGCGCTAACTAGTTTTTCTCTTCAAAATCAACCTAATTTTTCATTGCATCGATAAATTAGCCAAAAACAAAGACCATTTTTATTTTATTGCGGATACCCAGCATCAGATTGAACACATAAATCCGATCTGATACTGATAGATCATCATCAAAAATTCAATTTTAAATTTCAGATGCTATTCTTGACATCTTGATAGATCAGTTCGATTGACTTCACAAATTGGGCATTAACTTTCAAATGAGCCTTAATTTAATTTCACTTAGTCCGGGCCGAAAGTGGCTAAAAATAAAGTCCAAACTAGAACGGTGCCATATTTCACTTAATTTGGCCGGTATTTACGCTACCTTTTGATTGGAGAAAAAAAAAACGAAAAACGACTCTTCAAGATTGATTGATCAGTTTAATGGATGATAAAGTTATCGCTAAGACGGTATCATCAATTCATGTCAACATTGAAATGTGTTTATCTTTATCCGTTAGCCTACCGAATACGATTTCACGATTTTGTTCTTCTTTCATTTCTGTTGTTCTTGCAATCAAGTTTATTTGCAGTATATAAAGACAAAAAAAACGAGAACGAAAAGCATGATTTCATATCAATGGAAACAGTCGCAGAATTTACTGCGACCGGCCTAACGCCATCCAATAAATACTGACAAAGTCGGATTTCATCTTCTTTTCGGTGCTTTGTTTTTGATATTTCTTTTTTGTAGACAGATTAACTTTTAACTATTCGTATAAATTACTAGATTTTAGTGAATATTGTCATTTAGGCATAGATTAGATAGTATTGCTAATTTTCAAGCTCATTTCCATATCTAATTGCTGTCGAGTGACATACGAGCATAAGAGTATACTTCTATATAAGCTTTGATATTGCATTGAAATCGAATTTAGCATAATTTGAATGGTTGATTTTAAGCGGTGCTTGAGTTACTGAAATACGCAGGACTATCGAAAAAGATTTTAATTAGGATGATATAACGGGTTTTTGTTTGAAATATGCGTTTTGTGTTACTGTTAAGGTCTTATGCTGAAACCCAGTCGTCTATCCATACAATCGATAGAACAATATTTTACTAGTTTTACACTGATATGTCGATTGAGGTGTTACATGTCGATTCTTTCAGTAATTTAGCAATTTAATTTCTTTTTTGTAGCTTAATAATATCGGAATGTATTATAAATTTTCAATTTTCTATTTATTTTCAGGTGAGTTCAAAATTAATATGTTATCCTGTTTGAATATTTCAAAATGCTGCAATCAGCTTGAGTAAGTAGTAAAAAAAAGTTTTTTCCAACCGACATTGTAGAAATATACGTACTTGACTTAACTATAGGGAGCGTATAAAGATCCTCAAAATGCAATGTAGGCTGTAGTGCAGTCATATTAGCATTTCAAATAGAAAAAAATAGAGTAAGGTTAATTTTTTGTGGTTTTCGAATCAGTGGGCTCCCAGGAATCTAAAATTCATTTTGCTGAAAAAAAAATTTGATCGGAAAGGTCCCAAAAAGGACAAAAAGGATACTCTTTAATCCTTGACCGGAGGTCGGCATATGGGGTACCAAATCAAAGAAGACGTCGAGTACATTACATATCCGGTGGTTGTTTCCTGTTTCAAGGACCCTCAACGGAATAAATCGAGCTTGAATGGAAAATTTTCGCGTTTCCCGTGTATCTTTCCAAAGCCATAATTACGAGAATAGCTCTGAAAAAGGACATAAAAGGACACTAATTACAAACCTTGATGGAACGTGGGCATGAGGGGTGTCATATCAAAGAGGACGTCGAGTACATTCCATATCCGGTGTTTGTTACTTGTTTCAAGAACCCTCACATGAGAAAATTGGGATCAAATGGAAAATTTTCGTGTTTCCCGTATCCCAGCAAACACAAGATTTCTTAATTCGTTCTTATATCATTACGAATAATTTTTGTTTCTTATATCATGCTTAATGAAATCTTTACGAAGCTCGTTTGTTGTTAGTTTTACTTCACTTTTTTAAACATGATTAAAGAATGATTTAAGTAACAACAATAGCGATAAAAAATTGGAACTTGTTTTTGAGATGGTGGTTTCATATATCAATCTTTAATCATTCTTACAGAAATATACACGTTTTTTTATACCCGTCACTATGTGAAAGGGTATATTAACTTTGTCATAAAGTTTGCAACGCACAGAAGGAAGCACCTCCGACTATACAAAGTATATATATTATTGATCAGTGTGACGAGAGAAATCGATTGAGCGATGTCTGTCTGTCTGTCTGTCTGTCTGTCTGTCTGTCCGTCTGTTTCAATGCAAACTAGTCCCTGAGCTTTGAAGCTATCGGGCTGAAATTTTGTATACAAGTTTCTTTTTAGTGTAGGCTGTATATATGTCGGAACGAATGGAATCGGATCATGGGGCTGTCATACAAACCAACTCCTAAAAATAAGGTTCTTCTAAGAAAAAATTTTTTCTTTATGAACCAATCTGAACCAAACTTCACCCAAGTGTGTTCCTAGTAAAGCCTCGAAATATGTTTAGGAATGGATGAAATTGGAACACTACGTCATGGGGCTGTCATACAAACCAACCATTGAAAAGAAGGTTCTTCTAAGAAAAACTTTTTTTCTTTATGAACGAATCTTAACCAAACTTCACCCGAGTGTGTTTCTAATAAAGCCTCAAAATATATATAGGAATGGGTGAAATTGGAATACTGCGTCATGGGGCTGTCATACACACCAACCCTTGAAAAGAAGGTTCTTCTAAGAAAAACTTTTTTCTTTTTCAACCAATCTTAACTAAACTTCACCCAACTGTGTTCCTAGTAAAACCTCAAAACATATAAACGAACGCCTTAAATTGAAACACCACCTCATGCGGCTGCCATACAAACCAACTCCCGAGAAGAAAGAAAAACTTTTTTTTTACGAACCAACCCTTTCATGCCCAAATTATGGATTTTAAGCGGAGAATTTTTCTAACAACATTATGTCGTTCAGTAGGCATCTTTTAGGATATTTTCTTGAAAAAAAAATTTAAGCGCTATAGTTAACAAATTAGAGCATGATGCCATATGGCATCATTGGGACTGAAAGGGCACTTATCAAGTTCCGTGTGAAAAATGAGATATTTTGTCGGCAAAACTCCTTCATCGGATTTTTTTTGCAGAATGGTTGGTGACGACCCCCAGATTATGGGAAAAAAAGTCCGAACCGATTGGGGGTCCGCAACCTTAAAAAAGGGGGAAATGGGGAAATGGGGGTCATTTTTCGGTTTTTTGCGAGTATTTCAAAAACGACAAAAGATATAGAAAAATAGTGTGAGAACGAAGAAAACTACATAAAATTATCTTTGCAATGATATATGTATAACACATTAGAGATCTATTCAATGATTCGGCGCTAGCTTAAAAATAAATTAGGACTTTTTCATTTTATACCTTTTTTAAAAGCCCCATAACTCTTGAAAGAATGCTAGTTCAGCCGTAAAATTTGGTACAAGTATTCACAATAAGTTCAATATTATTTTGGCAGAAACATTGAGTCGCTCCGATCAACGACCCCCATTATCCCCCCATTTGAATTTGGCTAAAGGAAATGCCCATAACTCCCCCCAAAATTAGAGCAGAGTGCTAAATTTTGGTTTATTGCGATTGGAGCTCATAATCACCCCACCCACCACAAATTAGCTCATTCGGATAAAAACTAAGGGTGCCTTCCATACAGCAAGCAACTAGCATTTATATGATGCCATATGGCATCATGATCATGCAAAACCACTTTATTGGGGTTTCCTAACAAAAATCCAAAAATCTTTTGATTTTCTCTTACAGCAACCTCTTTACAAAATAAACCATTGAAATGATTTGCATAAAATGATTATTATCAGGAAATATGGGGAAATGGATAAATCAGTTTTTCGGCATTACGACAATCGGCAAACCTTCTCTAAAATTTCATTAAAAATAACATCCCAAAACCAAAAATTTCACGATGGAAAAAATCAACTAGGTATTACACTATTGGGAGAGTCTAATATCACACTAAAAGTTAAAATTTATTTCTTACATTTTCTATGAAAAATCATTAAATTTCATGATGCCATATGGCATCATTGGGAGCGAAAGGATTAACCAAACTTTAAACAAATGGGTTCCTAATAAAGCTTCAAAATATATGCAGTATCGAATGGAATCGCTATGTAATGAAAACTAACTCACCTAAATTAGGTTCTTCTAAGAAAACTTTAGAAATACTAACCAAACTTGACCCAAATCTAGCGAAACCATAAGATGCGGATATATCGGGTGGAAAAAAACACCAATTCATAACGCCGTCATAAAAACGAAATCTCCAAAGTTAGGAAAACTAGGGTTAATTTTGGCTCGATTTCGACATACTTTGATTAGATTTTACCAATTGCAGATATTTAGGGGCAGTGTGAATTGAATTGTATTGAATTCGAGCTAAAATTTACATTAGTTTTCTACACTTAACGTATAAAAACTGTAATGGAGCTAGATTAGATAGATAGATATATAACTTTATTGATTTCAAATAGTTGTGTATTACAATTAATCCTTAAGAGCTATAGACTGGAAGAGTCTTTTCAACTTTGTTTAAATGGTAAGCTTAAGCTGGTTAAATATTCCAAATTTTTGTTGTTTGTTAATTCACAAGGAAAATTTTCAAAAAACCTTGACTAGGCGAACTTAAAGCTAAAATTAAAAACTACCTTAAATCTAAATTACGATTAAGTTAATATTAAGCGGTAAAATGAAAGAAGTTTGCTTAAGCAGAAGATGAGTGTGAGTGCGTCCAGGAAGTATTGATTGCTAATCGGTCGTGAAAATTTGAATGCAATTGGTCTATGCTATCCTTCATAAAAGAAACTCCGGTAATAAGATGTAATCGATTGGTAGAGAACCACCACCGTTTATTCAAAATGATTTTCAGACATGTATTTTGCGCTACGTGTAATCGGTCCTTATGACAATTTGCACATTTACCCCATACAGGGGCCCCGTAAGTCATGATTGGCCGCATGGCGGTTTTATATAACAGAATTTTGTTAAATAGGTTCATTTTGGAGTTTCTGTTAATAAAAGGGTATAGGGAACGTATGCGTTTGTCAATTTTCGAGATTTTATCCTCTATGTGATGTTTGTAGGTGAGTGTTTTGTCTAAAGTTAAACCCAGATATTTAACAGTAGAGCTCCAAGGGATATCCTTACCCAAGAAATTAATACATCTATCCGGCAAGTTAGCTATTTTCCTTTTCTTGGAAAAGAAGATGGATTTCGTTTTTGAGATGTTTAATTTTATTCTCCATCTGTGATAATATTGATAGAGTTGCTCAAGCTTTGACTCAAGGGTATCTATTATTACGGTGGGATCGGTTGACTTCGTATAGATGCACAGGTCATCTGCGAACAAAGCGAGCTCACAGCGATTGTCACAAGGGATATCCGAAATAAAAATATTGAACAAGGTTGGACTTAAGCACGCGCCCTGTGGCACACCTGCTGGTATATCTTTTGGCTCGGATAAGCTGCTATTCACTTTGACGCAGAAGGATCTTTCGGATAAAAATGACTGTATGATCTTTATAAGATACAACGGAAATGAGTGTTTACTTAATTTATATAAAAGACCCTCATGCCAGGTAGTATCGAAAGCCTTTTCGATATCGAGTAATACCATGCCGACGGAGTATTTTCCGGAAAATGATTCTTTAATATGCTCTGTAACTCTGTAAAGTTGGTGGTTTGTTGATAGGCCTTGTTTGAATCCGAATTGAAAGTAAGGAATTACAGGGTTTATGTTTAAAAAGGCGTGTATGCGACTGAGTACAACTTTCTCAAATACCTTACTGATCGAAGGTAATAGACTTATAGGTCGATAATTATTAGGGGATTCTATATCGTTGCCTGACTTTGGAATGGGTATTGCTATCGCTTTTTTCCAAGCAGCAGGAAAGTAACCCAATTTAAAACACGAATTGAAAATAAAATTTATAAAAACAACAATCTTCTTTGGTAGCTTTTTAAGGACGAGATTGGGGAGCTTGTCTATACCAGGTGATTTACTTTTTTTCAATTTATTAAAGATGTGTGAAATTTCCTTGGGCTTACACATGCAGTTTGTGGGAAGAACAAAGCCGGGACTCAGTTGTCTTAAGGTTGTTTTAACTAAGTCCTCATGTATAAAGTTGCCCATTAAACGGGTTAGTTTGTGAGCAGCATGGAACGTTTCAGCGAAGAGATTAGCTTTTTCGCAGTCTTGATACACTAAAATGCCATCATTGCTTTTCATGGGTCCTGAATAGCGACTTTTTTTAAGAGTCAGTGCTTTTTTCAGTTTCCACACATTTCTCGAACCATTGGGGAAGTTTTCTAATGTTCTGTTCCAGTTCTGATTTCGGTGGACAATAACATCTCGTTGAATCATTTTAGTAAGATCTGTGATACGCGATTTTATATTTATATCACGGGTTCGTTGCCATTGTCGTCTCAAAGTGTTTCTTTGCCGGATCATATTTCTGGTCGCTGGGCTTAAATCAGGTGTGAAGGATTTAGGCGTTGATAATTGAGATTGTGTTGATTGCGATATAGCAGTCCATATTTTATTAACTAATGAGTTTATCATCGCATCAACCTGACTTGGGTTGTCGATCGCTGCTAAATCGAGATGGCTTAACGAGACAAGTTCGTTTAGGACTTGACGGAATTGAGGCCAATTTGTGTTTTTAAAGTTATAACTTCTTTGGTGATCAACTTGATCAGAGGATATTTGACAACTCAGTTCAGCAAGTATTGGAAGATGGGTTGAAGATAATGCATGCAGAACCCTGGGATCCGATAAATGGAAGTTGGCATTGGTAAGTATAAGGTCGAGATAGGAACCTCTTCCTTGCGGAGAATAGAAGGATGGCTCATTTGGAGCATGTACTGTTATGTTACGTCTCGAACATAGGTCGTAAAGTATCTTACCTGCTTTGTTGGCCCTTGCACACTTCCAAAAACGATGCCTGGCGTTGAGATCGCCGCAGATGATGTACTTTTGTGGTAGGCTAGTAAACGTCTTTAAATCATCTTGAAAAGATTGTAATTTATAGTAATTTAAATTTGTACCCGGAAAATATGCAGCTACTATTGTGAGATTTTCATTGGTTAGCATAATGGAAATATTTTCAATAATCTTTGACTGAATTACTTTGACGGCTGTGTGTTTAATGTCTTTTCTTATACCGATAGCAACACCCCCTCCTCTGACGCAAACCCTGTCATTTCTATATATACAGTAGTTTGGAATATAAAAGTTATCATTTGGCTTAAGCCATGTTTCCGTTAATATTATTATGTCTATTCTTAACCTATTTATGAAATCAGTAGTTTCAAGTATTTTATTTTTAATGCTTTGAGCGTTCCAAATTAATATATTCAACATCTAATTATGTGTACAGGAATTTAACAGCAAGTTTAACAATAACATCATATTGATCCTTTTTCGACTTACAATGAGCTAGGTTGACGATTAGTTCTGATGATATTTGTATGAGCTCATCGGCCGTAAATAAATCTTTGTTAGAAGTTTGTATGACGTTGCTGTTAAGAGGATTATTCCTTTTCGTCATCTCACTAAATGTTGCTCGAGATGTGTGTTGAACTTGTACTGTCTCTGCAGGATTACTTGAGTTCGGAAGACTCGGAAAATTCGACTCTGTGTTTTGGAATGAATGTTTTGAAGTAATTTGCCTTCGAGTTCCGGGATGCTGATATCTTGCCTTCATTTGCAGATAGTTTGCCCGGCTAACACAGTTTTTATCATTGGCATAATGATTCATTCCACAGTTCACGCATTTAATTTTATCGACTTGATCTGCAAGCAGCGTACACTCTGAGTGCGTATGATCTCCACTACAAATCAAGCATTTGAGAGGGAGATGGCAGTGAGATGAGCCATGTCCAAACATTTGGCAATTGCGACATTGTGTGGGACCCGAATTGCGACGTGAGTGATAGTCCCATCGAACCAACGTGTGCATGATGCTTTTAGTTGCACGTAGTTCATTCAACTTTACTCCCGGTGGATAATATAGTAAATAACGAACGTCATTTTTGTACTGCTTTGATACGAATTTTTTGACTTCATCACATTTTGCATTAATAATTTCGTTGAGATGGATTTTAAGATCATCGCACGGCATGTCGTGTAATCCGGTTAAAATAAATTTTGTGGGACGTCGGTCGGATCGGCGGTGTGTGAAAAAGCTAATTTTCTTCGTAACCATATATTTGCAAATTGTATCGTATTCTTCTGGCGTTGAAAGAAATAGTCTCCGACCAATCGACATCATTTTTATGTCGAAATTAGAAATACCCAATTCCATCATTATAGTGACAATCATCTCCCTGGATATTGTTGGAAAAGTGATAGGTGGTACTTTTACCTTTATTGTTGTGTGCGGTGTCTCGGCATTGTCACAGTCGCTAACGATATCATCCGCTAGTAGTTGGAAACGATTTTCGTGAACAGCTGTTGAATTAGATGAGTCGTCCGTGCGTCGGAATTTTAGTTTGTCCCGAAGAAACATTGTTGGGGAAGTATCCCCAATGGGTCTTTTCCGAGGAGGATTGGGCTCGGATATAATTCCACTTATACTCAACAAAGATCAAAAACAAATTATTGAAAACCGGGAAAGATTAACCACTTTCACTTGTTTGCAATTCTTCACTCGTTTAAACTGCGCTCCACTACCAGTGCTCAGGGCAAAGGTCGATGACAGAATGCATGGCAGTTTGCTCCGTGGCAATGCGCCAATTTTTAAAAGAATCGTACAAGCACCTCAGCTTGGCAATAGTTGGATAAAATTGAGATGAAAAAAAAATTGTTTTGGGTCAAATCAGGCAAATTTGACTTTGAAGCTCTGTAAAAACAAAACCTCCTATCCGACTTTAGTGTGGTTAGTTTTATTTTATAGGTAAATTTTTTGGCTGTAATAAGCATTTTATTTCACTATTCTGGCTGGTCTATCTTTAGAGATATTAGGCTTTAAGTTGTGCAAGAAAATGATTTTTTCAAAAATCTTTAAATGCCTGTGGCGGCTAAAGGGTTAAGCGGTGCGGCAGTTTCAGGACACCCTGTATGTTAGTGAAGAAGACTCCACCATGGTGGCTATATGAGGTTTCATATGTAGTGGCAATAGAACCAGAGTTAGAGTTATCGGGAAATATCCAATCAATTTGCGTACAATGTTTCCTGGTAGGTACATTTACATAGAAGAGATTGCAAGCCTAACGTATTTAGTGCAGTTTCTAGTCTGTCAGTGCCCGACGAACGGCAAATGTTGAAATCCCTCACTAAAAAAATTACTGATTTGACTTGACGTACCATATTTATAGATTAGTAAATAATTTGCTTCAAAATCACTTATTTTGCGTTATTCGTGTTAGAATGTGCGATGTCGTACACTTCTAAGCTCGACTAAGATAAAAGTGAAACATTGAATTTATGCTTATGCTGAGAATTCAATTTTTCCAACAACAAAACACTCTAGCACTGTGACGCGCAGTGAATTTTGTAAAAGAGAACAATTTAGCATTTACAGCGTAATGCCAGGATGTGTGAAAGTGGGACGCACAATTAAACCCCTCAATTCTTAGAAAAAATAACTACCTGAGTACACGAGTTCATTTGTGCATTGTACATATGCAGTAAATATTTACACTCATCATTATGTTAAAGTGTGGAGCTATCGGGCTACAATTTGGTATAGAAAAGAAAAGAAAAGCTCCAAAATATATCCAGGAATAGATGCAATCGGAACACTGACATCAGACAAACCAAACTTCCAAAATTTGGTTCTTTTAAGATTTTTTCTTTTCTTTATGAAGCGATCTTAAGCAATCTTCATCCAAGTACCAACACATCCAGAACTAGATGGATATGGATTCGGAACACGTCATAGGGCTTCGGTAGAAACTATTACCACAAAAAAGCTTATGCTTCATTCAATTGTGACGGGTAGCCTCGGTCTCGTTTTTTCGCTATAATGGATCAGTTTCAGCTTCAAACAGCCGAATATTTTAAAAATCATTAAAAAATCACATTTTTTAATAATCATGAAGTATAAAAAAATGTTCAGTAGTCCAGTCGAATTAGCACATTAAAAACAAAAAATACACTTCGTTTATATTTTGTTGTCTTGAAATAGGCATAGTCGTAGGAAGCTAAAACTTATTTTAATAAAAAAAATATTGATGGAGAAAAGGTCAATGGCAAAAAAGACAAACATTTAGACTAAACTGAAGATAGACATGTAGGGTATCCTACATGTTTTTTTTTTTGTCTTTCTGTGTTCCTTTTTACACTTTTTCTATTCTATATAACAATAACCTAGGTCATAAAGATGAAAAAAAAAAACAATCTTATAATTACCAACTTAAATAGAACTGAAGATTGTGTCAATGTCGAAAATATCAAAAAGATAATCGTTACTAGTGAAAAGACTAACAATAATAAAATATTTTTACAATTATATGCAATCAAAGGAAAGTTGAAAATCGATTAATAGTTATGTCGACACATGCACGCTTTCGTCTTCCGTGTCATCTTCAAGCTCCGTTTCCACTTTCAACATTGAATTTGTCATTAATTGCGTCAAGAGATCAGAAGAGATGAATGCCTCATTCTATCCACATCTGTTCATTATTTATCGTTAGATATGTGTCGCGGCTTTGGTCAGGACGGATAAATCATCAATTCTTCCGTTTATAATATGAACCGGTGGTGAGTTTTTGACATATTCAACATTTGCAATCGCGTTCATGCCTTAAATGAATGCATTTCTTCAATAGCGCAGACATATCAAGCAAGTTTAAATTGGAGAAATTACGAAGTCGAACGAAAATTGAAAGTGTCTAGACAGGCCCATTAACCTGCTGTGCGGTCTGATATTTCTCAAGTTTTATATTGACAGAAATTAATAACCGTTTTGATTTTAAGAAAAATGCGACCTTCTTTGTGGAACCGAGAAATCAAACTCATTTTAAAGTTTAAATAACTCTAAAAAATACTCCTCAAAATTTTAAAATGTTGTCTATTTTCCACGACGGTATCAAATTTACTTCAGTATTACTATTTTTATTGGAAATATCTTTCTTTTTTCGAAAATAGTTCCAGCACTCAAAATGTAACTATAGGTTGCTAGAAATCCGTTAAGTTCACACTTGGTCAAGTGACTTCTTTTCTCATTCAAACTCGAACTTTAAAAATTGTATAGTAGTTACATATTTGACAAAAGAATTAGTTTGAAAACTCGGTTCTACAAAGATAACGGGACATTTATCACAAAACCAAAACAGTTTTATTGTAAAAACATTTTTTTTTAATATTATGATTTACAGTTAGATTGAATTAAATATATCAGCAAGTTTAGCATTTCTTTTGATCGTATGTTACTCTAAAAATACGTAAAATATTAAATATTTTCTCAGAGCAGGCATTATGTATAGCGTCTGAAATTCATATTCGGATTGCACTTCAGGGAAACAAAAGAAAGAAACATCATGGCGATTGTCCAAAAACCCAAGCCGAATTGCTGTAAAGTCGGATAGTCTGATATAATTTTCTTAGGCATTTGAGGAGTTAACGGCGCAATATGCTTCGAATTTTTTCAATGCATCATTATCAAATATTAGCCAAATTGTCATTTTCAATAGCCAAAAAAAAATAGACGAAATCGGACGGGCAGAAATAATTTTTTATTAAGGACATATTTCTCGTATAATGCTTCCAAACAATGAATTCACTCAACTCATAATTTCAGTCATTTTAATTGAAAGCGTGAAGGGTTAATCACTTCACTATATTTCAAAACGTTTTCTTTCATATTTCCATTTTCTTCTGATATTAAATTAAAAAAAAAATCAAATTTAATTTTACTGAAAAATATAGTTAAATAGTTAAATTTTTACAAGCACATTAAAAATAATTTACGAAAGATACATTTCTAAAATATTTTCTGATAAGAAGATAATTTGTTGTTGCCCTAAGCATGTTGATTTTGAAAGTGGAGTAAGTCACACGGATGGACTTACGCCAGTTTCAAAATAAACAGTTGTTGTTAAGTAGCAGAATTTGTGACTATGAAAACAACAGTACATTTTTGAAATATTTGTTTGATTTTTAGGTTTTTTTTAGATTTTCAAAAAACCCTTATGAAATCGATTTTGTCCGTCCGTCTGTCCGTCTGTCCGTCTGTCCGTCCGTCTGTTCACTAAATAACTCGCGAACGGCTTAACCGATCGTCATGAAATTTGGTAGGAATGTGTAGAATGGTAACAGTCTTTGGCACGGAATACTTAAAAGTTGGTAGGACAAAAATAACAGGGTGTCCCGGACATTTGAAAATTTGTTCACTAAATAACTCGCGAACGGCTGAACAGATCGTCATGAAGTTTGGTAGGAATGTGTAGAATGGTAACAGTCTTTGGCATGAAATACTTAAAAATTGGTATGGCAAATATAACAGGGTGTCCCGGACATTTACAAATTTGTTCACTGAATACCTCGCGAACGGCTTAACCAATCGTCATGTATTTTAGTAGGAATGTGTAGAATAGTAACAGTCTTTGGCACGAAATACTTAGAAGTTAGTAGGGCAAAGATAACAGGGTGTCACGGAGATTTAAAAATTTGTTCACTAACTGATCGTTATGAAATTTGGTAGGAATATGTAGAATCGTAAGAGTCTTTAGCACGAAATACTTAGACGTTGGTAGGACAAAGCTAACAGGGTGTCCCGGAGATTTTAAAAAGTCGACTTTTTTAGTTTTTATCGGACATGGACGTATGGGTACTCAAATCAAAGAACTCAATGGGTACATTTCATATCAGTCGCTTTTTTCAGTTTGGAGTAATGGTAACGGAGTTACAGCTAATAAATACAGTTAATATATGTAACCATGATACATAGTAAATCTATCTAACGCCTTTCATTCTGGAACGCATTTATTTAGACCAATCCAAAAATAGATTTACGAGAAGCATTTCATTAATATTGTGAATAATTCTTATTTATTACCTATAAAATATATGTGCAAAATTATTCACTATGTGTGTATTCAAAATCTAAAAAACCCTCGTATTGCGGGCGCAGCCCTCTGTACGCCGGTATTTTTTTGTCATAGAAATAAACCACCAAAGACATGATAATGCCATCATTAACTCAATTTCAATATAGGCGGCTCATATGTATATTGTTGCAAATTAATTTTTTTTTATCTTAGCCCATCATTTGTCTATATCTTTTGCCGTTTTTGAAATAATCGCTAAAACCACTAAGCCCCCTTTTTCAATGTTCCCTTCAATCAGTGAGGACTTTTTTTCCCATAATCAGGGGCCATCCCCAACCATCCTGCAAAAATCCAAAGATGTTTGATTTTCGCCGCTCGGTGGTCATATTTTGGTTATTTCTCTTCGGCTATTATCGTTCCTTCTCCCTCAGTGTTCAGAGTATATGAAGAAAGAGGCCATCTCTCGCGTACTTTTTCAAGAAGAACGGTACCGCGTGTTGCTTTATGCGGTGGGTTGTATCTACGATATGAATGAATATTATGCAAAAAACGCAAAGGGAAGAGTTACATTTTGGTCAGTGGAGGAGGCAATGAATAAAAACCATAAACTAAACCATAAATAAATTGAATCAGCTTAATTTTTGCTATTACAGTGATTTTTTTGGGGTACTCAAAAAACCCAAAACATCGATGTTTTTAGTTCGAAGTTTTCTTACCATCGATGGATTTGTGTCGATGTTTTTTCGATGTTAATCATCGATGTTTTTCTTCCGATGCTCATCTCTAATAAATTTGTATTTTACAAATACACCAAATTAACAAAATTCAAAAATGACTGAGAAAAACGTGAACTTGAACTAAATTCCCAATTCCTTGCAATGTTGCTAAGAAGATGTATTTAGTCAAAATGCTATTTCAAATTACCACTACCCGAAAGATTTTAATCACAATCTATCCAAAACTTAGTCATAATCAATTTTTAACTCACAATCAAATTGTGTCACAACTTGATAATATAAAAATTCCAATAATTTCTCACAGCTATATTTGTGTACTCGTAGGTCGCTGTCAGAAAAATTTAAGTAAGTCTTTGACCAGAAAACCATGCATACCAACCAAATTACTAGGCGAATAAAATAATACCACAAAAAAAAAGAACAGAACCCCGTAAAAAAATTAAGACCTGTCGACCAGAGTCACCGGCGGAGACAAAAACCAACAACACATCGTTTGGAAATCATCAATCATTTTTGCTTTTTATTTAATCCGCCGATAGTGTCTAGTTTTTTTGAAGGCATACGTCTTGATATATTCTCCGTCGAAGAGATTCCGTTTTTTTTTGTGTTCACTATATACTTACATACTATACTTTTTTTGTTTCTTAATTTCTTGTTTTTGGCACTATGTGGTGACGACTCTTTGGATGGCTATGACCGCAAGAGGATTTTATCTATGACGCCTGAGTGTAAATTTTCTTACGCCTAAGAGTCAATATACATATCGGCGAGTATGAGAGTTGTTTCATCATCCATCTTAAACCACATTTTTTTTGTTATTATTTTTTTTAATAGATATAGATATTACTAAGTGTAGTGCTAAAGTTTGGACGGATTTAATGACGGCTTGCTTTTTTTTTTGGAATACATATTTTTGAATTTTTTTTCGATAAGTCTACGACCGAGATACGACGACGACTTCCATCTGTTTTGGGCTATATGGTGAAAAAAGATCAACAACCTGTCTAGCGATATTCAGAATGAGGTCCTACTTATTCATAAGATACGCACTGGCACGAAAAAAAAAGTTGAATCTGTAGTGTGCAAGAGAAACGACAAAATTCACTCGTTCAGCTCATACTCATATTTTGAGTGAAAACAAAAAAAAAACTTCAAAAACGAGCAATTCGTATCCATCCGTTTACATACTTGCATGATGAATTAGGAATCTATATGAATGCGAGGAAAGCATACTCTTTTAATGGGCACTTATTCGTATATGAGTATATCCGCAGAAGCGTAAAGTTGACGCAAAAAAAATTTAAGAAATACCCAAATAAAAAGCATATCTATAAATATATGCATTTTATTTATTTTTATTATGGCGTTAAGACAGCAAAGATGATATTTGACGAAGGTGAAATAAAAATTGGCATTTATGTTGACTTGTTGAGTACTTGTCGGTTTGATGTCGACGTACTTTATTTTTTCTCTGCTCGGCTACGGTCATGACAAGTTGAACCGCCGAAAAAAGAGGATTTTTATCGGTCATATTGGTCTTGTTTTAACATCAATTTGCTTTATTCGTATCACGAGTGCCTACTTTAATGTCAATTTATGTTGAAATATTTCACACGTATTAATTTATCAATTAGTACGGTGAGTATGCATAGCCATAGGTATTCAGGACAATGGACCGCTGTGACTTGTGAGTAATGACTATTGAGAGTCTTTGAGATGCCGGTGCACATTGCGGATCCGAATAAAACGTTGATACTAGCTCTTTTAGCATTTGAAGTCCTTCTGAGTAAATTATTCCAAAGTGAAGTATGAGAGCATAATGCTTGATCAATCAAATTTGTTTGACATTTTCAGGTCAAATATAAAATCAATTTTAGGCAATTTAACAAAAAAATAGTTTTCAATTAAAGAGCTTTAAAGCATGCAAAAGAAAACTTTGCGAAATTTTATAAATTCTTACGCTAATTGTGTTGTTTTTGCTCAATGATTCAATAGATGCATTTGAAGCTGTGTGTATGTAATGTATAAATTCCATGCCAATGGCTTATTACTTTTAAAAACGAACCAAGTTCCCATCATGGTTTTCAGTATAAGAATTCTAGATATATCGTGTCATAGTTGAATCTTTCGAACAAGATTTGGCAATAACAAAAAAGAATTTTTGAGGATAAAAAATGCTAGGCATGTCACATTTCTGCATGGCCAATACTGCGCCCAATTCAGTCACCTATGTATATTGTCAATTAATGTATGTACAATCAAAAATAATAGATGTAAAATGTATGGAGCAGCTGCTGCCGTAAACCACAATCCCCAAAGATAGATGGCCCAAGATAGACTGACAGGGAGGCCAACTTCAGCATCAGAAACGCAATCAGTTCAGCGCTGGTCAGGAACAGTAATGGATTCCTAATAACGTGTGTGTTAGAGTTTGACATACGATTGATCTTATGCGGTGACCAACTATACGCATATAATATTATACAGACATGTATGTACTCCTCATCGAGTGGGAGGCATTAGTTGATCTTCTAGGTGATTGCTTATATGTAGTCCTCAAATTCGTTGAGTTGCGCTCTTGTTAAGTCAGACCATGCTTGAGCGACTCACATCACAAATAATGTACTCGATATTGTGAGTGAATGCACGGACTAGTATGTGATATTCGTGCTTAAAATTTATTTGTCGGATCTATCTATATTTGAATAAAAGTAGATGTATCACCGCACAGCATATGTCATGGAGAAAAAAAATGTACCTAGACGAGCATATTGGCAAACTAGAAGAAGTTGTGTCATCGTTCGATTATAGTGATTTTTATTTTTTGTCACTTGAGATAAGTGATGAATGATATTATTTCATGTCGAATAATTCTTAGAAAAATAAAACTATTACATATCTGAAATACGAGAAGACTTACGTTTGTATGAATTTTATTAGATGGAGAGATGTCGATTCTTGATACATTCGCTATATTACTCAGAAGAGATTAACCTGTCACTCATAAATGGCTGCTCATTTTGCAAAACGTCAACAATATTGTTCTGAGTTAGCTGAACTATGTTCTCAACTATTCTAGGAGGCTAATCAACTTACAATAGTTTCAATCAAATTGCTACCAAATCAAACGAATTACAGTTAGACAATACAAAATTGAATATTGAAAAACGAAAGACTCAAGCCAGTAACCTCAAAGTTGTTCTGATTTAATGCGTAAAAAAAGTTTAATTGTTAAGTGCTATGCAGTTAAATGAACTTTTTACAGTAGATGTGAGCATTTTTCGAAAATAAGCAATTTTTGTTTTTGAATACAACAACAGTGATCCTTAGCCGGTGGGGCGCGATCCTAACTCCTCAAAAATTTACAAAAAATTATCACGAAACTATCAGGAAATTCTCAATTTGAAAGTAATTTGGCATATCTTTAGTGCAGAACGAAGATTGACAAATTTTCGCAAAAAAGGACACATTTCAGACATTCAGTTCAAAAGTGCGGGTGGGTCAAAGTATAAGGTTCTTTAAAAAAAAATGCAATAAAATTAACATTTTTACATGTATTATGGCTTTATTAGTAAGCAGAAACATTGTCATTAATCATGGAACACAACTTCATTCAAGTGGCCGCCTCACCTGGCTTCCTAGTATTCCATCACTTCAACTTCCCAAGACCTTGTTAATGGTTTCGGGGTGTAGCACACGGATGTTTGAATCGTTTCTAGATTTTTGGCGTAACATCAGTCCTTCAAGGTTGCCAACCCAAAGACAAATACAAAGGGCGTCAAATCGCAAATCCGAGGTGGCCAATTGACATTGCGGTCTTGACAATAACATTCGCGATTTGGGAATTTAGAGCCTTCTGGGCTGGGTGGCATGATGCGCCCTTCTGCATACATCAGAAGTCGTCCAAATCCATATCTTCGATTTCAGTAAAAAAAAAGTCGGAAAAAACAGCTGTGAAACGCCCATATATGAAGGAAATTTTTTGAACTTCGGCATCCTTGACTCAAGGTCTCCTTGAGTTTAGGTATGTTCATAAGTGCTATGCAGTGATATTAATAGATGAAAGCTCGAATTCAAGCCTAAAATAAGACTGGGTTGTCTCTGTGGTGTCGCCCAATTCAGTTTATAGGGTTTCCGTTGATACTGTCTGCTATGGCTGCAGGGACGTAGCCAGGGGAGGGGTCCATGGGGTCCGGACCCCTACCTCCCTTCAATAATACCCGAGTTTATAGTGATTACAGTATAAATTCACTTTTTATCATATTTTTCTGAAGATTCTGTGTGACTGAATATTATAGAAAATATCCCATATGACAATTGGTTTAAAGATGTTTTTTTTTTTCAAAACTGAATAAATCCGAATGTCAATCAATACACAATTATCTGAACACAACCCTTCAAATTGCGCGGAATCTATGCAAAAGCCTATTTAATGTCTGGTGTCGAAAATTATTATTCACTCTTATTTTATTTATTGGATGTATGGACGTGTTTTCATGTGAGCGTTAAACTTTCTGCTGCGCATATTCTGAGCATTGCTACAAAAATTAATACGTGCGAATATCGGCCCTTTGGGTCCAGTGAAGGATAAGCTCGCAAATATTTTACGCATGGCGATAGTTGGCTTAAACGGAAACTTAATTCTCGCTTGAGCTAATCGCAGAGGTGATTCGGCTGATTTGGGAGAGGGAGATATAAAGGTACATGAAACCCTTAGA
Source organism: Microchrysa polita (assembly GCA_949715475.1). Taxonomy (NCBI): domain Eukaryota; kingdom Metazoa; phylum Arthropoda; class Insecta; order Diptera; family Stratiomyidae; genus Microchrysa; species Microchrysa polita. The sequence continues at coordinate 137,853,631 of OX454416.1, read as the reverse complement.
CAAAGAATGAAGAGAGAGTTTGCATCTGTTACTCTTATTGGAAAACGCAAGATATTCGACTGCTTTGAAAGGCTGTGCAAATAATGGTTATGTAATTAAGCCTTTGTATTGTATACCTATAATTTTGCAATTTTTCTAGAATCAAAATATGATCTATCGAAAAGCGCATTATAAGAGTGGCCTTATAGGAGTGTAAGATTGTAGTCTTCTGCTGCTTGCTTATGACAAAACGCTCAAGTCTTAGCGAAGCAAAACAATTTTAAAGAAGCAAACGGTAGAACAAAATTGGATAAGCACGATAATACGAGGACGGTTCAAATACAACACGGAATTTCGCAATAAAAAAATGTACTATTCAATTATAGAGAAACAATTTTGACAGTTTTCCAGTTAGTCTTCCCCACACTGCATGCATTTTTGCCACCTCCCAGCAAGCTTTTGGATATGTTTTTCGGAAAAATTTTGCGACTTCTCACTTCTTTATAGCTTTCGAAACGTTCAATGGACCGAATAAGTAATAATCATAGGGTGATAAGTCTGAACTATATATGGAGGGTGTTCCAGTTTTCTCCATTTCAATTCGTTCAATGCTGTAGAGGACGCGTACACATTTCCCTGTGCTTGAATTTATACTCAACATTCAGAAGTTTTAGCACCCATTTGCCTGAGATTTGCGGTAACCTAGCCGCTCATGAATAATTTACTCAAAACTACCTACGGTTATGCCCAATTCAGTCATATTACGTACACTACTGCGTCGGTCATCCAAAATGAGTTTTTCAACGGCGGCGGCTCTCACATTTCCATCGGTGGCACTGGGTACCCGCATATGGTAACTTTGCCTCAACTTTTCGGCCTTTTCAAAACATTTATACACATGGGTTTTAGAGAGACACTCATCCTCGAACTTTTACATAAGATTTGACTAAAAACAAATAATGATGCGTTGCGCAAGATGCACTGGTACACTCTTTTCACTCATGATGGTTATAATTACACTAAAAAATGGGTTTGCGCGGTTCCAGCTGTTCTCAACGTTTCATAACAGATCAGCCTAATATTTAGTGCATCCACTTTTACGACACTAAATTTGACGCGCCTGAAAATTCCCTTGGACCCCTCCCGAAACATAATCCTAGCTACGTCCCTGTATGGCTGCTATACATTTCCTTCACGTGGCTCCAGTATTTGTCTGGTTGTTTGAAGCTTCACAATATTAAAATCATGCTCGAACTTCTTCAGGGTGCCACGAATTGCCAGCTCATGCTGCATCGATCAACGAAACTCAACAAAATTTATTTTTTATTAAACTTCTAATACTTTGCTGTAAAATGTTCCTCCATTAGTTTTTGTGCGAAAATGCCGTAGTTGGTGAAAGGGCTCTTCAGACCTTACAGAGAATGCAGGAACTAAAAAAGGTAGGAGACCACTGGTCCAAACATTGCTCGTGCATTTATGTATGGATTTAGTTTGTCGTTTGTGTAAATGATCAAAATTAGCTAATACAGAGTTGACACAAAGTCAATGTCAACCAGGATCCTAATGATCAGGGCCGGATTTCCCGTGAGGGCAACCTCGGCAGCTGCACAAGGCGGCATATTCTGAAGGGCGTTAAATTTTTAAACTCTCCATCGCTTTAAAATTCTGTGGATGATAATTTTGGAAAACTCAAGGAACAGCCACAATTAGACAAAATTTTAACTACCTCTTTCAATTCTTTTCTAGTTACATAGGCGTATTCTAGCACGTCCAATCGCCTATTTACCGTATTGTAATGGACAGTACTCGTCCATAAAAAATGGAACTTACAAAATTTACAGCCGGTCGAAATGCGATCTAATGGCTAAAATATTGCAAAGGAGGATCAAGCGCAAAAGGGATCGATTTTTGTGGTGCACATTTTGATGAATATTTTGGAGTTCTAGCTGTCGCCGTTCAAAAGTTACACCCGGTCAAAATGCCACCTAAAGGTAGAATAATCGCAAAAAAAATGAATAGGGGGGATTAGAGTGTCGATTTAGAGTATATTTTGCTAGAAATTTTAAAGTCGTAGGTGTCTGCGTTCGAAAGTTACGGCCGTTTAAAGATGTGACCCAATCAAAAAATAAGCGTAAACGAAGTCAATTTCCCGTAAATGCTAAGCACTTTGAACATTTTACGGTACAATTTCGGGATTTTAATGGCGGACAGACTTGTTAAATACGGGGCTGTTTTTCAGGATTTATCTCACCACTCACTCTCTATTTTGATATCCCTATTGATCCCTTAAAAAAAATATTAATTGTTTTAACTTTCATAATATTTGATTGGATTATATGCTTCAATCTTAATTTGCTTAACACTAGTTTTTCTTTACCCCAGAAAACATAGAAACACCAGGTCCGTTTATTTCAATCCCTTGTTTATCAGGATCCGTGCGGATGCCATCTGCCGATACTCTCTGTCTCGAGAGGCATTCCACAAGAACCTCCATACTGAAAGACTCAATTTTACGCTGAAAGTGCTGAGCCTCGTTAAGCCAATGTTGTTGTTGTTGTTGTATTAGCGGCACAGACAAAAAACGTTTAGTATATGTTGCATAATAGTTATTCGAAGATGGTGGGCATTCCATCTTCGAGGTCGAGGTTAATGAAGGAAGCTGCTTCTATAGGTTGTGATCACAACGCAAGGGGTGTAAGTTGCGTGGGAGCAAGACATTCGAGAATGTGGTCTACATCGTGTGGACTGCTTCCGCAGGCTCTGGGCAGGTGTTTGCAACTTCGTTATTTAAACGCGATAAATAAGAGTTTAGTCGCGGGCACCAACCGGATCGGAGCTGAGCTAAGGTGGTACGAGTAGCTCTAGGTAGTTGCTCTCCATCAGGAGATATGGCTTGGGGTTTGGTGCCAAGTACACGATTATTTGCGAGACTTTGAGTAGCTTTAAGAACGTCTTGTGTGTGTAGCAGTGGCGTGGCGTCTTTGGAAGCAAGGGAAGCAATGCTTCCCTTCTTAATTCATAATAAAAAAAAGCAAGATAGCGTGACATTGTTTTTTGAATTTTTTTTCTTGCACATACGATTTTTATAATACATATAAAATCATACGCAACCCTGTGCACCGTATAAATCTGCTTTAGCATGCGCCCTCTACAACAAACCCAATACACCAACCCAACTGTTTCATGAAAAAAATCCACAGCGAGATTGTTCACAATCGCTAACCACGGCGAGACAGAAGCTTGTGGAGCAAATTTACCCGAGGATTGGGTGGAGGAGGAAAGTTAGTGCGAGAATTAATTCGCCGTTGGAGGTGGATTTTAAATTGCTTTTTGTACAAAGAATTAGTAAATAGTAAAGGAAGGAGCATGTGGCAATACTACCGTGCAACGAAAAGGTAACCACTTTCTGGTTCTCCTTTCTCGTTCTATCCTTAACATAAGTATTCTAGTCTCGCTGTCATCTCAGGAGTAGGGTAAAAGTATGAATGAGATAGAAAATGGTTACCTTTTCTTGGTCTATGACTTGTTCCTTTTATATTTACTAATTCTTTGTTTTTGTACAAATTTCCGACTGATGTGTGTGTACAGTTCGTGGCAAAACTGATACCAATTTTTCGATTTCGCTTGGAGACAATTTGTATAGCGAAGCGATGTTGAGTTTATTTTAAATTTCAAGTTCAGTTTAAAAATTCAATTTGATGCTTGTAAGTATGCGTGTATGTAATTTCTGGTACGTGGAAAGGCTATTTTTTTTAAAGAAAACGAGTAAATTGTTCGGAAGAATATCGATTTTCAAAATGTATGGTAATAGAGAGAGAGAGAGAGAGAGAGAGCGTGTCAGCATGCGTTCTAATAACTTTTCGACAAAATCTTTCTGGTGAAATACATTTTCGGAGTGCAAAGTAAGTACTCTTATGTATGTAGATACATACTTGAATAACGAATAATGTAATAGAAAAAACTATTGACAAAACTTGCGTCTTCCTAAGACTTCAGAATATTTTTTGTTTAGTTTGCAGTAATTTTGATTTTTTTGACTGCTTCCCTCTTCTCCCAAGTCACGCCACGCCACTGGTGTGTAGGTCTGCAATCTTCGCCTTGTAGTCGGAGTTATCGAAGGGAACCTTTTTGTATCGCTGGACTTCGCGCTCTTTGTCCCTGATAGAGCGTCTGATTCGTCGTGGTGGAGGTGTTTTGTCCATAAGTTCATTGTTCGGGTGATTAGTTCGATAACATCCGACTAGATATTGCTAAGTAAAAAGTTCATTATGGCTTCTCAAAGTCATCATCTCTGTCTCCTGGTGCAGATGATCCACTGAGGACATCTTAACCCAGCCGGTGATGGTGCGAAGTGCCGTGTTTTTTCAGGTTTGTGTTTGGCCCCAATTTGTGTTGCACAGACCATTTGTCAATGTCGGTGCTGCATAGTTGACTAGGGGGCGACCGATGGCTTTATAGGTAGCCAGAAGTGTTTCTTTGTCAGTGCCCCAAGTACTACCGGCAAGACCTTTAAGTATTTTGTTTCTGCTACTGAGTTTAGAGCAGATGATAAATTTGCTGGAGTTGTCTGTCGTTCACACCTAGGATCTTGGGAGTCCGAATCGTAGGGATAACGTTGGTGTCGACGAATATGGGAAGTTGCATATTGTACTCTTGGCTGAAGCTTGTGAATAGTGTGGCGAAAGACTTGGACGCCGAGAGCTTCAAGCTTTTACTCACAAAGAAGTCGTTGAGCGTCAGCAGGTATTCATTAATGCGGTCGCACATTTCGGGAATGTCGTTGCCAGTCGCCATGATGGTACAGTCGTCGGCATAAGAGATTATTTCGAGTCCCGTGGGTGGTGTGGGAAATCCTGACATGTAAAGGTTGAAAAGGTTGGGAGATATAACTCCGCCCTGTGGAACGCCTTGTTTAATTTTCCTGTGTTTGGACTTCCCCTTCCTAAACTCGGTGCAGAATTGACGACCGGCAAGGTAATTTGCGATCCATTTATGAAAACATGGAGGAGTAGTGTTGCGTAAATTAAGTCAGAAGAACTGTGTGGTTGGTTAACAGTGCCAAACGCTTTTGACAAATCGAGAGCTACGAGGATAGTGCGCTTGCAGGGTTTCGGCTGAGTGAGTCCATTGATTATCTTGTCTAGAGCGGTTGTGGTGCTATACATTTTCCGGAAACCGTGTTGATGATTGCCAAGCTGAACGTGCTCTAGAAGTTTTAGCAACACTAGTGCCTCGAGTATTTTGGCCACGGGGGACAGTAGCGTTATTGGACGGTATGATTCTGCTAGTGTATGATATTTACCTGGTTTCGGTATGGGGGTGATACGGCCTTTTTTCCTTAGCTCAGGTATGATGAAGGTTTTCAGCGACAGGTTCATAGTAGCAGTAATATAATCAATGGCCGGAGAGTCGTCAGTGTGTTTAAGAATAATCATGGCAATACCGTCTGATCCGTACGCTTTGGAATTTTTAGAATTTTTTATAGCAATCTCTACTTCGTTTGAGGTAACCTGGAGGTGTTGGTCAGTGGTGCTGTTGCGGATAGCTCTGGTAATTATGCGCTTGAGCTTATCTTTTTCGGGCTGTTCGACGAATTGTTGGCTAAAATTGTGAGCGCATTTTTCGTCGTTGTTGTATGTGTTATAACCGAACTTTATGGCTACTTTACCTTTGGGTTTTGTAGGATTTGATAGAGCACCGTTCTACAAAAGTTGCTTACGCCGGATTTGAAGTGGCAGGGTTTTAAATGTGAATTTCATAGCTTCCTCATATGGTCATTAAGCCAATGTCGTTAAGATTGTCGCCAATATTCAAGCTTAAACCACGTACCACAGACTCTACCACCAGACGATCGAATGTAGTCGGCGCGTTATGACAAAATCAAAATCGCTCTTTTTTTCAATTGCTTTCAAGTCTACAGTGGAGAACGAAAGCGAGTGCCTCTATACTTTTTATTTACCATAGTTTCAGGTGAGGTTCACCGAATGGATTTTAGACTGATCCGTTTTGCTCCTTGAGTATAGATTCGATGTGTTTGTCCTGCCAATATTGTCTTTTTTTTTTAAAGACATCTCCAAATTTGGTGAATCGAACACGTATCGATCACCATATCCACGAATTCCCTTTTTAGTGGAGTCGTTGCGACTGCTTGCGCTGGACATTTGTCCAGAGCGTCCATCGCTGTTACGGAAATAATAGGCCAAGTAAGTCGCTTGACTCACAAAAAAAAACTGGTAGTACCCCAAGAAAGCCGATGAAAATTTTGTTGGTCCTCCTGTGGAAAAGGGATGACCTCCAAAACTTTCATCAAGACACGCAGAATTGTCTTCAACGGTTTGGCAAACTCGAACCTTTCGTAACAAAAACCTGGAGATTTATGTCCTTATGTAACAACCTTAATCTGTTTCAAAAACCTGTCATGTATAGAATTGTTCTACAGCCGATATTCGTAGCACGAGTTTCCCAATATTCTTCAACAATATTTCCAGCGTATAAGCTATTGGAATGCAAGATAGAGCTCTCTGTATTTTCTTGTTGGTAGTTTTCTGGCACACTATTGATCGCTTCGGCTATTCACCACCAACTGCATCCGGGATGTGTTATGAACTCATATGCTGCCTATGTCACTTTTGGTTTTAATAAACTTTTCCAAATTTTAACTTTTGAATTGTCGAATTTGTCATTTGTCTGTAGTGAAAAATACAAAATACCAGCACTGCCAAAAAATCATTTAAAATAATAAAAATCAGCGGACAGACTTTTGCTGATCAATATTTTACGAGTCCTTGAATTGCGACAACTTGAAATTTAAATTCTTGTTGAAACAATTAAAAATCTATGAAATGTTCATACCATAGTGACGGAGGAATAATACGTCAACTGGTTCGCCGAGCTAGACCATGGCTGGAACTGTACCAACTAAATTTAAGGCATGAAGAATGATAATATGCGGACGCAATCGCAAAATCCGGGAGAGCTTAACGAAAATCCCTGCGGAAATGTGTATAGAAGATAAAGGAATATCAACACATACATAATTGAGTCCGTCGCGATCTCTATCGATCTAGACAGCAGAAATCAACACAAAACGAACTCAATTAAATCTTCCAACTCTCTAGTACATTCACACTTTCTCTCATACAAAGGTGCAATGGTTGCATTGTTCGCAACTTCGTTATTCGGTTAAATGTTCAATATCTGCCTTAGCTGCATTTTAAAGTGTTAAGCGTACGTAAATTGAATTTAGAAAGCCCAAATAAATAAATAAACCTTAATTTACACGTGTATTCACAACACAATGCATCTCATGTTCATACTCAGTCAATGAACTAAATTAAATTCAACATTGTCCACAAAGTAGCAGAAAATTTTCAATATATTTCAGACTACTAAAGCGTATAGCGTGACTTAAGTTCAAAACCATACAACCCCTGAGAAAAGATACAAGAAAGTTCACTTCTTGCATACCCGAGCCAGACAGTGAATCAAAGTATCATTAATCTAAATTTTTAAATAATAAAACGAACTAACAGTATCTTCTTGCACGTATTTAGCATTCGGATGATTAGTAGTCAAAACCAATAGAAATATGAATAATTCCGTACAAAAGATCCGATACAATTCGTCAAAATAATCGCCTACACTTACCGGCATCAAAATGATTTTTTTTTTTTTCATAAATGAAATGAAATGCAGAAGATTAATTCTTGCGGGTCACGAAGCATAAACTTCAAAATGATGTCATAGTTCAAAGTCAGAAGAAATCAAGCGATGATCGTACGTATAAAGTGGATAAAATTAAGAATGAAAAATCGAATTTTGTTTTTGTATTCTTTGCATTTCCTTTGTGGTTTATGTAAACAGAAAATATTTATACCAGCTCATGCTATTATGCTTTGCTTTAGCTATAGTCTAGAGAAAGCCAAGAGTTTTTATCCAAATCATATATAGGATATCCGCGATAACATAATAACACACGAACGCGACCACATCATAATTTCTCGAACAGGTTTGCATTCGCACGCTTCAAAATTATTTGCACGTCACCCGTACTAAGATCGTTCAATTCGTCCGTAATACTCGTAATATGGAAATGAAGTTGTTGCGCTAAAACAATAAGTCTATGCTCTGCAAAAAAAGAATGATATATTATGGATCACTTCAATCATTCTTGACTTTAGAGTGAATATCGTTGCCGCGTTCCCGTGACTTCAACACTGGCCCGAAAAGGTAAAAATTTCTCTCTTTCGCTCCTTTGTCTGACGAAGTGTTTCATCAGTACGTCCGTTGATGCTTTGATCTTCTTTCTGACAACCGAAAAAGAAATTATTATTGATGTGAGATCGGAAAAGGGGCTCTTTCATGACATGTCTTTCAAAAAAAAAAAAAAAAGAAAATATTGAGCTTAGGTTACATGTAAATATTTCACTTAACTTGGATTTACTCAATCTTCTTGTTGTGTGTGTTGTGATTTTTTATCTTTTTCTCAGCACGTTCACATTTTTCGATTATGTAGATATCTCGAGCGCATGTTGTTTTCACTGTAAAGCCCTCGGTAGAAACATTGGAAAATAGCGCCATCGTCCAGCATTAACACTACTTGACCGACTAACTAACACCAAAAACAACATTTATCAAAGACCTTTGAAGACTAAGGCTATGATGACGGTACCACCGAGCACTGCGAAATATTACAACTATCCAAATATCTTTTATACTATGTATGTATCTTGAAAAATTGTTGATTGACAGACGGACTTTTAATTCACACAACTTGCAAATTTTAAAATTATTTTCACCAGTATAATAATTGAGCCAAATATGTGTACAATCTTTTGAATACGTTCATAAATCTATTTTCAGACTTCGTTTTGTTTCAAAGATAAATTGATTGCACACAATAAAAATAATATTAGGCACATCGCCCCGTTTAAATGTGTAATATATTGTCAAATGTCTGAGCAGATTACTATCAAATCGCGAGTCGACGTGAATTCTCGCTATGGTTACTTTTCAATTGAAAATCGCAACGTTTTCATGCTGGTTGTGGTTACTTTCCTATACGATTTTGACCATTTGATGATGATTGACCAATGGCGTGGAATCGGTACCCCTGGTTGCCTATTGTTTCAAAACAAGTCATAGTTTTAATGGATCCTAATAGCCAGCGAAGCAAAAAAAAAAAATGCCGGTAAGATGGTGCGAGATGAATGGAAATAAAATTTATCGATTTATCGTTTCAACTGACTTGTACATGCTTTTAGCTGATAATTTCATCACGAATCGAATGATTAGGTGAAGTTATGGGACGTGTGCTTGCATATCAATGTTGGAACAATAATTTATTTTCTTCATATTCGAAGAAAACTTTTGAGTTGATTATAAATATATTGTCGGAAGGGGTAGGAATTGGGATGAATTATGGTTAAATCGAGTACACGCGCATTGCGATATGAGGTGGTGATTTGTTTTTTGAATTGCAGATAAGGGAAACATGTTTCAAATGGCTGAACAATTGATTCGGTAGCTTTCTACATAGTTATGCGTTCTACTGGATATAAAAAATAGACTATTACTCGTTCAGTAATAATCTGGTGAGTGGTTCGACTAGTGGTAGTTGCACGTTGCAATAAATTTTTGAGCCTAATTATTAACGAATTTTTTCGATATTTTCAAAAAAATATAAAACATTTGAATCACAATCTTCGAAAAAGCAATACTGAATCTTTTTCACTTTTTTATCCGGATGATATGGTAAATTTAAAAATTATTGCAGGTTTTCATTCAAATCAGGTGTAAAACTGATGTATAGTTATAGTATGAGAAATTTCCGACCATCCGTATATCAGGCCGCAACCACACTGTCCGGGGTTTGCAAAACCGCGCGATACAAAAGATCAATAACGTTTTAGAAAACATACGCCTGGCTGAGACAGAGGCGATGGGGGAATTCAACCAGTGTTATTTTTTTTATTGTATTACCCCATCGTCTCTGTTTCTTTCAAGTGTGTGTTGTCCACAACTTTGATCTTTACGGTTTGGCAAACCCCGGACAGTGTGGGGTCGGCATAACGCTCAGCTATGGGTATGTCATTTTCAATAATCTTCTTAGAGTGCAGCTGAAGGTATCTTTCTCATTGGTAAATCAAAACTAACAACGAAATTAGTTAAGTTGAAGCTGTGAATTAAGTGGAGCGGGCTTGTGCTGTTCGTGAACAATTCAAGCGAGAGCTTAGCCGACTAATGGTGCCGCATCCTACGAGACAGTTCCACATTGATAATCCTCTTCAAATTGTCCCGCAAAACATCCAAAGTGTTTAGGCAATGTGACTCCGCCCTTAATTGCGTTAACTTAGGTACAACTCACGTTCAACTTTCGTTCAACTTTTGTTGAACGACCCAAAAAGTGTAACTTTTAACTTAGGTTCAACTCATGTTCAACTTTCGTTCAACTTTAGTTGAACGACCCAAAAAGTGTTACTTTCAACTTAGGTTCAACTCACGTTCAACTTTCGTTCAACTTTTGTTGAACGACCCAAAAAGTGTTACTTTCAACTTAGGTTCAACTCACGTTCAACTTTTGTCGAACGACCCAAAAAGTGTAACTTTTGTTGAACGACCCAAAAAGTGTAACTTTCAACTTAGGTTTAACTCACGTTCAACTTTCAACAACAACAACAACAAAAGTCAAATTCGAAAAGCAAATCGTCACGAAAAACATGAAAATGTCCCACTGAGTTGCGGACTTGTACGCAAGCTGTTTTTTGTCTCTGGGTTGCATCTTTGAACAGCTGTAACTTTTGAACTTAGAAATCTTCAGCGAAATGTGCGCCACAATATGTATGTATATTTTTTTGCTAAATATTTTCTTTAAAACAGGAAAAGTATTAATAAAATTCAACAAAACGAGAGCGAGGTTAATTTCGCGTGCAGCCGAAATTTGGATACCCTTCGCTCTCCTCGGGCTAAAAGTTTTTTTTTTCAGGCGTACGACTTTTATTTAACCCCCACCCCCTTCTTTTCCTTCCGTCTTTACAAAAGTTCCATAACGTCGACAAAACAATATTTGTATGGGGTTTCGTTGGAATAAGTGGGCAAATAAAAATATTTACTCAGAAGATTTTATTGGGGGATGCGGGAGCAGCGCCCTTAGTACGATTCTATTTGTTTTGGCCTTTTTTGTTGCCTTTATAAAGACACAATTATTAAAGGTTCTGTGAAATTGGTGTAAAAATGTTTCTTAGAAGATCCGAAATGGGGGGGAGGTGGTGTTTGTATGGCAGCCCCATGATCCCATGATCCGATTTGATCCATTCTTACAAATGTTTTGTTTCATGAATAGAAACACATTTGTGTGAGATTTGGTTGAAATTGGTGCACAAATAAAAAAGTTTTTCCTAAAAGAACCTAATTTGGGGGGTTAGGTTTGTGTAGCAGCCCCATGAACCCATTGTCCGATTTTACCGATTCAAACATGCAAATTGCCTGCAGGAAAAACAAGTTTTTGTGCAAAATTTCAGCTTCATAGCTTTTAAATTGGCCGAGTAAATGCGTCGCAACAGACAGACAGACGGACATCGCCCAATCGAATCCCCAAGTCCTACTGATCATATGCTTTTAATATGGTCGGAGATGCTTCCTTCAATGCATTACAAACTTCATGACAATGTTAATATACCCTTCCACTCGATGAGCGAAGGGTATAAATATGTAATAGTTAAGCCTGAAACAAATGAAAAATGCCAAAGCCTGAACCCAGGGCGGATATATTTTGGTGCAGATAGAGAGCGTGGTCAACTAACGGAAACTAATTTAACATTATGTTGAATTACAAGACCAGAAAAAAAGATGGGCAATTTCAAGAGGGGGTAATGTGAGAGAGTGGTCAACTTAGGGAGGTCCTACTGTATATAAAAGAATGTCGTGTTAGTTACACCATTTATAACTCAAGAACGGCTGGACTGATTTCCATGATTTTGGGCGGAATAGCAGAATAACAGATTTGAAACACGCGAAGAATTCACACTGAGAAAAAATTCACAATTGGTTCTTTTCCCCCCTATTTCTGCGTGTATTTCTTTTACATATTAACCGATTTCAGTAAATTTTCTCCACAGGATTGGGTTTGACCCAAAGTAACAGAACAAGTATTGAGTCATATGAAAAATTCACAATGGCCACCATTATGAAGACAATTCTTTTTTACATACTTCTTTCTGTCTTTTTTGGACGAATTACAAGAAATTAGGTTGACCTCACCGAAAGGGTGGCCGGAATAGCTCTATAACCATTGAAATAAGTAAAAAATTCACAATGAGTTTTTTTTCGCATATTTTTGTTTATATTTCTTGAACGTCTTAGCGGATATTTGGAAGAATCTTGCCGAATTGGTCCTCTCCCTGAATATCAGAATAATATTGAAAAATCCGAAAAAAAAAAACACAATGAGCGAAATTATAAAGAATTGTTTTTTTTTTTATATTTCTTCCTGTATTCCTTGAACGAATTGCCAGATTTCAGTCAACTGATTCCAGCGGATTGTTCTACACCCGGAGAAAAATTCAAAAAATTTACAATAGGCGAAATTATGAAAACAGGTTTTTTCAAATGCTTTTGTTAATATCTCTGCGGATTTGAGTAAATATGAACCACCAGATTCGACTGCTTTTCGGATAGCGGAATAAGTATTAAAACATGCACAAAATTCACAATGTGCCAAATTATGAAGACAGTTCTTTTTCACATAGTTTGTATTTATCTCCGGATAAACGGATAAGCGGATGCCGGTAAATTTCCTACGCCACCGCATTAAACTTTACTCAAAATAATAGAATTTTAAAATTCACAATTGCAAAAATGTTCAAAGCAGCTGTTTTTCTGATCCTTTGGCCATACCATTCTGGAACAGTTTAGTGTATTTAGTAAATTTACACCACCGGATTAGTCTCTACTTAATAGCTACCTAAACTTGAAAATGAGCAAATTTTGCACTTATATTTGCCGATATCTCCGTAGTGAATAAGTTCATTTTAAATAAATTTGCCCGACAATATTGTTCTCTACCCCAAAATATCAGAATATCTATTTAAATATGCATAGCATTAAAATTGATCCTTTGGTCACTTTTCGTATGGATTATGATGATGATCTGCAGTGGATCCACACACAGATCAATCCTATCCGACCGCGGTTTAGTCAAAAGTCTATTCTTAAACAATTTCGGTCTTTTCTGATTTATTGCTGTACTTAATGTCGGCAAGAATCGTGGAAAGTGTTTATATTTTGCAGCCATGCAAGAGAGTCAAAAAATGCAAATGCTTCCCATACAAAAAAAAAACACCTTTGCAAAGGAAGGTGCATTACAACGTTTAAACTAACTAATTTTTGAGGAAGGTATGTGTAGTATGTAGTGTATGTGTGCACGTATGGTTGCCTCACGTGCATTCATATCGCTGGAGCATTTTATTTGGAACCATACAAACAACAAATTTTTACAGACTGCCTCCGGTATACGTTACTGTTAAGGAGATTTTCACGAAAATAACCAAAAATACCGAAAGTGGAAGGTTTGGAGCCTCATGGCGCCCTTAGTACTGCACGTATTGATCTGAAATTTGAACATTTACTTAAGAGTTGTAAGAACTTCTAATTCGCCATATAACAGTTTTCGGTGCACATTACCGTTATACATAGATATATTTCCAAAAAACTGCTTATCTGGATGTTTGGCCCCTCATAACTTTGCTAGGGGGGCTCCCATCGTTGGGGGCTTTTGACGTCATACTAACAGCCACACGAGCTACAAATTTGCTTCAGACGGTTTCCCTCTAGAGGTTACCGTTATTAAAAATTTTCCGAGAAGCGGCTTTTTGTTTAACTTTGACCCCTCATAACTTCCTTGGCGGTTTACGGGTAAATGAGTTGTTTTGGCATATTAATTTGAAGTTACAGAAGCAACAAATTATTACAGGCTTCCATCCCGAATGCGTTCCCGTTATAAAGCAATTCACGGAAATAACGAAAAATACCGTTATTAAAAATTTCCGAGAAGCGGTTTTTTGTTATCTCTTTGACCCCTCATAGCTTCGTTGGGGGTGCCCGCATAGATGAGTTGTTTTGGCATTTTAAGTTGAGGTTACAGAAACAACAAATTGGTACAGGCCTCCCTCCCGAACGCGGTCCCGTTATGAAGATATTCACGAAAAACCGAGAAGTACCGTTATTGTACGGTTTAGACCCTCATAGCGCCTTTAGCATTGCACGCATCGCTCTGAAATTCGGATATTTAGTTGAGCGTTGTATAAGCTACAAATTTGCCATATAACAGTTTTCCGTTGACGTTACCGTTATAGAGATATTCCCCAAAAACTGCTTAATTGAATCTTTGGATCCTCATAACTTCGTTAGGGGGGCTCCCATCTTTGGGGACTTTTGGCGTCTTACTAACAGCCACAGAAACTACAAATTTCTTCGAAAAGACCGTAGAGTACACTCCCCCGTCTTAGCGCAATTCACGAAAAACCCCAAAAAAACACATTTGTTTAAGGTTTGAATCCCCATAGCGCCCTTAAGGCTGCACGTATTGATATGAAATTACATAGTTTTGAATAAAACGGTCAAATTTACAAATTTTTCTTACAAAAGCTTTTAGTACGAGTTACCGTTATAGAGATTTTTGTGAAATATTGTTAAAAATACCGTTAGACCTCCTAGCACCGTTAGGAGTACCCGAACGTATTCGGTATTTCCATCATTTATTGGAAAAGCACAAGAGCTTTAAATTTGCCATACATGCCTTTTCTGGATATGCTACCGTTATCGAGTTATTCAGAAAAACCTGTTTTCGAGGGTCTTTGACCCTCTGTAGCACCGCTAGCGGCACTCGTAGAGACGGGGACTTTTAGGGTCTTGTTTAGGAAGGCTCATGCAAAAATCCAGCTTTCCCTTAATTTTTCCGAAGTGAAATGCCAATTTTCCTGGGGTAAAAGTAAATTATGCCTAAAAATGTCTTACCTATACTTCTAAGGTCAAGCTGTTGCCAGACTAAGGCCCGTATTTATGAACATTCTTTAACTCAAGGAGACCTTGAGTCAAGGATGCCGAAATTCAATAAATTAAATGTCATTTCCCATACTTTTTCATAGAAATCATTTATATTCAAGAGCCAATGCATCCTTGATTTAAGGCGAAACTCAAGGATACCTTAAGTTTTCAATAGATTTGAAATATTATATTTCAAGGAAGGTGGGTAGCTACATTGACTTCAAGTGAGGTTGACTATAGCAAATTTTAAGGTCTCCTTGAGTTTTTCCTTAAATCAAGGATGCATTGACTCCTGAATATAAATGATTTCTATGAAAATTTATGGGAAATTACATTTAATTTATTGAATTTCGGCATCATTGACTCAAGGTCTCATTGAGTTAAGGAATGTTCATAAATACGGGCCTTAGTTAAAGTCGCAAAATAAAAATAAAACATTTCCATATGAAGATAAGACTTTGCCCTAGATCATGAAATATAAATCGATTGAACACCAGTGCTTGTATTTGTATTTTTCTGGTTCCTTTTTTAATGAGCGGTTCCTACCGACAAGCACAGCACTTATCTTACGTAAAAGGAAGGGCAATATTGCAACATTTATGCAAAAATATAAAAAAAAAATATCGATAGAATAGCGCACGTGCTATCAAAGCCCTTAGACCTTCACGGCTAAGGCCCAAAAGGTTTTTCCATACAAAACACTATTCTATACACTTTACGTAGCGTAGCGTTCTTTTGGGACACCCTTTACTATGCATAGGCCTGTTCGGTACCGATATTTCAGTCCCGGGTTTCGGTTTTTTTCAATACCCGGTACCACAAGCGGTTTCCCTGACTCAGGTTTTTTTTCAGTACCGACGGTTTTTTAACCATATGCCGGTTTTTTGAGTGCCGGGTTAAAAACCGGTACCAAAAAACCTGAAAAACGGGCTCATGGTTGAAGTGAATCGTTCTTTTTAACTCGGTACCAAAAAAACCGACTCGTCGGTCGGTTTTTTTTAACTCGGTACCAAAAAAACTGGGATATCGGTACTTTAGAATATCGGGTCCGGTACCAAGTGAACACCGGTTTTGTACCGGGATCCCGGTTTTTGGAACAGGCCTAACTATGCAACACTGGAAAATAATGCTTTACCATACACTCGAGACCTTATTTCGTTTTTGGTCATCATAACGAATGGTGTGAGAAGATGAGCGGGAGGGGGTTGCTTTCGCCAACCTTGTGTGTACAGCATTAGTCCGTCAAGGATCTGGTTAGCTTATCTAAAAATTTTAGATTGTTTTCCTTCTCTAGTTAGGGGTAACTTAGTAGTTCGTTCACCTTGTTCCGACGTGGCAAGGCACACTAAAATGCGACCGATTACAACTTTTTTTTTGCATATTTTCTGATAAAATACATTCAATCCAATTTAGTATCTGATTTTACAATATCCCATTTTATTTTCGCGCAGCCCTTTAAATTTGATCCTTTTACCTAAATGTGTTAAATCCATTCTCATATTTATTTATTTTTTGATTGACAATTTTGGATTGAAAAAATTAATAAAATTTTTTTTTACTGTGTATAAGTCATAGGTCAACCTTAAAACAATTTGCCCGAAAGATAGTGAAGTGTATCCATATTTCGGCTACTCCTTTCGGCTAACCGTTTCTCGCTTGATGAAAATTTTATCAGATGCACCTTTTCTGAGCGCAGTCTCGAGAGAACACACTGTAAAACCTCATTATAGTAGTCAGTGCACGCTGTTCCATTGATTAAGCAATGAAAGAAAACATTTTCACCACTCTCAAAACCATTTTCACGACAACAATGGAATAGTAAATTACGCTCCATCTAACAGTCTTGTTTACTTGTTCCATATCCTGAACACATATTAATCAAAATTATCGCAAAACACTCTCCAACCAATCACCAATTCCAAATAACACATACGACGAGACATCGTATCTATACATAGTCTTCATATGATGCCTGTCCGAAATTCACCGACCAATGTGTTCTTTTGCCAACAATACACGCTCCAAATAGTTTTTAAAGTGCTTAATTATACAACACGTAAAAAAAATCACCTGTCATCAGTTGATTGGTAAAGAGTGGCAAGTTCAAAATGCCGCACAATCGCGCATCGCACCGCATTGCCATCATACACCAACAACACCACCACCAAGAATAAATATTTCCTAGCATGCCAAAAAGTTAGATACATTATGCCGATATGTGGAATTTGTCGATGACTAGATGGATGATGATTTTAGACGGATGGATGGATAGATAGATAGATAGATGGATGGATGGCTCGAACTTGGTGAATTGTTGTAAAATGTGTACACTATTCGACAAGAGTGAACGAAAAAAAAAATGAAAAAATCTGCCTGAATCAAAATAATAGTCCCGCATCTCAAAGGCAAAAGATTCAAATTTCAATGCACAAATCCAATCGTACAGTCATAAGTCTTAATGATGTTGACCCGAGATTATCACTGTACACACTATAAATTTTCGGTTATTTTTGCGCTATGCCTTTTTGCTGGTCCTCACAAGATTTTTTTTTTATTTTGATTTTCTAAAAGAAATAATCGTCGAATCAATTGAATTGAATAGACTGAAAATCGGTAGTGTCGGTGATGTCTATTGACAATTGTTGTAATTTGAATTAGACGGCAAGTAGCGATGGTACTGTGTGCAGATTGTCCATATAGTGTAGTATGAAGTATGACTACCATTTGGATTTTTACTATGTGGTGTTGTATCTATAGTAGTGCTGCTCCCTCGCTTTCCTTTTGTCCACGCTATTATTTTCCGCATCTTTTTTTCTGTTTCGTTCATTTCGTTATCTTAAATTCTTTTTATTTGACGAATGGCTATTCGGATATATTCGAGTATACATATATATGAGTGTGGTATGAAACGACCTATAACAGCGGTTAGTTATCGCTTGAATCAGATAACTGATGAAATTATTGTATATTTTGTCGGTGAATTTGACACGACTAACGGTACACACAAAGATTTATATAGTAGTAGTAATTTTAACTTCTATTGTCTTCATAATGTCGTTGACCATATATCTGGTATTTAAATTTCACCAACAACAATAAATTCCAAAAAGGGATTATCGGATCAATGAGTATTATCTTAGTGCGCGTCGATGTACATCGAATTTGAAACTGGGTGAGTATGATATTTATAAATGTCGGTGATCAGTGTCCATTGCACGCCACCTACGCTCACCTGGATAAAAAATGATTGGTCAATTATTTTTTAATGAAATTATAACAATTGGCATGAAAAGATTAGTGTCCGTCCGTATACAATGAAATACGGTTGATGCCACATTGTAATTGAAAAGCTATCAATTAATGGACCTTTTCATTGTGTATGGCGGGTGAACAGAAGAAAAGACAAAGCTTGTAGTATTGCGAAAAAAATAGTTACCAATTGTTTAATTTCAATTGGATGTTAGAAAGATTATTATCGCATAAAAGAGAGAATTAGTAATGTGTACCAATCGGTATGATTCATTTTGTGTAGGCATGTGCCACTCTTTTCATATATGCTGCTGTGAACCAATTTCAATATGGATTTTGGATTAAGCCGCCGGCTACTACAGAAGTCTTTTCGAAAATCAAAATAAATTCAGGAAATTACTTTAATTGAAGGGCAAGGTCCAGTACTGAATAGGCACAGCATGTTGTATAAGACTATTTTGACTTTGGTACTACTCATAATATAGGACTTGCAGCAAAAGGGAAAGCATGTGATAAGCGCGGCTACGAGTTCAGAAATCATAATAGAGTATCTTTATAGTAAGCTGACCAGACGTACAGCATTTCTCTGTATAGTATAGCATTTTGACATGTCGTACAGCATTGAGAAATGTACAGCATTCCCAATGACACAATGAAATCTAGTTCACTACATAATAAGCTCCTTGGTAAGGCATGTGATCAGCCTTGTCTGCTTTTAAGGTGCGTAAGGTGTGACCCCTGTACGATCGATATTTAGCGAGATAAACGCATTTTCATGTTTGGCAATTGTTCATTTGCGATAGCTTGGGAACTCTTCTCGATCTTTCCGAAATTTGTTACACTTGTTGAACTAAATGGCGCTCACATTTCCTCCAAATTACTCGATCCCACCTCAGTGGCGTAGGTAGCTTTTCGGAGGGGGAGGGGATCTGTGATGTAGATTTTTTTATCAGCACAGAAGAAATGCATTAGAATCAGGGGTTCTAAATAAGGAATTTAAGGAATAGCCGCCATCTTGTTTCTATGCTTTTCCAAGGAATAACAATTTTCTTTAGTCGTTTGAGGTCTGCTGACGAGATAGAATAATGGGCTGGTTTTGAAAGTGTTTCAATTCTGCTTGTTTAGCTGAGATTCCGGAGAAGTTGGTTTGACACCGCAAAGCAAATATTGTTCCTCGAACAACGCGGCACTAGAGATCAGATGTAGAGTTTTCATAATTCCCATCTTAATGTTCGTACTTGATCGAAGCTGCACTAGAGACTCATGAATAATACGGGTATGCTTAATCTCGTCAGGCGACAACGCATGTTTGGAGGAACTGAGAAGTTCATAAAATCATCTAAAGATTATAAGTACGTAGAATATGCTCTACACCTTGAAAATTCGATCCTGGAAGGCTGTGGGGTGAAGTTAAAATGGAAGGTTCGTCTTTAATATCGACAGTAAATGCTAATAATCGCTTCTGCACTAAAGATTAATACGGTAAAACTAGGCCCCAGTGAGTGTTTTGTCTTCAGCATACAATAATGTTCTGATGAGCGAGGAGGCTGGATGTAAATACGTTGATGCCGTCTTTGTGAATTTATACCGAAAGATGATCCGGCGGATGAGTGAACGAAATGGTTGTGGTTTTATTCGATAATAACGGCATACCGGGTAGTATGATACAGTAGTGTTCAAGCAAGTTAGTCCAGCATATGCAAAAATGCTGCTCAATTAGAACCCTATTGTACTACACGGAGAGAAAAAATGTAGTAAAAGGTATTAAAACTGTAATAAAAACTATTGTATTTGTAATGATTTTTGACCCTACTGCAACTGATGTAAAAGTTATTACATCTGTAATGAAAAATGTCATTGCACTGTAGTAAAAATAACAATTGGTTGGTAATAAAATTTGCCAGGAACATAATTAGGCGATAATAGAAAAAAATGCAAAAAATGATTTTTTTATTTTTTATTTTTTTTTTTACCTTTTTTTTATTTTCTACTTCTATTTTATCCTTAACTTCTTTTTCCCTATTTTAAAGTGACCTTTTTACAATTTGCTTCTACTATGGGAATTGAACCGGGGACCTATCGTTTCGTAGTCCTACGTCCTACACCTAAGCTATCTAAGATTACAAGTTATGCGAATAAATTAGTCGTCTTATTTTTTGAAAGTTTCAGAATTATTACGCGCTCTTGATGAAAACTATTACACAATGCCATAATTATAATTACAGGCAGTGGTGAAAATTACCATAAACACAATAAATGTTACTATCCATACAAATATCATGCAATTCTTTCACCAAATCGGCGCGAAAGGGAGGGACACGTAGTATGGCTGAGGATTTGCCTGAAAACCGAGTTCCGCAAGTGTGCGTACAGCATTGGGTCTTCGAGAGTCTGGTCACCTTGCTTTATACCCTTCGGGTATATGAACTTTGTCATGAAGTTTGTAACGCATTGAAGGAAGCTTCGCCGACCATATAAAAAGTATACATAAATGATCAGCATGACTTGGGGAGTCGATTGGGCGATGACCGTCTGTCCGTCTGTCTGTCTGTGTGTCTGTCTGTCCGTCTGTTGCGAAGCGTTTTACTCGGCCAATTTAAAAGCTATGAAGCTGAAATTTTGCACAAATGCTTCTTTTTGCTGCAGGCAGTTTGTGTGTTTGAATTGGTACGATCGGACAATGGGGTCATGGGGCTGCCATATAAACTCAACTCCCCAAATTAGGTTCTTCTAAAAAAAAATTGTTATTTTTGCACCGATTTCAACCAAATTTCCCACAAATGTATTTCTATTGATGACACACAACATATGTAAGAATGGATCAAAACGGACAATGGGGTCATGGGGCTGCCATACAAACCCAATTCCCCATTTTGGTTCTTCTAAGAAACATTTTTTACACCAATTTCACAAAACCTTGAATTAATGTGTCTTAATCAAAGCAACAAAAAAGGTCAAAACAAATGGAATTGTACTATGGGGACGCAGCAGAAACGCTTAAATGGGATTCTGCTTATACGACAATATTTAGAAAATCCTAGATTTAGCAGTTGTACCAGATTGTGCTGCAATTTGATTAATGCAAGTTCATCCTACATTTTGAATTTTAAGTCCATTTCGAAAATTCGGACATTTCGTTAATCCGAATAGTGTCCGGTCCCAATCCGTCTGGAATATCGGGGCTCTACTCTAATGACATACGATTTAATCCAGTCGGCGGGTTTCGACTCGATTAGTGGTGAGTCCCTTCCCTGTAAGGTAATTTTGGATCGCTGATTCCAAATTTGAGGTCAGAAACAAGAAACGTATTTTTAGATTGCTCGCCCAAGAATGGTACCCCTGTTTTCCCGGGCTACAGACACATCGCGATCAGCGTCCACGTCCAATATAATTCAATGTATCGCACGGGTAGTATCAGTTCATATTCGGTGTTGAACAGGTGCTAAAAAAAACTGAATAAGACCGATGACCAATACTGATCAGGTGCTAAAAACATGAAAAAAATGGTACTGAACAAGTGCTGAAAAAAACCTGACGAAAGCCGGTACTGAACATGTGCTGAAAAAAATGCTACTAAAAAACCTACAACAAAACCGGTGTGGAACAGGTGCTAAAAAAACTGAAAAATAAAACGGCTCATGGTTGAAAAAAACCGGTATTGGAAAAAACGGGGTGTTGTAAAAAAATACCTGCGGGTGTCGGTGCACCGGGTGTTGAAGAAACAAACAACAAACAGGCGTAAATGAAGCTATTGGCCTCGAATTTTGTACGCCTATAGTATAGTGCATATGATATCGGATCACTGCGTTAAAAAGTGAACTGTGTTTCAACAATGTATATTTTTGTTAAATTGTATCAATTAATTTTTAAGAAAATTTTGTTGGGTTTTATTAACTAATTTAAAGATCAACGAGACCGAGTTCTAATCGTGCGAATAGCACGATGAGTGTATACCCTATACCCATGTACAGAACAAAAAGGCACGCAAAACCCAAAATATTCAATTTCATATTTTTTGTGGGGGAGGGAGGACTAGATGGGTCGGACCTGACAATTCTTTATTACCTTATCAAGGCATCCAAAGGCTACCATTTGATACTAATTTGAAGTTTTTCGTGCCATTCTATCAAAAGATATGGTTGAATATAACTTTGTAGGGGAAATAGGGGTAGGGGTAGTCGGACCTACTCCACTTTCGATCAACTCAAAGTATATGTCAGAATGAGACATTGATCAAAATTTCAAGTCGATAGCGATATTCTACCGGAAGTTATGGCCGAATTAAAATTTCAATGAGGGGTAGTTTGTATGGGAGGTAGGGGAACCCGTTGTCCGATTTGGCCCATTTTCAATACCGTTCAAGATTTTAGCAGAACAAACATTTGACCACAATTTCAAACCGCTAGCTTCATTAATTCGGGAGTTATCGTGCTAACAGACAGACAGACATGGCTTATTCGATTCAGGGACCGACCCTGATCCTTTGAGGTGTTACATAATATCGGCGTAACAAAAACAATATACCCTATACCATCTTATGGGTATAGGGTATAATAAAAAGTGTAATTTCAAAAAAAAATTATAGTAATACTGGAAGAATGGTAACTCGACGTTTTTCTGAAACGCGAAAACATGCTACAAAATCAAAGTATAGCGGTGACTGGATATTTGTGTATTTCTTTTAAGAAAATTGCAAATTGTAACATTGAAAATAAAACTGCTCAAAAATTACTCAGTGAATTTAGTGAAACTTATTTTTCTCTTTTCCTATTCATTCATAACTCAGGAAAGTCTTTGGAAGTATTCATTTTAAATTAAAATATAATAAAATTAATTCAAATTGTTTATTACAATTAATTTTTGATGTACCATTATTCAAAAAAGTTGACCACTATCGTTTAAATTACGGGATATTGGATTATTATCAAATCTTAATCTTCGATTTCTAAAAAAAAATCATAATTTTTCAATATGCCTACCAATGACCTAAAGGATGGTAAAGCATTTGCGTTTGGTTCTTTCTGCATTCTACTAGAGCTACTTATAATATCGGATATAACTTCATTAAAAACTGTATCCTGCTTAGTTTTTGAATATTGTATCTACCGATACTGATTTGCAGTCATTCAAGAGCTCAAAAATATTTTGAAAATCAATTTAATTAATTTTACTACTTTTTTTTTAATTAGGAAATCTACTTTTAATTAAATTGAACAAACTACCAGAGAATTATCGCCACTTTTGCATTCTTTAAAAAAAGGGACAAAAACCGATACAGATCTGTAAAATATTAGAAAGGGAGACATTTATTTAGTTTTGCACCAATCTATTTTCAATTTTGTAGTCGATTGGGAAAATGGGATTATAATAAAGAAATTAAATTATTGTGTTACTTTAAAATTTAAAATGAATACTTCAGAATCCTTTTTTAACTATGAATAAATGCGATATATCTATCGTAATGTTGAACAAAACAGAAAAAAAATCAATAAATTCGCCAACTCATACGTAATATGTCGAGCTGCAAGTAACCCTGTATACTCTCAATAAACTGATTACAACTCCGCTGTAAAACTAAGCGCATTGTTTAAACTCAAAACATAAAGTAGGTACATGATGCTATACTAATTTCAAAAATCGAAATCTGACATATCAAAAATAAAATGTGTGCTCATCCAGGATTAAGAATTTTAAAAGAAGGTGCTATCATCACGTGATCGCAGCACCCCCACCCAAACGACTCGAATTTAGGATCTATAGTATAATTTTGGTAATTTCGTTCAACTAAAAAAACGTCCCCTAGAATTAAGGATTTCGTCAGTTCAAAATATAAGTCTTTGTTCTGGGGGAGGAACCCAAACAATTTATTTCTAAGTTTCACAAAATTTGCACATAAATAATTGGCACGTAATTTTATGAAAAGTCTAACTTCTTCTCTAAATAAACATAAGACCTGATGACGCCGAATAAAGTAGGCGAAACGTCGTCATAAGAGGAGAAATAAAGAAAGCTGCAAGGAGAAATGAGAAATATTCAATCAATTGACCAAAAAATAGCAGTGAAGAAAAAAAGGAAAAAGGAAATAACTTCTTTTTTTTTTTGCTAACCTCACAGACGATGCATTGGCTGTTATTCAAAAACAAAGCGCGGCTAACTGTGTAACTTTTCGTATTTTCTGAGCATCACAAGGGAAGGGAAGTGTTAAATTAGAAAAAAATTTGGTCACAACTTCTGAAAGGCGTTAATCAATCTCGCAGATTTTCCATTTACACAATATCTGTTCCGCATCATTTAAATTGAAACCAGTCAAACTCCATAATAATTATGCCTAATTTACTACTTCATTTAGAATTAATTATGAGCTAAGATAATAATCTTGTAATTGAATTATACGTTCATTCTAAAATATCAAAGTCAAGCAAAAGTCCTTTCACTATGCCGAACCATTGGCGCCTCGATTAAAGAAAAACGAATTTTGTTTTAATGTAATTTTAGTTTTTAGAACTAAAATACACGCAACTTTGTGAAATGTCCCTAATTCGATTGTGAAATAAAGACAGCCGTTCATGAATTTATTCATGTCTGGAAATATACATACGCATATACATATATCTGAATATCTTAACCAATCCACCACTCTGACGACCAGAAGATTTTTATATTTATGTATAAATATTTTAAATAGATTTTCTGTGTTTTTTGTTTTAAATTTTTTTTCTGATTTTGCTACCTATAGAACCGTCTGTTGTTATGGTAATTATTCGTAGAAGAACATATCCAAAATCTGATGATATCGCACAGCAAGAGAGGCAGACAGATATAAACACATTTATATTTTTTATATTTTAGAATCTAATCATTTATTTCGATAAATCTTTATTTTTTCGGTGCGCTCTTTTGTCTTTCTGAACTTTAACCGAGATAAGCCTAATATGTATGCGTAGTATGTATATTTCGAAATTCTGGTTCTTTTCTTTTCGGCAGATTTTCAAAATTACTGGAAGACGATTTTCATTTGCATAATCAGTTTTACTTGTTCCTGACTGAAAGACTTTTTTTTCCTTTATTTTTTTCCTAAATTTTGAAAAGTATATTGGCAATTGTAAATAAGATATTTATCTTTATTATACTAAGTCCTTTTAGCATTTTTTACAAATTTATATTCTTTTGGTGATTTTATTTTTTTTTTAAATTATGTAAAAAAATGTTTGCTACTTTATATTTGAATTGGCCGCTTGAAAATGATGGATCATTTTTCGTTTTTCCTATAAAAATACTTTTTATTTCTATAAAAAGAAGACAGTGGTTGGTGCATTTCAGTGACGCCATCATTGATTACTTCTTCAATTGAAACATTGAAAAAAACTAAATAAAAACGAACAAAGTCGTTACACAAACACTTTGTACATACAAATGTTCGCACATATATGATGAATACACAGACGTAGAATAAGTCCACACCCTGAGGGCAGGTCGATTCATAATTTCATTGAAATTAATTTGAGTGGATGCGTCCCAATGAAACTGTGTTTCGTGTCGTTATTACCTACGGATTCACTCCCATTCTTACATTCACATCTGCCTCTCTTTTTGAATGCAAACATATCGAAAGGGGTGACTGTAACTCTCTGTTGTGCAAAATAAAAAAAAATATTCGTCCATATTTCCGATTTCAAATACGCGTATCGTACTATACACATTCAGTTCAAATTCTGGCGAACTCCAAAAATCCTTAAACATACCTTAATATGTATGACGAAATCACTCACTTTAAATTTTGCGACCATGGTGTCGAAGATTTTTGCTAGTTGACAATGCATACACAAAAAGGCGTCTTATCTAAACTACCTTTATACATCCTGTCAGGTTATCCTTATGTTACCAAATATTTTTTTTAACGGTGTTTTGGGTTGAGCACAGTATACAAAAGAAATTGTGCCATTGCGATTCGTGGTGAATGCAAAGAAGCGACCGATGTATTTTATTGATTGAAAATTTTGTATAATGTAGTTACCATGTCTTCAGTTCAAATGTGGTTCTTATATGACACTTTCGACGCGAGGATGCAACCAGACGGGAAAGACATCAACAGGGATAAATTTGTATAGAAGTAGAGTAGACAGTTTCTTTGCCATTGTTCAGCTTATGATACATGAGTACTTCCGAAACGGAACAAGATTTGTATTATGGTGTTATGGATAGATGTTGATGCTGATGTACCATTTCTGGAAAGTAAACGATTTAAGATTATTTTAACACCTAATATGAAATAATTTTCATTGTAGAAAGTTGGTGTTGGTTATGAAAGTACTACTGAAAGCGATATTAAAAGGTTTTACCATAAAGGCAATCCATTTCTTCTCTTGTTTCGTCTACCAACTAAACTACACTTCAAGAGCTGCCAAAGCCAGTCAAGGAAGTAGGTCTACAAGGGAGTGTGTATTCAGGTGTGTTATGTGATAAATCCGACAATATACTTCTTTTATAGTACAAGACTCGAAGGCAGAGAATTATTGCTGTTTACTTAGAAAAATGCGTAATAGCTGAAATTTGTTGAGAATGTTATTGGGCATTTTATTGGGGATGGGGTAAGTGAATTGTATGCTTATATGTATAAGAGGTCGTATTTGCTCGATATCTTTCTTGCCGTTGAACATACAGTAAAGTTTTGTATACAACATGTTTTAAAAGGAATGGAACTATCTATCCAACAGTACCTAAATCGTTGAATCGGTTCAATCACAGTGACCGATCAAATTTTGGAAATGACCCCTCATTTAGGTAGCCCAGAGTTGCCCAGATGCAAAAACCTGCTAGACGCCTTCCATTTGAATTTTGACAATTGAAGAAAAACTGGCCTTGCAATATTTAGGCAGAGTAGATCTTTGAAAGTTTATTATAAAATTAAAAAAAAAAATATTTTTTTTTTTCAGATTGATGAAACTTTTATCATTTACGCTTCTTTAAAAATATGATATTTTAGTTTTAAATATGTATATCCGTATGACAGGTATTGCAACCTAACAACGAATATGATAGGTATTGCAACTCAATCAATGGATTTTCTGGAAATATGTTCGGTTGCAAAAGCTGACTATTTACCAGATAGGATACCTACAAAACATGTCTCTTTTATTTATATCACCACGATATACTATTAGTCTGTACGGCTATTAGATCCATTTTAACCCTTTCGTGTCCAAAATAATAGACTGTTGTTTGAAAAAAAAAACATTATAAAATATTAAAAAAGGGAAAAAATTATTTTTTTCTTTTATTTTTTTTTAATTTTTTATTTTTTTATATTTTTTTTTTTAATTTTTTTTTTAATTTTTTTATTTATTTTTTTTTATTTATTTTTTTTTTACAATATTTTTAAAAACTTTATTTTCTCACTTTTCTTCTACTGGGAATCGAACCGGGTACCTATCGTTTCGGAGTCCTACTTCCTACACCTAAGCTATCTGAGATTACTAGCACTGAACAAAATAGCGGCGGTCTTATGTACATGTAACGGACACAGCCTTCAAAATGAAACAACTTTAAAACAAAGTTGAACATATTTAAATCATTGTTCAGTCAATTTTGAATAGATCATTAAAGTGAATCCTATTAAATTTAATATAAAACTGTTTTTTTTTAATGATTTATTGATGTATTCCAATTTTGTTTTTAAGATGTTTCACTTCAAGTGTAAGTGGTGATTTTTTTCTCAGTGTAGGCTCATCTTGAATTCCCGCTTACTCCTCAAAAACTGTTTTGAAAAATTGAAAACTTTCAATGTCTTCTCATTCTGCACCAAAATGCAAGGTTAGAAGTTTCTTGACATCCGTTATTTTGGCTTCTTTTAGCTTTATTTCTCTAGTTAGTAATGAATGAATCATTTGATTAGCGCATTGATTGAACGGAACCAAATTGAAAAAAAAACATGACGTCACCGATGTGTCAATGTCATTTACAGTGAAACCTCTGTATCCCAACAACGCGATTGCTTAATTGTGTGGATGATGACACAGTCTGTTATTTTATTATAGATATGCGTAATGTTTGCCAGTCAAATGAGAAGGACAGTTAGTTATGGATCGAAATCAATACTGTTGGCGTGAAATGGACGTATCAACTGGAGGCAGCAGATCAGCATACCTCTATCCGATGGTCCATATTTTCAATGAATCTGAGATATAATTGAGGTTGAATATCGTTAATGTGCTGAATTATCTCATCCTTTAGCTCTTGAATTGTTTTTAGCTTATTTACGTACACTTTTTCTTTTAAATATCCCCAGAGAAAGAAGTCCAACGGTGTCAAATCACATGATCACGCCAATTAACATGGTCAAGGCGAGAGATAACACGGCTATTGAATTTTTCGTGCATAAGAACATATTGTCCAGGTCCATATCCTCGATTTCTGGCCACAAGAAGTCCGTTATTTGGTCGATTATGTTGACCCAAAAAATCATGAAGTGCACGAAAACCATTTTGATTTGAACGTCCATTTTCGTAAAAGGCTTCAACGACCTTAACGCGCTGCTCAATTGTGTACTTCTCCATGGCTGAATTTGTCAAACACGGAAGTAAACAATAATGCCTAATAAAGTTAGGCGAGAAACTTACCGTTAAGGTGTAACACTCAATTAACATCGTGCATTCTAGTTGGACCAACCGTTATCATTGCAAACATAATTTTCGTCCTCATACCATTTTTCTTTATCTTTTGTCGTTTTTGAAATAATCGCAAACAAAAAAAAACAAAAAAAGACCCCCCTTTTTTTAAAGGTTGCGGACCCCCAATCGGTTAGGACTTTTTACGCCATAATCATCAGCCATAATCCAAAAAAAATGGCGATGTAGGATTTTCGCCGACCAATCGTAATATTCTTAGACTAAGACGGGTTTTACACTGCAATATGTTGCGCGTATATACTAGGCAAGCAACAGGAGCAATAGAAATTGTTGCTTGCAATGTAAACACCTATTATTTTTGCGCATTTGCATGTTGCACACTGGTGTTGCGCAATAAATTGCTGATGATGTCTTGCGTGTAGTGTAAACGAATTTGTTGCACAATTGCTATTTACACATTGTTGCTTATTGCGTGTTGCGCATATCCAACCGATTGGATATGTGCAACACATTTGCGTGCAATATTGGTGTCTGATACGAGTTGGGTCTAGTGTGTCATCGTAGCTCGATAGCCGACTGTACAACTCGTCGCTGATCAAAAGCCAAGGACCAGGTGGAAATACGGAGCACTCCTATTTTGGATTCTGTGGTTTGTGTAAATGAAACACAAACAAATTTGGTAAGCTTTATTTGTATTATTATTTCGAATTTACTCTTGTAGGATATGAACATGATTTAATTGCCAACTGACTTCACCTTCATGGTAAAAATACTCCTCGAACATCTTTCGCTGCACATGAATATGGTTGTGGCTTATTATGAATATTGAAAAAAACGTCATCTGCAACTGTTTCTCCCACATCTCCATTCGTAAAATATACCGACGAAGAGCTTGTCGATAACAGAAAATTGTGTAGAGCGCACATACATACATTTAACGACGTCAGTTGTTTTATCTGGACTCAGCATTATTGGTCGCCTGAGGATTCTAAAACGTGATGCGGGTATTCCAAATGCACTTTCAACCAATCGTCGAGCTCTCGATAAACCATAGTTAAAAATTCTTTTGGACAAAGCAAGATCTTTGTAAGGATATGGTTTCAGAATGTACTCCTTTAAAGGAAATGCATCATCAGCGAGGGCAACGTAAGGCATTGGTTCTTCTCGTCCCGGTAGTGGCGTAGGTTATGGAATATCCAATAAATTTTCATTCAAAGCTGTAGATAGAGTAGAGTGAGAGAAAACGCTACCATCTTAGACTCTTTCTCGGCAACCCACATCAATATAAATGAATTTGTAATTAGCATCAACCAATGCAAGCAAAACGATGCTATGATATATCCTTTGTAATTAAAATATTCACTGCCGGTATTTTCAGGACACTCAATAACCTGAATACATTCAGCCAAAGCTTTATAAATAGCTTTACATGTTTCTGGAACAATCTTTGAAATGGTTGAATGATGAATCCGAAAATAGTATGCCAAATCTCTGTATGAGTTTCCAGTCGCCAGGATACGAAGTGTTACTGCAACTCTTTCGCCTGCGCTTATACTTTTCCGAAGATGTGTATCCTGCTTTTTAATCAACGGTGTTACGCGCTCCACAATATAACTGAACTCATTTGGTCGCAACCGTAGGAAGTTTCTATAAAGTTTAGGTGATTCTGCTTTCAGTTCCACCATCAGCTGCGCATAAACTCCTTCATCATTGCGTCGTTTGAGCTACCCTTCCGGGCCGCGCCCGAAATTAGCCTCGCCCCCGGGGGTTGGCGAGTGTAGCGAGATTTTTAGTTCGTTTTGGTTGCGGCGACTCAGACGATTCCATTGTTAATGCGAGCGATATTGGGATATTAGAAGCCGATGTCGATGACAGTTCTCTGAAAGGCGTCCTTGCCGCCGAAGTCGGGAATATTGTTGAACAGTGAGCCTGCAGTGGCAATAACGGCGGTGATTCTTCTTCCACAATATACTCATGAAAAGCGAAATCCAAATCGTCGTTATCTACTTGTAATTACACAAGATATTAATTAGCGATATTGATCATGATTAAATTCGTCATTATCATTTGACCAGTTAAATTAATAATGCTATCAAAATTTCCACATTATGTATCTTAAAGGATCCTAGTAAGTTATGCACCCTCGTGTATTGCGTCCAGTCTGACGGTGATCCACCGGATGGTCCAATTTTTATCTTTTATTTCCTGAAATAAATGTTTTGCTAAATTGCGAGCAATTAGAAATGATTATTTATATAAATGATTGATTTTTACTTACTTATATCTGTTTGTCAAATTGTGAATTTTCACTCGGATTTCTTCGGCAGTAAAATTAAAATTTCTCTCTTGCAACTGCTTTTCCATTTCGCTATAAACGTCGGTGTTTCTTCTCACCCTCCGGAAATTAGGGCAGCCTCCTCGCTCTCATTCCACTTTACTTTACGTTTATTTTTAGGCATTTTAGGCATAAAATCGGACACAACAAATACAACAAAAATCCAAACAAACGAATCAAATGACAGTTACAAAACCATTCTTCTTCTTATTCGTTTGTTTATACTTGGAAACTTCTCTAAACACATGCTTCAGAGAGTGTTAAGTGGGTGTATTATCTAGATTTGATGCAAGATTTTGGGTATAATCTCGGATTATTATCAATATCTTGGCAAATGTGTGGAAAATCTTGAAGATTATCTCCTGTGTAATATAAGTCCAGTCCAGTCTACAAATACTAAAAACTTTACTGTAATTTTGCAGAAATCAGATGTGATTTTCTCTGACTTTTATTAATGATTTTATTTGGTCGTGCTAATCTATTACCAGCTCTGCCAAGGCTGCAAAGTTTGCCATAAACCCAAAGGAGCTCAATTCCATACAGGCTTTGATAGTCATTTAGCTGCTTTATCTTCCTGTAACTATTAGAATATAAAACAAACGTATTTTTTTATTGTTAATAATTTCATGTTTTATGTGGAAGATAAATGAGCATACGTAAATTAGAGCAATTGTTCCTAATCTATTTTATTGCGCCATATCGATTAAATTTGTACTTTTGGAAGACTTGCAGTTTTTCTTTAGGTGCTTCTTTTAGTTGCAAAATTAAGACTATTATTCTATATACATTCTATATGCATTAATTACATTAATTTTAGCAAGATGGCTAGGAACCGATTTGAATTTTGTAATTTGACACATTTGTATTTTGTGTTAATCATGATGAATTTGTGTTATTATGACGCAGTTTCTTCATTCGTAAAGCAGTGTATGTGTCATAATAAATAGCGAATCCCCTTCCACTATGGAAGAAATAAAAAAAAAAAACAAGTTCAGCGGAAAGTCCTTTGAGTAACACTATAAATCAAAGGCATTTATTTTTTGCAAAGAAACTTTAAATTAGGCATAAAACACTAAAAATTCGCTACAAATAATTTTAATTTTACAATATATTTTAATGGTAGGAGTAGTATGACAACATTATGGAAACACATAGATTAAGTGAATGAACTTTTTATGCTCAGTTGAGGGACATGCAAGCTTTAATTTTTAATTTTAATGATTATTCATAAATCAACCCAAACTCAAAAATAAGCCGACGAGATTGAGACAAATATGCAAAAATATTGAACATCAAAAATGAATAGAAAACAATAGTAAAAAATACATTTTAAATACCTCCAGAAATTACTACATATTCGTCAAAGTTGATGTCAATACGAATTTCATAAAAGCCATTTAATATGAACATTTTACGTCAAAAACTAGGTCGACATTCCTAAACTTTTCCCAATGACACACAACTTATTTTCAAAGAAGTCCATATACTGGTTTCTTACCACTTGACAACATTATTTCCATTAAGCAATCGAAAAAAAAATATTTTTTCCTAATAATTTAGCTTCACTTTCAGTATCATTTAATCTGATAGATGCATAAAATGTCTACAGTAAAAACAATTAGTATTTCGCGAAACCTATCAAAAAATATTTTTTACTCCCTTCTTCTTCTTTTTATTCGCATATTATCAATTTATGATTGATAAATTGATTTATTCAACTTCACTTCATCATAGACGATGGATAATGATCATATATTTACGAATATTGAGCATTTGAATAATTTTTTTTTAACTGCCACTATATTTGCAATCTGACCACCATTTTGCAAATATGTAGATATTAAATGATTATCGAATTTTTCAAATGGAAAAATCAATTAAAATTTTAAAGAAAGTTTTTCACTATACACAATTGGCAAATTTCAAGTCTCAAAGGGGACTTATAATGAGCCCAGCTACTTGTCAGACGTTTATCTAGTGAAGCGTAAATTTGAAAACTGGTCTCACTGTCCTCGCGTGAATATAGATTGATCGACAATATTGCCGAAATTATTTGCTTATATGCCATGTTAACATATTTGACAGCTTTAAATTAACATTAATTATATTGATTTTCAAAAGAGGATACAAGATGTGATTTTGAATACGAAAAAACGGATGTCTTCTAAAATACATTATAATTGACAATTATATGCGTTATCTTTGTGGGGCATCCGGAAACAAAGTGAATTTGTAAACGACAGTCTAAACTGAATAAAAAAAAAAAAAAAAAAACGAGAAATTCCGCACATTCCAACAAGATGAAAGGGTGAAGTCACGAAATCCTTCGAATGCGAACAACTCAAAGCTATGCCAACAACCTGAAAATTAAAGGGATTGCGCTGTTATGCATTCCACACAAGCGTTTGTATGTGTGTGTGTATGTATTTCGTCAACATTAATTTAGGATTCTTTAATATCCGTACAAATCTACTTATGCTTATGCCATGTGAATGACACCAGTAGCGGCTCTTCATTATAAAATAACCGATGTGTGTAAATTGCTTTCAAAATGTCTAGACGTGAATGGTCAAAAATATGTCCAAATTACCTGATGAAGATATAAGATACTATACTCGTAGTAGTATACACATGTAGTAGGTACTAATCAATAAAGTGATCAACGAAAATTCGAAAATGATATTTTAATGTGTGAAAGTAGTTTTTCATGAACCTGCGATATTCTGCGTTGTGTACAAAAAAGTGGGTGGAATTGTTACGATTATTGGGTCATCGAGATATTTGAGTTTTGAAGCACATGTGTATAAAATTGAC
Source organism: Microchrysa polita (assembly GCA_949715475.1). NCBI lineage: Eukaryota > Metazoa > Arthropoda > Insecta > Diptera > Stratiomyidae > Microchrysa > Microchrysa polita. Next base: position 137,819,587 of record OX454416.1, on the reverse strand, counting down.
GAAATACTATAATTAACGGTGCGCACGCCGCCGTCACAATAATTGAAGTAGGTAAATTCCTTGGAAATTAGAGAGTAAATTTTAATGTTATGTTATATCTAATAATGATATTAGAAATTGATTTTAAATGTATTGAAGAACACACTTTTATTTTGCAAAGTTATTTGATAAAGCTTCTTATATAATGTCGTTTTCAAGTTGGAAAGGCGTCCGACAAGAAAAATTCATTAGATGCAGAAAAGAATTGATATCACTTCAATTCATCCACACTCATATCCAGTTTAGCATTTTAAACGAATACAGTGGATAATTCTAAAGGCTCAGGACTATCTTTCAATTGTTGATTGGTTTTTGTAGTCGATGTTCCCTCAAACATCACTTAAATCCTGAGAACGTTAATGTTCAATGGTCAATGTTCAAAGTTTAATGTTCAATGTTCAATATTCAATTCTCAATTTTCAATTTTCAGCTTTCAATTTTCAATTTTCAATTTTCAATTTTCAATTTTCAATTTTTAATTTTCAATTTTCAATTTTCAATTTTCAATATTCAATTTTCAATTTTCAATTTTTAATTTTCAATTTTCAATTTTCAATTTTCAATTTTCAATTTTCAAATTTCAATTTTCAATTTTCAATTTTCAATTTTCAAATTTCAATTTTCAATTTTCAATTTTCAATTTTCAATTTTCAAATTTCAATTTTCAATTTTCAATTTTCAATTTTCAAATTTCAATTTTCAATTTTCAATTTTCAATTTTCAATTTTCAATTTTCACTTTTCAATTTTCAATTTTCAATTTTCACTTTTCAATTTTCAATTTTCAATTTTCAATTTTCAATTTTCAATTTTCAATTTTCAATTTTCAATTTTCAATTTTCAATGTTCAATTTTCAATTTTCAATTTTCAATTTTCAATTTTCAATGTTCAAGGTTCATTATTCAATGTTCAATGTATTGTTCAATGTTCAATGTTCAATGTTCAAGGTTCAAGGTTCAAGGTTCAAGGTTCAAGGTTCAAGGTTCAAGGTTCAAGGTTCAAGGTTCAAGGTTCAAGGTTCAAGGTTCAAGGTTCAAGGTTCAAGGTTCAAGGTTCAAGGTTCAAGGTTCAAGGTTCAAGGTTCAAGGTTCAAGGTTCAAGGTTCAAGGTTCAAGGTTCAAGGTTCAATATTCAATGTTCAATGTTCAATATTCTATGTTCAAGTGGAGCTTCCCCTTGACGCCGTGAAGTCGTTGAGGAAGGCACCCAAAGAGCAATAAGCTTGTCTACAGACGTAGCCAACAAGGTGATGGAAGTAGGCAAAGTCAGTGGACGATCTGGCAATTGTATCCGAAGAGGTGCTTTAAGTGCTTGGCATGTGGCCACTTTGCGAGGGACTGCAATAGTCAGCAAGATTGGTCAAATATCTGCTACAAGTGTGGAGAGGTTGGCCACAAAGCGGCGTCCCGCGACAAGGAGCCCAATTGCATTTTGCACAAGGAGGCAGCTAGGGCCAACTATAAACACCAAACTGGATGCGTCAAGATATCAATGGAAGTTCCACTTGATGGACCCAAGGCCATAAGCAGACCGAAGAACACCTGGATGTGTCAAATGAAAAAGCAACAACAACGCATTTGTCTCGGCGATGACACGATCCAAGATAGAGCTGCCTGTAGAAATATGCTGGGATATTATCGCCAAAACGGGCGATGTGCCTACACCGCGGGTCGAGCAACGCGAAGCCATGGAGCGGTATAAAGAACGAGGCAAGGAAGAAGAAGAAGGATGCGTCAAGTGCCCAGTGAATCAGGAGGCAATAAAACTAATCCCCAAATGAGATTCCTGCAGTTGAACGTGAATCACCAGTGCCAGGCAGCACAAGATCTGGTATCACATACGGTGAAAGAGAAGAAGAACGACGTTGCAATTATCTGCGACTAATATAAACATCTGCGTAGCTCGCTTTAGATCGTAGCTAAGGACAACGAGGTAGCAATTTGGACGATATGCGTTCCACCAAGGTACATCGGGAGGTTTAAACGGAATGGTCACAGCGAAGATCAACAGCGTATACATGCATAGCTGCTACGGTTCACCACGATGGAATGACACAGATTTGGAGGGTTTTCTGGACGCACTTGTGCACGACGCGGGTACCCACACTCGCATGATAAATGCGGGAGACTTTAACGCGTAGGCACGGGAATGGGGGAGCCGCGAATCAAATAAGCGTGGACGAACGCTTCTTTCGGCACGACATCGTTTGACACAGCGACGGCTGTGTAGTGGAACACCGATTTTTGGTGAGTTGCCCCACTACGTACCTGAGAAGTGCAGGGAGGCCCCTGGTATGGTTGATACGGCTTAGCGTGTCGGTCTGTACAAAGACCACTCGGACGATAACGTTCCCGAGCTCCCTAGTTCTGTACAAGTAGCTCTTGGCATGACTGACATCTAGATTAGTGGAGGTTAGTCATAAACAGGCCGAGCACGATTGCGGTGATTCTTCGTGGGAAGGCTCACCATAGTTAGGGAGAATGGCCTTGGTGGAAAATGCCTACGCGCCTTCAGCTAAATAGTTTGTGGATTAATGACCACACAGCCCGAATCGCATTTCTGAAACTGAAGGGGCCGCCGGATGTGAAAAGCAACGCTACGAGTATGCTTTAAGCAGACGAGTAGTCACAGGTTCAATGAGCCTTGGACATGCAAGTCTGAATGTTTATGTGAGACTTAACCAGGATAACACCTGCTATAGAGAAGTTTTGCCCATCAAGGTGTTGGACTCGTGATGGCTGGAGGTTGTTACCGAAGTCAACTAGCTAGTGTTGCAGTCCCGCGATTGGGCTTCTGAAGGCAAGTGGATTCGCTGAATGAAGAAATTCCCATTTGACAATAAGACCTTGCCAATAAAATGTCGAAGGTCCAAAACTCTCGAGGGGCCGGGAGATACGGCCGTAAAGCCTAGGTGCTGCCCTGACGGTAGATGGTAAACTTATGTGAGATGTACGAGACGCTTCGACGAAACTCTGTCTGATGTAGGTACAGATAACGGATCAGCGGAACAGAAGGCCTTGCAATTTACCTATCTCTATCGGAGAGAAAACTACTGGTGGACCGAGGAGATCGCGACTATGCGACGCCAGTGCTTCAAATCTCAACGCCTTTGTCAACGTTCGACACAAACGACAGCGTACAATGATTTGCTCGAGGCTTATAAATCAGGTCGTAGATCCCTAAAACTAGCAATTAAAAAAAGCAAAGAAAAATGAAAAAAATGTCCGGCACTGCTAAAAGTTATTATCTCTACTTTGTTTCCTCAGCATGAATTCGAACCTGCGAGACAAAGCCTTACACCGATTAGTGGCATCACACCCCCGATTACAGTGTCCGAACTTCTGAAGCACCAGGCCCTGATGGTGTTCCTAATAGGGCGTTGAAGGCAGAAATTCGGACGGTGCGCGGAAAGTTCATCGACATCTTTAAAACCTGCCTGGAAGAACAGACTTTTCACCGCAATCAGGGAAAAGGCATAGATTGGTGCTTATTCCCAAAGCAAATAAGCCTGCTGGCGGATCTAAATCTTATCGCCCAATTTGTTTACTCGATACAATGGGAAAAGTGTTTGAGAGAATTATATGTAATTAGAGTCGGAGAGTTTGGTATTTGGGGGTTATGATGGCCCGAGAACAAGTAAGAGGCTGATATTGTCGAGGGTGGTAACTTCAATTATTATATATACCTCGCCAGTTTGGGCCAGTGCATTACGGTTTGCCTTTAAAGCAAAGCCCTTAAATTCGATCTATCGTAGGTGTGCTTTGAGAGTGTGAAGCGGCCTGCAGCTGGAATAATGCCTTTGCCGATCCTAGTGGTCGAGATCAGCTGGCTGTACAGCGTTCGCCAAGGCGTAACACCAGAGACGCACCCAAGGCGAAGAAACATTGAAAGGCTTGAATCTATGAGAAGGTAGCAGGTCCGATGGGCTGAAGAGTCTATTGGCCGATGGACACACACCCTTATTCCAGACATAGCCATGAATGTTGATCGAAAACACGGGGATAGGAATTTTTATATGAGCCAATTCTTAACGGGCCACGGAGGGTACCGACAATATTTGCATCGGTTTAAGTTATACGACTCGCCAGAATGCCCGAGATCCAATGGAGCCGAGGATGTGAAACATGTCTTGTTTGATCAGTGGCGGATTTACACATTTGCCGCTGTAGGCTGTTGACATTTTGCCGCCCCTACCAAGCTCTACGAGAGATGTGTCAAGCTCAAAACCTGGTCTGGGCCAAAAAATATCACTGTTTTTCAGTTTGAGCGGGGCGCAGGATCAAAAATACGGAAACGTCTACAAAAATTTACGAGTATTTTACAAATTTGATACACAAATATTTCTTTTAAAATATGGCTATAAATCTGAGTCACTAACGACCTCGGGATGCTTGAAAAATGAAATTTTTCCACAAAGTACTTTAATCGAATTAAAAAAATTTAAACAACAAATTAAAAGGCCAAAATTTGTTTGATCCCTTCGTAACAACTTTTTTTCGAATTAATTTCCGTCAAATTTTAAACAGCTGATAAAAATATTCATCTGGTTATCCAGGTCGCCCCTAACAACCTTGGCAGTGAAAATTGTTAGGCACAAAACATAAGAAAACTTCGGACAGAAAGATGGTTTTAAATAAGCAAACTGCTTGAAATAGATTACGCGCATCAGCAGCAGCATCGGTAGAATTTCATAGCTGAAAAATATGCTGAATGCCAAGTCTTCTGCTCAACATTTTTGTCAGCAATGTAAAATGCATTGCGGTTGACGTTTCGCGAAACCGATGCTGCTGCTGATGCGCGTAATCTATTTAAAGCAAAAATTAGTCTTAGTGATGTGGTGCGAAACAGGCGCATGTACCTGTAAAACTTGGCAAAATGGCTGCCCTAAACAAATATACAAATTATATATGTATTTGTAAAACATATACATATTTTAATCTTGCATAATAATATGTTCACAGTGGTTGAAAACCCATTGATTTCGCCGTTCGTTTTCAGAAATCACCGAAAATTGTTCACAGTGCACTATTCGTGATTTCATATGACAACCAACATTATTATTTCGCCTATAAATCGTTCTAAGTTTAAAAAAAATGAGCTATTGCAGCCCCCGATAGTCATTTGCAACTCATTTGGTAACTTCAAACTGACCGTCCAAATAAAATTTTGTGAAAATTAAGAAAAGTGGCAACACACCAAACTGAACAATTTTTTTCGGGTGTCAGTTAAAATATCGGAGTGAGCCGAAATGTGCTGAATAGGGGAATCAAGTTCGGGACCTGGGGTTTTACACATTTTCATTGGAAAAAAAATCAATTTTTGAATGTTGGCCCAAATCACATGTTTTCGTGCACTCTGAACATATTATTAGCCACCTATTTTACAAGTTTTTGTGAATTTTTAGACGTGAGTTCAACATTCCATCTCTTTCATTTTGACGCATTTTTGCTGATGATTTTGAGTTTAAATTTCAATTACTTTTCTATGAACGACACTTCTAAAATACAGTTTTATATCTAATGTTCATTGTTTGATACAGTCACAAGATAATACAGGGTACAAATGCTTAAGACGCTATTGTGAAACGCCCTTACCAAATATGTATTAGATTCGCTATATTTCCGTTTGGATAAAGTTATTCGAATGAAAATTTGCAGACATATTCCATATGCCATTTCCTAAAAACCCTCATCAAAATTTTCATATTTGCAGACCTAAGAGGGGCTACACACGCACAAATTGAAATTCAAAACCATCGTTACTGACAGCCCGGAACTAGAATTTATTTATGTGTTAGTTAGACTCTCGGCAAATTGCCTCTCATTCTAACTAGTGCAAAATAATAGCCATAACAAACAATTGCCGCTATATTCTACACAATGTACTCTTCTCAACTGCACTCTTCGCACTCATGCAAAATTGTATGTCACGAGAGTCCAAATAGCGCATAAACAAATTCTAGCTCCGGCCTCTAAGTTACGGTGGTTTTGTTGAAATTTCTTAAAATTTACTGTTATTTAATTTTTCTTAGCAAATGTAAACAAACTTAGTATTTAACGTATATCAGCTCATACCAACTTTGTGCATATCGGTACGCATACCATAACTATTTAGAAAAACCGAGGTAATATCGTAAGCTTAACTTCAAACTGCAAAAATAAAATATATAATATATATAAAATGTACTCGTCGAGTCCTTTGATTTGATTACTATCCATACGTCCATCTCCGATAAGAAATTAAAAGTCGTCTCTTCGTAACACCCTGTTATCTTTGCCCTAGTTACTTCTAAGGTATTCGTGCCGAAGACTATTACCATTCTACACATTCCTACCAAATTTTAAGTGAACTGGCGGACGGACAGACGGACGGACTAAATCGATTTCATAAGGGTTTTTCGAAAAAAAAATTCTAAAAAACCCTACAAAAGAGCTTTGTTGCGAATTTTAGCCTGCAAGCAAATTATAAGAGGCTTTTTCGCTTTTCGTCAATAATAATAAATCGTTTCGTTGTTTGAAGCTCTGAGATAACGGTGACAAATAGTCCTCACTTATGTGTCTCGCAGAGGTACAAACACACTTCACGAGAAGATTAAGTGCTATATGGCATGGCGTTGAAATTTTTTATTTGCCGCCCCCGTAAAATCTGCCGCCCTAGGCTCCAGCCTACTCAGCCTACTGGTAAATCCGCCACTGTGTTTGATTGTCCCAGATTTGAATTTATCCGCAGTCAACTCGAAGCGGAGCTGCGAGAAAACATAAGCCCCGAGAACCTAGTGGATCTGATGCTGCTATCAGCAAATAACAGGGATTCAGTAAGAAGCGTAATTTGTGCCGTCCACATGAAGCTACAGAGGGAGGAGCGTAGGCGCAAGTCTGTCCATCTCTACCCAGAAAAAAAAGCAACAAAAAAATGTTGCACTATATTCCTCCGAATGGCACCCATCTTGCCGTTTACTGATATATTTCCCGTTATTGCACGGATAGAAGAGTTTGATAGCCTATGCAATAGATTTAAATGTGCTGAATATTTCAGTAAAAAAAAAACTTTTTTTTGGGGGGAAATTGGCAAAAAGCAAGTAGCCTTGTCAACCTGTAAGCAAGGTTTCGTCCGGCAATCTTACTAGTTCGCATTTCTTGTTTTTTTTTGCGATTAATAATAATTAATGGTGATAATTTTTTTTAGTTTAATTTTCTTAATTTAATTATAATTAACAAAAAATAAAGAACTTAAAATTCGAAACACCCATCTGGCGTCTGTTTATGCAAAGTTCATAGCTCAATAACTAACTGTGACATCTCATAATTTCTATACAATTTCGTTTGGCAACTCCCCGATAAACAGCAAAAATAATGTCTAAATTCTTTATTTAAATCCAATTGCAATTATGATTCGCTATTAGAAGAATTTATTGAAAATACCTCCCACCATTTAACAAAAAAAAATCTCCCAAAAAACGCACAATACTCTCTTCACCATTTTTTTGGTAGCCGTTTAATCCACATCTAAAGAATGCCTCCAGTGCTAAAGTAACGACTACCTTATACATTTCATTACACTTCGTACTTCAACGTAGCCCCAAAATATAGACCATTCCATCGCATCAACAACAACGTGGAGCGACAACGACTAAGCGCGGCCTATACCAAAAAAAGGCTTCGCGATCTGATTGACGCGTTCCCGAACAGTCAAAAGAAGAAGAAAAAAACGGATAGACCTGCGACCGCGTCAAAGAGGCTCAACACAACACACCAGAATCCAAACATACATCAAGAAGTGTACACTCCTCAACATCTGCACAATACGTTCCGCGATGGTTCGTATATTCGTCGTCTAGTAACAACTATGCCAACATCTAATGGCCAACAGCAGATGAAAACCTTCTTTAGTCGATAACAACACTGTCGACGGTTAACATAGTTGTACGCAGATATTAACGACACACGGACACGGATTAGAACTCACCAAAGATTTTTCGTTGTCGTCGTCACCTTTCGTTGGTGGACTGTTTTTTTTTTTTGCGGACTTTCGGACTAACCTATGAGGAGTTTCGCCCAGAAAAAAAAAGAAAAATTTCGTCAATCTAATCTAGAGTAGTAGATTAAAATCGATTGTGTTAATTCCGTTTTTTTTTTTTTTTGAAAATTGAACAAATGTTTAAAATTTCCGAATAGGACATTTCTAATAAAACAAACGGTCAAAATTCGTTAAGGCCATAATTTCGCGCTTGCGTTCGTAGCGTATGACCGAAAAAAGAGAAATTCAAACGTTTCGTGTACTTCGTATAGTATATGACGAGTGTGGTACGGTAGTAGCAGCACACTCTTGTAATATTTTGTATCGTGTGTGTCGGGATTATATTCCTGGAGGCAATATGCTTCCGTCATCTGTCGCGAGCTCATTCAATTGAAGAACGTGGTTGTTGATCCAGGTCGTTAACGGAGTAAATAGGTGTTATTATAGTGCAGTTTACCGAGCGTGGATTAAGGAAGAATCTATAATAGTGAAATTAAAAAAAAAATTGAATAAGGAGTGTTTAAAACACAAGTGATTTTGAAAGTGATATAATTGGTTGGTTTTGAAGAGATTTACTACTTTTTGAAAAAGTTATATAACCATTTTTATGTGGATGTGTTTCGCAGTGTTAAGAGCTTATAATTGTTAATTTTGGAGAGGAATTTCAATTGGATACCATTGAATCATACCTAAAGGATTACTATTTACAAAATTCTAAATTATATTCTGTTGACGTCTATTCGTCGTTTTGGGGAAAATTTTGCATGTCAATTCCCGACGGCTATTGTATTTTACAAATTTTAGGATTTACTTTGGGGCTTTATGGTATCTTAGATACTTATGCATCTTCTATTATAGCTAGGCTACTATACTAAAGATTGCTATTCGCTTAAATCTTAGATTTTTGACGAAATTTGGAGATTTACTGTTTAAATAGTATCACTCCACCAATTAATTAATTAAATAACATTTAATTGATTAGTAACCGAACAGGGTCATAGAATCTTAGGAGTTAGACCTTTAAAGCAGGATATTTTGGTATATTTGCAAATGCTTATTTTAAGCCTGGCAATGCATTCTTTATCTGTCTCATCATTGTAACGCCTTGTGGGGCATAGTGCGATGACTCAGTCATAAATTTACTATATAGTCTCAGGGTTTCATACCATAATTTCGATTGTACCTACTCCGTTTTCTGGCTGCATCGGTTTGTCCTAGCGAATATGTATGTCAGGAATTGATCTTTAGATCAAAATCGTCTGTGTCCGTTCATTATTTTTACATTCTATACCCAAGGTAGAGGATGGTTTAGGGTATATATTGTTACGCCGATATTATTAAACGCCTCAAAGGAACCACTGGAGATAGTATAGGCAAAGTATGAACGTACCACCATTCATTCATTGAAGTTCATAACTTCGGAGCATCAATTTAGTAAGTTTATAACAGAAAAATCGTAAATTTCGAAATATGGGATCGCTCCCTGATTCGATTAAGCCATGTTCGTCTGACTATATCAATCCGTCCGTCTGTCTTTCAATTCGCATTTTAAGTCCCGAAATAATGAAACTAAAGTTTTGAAACTTTGGTCACATATGTGTGTTTCGATAAAGTCTTCAATGGTATTGCAAATCGGCCAACTCAGACAAGGTTTCCATTAATTCGTCGTATTACCCCTACCTCCCCTACAAAGCTATATTCAGCTATATTCTTTTGAAGAATAACGGTATATGTATAGAATGATAGAATGTCCCCAAAAAATGAAATGTGTGTCAAATAGTAGCCATTGGATGTACTTAAAAAATATATATTAAAGGTGTTCCCGATCCCACCCATTTACTCCTTTCTCCCCTACAAAAAACCATAAAATTGAATATTTTCGGTTTTGCGTACCTTATAGGTTTGTATACACGGGTATAGGGTAACTTAAAGAATTTAGCGGTATTGTAATCTATACAGAGGACACAAAATGAGTGAGTGTTAGAACTCGTTTTTAACTGCGGCCAATATACCCAATATACAACGGGGAGATTTTACCTTGCAAAAATTGGGGATGTCTCGAAGTATGTTTTGAAATTTGTTAGTAATGATTTTTGGAATTTTTAGCATATTCTTTGCGCTATAACTCTGCCAATGTTTATTGTAGAGTAAAACTTGTCAGATGAAATTTATAGGAAATTCTGTGCTCTACAAGATTGTCTCGGCACATTTCGTGCTCAAATGGACTGGGAAGGAGTTATAGACCGCAAACTGATAAAAGAGCCGATTTTAGATGGTTTTTTCAAGATAGCGGCGAGAGCACAGGGGGGAAAGTGACGCAAACTTTGATTTTAACTTACCCCACCTGTCTTTATAACATATCAAAAATTTGAGAAGTCCCCAATTTTTGCAAGGTAAATCTTATTCATTCTTTACTGACAAGATTGGTATAACTGCTATGCTATGCCTTTTAGGTGTCTAGTTTTCAAATTTAGGTTTAAAAAATTCCTCAGAAGTTGAGGTCCTCTTTTTTCGTTGAAAACCTGTGTTTCGTACAATTTTTGTACTACCACCTCGTTCGTTCGCACCGCCTGCGCCTGTGCCACAAATTCTCGGTGTGGTAATTTTTCATTTATTTATTCAAGAATACCAAAACAGGAAAATATAATCCAAAAACGGTATAATTAACAATATGACGTTAAAGAGTATTAATTCAAATGTTCATTTATAAGGACTAAGTAAATGCACTTAAGTAAAATACTAAAACAATAAAATAAGCACGTTTTTAATTAATGTAAAAAAAGTAGAAAAGAACAAATTAAACAAGTAATAGAAAATAGATACAGAAAACAAAAATCAAAAATCACCAAAAATGTCTGTTACTAACAGTTTACTATGTAGTCGATTTTTAAACGAAATGAGCGAAGTAGCCAAAGGACCGAGTTGCAGTCTATCATAATTGCGCATGGAACGAATAAGAGGCGAGTTCATGAAGACCGAAAGTTCCGCTGTGGGTGGGTCAAAAACTAGAGTTGAGCGCGTGTTGTACGACTGAACACGGAAAATTATATAATCAGTCAGCGATGAATTTAATAGACCACGGCATAATTTAAAAAGGATGCACTCATCTAGGAATACTCTCCGCTTTTGAAGGGATAACAAGTTAAAGCAGCCAAGCCGCTCAGCATACGGTAGATAAGGCTGATTGAACTTGTAAAGTAGAGCCCTTGTAAATTTTCGTTGTACGGATTCTATGGCGGTAGTATATGTGGAAGATGTGGGAGACCATATGAAGGAAGCATACTCTAGCCCACTGCGAACTAGCGAAACAAACAATTTGATGGAAGAACAAACAGAGTTAAAATCGCTAGAGCAGCGTAAAACAAAACCTGCAAGCTTAGATGCTTTCTTTATTGTGGCGAAATAATGTTCGTTGAATTTAAGACGACTCTCAAAAGTAACTCCAAGATCATTGAAAGTAGAGACGTAAGTTAAGTCAGTAGTGTCAATTTTGTAAGGGAATGACAAAGGCATGGGTTTTAGGGAATATATCATGGCATTGCATTTAGAAGCGTTAAGCTGAAGATGATTGGAGCTACACCACGTTGATAATGTATTTATATCAGATTGCAATGATAAACAATCATCGGGACCAACAATTGAAGCGAAAAGCTTACAATCATCTGCATATAATAAACAGCGGTTATTCATCAGAGCAGGTAACTCATTTATGAAGAAGCTGAAGAGGAGTGGCCCCAAAATAGAGCCTTGTGGAACTCCAGATGAAGGGGAGAATGGCGGAGAAAGTGTGTTATTAAATACTACACGAGAAGAGCGCCCGAGCAGATAAGAAGAGAGCCATGATACAAGGTAATACGGGAAATTAAGTGATAACAATTTATCAAGTAGAATTCCATGATCAACCGTGTCGAAGGCTTTAGAGAAGTCCGTATAAATTACATGGACATCTAAATGTTTCTCAAACGATCTTGCGATAAAGTCTGTAATTTCAGCCAAGTTAGTGACTGTAGATTTTTGTTTGCAGAATCCATGTTGGTTGGGGCAAATCAGGTGCCCAAAAGATTCGTAAATGAATTCATATACGAGCCGTTCAAGGAGCTTGGAACAACTTGAAAGAAGTGAAATGGGCCTGTAATTAGAGACCTCATTACTATCACCTTTTTTAGGTAAAGGTACGATGTACGACTGCTTCCAATCAGATGGGAATATTCCTTCTTGCAGACTTTTATTGAATATTATAGCCAGGGGAATTGAAATGGCCTCATTAGTTTTCTTAAGAAAATCATTAGAGATTCCGTCTGGACCAGATGATGAGCTACATTTAAGAGAGGAGATGAGGGACTGGACGCAAGTTGGATCTATCGGCGAGAGATTAGACATAATATTCGGTAGAACAGGATTTACAAACCTCGAAGTGCTAGATTGATGAAAATTGCTGGAAAAGAAAGAAGCAAAAAGTTTTGCAATTTCATCAGGAGAGCTGGCAGTCAAATCACCATAGGAAATGGAAGCAGGGTTAGAGCTGGACGAACGCATATTTTTCACATACGACCAAAATAATTGGTTTTCATTATTTTTAACACTGTTTTCGATGGATTTAAGGTAAGCAGCCCTAGCAGTACGGATGAGCCGTTTAGTTTCAGTACGTAACTGACGGAGAATTATGAGATCAGATTGACGCCTAAAACGTTTATACTTGGAATGAACCCGTTTTTTTCTACCGATTATCTTATATATTTTGGGCGTAAACCAGATCGGACCGTTGCGATGTTTCAGGGTGTATAGAGGAACAAACTCACTGATAATGCTCTGCAAAATGGTGTAAAAAGTAGTCACAGAAAGATTGCAGTCTAGCCCCTGCAAAACATTCGGCCAGTCAGTTTGACTTATATAATTGATAATGGCACTGTAATTTGCTTTGCGAAAGTTGTAATGGGGGTTCTTAGTGCGAGCATGAGTTTTTCGGAGAGAAATGGTAACATCAAATTCAAACGGTGGATGGTAAGGATCAATGGGAACGTATTCGGAAGCAGGACGGCAGGGTGATATACAATCAGCCGAAAGATTGCTTAAAACTAGGTCGAGAGTTCGATGCATGAAGTTCTGATTTGTGTTAAATTGTGACAGACCGGAGAACTCCATGAAAGAGGTGATCGATAGAAACAAAGACGGAGTCGAAGAAGAGATGGGAAGTCCGGATTCATTTGGCCAATTTATACTGGGAAGATTGAAGTCACCGCATATAATTATGGGTGAATTAGGATAGAGGATATTTATTGTATCCGATATGTAGGTAAACAGTTTTCATACCATGAAAAAGGAGCAATGTTGTTCGTAAGCATAAATTTAGCAAAATTATGTTATGTTAAAGCATAATGATACATGCGTGAGTTAACGCAACAGGCACAACCTGAAACGGAAAATGGGCGATTAAAGAGAGAAAGCCCCACGATCGTTCAAGCTATAGAGAAATTGGTCGTTTAGTGGTGAAAATTCAAATTTGTCGATTCTCTAGGGCTATATCGCTCGTCCAGCTAAGTATTCATTTTATGGTGTAGTTCAGACGTGACAAACTTGCGGCCCTCCTCGCAGTTCTATGCGGCCCGCGGCCATGTCCAAGCAGCACAATCTGTATCAACACAAAAATGATGAAATTGGTTAGGTGAACAAATCTAGCCGTTGAACTCAAGTCTAAAAAAATTACTAAAACTCGTCAGTGTCTGATGCAAGATTATTTTAGGATGAGGCAGCTCATCTTTTTTGTACAGGACAATACTACTCTTCATGAAACTATTCTGTGCCGAAATGCAGTTAATAAAAAATTGGTTGGCTTTGCCGACCATGAATTGAGATTTATTTGGAAAAATGGCAAAGCCTTAAAAACTACGGAAATTTGGGATTTTGTGACTAAATCACCTGGATGTGAAATTCCAACATAATAATTAGAGCCCAAGTGACTGATTTTTAGACCTATACCTATCGAGCTGTATTGGTGCATGAGTTTGTTTAAAACCAAATCACAAGTAACTTTTTGACTCTTTTAGCCACCTTTCTGCTGAAATTAATTTATTCTGACATTTTGCCTCGCAATGTTATTTCGGGCGACCTGGATGACTGATGCTAAATTTTTTTAATCATCTGTCCAAAATTTCGCGCAAAACATGTAATTAACAAAAAGTGGTTACTTGAAGATCAATCATATTTTCACGTTTTCGCTTCTTGACTTAATTTTTTAAAGTTCTTGAAGTACATTTTCGAAAGGAGGCAGTTCTCACGGATAATCCCGAAGCCGCTATAGCGATCCAGGCTCTCTACCATATTTTAAAAGTAAGATTCTGTAATCAACTTTCGTAATACGATTACATAAAAGTTTTTAAAATGTTCGTCCTGTGGCCCACCTAAACCTGAGGAGAGTCTTATTTGGCTCGCGACAGGTTTTGAGTTGACACCCCTGGTGTACATAGTCGGTTCGATAGTCCCGGCAATATGGTCCCAAACAATCCGGAATACTGGGGATCTATTGTGTATCTTATTCTGGTATTCTATTTATGAGTGAAGGTCGTTTCGATAATGTCCAATTGGAATACACCGTAGCTATAATTTTGCAGTATCGACGAAAATATTATTCCGTAAATGTCGGATGTAAATCACATTTTACATGTCTTTGAACGTCTCCCAATGCAACCCTATTCGATTTTTGCTGGAAAATTAAAAAAATCTTTTGCCATTGGTCAATAAGGCTATATTTTTTTTACAGTTGGATTGATTTAAAATGCGCTAAAAAACTGTCAATCCATATTCTATGTACGTTTCAGTTTACATCACTCATTTAAAGCAAACCAAAACATGGAAATAGCGTTTTAAAGTTCCTTTGAAACGAATTACCGTGAAATGTTGGACGTCCTGCGATTTATCTAAAAACTTTCAAAAGTTCTAAGCACAACATTAAATTCTCTAAACGTACAGGCTAAGCCAGGGAGAATATGGTCATAGAGAGAGAATAAATTAATCATTAATTTTGTGACTTCAGAAAGTGTATCCGTTCAGTGTCTAAAAAAAATATTTACGCCTAAAATTTGTTTTTTGTTTTTTTTTTTTTTTCGTTTTTGCATTAACGTGATTTTGATTATTTTTTGAGAAATATTTCTTCATACTTTTGGGCCCCCTCATGCGCTGCCCCTGGTCTCAGCACATACATGAAACAGAACTATATCAGGACTGGAATCAACAATTTAACTGTTGTGTGTGAAAGAATAGTATCATTTGTAAGAGTGTGCGAAATGTTGACTGCTTACTAAACAGCCGCTTGAAAAATTATTATTTTTGCCATTTTTAACAATTTAAAGCTCATTGCTCTACAAACCCACAATACACCCTGTATTCAGTGTTACCATACCTACTTGTCAACGCCCTTGCGGCAATTTTGGGACAAATATGGAAGTCACTTCTTTATAAAAGTCAGTCCGTTTCAGTTTATGCATTGTGGTTATTTGTTATCGCAATTGTCAGTGTCGCAGCGATTTGCGTTCTTACTAAAAATTGTTGTGATTTTACATAAAAGCACATAATGAAACAGGAACAAAAAATAAATTATTTCCATCAACAAAACCCCGTGCTCTGTGGCAGTGATCGTTCGGTCGCTACTCAGTGATATTGAGACACATAGAGAAACGAGTGTTCGAAGCTTGGAATGGCTCGTCGCGCAAATATTATAATTCAATAGAAGATCAGATTATTGTCATAGAATAATGAACAAAACATGCGACTAGGAAGTGGTATGGCTGAGAACCATATCACACTCCGAATTCAGGTGTCATCGAAACGTTGACGACGACACACGGTGGTTGTCAGCGCACCATGCTCCTCCAGGAGTTATGTCAAATGAATAAAAAAGATCAACCAAACACCTATATTTTGTACCAAAGTGGCACCTGCCTAAAGTCAGAGAAGAAATTTTTCCAATTCTGGTGCCACGACCCACAAAATTTCGAAAAATCAACATTCCAGTAACTCGCTGTATATTCTTTTAAATTTTACAAAACTGCCCTTAAAATATATAACTTCTCCGTTTCTCCTAAATAAATAAATAATAAATAGGCTGATAACAGGGAAAAAATGAAATCTAAGCGTTCAAATGCAATTTCTGCCATTTATATCAGAGACATGATAAATTTGCGCTGTTTTCGACTAAAACGGTGAATAGATTTCTTGTGAAAGTGAAATCATTTTCTATCTAGGCATCTTAAGGAATTGTGAAAAATACCAGAGAAAAATTATGGAACCATTTTGAGACGGTAGTTTATGTGATTCCCATGATAGTAAGTAGCTATATGCATTTTCATTTAAAACATTGGAGAAAAAAATTCAAAAGTGACTTTTGTAGGAGGTTCATCCACGCCTTTAGACTAATAGCGGTACTACATTTTGAAAATGTCTCTCAGACGTCGTCGGTTTGTCTATCGCTTTAGTCTGCAGGGAGTCCAGAATCAATTTTCTTGAATTCTGTGAATTAATATTATATATGTGAATTAATATTAATATCTTATTCAAAATTTTAGTTTTTCTGATATGGGAAACATGTATTATTTTACTTTTTACACATGAATTATTGTATGTTTGTATCTAGCTTGAACCTTCTTTATAAAATAAAATGAAATGAAATGAAAAAAAAAAAATGAAAAAAAAAAAAAAAAAGCTACTTCCTAGATAAAAGTTAGCGACCCTGGTCCGTTAGGTGTGTGACTACCACAAATCACTATGTAGCCCTGTAGCTGCGAGCTAGAAAAGTAAGAATGATAAATCAAGTACCTCCCGAGATCTCCGGGGTTCACTGTTAACATGGGTCGAGGACTTTGTTGGATGTGTTGTGTTGCCCCTATTGGGATCCAACATTGGTCGTCTCGTAAATCCATTTAACCATTTTGAACATATTGATCTTGAAATTGGTTATAAGACCAATGAAACAAATTCTGTCTAAATTCTCATGTTTAAGTAATGCCAACATGTATGTGCCTTAAACTGCCCTTCCTAAGTGCATATTCAAAATTAAGAAAATTTTGTTTCACCTTTAATGTATTAAATGAAAATTACACAATCAAATTTGAAATGTTTCAAATATCTGTTGAGCAGCTCATTATCGGCTTGGCTAGAGGCAATTTTGTTTGATCTATAAGCAACCAATACTGACCAAAAAAAAAAAAACAAATCTGCGATGAACGAGATTATCCTCTTCTGAACGATCTGAAAACTTAAATTCAGAAACTCTGTTATTCTTTTTCTCAAGATCAGGTACACTATACTATATTTTTTTTTCTCTCCAATACCCCAACCAACCCCACCAACTATACTTTTACATAATTATTTTTTATATTTGATTAAAATCATGAGAAAGTTAATATACCGTTTCACATAGTGACGGGTATAAACATGTTTTTATACCCTTCGCTCATAGAGTGAAAGGGTATATTAACTTTGTCATGAAGTTAGTAACGCATTGAAGGAAGCATCTTCGACCATATAAAAAGTATACATATATGATCAGCATGACTTGGGGAGTCGATTGGGCGATGTCCGTCTGTCCGTCCGTCCGTCTGTCCGTCTGTCTGTCTGTCTGTCTGTTGCGACGCGTTTTACTCAGCCAATTTAAAAGCTATGAAGCTGAAATATTGCACAAGTGCTTCTTTTTGCTGCAGGCAGTTTGTATGTTTGAATCGGTAAAATCGGACAATGGGGTCATGGGGCTGCCATACAAACCTAACTACTCAAATTAGGTTCTTCTAAGAAAAACTTGTTTATTTGTGTACCAATTTTAACAAAAAATCACACAAATATGTTTCTATAGATAACACAAAACATATGTAAGAATGGATCAAATCGGACCATGGGGTCATGGGGCTGCCATACAAACCTAACACCCCAAATTAGGTTCTTCTAAAAAAAACTTTTTTATTTGTGCACCAATTTCAACCAAATTTCGCTCAAATGTGTTTCTCTTGATGACACAACACATATCTATGAATTGATCAAATCTGACCATGGGATCATGGGGTGGCCATACAAACGAAACCCCCATTTTGGTTCTTCTAAGAAACATTTTTTGCGCCAATTTCACAAAACCTTGAAATAATGTGACTTTACCAAAGCAACAAAAAAATTAAAAACGAATGGAATCGTACTGTGGGGTCATGCTCCCGCAACCGCAATAAAATTTTCCGAAGAGAGCGAAGGGTATCCAAATTTCGGCCAGGCCCGAAATTAGCCTCGGCCCCCGGGGATTGGCGAGCAAAGCGAGCAGGGGGCGAAGCCCCCTAGTTTCTATTACTGCATCAATAGTCACGCATATACATAATGAGTATAATAATTCACACTACTGACAATATTGGTTTAAAGAATGTAAAAGAAATTAACCCATTAACGACGAGACCCTAAAATCTTACCGATTGAGCTGAAATTTTCCACGTCGGCTTAAAATGGCTAAAAACACATTTTGTAGAAAAAATTTTTTCCCCCGGATGCCGGGTTCAGGCTCCCGGCACTGTTACATATATGTAACATCAGGCACTCGAAGTACTCGAGGATGTTACATATATGTAACATCAGGCATGATACGGGGAAAGTGTATTCAAAGTATATTTTTGATTTTTTTTTTCAAAAAGAAAACATTTTAGTACATTTTTTTTAATAAAGCGAAAAATATATGAAAGCCGATATTTTACATGAAGTTTGGAATGTAGATAATGCAACAATAACGTAGAAATAATACGAAATGTGTGCGAAAATTGTGCAGCCTTACAAAAATATTATGCCAAATATTGTATTATTTTATTTTATTATATATGTGTTTTTGCATGTGGAGTTGTTGTTGTTTTATTAAGAAGTTTCTTGAACACCCACAGAACTAATAGATTTGACAGTTTGTGAATAGGAAAAAAGTTTATAGAACTACAGTAGTTAACAATACAGATTTTGAGGATTATGGAAGATTTGCCAGTAAATTATAAAATTATTGTTTCAATTTTTTGGCAATTTGTCCATCCGCCCAATTTGTCTAAAAAGGACTAAATAAAGATCCTATAATTCCTCCTTGTCTATAATTTGGTCTACATTAGAAACCATTTCTACTTGCGTAGCTCAAAATATATCCTTTTAAATATTATATTAGCATAATTAAATAGAATAACTAATCCTTGGCCTCATGAAAATAAAGCCTCGACTCCTTGCTTCGGATACCCTTGAATCCGGCTATCATTTTAATCCACATAAGACAACTATTTTATCCATATTCCGGATTTCTAGAGCAATTCTAATTCCGAATCTAAATATTTTTGGTATGTTATGTCAAATATGGCCGCTCAATTTGCCAGTCAAGAAGACACAAGGGTCTAGAAAATCATGTGACATGACTAACTTTAAGGAAAAACCTAAATAATAGCATTTTTTTCTTTTAAATTTTAACATTTATGAAGACTATTTATGCTATTTTCCTAGATAAAAATATCTTGTTAAAATCCGGAATTTTCGTTAATCCGGATTTTTTGAGAATCCGGACTTCTTTTTTTTTTTATAATTTATCCGGACTACCGCGTCAATAGTGTAAAAAATCCATAAAATAAAAAAAACACTAAAAAAGTACATACTCATACACCTCGTATACGAAGAGTGCACTTTCCCCATATCAGGACGGATGTTACATATATGTAACAGTGTTATAAAAGTACTTATAAAACGTAAACGTAAATATTTATTTCATTTATTTTTTGTATTGTTTCAAAAAGACCATGTAATGACATACGATTAATTTTTTCCCAATTTTTTCCATACAATTAAATATAAAAATAAAATTCCTCTACTACTTTTGCCATCGTGACGATTTTCGTCAACATCGAAAAAACCATCAGAAAGAAACCTCTATAACTTCCACAATAGTCAATCAAATTCAGCTAAATTGATTTCTACGCATTGCTAATAGTGTCCAGTACAGGATAAAACACTTTTTAGTGCCGAATTGATATCCTATTCCTTTAGCAGCCGTTTGAAACGAAGGATGTCTTACTGTTACATATATGTAACATCAGGCATTAATGGGTTAATAGTGATAGTCCATTTAGCTTTTCAAAAGGCCATATCTATATTTACAATAAGCGGCGTTTTTTATGCTAATCTAACGCCAATTGAAAAATGCTTAAAATATTAAACAGTTCTTCTATGGAGATTCTGTCTCTTAATAAATTCGTTCTTTTAAAATTATTCTAACACCATTCTAACTCAATCCAAAAGACTTTCCGCTATAGTCAATGAAAAGGAAATTAGAGGCGTCTTGTAAATTTTACATATACTCGTACAAGAATTATGTAAATTCTTTTATGGTAGGAATCATTGATTTGTCAATATTTGATAGTAAACTCATTTACATTATTTACACATATTTTTCCCGCAGTAGCTAATAAAATGTCGTTTTGTATGACACCATCGCTTACCTATACATATAGTTCAAATAAAACTGGGTTTTTAATTTACTTTATGTAAATGAGTGTCACAATAGAAAATATTGTTCTTAGGCATGTGTAAATCAGTGAAAGTGCAAAATGCTACCTATATTTGAAATTGTGTCGATTGCTTCGTATATATGTATGTATTTTTGTATATACCAGATATACCTTCGAGGCCTACAGCATTGTTAACCCTTCAATTTAGAAGAAAAAGAGAACAAAAATATCTTGGGTCCCTACAGCAACATTCGATTATAGAATTCCCGTAATAAATGCATAAATGGACTGGATAGAAACTCTGTCCGTCTAAAATTAACCCGATGAAAGTCCAGGCGTTCCAAGTCTACTAATATTTTTCCGTAATAACTAAAGTGGAAAAAGCAAATCAATTTAACTCAATTTCAATCATGATAAGTTGTCCTCAAATACTTTAAGTAAAGTTCTAAGTTTGCACCTTTTCCATACCACTTCCACAGAAGTCTATTTATTACCTCCCAATTTTTCAAAGAAAATGTTACATTGCGCTCATATATCCTTGTTCTTCTCCAATAATACAATTACAATTTCTCCAGGTGTTATATTAACCGAAAAAAAACTAATCCAAAAAATTATATTGTGATATTAAATGAAAACTTAAGATATAAATAAAAATAATGAATAGACATCAAAGAAGAAATTTATCTAATAAAAAATAAATCAGTGAATAGTGAATTTTAATTTGAAATAATATAGAAACAAAACACATACTCAAAATGACTATGGCTTTAGCATATGTCGACATGTCCTCTGTGATTGAGGTTCAGGTAAACTAATTAATATTCTTAGAAAATACGTAGCTAATAAGATTTGAATTTATGAAACCACGATAGTTAACCTTTTTGACTTGACTACTAAGATAATATCTTGTGGTTGTACTTTTATTGATTTTAATTCAATTTTAAATCAACTGATTTTGCTTTCTTAATATTTTTTTTTACAAATTCTCAAATTAATCTAATTTTTTTCCATTTTTTTTCAGGATCGCCTAACGGGTCACGGCGGCATTGGGCTGTCGAGTGGCAGTCCGGCCTATACAACACACACGGGCGGTCATGGCGGACGAGGTGGACCGACTGGAGGGCATGGTGGTGGGCACGGTGGTTCACATGGGACAACAGCTTCGATGCATCATCAATCGTTGCAGTCGGACTTCCAACCACCATACTTTCCACCACCGTTCCATCATGCAACACAAAGTCCACCACAACAACAGGTAAGAAAGATTTAATATATATATGGGGAAAATAGTAATGTTAATCTGTTAATTTCTCTTATGATAAAAGTTGCAAGTAATATACTAGCTTTCTTCTTCCTTGCCTCGTTCTTTATACCGCTCCATGGTTCCGCGTTGCTCGACCTGCGGTGTAGGCACATCGCCCGTTTTGGCGATAATTTCTCAGCATATTTCTACAGGCAGCTCTATCTTGGATCGTGTCATCGCCGAGACCAATGCGTAATATACTGGCTATAGCTGCAATAAACTCTGTCTCACATAATTGGAAGAAAACCTATCTTAGCGGACACCTCTTTCAACCTGAAGTTCGTCCCAAACGAACAATTTTACCAAATCCCGATTGGAAATTATTCTATGTGAATTTAGTGCAGAAGCAACCCTTCTACAATCTACAGCGAACAAACTTTTTTTAGGCGCACAAAGTTGAGGTCTGTCAAGTCAGCACTATCACTTCGAAATTTCGACAAATGCTATAGCGCATTAAATCTCGCAATTTAGTCGTGATTCAATAGCAAAAGAAAAAAATTGTGGCGTGCGTATTAAAAAAAAAAACGTATGGTAGTGCTAACTTCACAATCAAGTTAGGACTAACACCCCAGTTGCATCGAAACGAAGACTCCCCCTAAAGCAAAATGTATCTAATTAATTGTTGCAGCGGCTGAAGAGAATATTTCCACCTTCAAAAATTTGTAGACACCCGTCCCCCTTTCAAAAACTAAACCTAAGTCCGTTTTTCCCATAAAACCATAGCTTTTTTGTTACAAACTCGAATTCTAACAAATATCTACGAGGGCGGTTCAAATATGATCGAGACAAATACTCTGACACGTATATTTATTATAGAAAAAAATTACAAAAATTTACAGTTTTTCTAGGTTACTCCCCTTCACTATAGTTACACATATTTTCCACCTCTCGGGAAGCTTTCGATGCCGGTATCGAAAATTTTCCTTGGACAACTCGGACATCCATGTGCGCACAAACTCCTCTGCCTTCCTTTCCTGCTTGTTTCAGAGGTCCAAACATATGGTAATCACAGGCTAACAAATCCGGACTGTAGGGGGAGTGCTCCAGTACCTCCCATCCCAATTCCGATATTGTATCGAGCGTAAGAAGCGCGGTATAAGAACGCACGTAATCCTGGAGAAGTTCAACAGTTTGAGAATCCATCGCGCGCCGTTATTTTGCGATATTGAAGGTGTTCGTGGATGAGAGACTCTACACTACCAATGATAGTGCCGAGTTCAGCCGAATTGTCTCGAACATTCATCCTACGGTCCTCCGAAATGAGTTGTTCTACGCGGCGAATGTTGTCTGGTGTGATGCTGGTTTGGCGGTCGACAATCATGCGGCTCATTCTCGACGGTTTCACGGTCATCCTTGACCGCTTTGGCCCATTTAAGCACAACAGTCCTACTTAGACAATCACTACCGAACGGATTGTGCAAACGCATTATTCTTTACGCCTTACCTCTCTAAAAAACGAATGACAACACGTTGCGCAATGGCGGTCGGCACTTGATGTTCACTCATGGTCGTAGCACGAGCGTAAAATATGCCTTCGCGATGAAAACTATGCCACGTTGTTCGTCTGCGACCCAGCTATCATATACTCAAGCCACGACCTTCAAAACATACATGCACGCCATCTACACCGTTTGTCTCGATCCTTTTTGAACCACCCTCGTAAATAGAAAATGTATCCAGTAAATTGCCGAAAGGCTTGATTATGGTATTCGCACTTTCAAAAAACTTGTCGCGCTCCTTTTACCTCCTAAAAACACCCCAAGATATGATTGATCCTCATAAAAAGAAACATTTACCTTAAAATCTAAAATTTGACGAAACTTCCTAAAACCAAATGTCTCCAATTAATTGTCGCAGGAGCCTAAAAAGATATTTCGACTTTTAAAAAATTTGTCGCGCCTCTCCTTTCCCTTAAAAATTACCCTTAAGTGAAATTAACGCTCATATTAGCAAACTTGAGTTTTAAGAATCGCCCGAATACTAAATGCTAAATGACAGTTAGTTGTCAGAACAGCTGTTTAAGACATTTCCAGTTTCAAAAAAAATTGTCGCGTACCTCCTTCCGTTAAAAACTACCCTTAAGTGAAATTAACCCTCATATCGCACAAAATGTTTTGATAGTGGAGATAGTCGTTAATTAATTGAGGCGGTGCGCGGCAAAACTCGCTTCTTCCACTTTTTTACGAAATTGAGGTATGAATTGCATTCGAAAGAATTGTTCCTGCTGTACACAGTAGTGAGCTCAGTTTTTATCAAAACACATTTCTTTCGTATTTTTCGAGGCTTTAAAATTTGCAGTTCGTTGCAAAACTTACTTCTTCCAGGTAATCGTACCCATCAAAACTCTTTCTTTCCATCCATTTTGATCAAAACTCTTTTCTTGCCATAGCGGACTCATTAAAACTGTCTCTTTCCAGTAAAAATTTGTATTACGAAAAATGGAAATTATTGCATTATCATTAATATTATTAGGTTAGGGCTTATTGCTTATTGTCCTTAGACACTTTCTTGGACCAAATTGGACTAAATACACCACCAACTTAGTAAAAAAACATGTTGTTCCACCAGGACTCATCAAAACTCGTTCGTTCCAATTTATAATTCGAAATTGACGCCAAAATTATTATTAAATATCACTTTTCTGTTTTACAAATCAATCTTAGTGCATATAGCTTCCGTTTAATTGCAAAACAAATATGGTACAATAATTTTTGATCCTGCTAAACGTTTTTTTTTCGGTTTCTGAAAAATTACGAAAAATGGAAGAAGCGAGTTTTGCCGCGCACCGCCTCAATTGAATACCTTATGTGTTAAGAAAAGTCTTGAATTCGCCGCTACAGGGGTGGTAATGCTATCTTGACAGGAGTAGCTTTTAAGGGAAGGGGGGCGCGAACAATTTTTTTTTTAAGTGGAAATGGCTTAAAAGGATGTTCTGTCAACTAACTGGACACATTTAGAGTATTCGGGCAATTCCTAAAACTCGAGTTTGCTGATATGAGGTTTAATTTCACTTAAGGGTAGTTTTTAATGGGGAGGAGCGCGACAAATTTTTTGATAGTGGAAATAGTCGTCTTAGGCCTTGCGACAATCAATTGGATTGAATTGGAATTTTAAAGTGGTAGTGCTAACTGCCCTGTGGCATGGGTCAAGAATTATGCCTCCGCTTCCTCCGGCGTGTCGTAGAAGGCGACTAATTGGGCAGGGGAGAATGAAACTCTCCTGGGTTTCGTACAAATCACCACAATTGCGCGCGACGTTGTTTGTGCTAAATTGTGTGGATATGTACGAAGCTTAATATAAATTGACCCCTGTGGTGTTGGGGTTAGAATTATGCCACAGCGTTCCCGGCTTGTCGTAGAAGGCGACTTGAGGGATAGGGTATGTAGGCTTGTAACTTGCATACCTGAAACTAAACTACACTCGAAACATTGAACGAGCCTCGGATACCACGGACTGATTTACCGGCAACGACCTTTGGCTACAAACAACGGACTACGATTGGTTTTTGGAACGTTCGAACGATGTGGGGCGAGTGCAGTAGTACAAGACTCACGGAAGTCGAACGGGAAATGACCGCATATAGAATTTCGATATTAGGACTGAGCGAAACAAGATGGAACGGATCGGGAACGACCTTATCACCTAGTTCCCAAACTGTGCTGCTTTACTCTGGTAGTGAACTTGAAGCCTCACCCAGAATGGCTGGAGTCGGCATCCTTTTGAACAAGGAAGCTCGCCAATTTCTTTTAGATTGGAGGCCTATTTCCGACCGAATAATAACTGCCAGATTCAAGTAAGAGTAAGGAACATTACTATAATTCAGTGCTACGCCCCAACTGAGTCAGCCGACCAGCATGCTAAAGACGCCTTTTACCACCTACTTGGCCACACCTTTAACAAGGCTCCCAGAGGTGACATAAAACTTATTATGGTCAGCTTGTCATTGGCGGCACCCTGTTCAAACACAAACCTTGCCATTTAGCAACCTGGATATCTGGTTTCTAGCGCATTGCGTGAGGTAGCTAATGCACAAACACCAGATGCTTCTTCTATTGATGATAGATGGACCATTGTGAAGGAAGCTTTTCTATCGTGTGGCGAAACATTTGTGGGCAGACTACAGCGAGGTAGAAGACCATTTATCAGTGATGATACATGGTCTCTGATAACTGCACGGAAGAGAATTAAAGAACAAATAAACTCGGCTACTGATAATTCAGTTAAGCAACAACTGAGGACCGAGTACAGTTCTCTTCAAAAAACAGTGCAGAGGAGCGTTAGACGTGATAAACGCAAGAACATCAACGCGTTAGCTTTGGAGGCAGAAGATGCGGCTTTCCGTGGTGACAGTGGAACCCTTTACAAACTCATAAAGCTACTGACTGGCAAATCTTTTACCAATGAGCATCCTGTAAAGGATAAAGACGGGTCTCTGCTGGTCACAGATGAACAACAACTGCGCCGATGGAGAGAGCACTTCATGGAGGTTCTTAATAACAACTTTAACCCTTCAAGCCCATCTCCACCGGAGGCAGTAAGTCTTCCGCAAGTGACCAGAATTAACACTGGCGGACCATCCAAGCTGGAAATAACTAAGGCTCTTCAATCACTGGAAGCGGGTAAGGCCCCGGGGGCAGACGGTATCCCGATGGAATTTTTGAAGGCGGACATCAACGCTACAGCGGATATTCTTCTTCCCCTGATCCAAGAGTGTTGGACAACCGAGACTCTCCCTCAGGAATGGAAAAAGGGCGTAATTATTAAAATCCCCAAAAAAGCAAGTCTCAAGGTTGTAATAATTGGCGTGGGATCTGTCTCCTCCCTGCAGTCTCTAAACTGATGGCCAAAATAATCTTAGACCGGATCAAGAAAACGATCGATCGCACTTTGAGCACAGGCTGGTTTTCGTGAGTGTTTTTCATGTAGCGACCATATCAACACCCTCCGAATTATAATTGAACAATCCGCTGAATGGAGATCCCCGTTACATCTATTGTTCATTGACTTCGAGAAGGCGTTTGACAGCGTTGACCGGGCTTATATCTGGACAGCCTTACGTAGGAGAGGCATACCAGAGAAACTTATTGCCATCATAAAGGAGTCCTATAACGGAGCCCAATGTTACGTCTTACACAAGAGCGAATTGTCTAGTCCTTTTGAGGTGAATAATGGAGTTAGACAAGGCTGTATTTTATCACCAATACTGTTCCTTATTACCATCAACGAAGTAATCTGCGACGCTCTAGGCGACCATAAAAGTAAGGGTATCAGGTGGAAATTATTTGATCACCGTCAGCATCTGGACTATGCCGACGACATTTGCCTTCTTTCAAACACAGCAGATCATCTGTCTCAAATGACGGATGCTTTGCATCGTGAGAGTCGTAGTGCTGCTTTAAAAATTAATGCCGCTAAGACTAAATATTTGAGCTTGACATCAGAAAGGCAAAGAAACATTTCTATCTCCGAACAGCCGATAGAAAAAGTCGAGAACTTTACTTACCTTGGGAGCGTAGTAGCAGCGGATGGTGGGGCTGATGCTGATGTAGAGGCGCGCATAAATAAAGCCCGAGCAGTATTTTTCAGCCTGACTCCTCTCTGGCAAAACAAAAACATCTCCAGAAATACCAAACTCCGGATCTTCGAAAGCAATGTAAAATCCGTGCTTTTATATGGGTGTTCCACTTGGAAGGTGACCAGTGATATTACAACCAAACTACAAACTTTCGTGAATCAGTGCCTTCGACGCATCCTACAAATTCGCTGGCCTGAGGTAATCTCTAACGAGGACCTCCTCCAAATTACTGGCCAAAATAGGATAGGCATCGACATCAAAAGGCGGAAGTGGCAGTGGATAGGTCACACACTTCGGAAAGAGCCAAAAAGCATTGCAAAACAGGCTCTAGATTGGAGTCCTCAGGGAACCGGTGGAAGGCGTCGTGTGGGAAGACCCAAAAATACATGGAGAAGATCTGTAGAGGCAGAGGGAAAATCTATAGGCAAATCGTGGGGCCAGCTAAAGGCGATGGCTGCAAATAGGCACAGGTAGAAAAGAGGCGTAGAGTAAAGCTAATTTTTATTGCTTTTGAATCAGTGGGCTCTCAGGAATCTAAAACTCATTTTGCAAAAAAAAAATTTGATCGAAGAGGTCACAAAAAGGACAAAAAATGATACTCTTTACTCCTCGAGTGGTGGTTGGCATTCGGGGTGTGCCGAGTGCATTACATATAAGGGTGTTCGTTTCCTTTTCAAGGACCCGCAACGGAATAAATCGAGCTTAAATGGAAAATGATGGTGTTTTCTGTGTATCTTTCCAAGGCCATAGATTTCCGATCAACATTTTTTTAGCAAACCGAGTTCAAGATTCGTGGGAGCCCACTGATTCAAAAACAACAAAAACCTTGCTCTATTTTTTTCTATTTGAAATGCTAATATGACTGGACTAAGAAAACACTTTAGTCTGTAGTTTTGCAGTCATTCTCTCCACTAAATCTCTGGTTGTGACTTGGGATAAAATTTCTTTGTTTACAGAGGAGCTTCCTATAAAATAAGCTGCGTTTATTGGTTTCAGAACAGAACCGGATAACGTAAATTTCCATACCAAAATAATAGAGAGTTTTAGCAAGTCGTATGGAATAAAACGACATAATTTGACATTCCATATAAAAATTCGCTTGCTTACCGTATACGAAACGAAATATCTTAATTTTGCATGTCCCAAGTAGGCATGGGTGTATTTCCGTATATTTGATTCTCTGGAAACAGTCGAAATTGGCGAAATAATTTGTCGTTTTTTACACCTATGCCTACTTAGGATATGCAAAATTAAAATATTTTGTTTCGTATACGGTAAGCAAGCGAATTTTTATATGGAATGTCAAATTATGTCGTTTTATTCCATACGACTTGCTAAAACTCTCTAATATCGGACAACTTCTGTCTAAATTGTCTATAACTAGGTTATATAACCGCGCTCTGTGGCTCACTTGGTTGAGTCGCACTCTTCGATGCTAGTAATCTAGAGGTCCGGAGATCGAATCTCGGCGTGGTCCAAAATGTCCGTACATGTGCGGATAGGAAATATATAGTGCTTGCAACATTATATACACTCCGAAATGATATGCAATGTAACGTTGACTCGAAATTGCCTATAAACGGCTGAGTTAACGCACCATGGCCCCACATTCGACTATATGGTACTGAGAAGAAGAAGAATTTAAACTAAACAATTAATTTAAATTAATCTTAATTTGAAAAAAAAATGCTAAAAATTAAATTCAAAACGAAAGATTTATGACGGTAACTCTCTATTTTTATATCACGGAAATACGTTGCTAACACTTTTTAATTCAAATATTTTTTAGGGGATAGAGAAAAAGAGAAAGAGAAGTATAAGTTCGAGTTTTCAATCTTGTCCGTTTTAAGTTTTCGTATGAAAATTATTTGGTTTCGAGGATAAAATTTACGATTTTTCAGTACAAACGTATTTTAAACTTTTCGGTAATGTTTCTCTCTTTTTGCTTATTTTTCTTATTTTCTCAATACCGTTTAACGCACCATTATATTTCTTCTTCAGAATTTTATACACCTAGAAATATTTTCGTGGATGACAACGACTTGCGTTAAAATAATCTATTGGTAATAATTGTATTTTCCTTTACATTTTACAGAATCACGGTCCACTTGAATATCTCGGAACGGATCCCTACGGTCAACCACTATCCTCATTACATCACGCGCCATTACATCATTACAATCAATTGGCAGGATTACGACCAACACAAGATCAACTTGGTATACATCGATCTCATCGCGAAGCCGAATTACAAGGGCACGTGGTAAGTATTTTCGTGACTTTCTTATCTTTTAAATGGAATCACATAATAGTTTTCCCTGTTTTTCTTACAAAACCATTTTTGAAAAATGGTATATGAATCTTATAGAGTATTTTTTTATTTTATTTTATTGAAAGACCGGATTTGTAGGCTTAAGCCATACTAATCCCTCTTACGCAGAGACAATATCTACAAAGTAAAGTGAACGTATTTCAATTGAAATATAATTACAGATCATGTACCTACACGAGTGTATAGAGAAAATATTATTGGTTTCAAATAACTTTGGATGCGATCTAATTCTGAACTGATACATCCATATTAGATATAACGCACAGAACTTAACTCGCTGAACATTTACGAATACAAGAGTATACAAACTCGCGACGTATTCAATCCCACCAATATGTACACACACAATAATTCAATTGAATTTAAATTCAAACATTTACGATCAATTAGAGTTTATGTTGATTGAATTCTCGGCACCTCATTCAAATTTATTAGATCCACAAACGTATTACGCCCAATATGTGTGCCGCACAACTCACAACTGGGCGTTCGTTGATTCGAATAGTATTTATTGTAACAACAATAAAATATTGTATGGCAATCAATTGTATTGTATACCATGGAAAATATCAACAACAATTCGTATGAGCCAGAAAATACCTTTCAGGTGTTTTAGGCACTGTGCACACAGAGACAACTCCGGTACGTGTTTTAATGAACCTTTTTTTTACGTGCGTAGGGAAGCATCTCAGATTTGTTTATCTCTTTTAGTATTTGCTTGGCACAAGCAGTCCGCGCAAGTGGACCTTAAATATAAATTGATTCATTTTAGATTACTTCTTGCGATTTTCCATAAATAAAAAAATAATAATGAAAAACACATTTTTCCAGTATGAAATAATAACGTTTCTTCATTTCCACTTCCCTCAAAGAGAAATTCTTACTTTGAACTACTTTTTCTTTCCGAATATGAATAAATTCGGAAACTGTTATTTTGATTTAAAAAAGTACTAAATTGATTTGGAATTATGGTTTTATTCGATTTGGAAATTTTTCCGTTGGTCTATCTACAACCTTAGCACGCAACTAAATTGTAGTGACACAAAACAAGTTCTCTTGCGATCATGTACAATTAAAATTTATGTTTGAATTTAAAGAGTATTTTTCTATACGCACAATACGAATGGCGGCAGTTTGCGAATATCTGCCATCAACATTCTAAGGTGTGTTCACAAAAATGGAATGTACGAGTGCATATAACTTATAACTCAAATTTAAATTTATCGATTAAAAGTTCTCATAATATCATTATAAAAACGATTCAGATTGAGATCCGTGTGTGTAAGCATATACAGAAACTGCAAATCTGTAGAATTTCGATCAACCTCTAATAAATATTAGCTGATGCAGTGGGCTGAATTTATTAATATTTTTTTATCATGAACGAAATATGTAGGACAGCAAATACAGTGCGTAATCATATAGATTTGTGTGAGAGCACTTTTGTCTATGATTTTGAGTGAAATATTGACAGAACATGTCAATTTGCATTCGATGCTTTTAATTTTAATGATGCATAATTATAGTATGTGACAGTGATTTAATTGAAGTAATTGATAAGCCGCTGGATGAGATTATCTTATGATGACCCTGTCACACTTACGCATGTTACGCAACCGGAGACAGATGATAGCGCACATGGCACCTACTTCAATGCATACACATAGATCGTCAGTTTGTTAACGCAGTGTTTCGACTTATTTTTTAAAGACAGTGCATGGCAGATAAGACTTACAAACAATAGTTGATATCATTCGATTTTTTAAACTTAAATACATTTTCGCTAAATTGCTTAAGTTTATTATAAGGCATGTGCCTAGGCATTGAACTAAATCGTCAAATTGACCGCTCTGTAAAATGGCGGAATTTCTGCTTACATTTCTTACTACCAGAAGGCGTACGTTAGTGACAATTTTTGAAATTCAGAAAAAAAATGTAGAGATATTCATAATCTGCGCTACAATTTTTGGAACAATGCCGTTCTTTCTTCCTTTCCAAATTACCTTCACGCCAGCATTTAAATGTATGATGATGATGAGCGGAGTGAACGTGAATGCGCTGACGGAATTTTAATTAATTAGCTTAGAATAAAATCAAATTCTGTCAAATCAGCCCAAACACGAGAAGATTTAGATTTAATTCTAATTCAATTCATTGATTCGCCATAGAAATATTGCATTGGAGGGGGGGACTATTCCCCGGCATTTAACGTCCATGCCTGCGTGGACTTTAACGGACGGTTCGCATTGAGCATATGTGCGGTCTTGCAAAAATAAGGAAGCTGAAATTTGTATATGTTGGAAGGGCAGCAAGTTTTAAATTGGAGCAGATTTAGGTGAATCTACCACTGACCAAAGCCACCGCTTACACAGAGTTTAGTTTGTTTTCCTCGAAGCACGTTTTTCACCGAACTTATAATTTATGGAAAGTATCAAGTTTTAACCCAGATACATATGCCTATGGATGTGATAAGTTCCAAAAGTATTTTTATATGGTTTTATTGCTTATTTAGTGACACTGATTTCAAAACATGCGAACAAAGTAAACAATTTTTGCTTAAAAATAGGATTCTGCAAATTGTGCAATTATTTAAGTTTCTTCATAAATAAATCCCAAAGCTGGGACTTTATTGGATATATTTCAATTTTTTATGAATAAAATCTAGCCGACGTGCTTCCAAAGAACTTCCATTGAATTCCTTTCGTGGCTGTTTCTCATGAAGGATAAATATGTAAATCGGTGAAATCACCGAATAGTTTACTCAGAGAAAAAAGCAAATTTTGAAAAAAAAGTCATGGCTTTAAGAAATCGAAAGTTGTCTTCTCGTTTATCGCTTATTGTGTTACACCTCCCCACCTCTAGAATATTCGTCTGTGATACAATCGACTGTGACTCGTTAGTAGACAAGGCGGCAGCTTTTGATAAGTTAAGTACAGTCAAGCCGGGAGCGGACGCAAGCGCATATGGTGCACACTACCCCAAAATTTCTGGAGATTTTCCGGTTTTTGGTTTAGGTATAACTCCCAAACTGTACATTTCACCTGTCCATGTAGTCTAAGAAAAATGGCATATTTGATCGGCAAAAATCCTACATCGGAAATTTTTTTGGATTATGGTTGGGAATGGTCCCCAGACTATGGCATTAAAAGTCCCAACCGATCGGGGGTCCGCAACCTTAAAAAAGGGGGGAAAGGGGGCCAGTTTTTTCGGTTTTTTGCGATTATTTCAAAAACAGTAAGAGATACAGAAAAATGGTCTGAGAACGACAAAAACTACATAAAATTATCTTTGCAATGATATATAACACATTAGAGTTCCATTCAATTTTTCGGCGTTAGAATAGAACATAAATTAGAATATTTTCATTTTAGACCTTTTTTAAAAGCTCCATAACTTTTGAAAGAACGCTAGTTCAGCCGTAAAATTTTGTACAAGTATTCACAACAAGTTTAAGATCATTTTAACGTAAACATTGAGTCGGTCTGGTCAAGGACCTCCATTATCCCCCCATTTAAATTTTCCAAAACGGCATATCCATAACTCCTCCCAAAATTGGAGCAGAGTGCTAAATTTTGGTTTGTTGCGATTGGAGGTCATAGTCACCCCACCCACCAAAAATCATCATTCGGATAAAAACTAAGGGTATCTCCCATACAAAGTGACCCATCAGGAGTTTGTTCTACGTACTGCTCATTTTATAAACTGTAGAACAAAGTTGTCATGGGTCACTTTGTATGGGAGGTACCCTTAGTTTCTTTTTTCGTAGTGAGCACCCGGAGCACCATATTGCGCCATTTCAGATTGTAAGAAAACGATCGTACGGGTAAACTTGCACGACAAGAACCTAACGTACGATCATTTTACACTATTCGCTCAAAACATGGACGGGCGAATAATAATAATAATATTAAAGCAAATCCGTCCATGCACGCTTCAAAGTTAGTGTAGAATGACAATGAAGTGTCGGGCAGCTGCCCGGGGCGGCAGATTTTGAAGAGCGGTAAAATTTTGAAATGATCCATTAGCCAGAAATTCATTGAAAGATGCAAACAATTGTATTTTTGTTTAAACTTATTTTAATTAAGTGTATTATACCCAGCGCTGGTCACAAGAATGTTGGCGAATTATGAAAAGCGTGACAGACAGAGCGAGGTATGAGCGGAGCGAAGGGCGAGTCACAGGATCTGAGTAAACGTATGGACGAGCCAGAGGTCTAAGTTTTTTGAGTTGCCTTCCATTGAGTGTATTCACGCACAAGTGAGCGGACTAAAATTTTGATACGAATTCTACCTATATTTTCCTCAACCAGAAGGCACACGCAACTTAGCGCAAAGGTGGTGTGTGAATGCAATGTAACACTAATGTCAAACGACATTCATTATTATTGCAAAAATCATGTAGATGAGCATAATCTCCGTTATATTATTTCCATAATATATTTCTTCATAATTTTCAAATTTGTTTACCCGCCATTTACTCCGATATATGATTACTTCGTTGAGGAGCGTCGAAATTTTGTGGTAACAGAGGACACTGTGATACGCATCACAAACACTGAGTGCCTTCTGGTGGAGAGTAATGTAATGCTATTCGCACGATTAGAACTCGGTCTCGTTTCTTATTCTTTTGATCGAAACCAAAAAAAAAATATCTTAAAATTGGGACCAGAGTTTATTGCATAATAAACAACGTAAACCGCAAAAATTGGATTAGATTATTCGAAAGCCTCAGATGCATTCAATGTGTACCCTTCAAAATTCACCATAAGCTTTCCTAAAGTTGGAGTTTCTGTCGAAAAACAAAACAGTAAAACCCTTTTTTCGGTATGAATATGACAATAAAAGCAAATTTTATTTGTTGGTGTCATCCGTTCAAGAATTCCAAAATGAAAGACTATGAAAAAAACAACATCAGAAATTGGTATCTATAAAAAAAATCCTTTTAAAGAATGTTTTCATTGAATTTCAATGCTTTTTGAAACAATTTCGGGAAGGGCTCGGACCTCCTGGTTATGGCTCTGGGAAGTAATATATTTTCAAATAAAGGAAACGTATCGTAAAAAAGTATGAAATTTTCATATCACATATTCATACACAGGTACATACATATGCTATTTGATTTCAAGTCTAACCAATAGCAGGGCGGCAATTTGGCTACTGCCGAGGGGCGCTATAGTGGCTGAATCCGGCCCTGAACTTACGAAACTGTGGTTGGTTGCGTTATACTCCTATAAGTGCTGAATCCTTTAGATTAGACAATAAGCGACGACTATTGTCACTATATTTCCCGAGCAGCTACGATTCCAGAATTCCACGACAGATTTGAAACGATTTACAAACTGAGTTCTGGCACATCGAACCACGCTTTATAGGCAACAGTGTTGAATTGCGCGGATGCGCGTGGTGTTGATGTTTCGCTGTTCTCTCCAACACTTTCCCTAATAAAGTTCTATCTTTGTGATTTACTATGCAATGTTGTGAAGTTCATTATTAAAATCTCTCTAAGCTTTCCAAAACGGTAAGAATCCTTTTGCCAAACCTGTATTTTTCTTAAACTTGGAGACAACCAACTTATATTAGTTTTCATAGGTGCAGTGTACATGGGGCATAGATTTATTAAATTTCTATTTTTTTTTCTTTAAATTTTGTACCTATAACGATGGTAAAAAAATGTCTCTATTATTTAAAATTCAAATACATAAAAATCCATCTCTACACTCAGAAAAATTACAATGGGAAATCCCATTAAACCAATCACTTTGTCCCATTATTTTTAGTCATTAGGAAAAATCTGATTACTTTAAAAATATAGGAACCATAACTTTCACTCGATAAATATCCGTTTGTTTTAATAGTTGACTCCTTTGAAAACAAACACATGGTCTAGTTATTTTCCAATAGGACATATCTTATTGAATTATTAGGATCAATCCCATGTAATAAAAAAAATCTTTTCGCTCGTAATCTGATCGAAGTATATTTTTTATAAGTCCCATATTATTATACCATCCACGCTACGTCATTATGGATTTTGTTAAGAATCACGATATTTAACCAGGCCGAGTATTGAACATCCGATCGGCTAGTACTCTTTAAAACTTACGAAGTCACCACGGGGAGCCAACCGAACGATCTCGGCTACGGAGCATGATGTTGGTTCTCTTGGAAAATACGTAGATATGCTTGAAATTCAATTAAAAGGCATATCCCATTAATGAAATAGGACGTTATATAAAACAAATGGGATCCATCCTATTATTAGTTAATCATATCAGATCTTGTTGATTTAATGGCACAATCTGATTAAAATATAATCTGACGTCCCATTGGATTTACGGGACACATTTCATTCCATACAAAATATCTCAATAGGATTCTTCCAGTTAAATTAATTATTGCATCTGTTTACTCTTGTGAAGAAATCTGGTAAATTCCCGTCTAATTAAAATAATGGTACAAAAACCTTTAAGTTTACGGAATCCATTTTTCTGAGTGTAGAAGCAAACGAGATCACATCACTATTCCTCCAAAATTTCATCGAAAACTATGATTACCATCCACTAGAATTTTTAATTAAATATATTGTTTAACCGGCCTATTCAAGAGGAACTCATGTTACACTTACGACCAATTGAAGTAATCTCAACCATCCATAACTTATGCATATGTAATTTGGTTATTCATCTATATACTATGGATATTATGTATTCAACTTTTCGGCTCCTCCACATCACTCTTACGAGTGTGATGTGATTTTCACCATTTCGTCCTATAATCTGTCGCTCTTCTCCGATTCCATAAGATAAAAGTGCTAAGCTCTGAACAACATTTTGCACGAAACGAAAAAAAACATTTTCGTTTTTATAACCAATTGAAATGTCATTGAACGCCTTCTTTGCGCGCAGACATAGTACTGGCGAGTATGTGTACTCATATAGGTACCTAGAAAGCTCCAAAAAACCGTGTATGGACCGTAACTAACGATGGTAATACACTATACTGGAATAGACACAGACTCGCAGGGTCTTGAAGCCGATTTGGTATCTTGAACATCAACTCCAGTCTATACCCTCAAAATAGAGAGAAAAAAACAACAACAACAAAACAGTTGAAGAAGTTGACGCAATATTTATCTAGTTTCATTTTAAGCACTATACTATTAGTTCGATAGATAGTGAAGTATCTGTAAATTACTTGTTTGTATTAAAATTCTTTTCACTCCTAGTATAGTGTATGTGTACTTGATTTTTCTAAGGAAAAATTATAATTAGATGAGCACTTATTGTTTGGCAAAATGGTTTTTTTTCGACAAAAAAAAACTAGTCTGATTTGTCCGAATTTTTGGGGGTACATATTTACAAAACTCTCCAATGTCGTATTTCGATGAGAAGGGCTCGATTTTTTGTCTTTCAACCAAATTGTTGATTGTCTCAAGATTGGTGCTACACATATTTTCATGCACATAGATTTAACAGTTCTTGTAACGAGTTAAAGTACCTACTACAAGATCAAAAATCAAATTGTCGATTTGAAGAAAGTGTTATTTTTGAAAGTATGTGCGCTATTGTCGATCGAAATTTATGCGTCTTTGGTAACAAGAGGTCATTTTCAAATTAAACGAAATTGGTGTTAACGACTGATGCACCACCATATAAGTCTTTAAGGCGAAGAGTTCAACATTTCATCAAATAATAGTAAACTAATGGGTACCAATCATTTGGCAATTGATTGACAAAGCACTTCCACCGCAATCAGGCTAAAAAATAAATAAAAAAAAACCTCATCTACCCGTTTTGAATTTCAACATTCATTCAATGAATAATCTTCGATCTAATCGGACATGTACCATCGATTGGACTAATTCAAAAGTCATGTTTCGTTGCTTCAAATCTTCCAAAGTTTCAAATGGAGATTTTAAAATGTTATAAATTTCGGTGTGGGTCTTATCCCGCACCAAGTACAATATATATATATTGAGGTGGCACGGATTCTTATCCATATCCATATGAATTCATGAAGTGGAAGAGAATTTCGACAACCGCAACGTCGCTAGTCGCGGCCATATAGAAAACAATCATTTTCATACCTTGATAATATTTTTCTTCAATTGAAAATATACTCGTAATGTTAACGGCCGCCACCGTCTCTTAGAGCCACTGCTATTTGGCTAAGCTGGTTGGACTGTTAATATGTAACGAATTGAACTGGCACAAGTACACTCTGTGATCTTGGGCATTGAAAGGTATATACTTCATCGGGATTACTTGAATGACGACGACATGCCTATAGTTCGTAGATACGTCAATCGATCTATCCACCGTTTGATGGATACTATGATACGGAAAGATCTAATTCTAATAAAATTTAATTTTTAGTGGGTCTCTTTGGTGGGTCGCAGGGGGGATAATCCTATTTTGAAAGCACGTTACACGTTCGACGAATTCGAATTCTAATACGAATACGCAGAAATTGAACGGGAAGATTAAACAAAACAGCGGAGGTGGGGATTAGAGATGAGTTTAGTGCTCTATGGTGATTAATTTTGAAATGTTCAATTAAGAGTTATAAAAAATGAATTTGCTTCATATTGGTAAATCGGAATTTCAATCTTGTATTCACATTTCAATAAAATTGTGTACTGAAAATTGGCTGATTAATTTACAATTTACTATTCGAGTTATTTTTAGAGAAATCGATGCCTGGAATCAAGCTTTCGACATAAATATAAATCGAAAAAATTCCAATAATCCCAATTCATATCGAAAAACAAAATCAAAGTCAAGAATTTCTAATCAACTAACCCGAAAATTCTTTACATAACCGATTTCATACTTAAAAATTTTAATAAACTTCCACTTCCAAACATACCACGCCTCTCAACATTCACACAATATCTATAATTTCATACATCCTCTTCTCAATACACGCACATATACAAACTTTTTGGTCGTGCTCAGAAAAAGAAACCACTTCATGTTTTTCGTCAAGGACTCTGTAAAGAATTTTCCGAAAAAAAAACTCCAAACCGTATGTTATGAATTATAATAGAGACAAAAATGCTTCTTGAACAATGTTTTGAAATATGTTTACCCTACCATGCGTCCACATAAGCCTACACACATACTGTCACAGTGTACGTCCAACATTGAGCAGTACATCACGCAATCATCCCCTTCGCTACAAGAACGACCGCCCTGCCTGCATTCAACGTTCAACCTTTTCAAACGGCACCACCGCGATCCCATGAATACGAAAAGCCTTCTGCACATTTTCTACCCTCTACCAACGTCTTCAAGTGAAATCTTCAAATTTCTGAAATAAATTCTCAAGAATGTTGCATCGTTCGGTTGTTGTAGTTGTTGTTGTTTTTGTCTTAGGTCTCGGTTTATAAAATATAAGACAATACAACGAACTACCAAGCCAAGCTAAGACAGTTTCGAATAGCTGACTTTTCTGGAGAATTCCAGTGCCAACGAACGTTCTTCATTCCTTCCGTGTCGATAAATGCAGAAAGCAGAATTATTATAGTCGTGAGGGAGTTAGGGAAATCCTTGATGTAAGAATTAAGACATAACTCTCCGTTTCTGTTCGTTGTATTCCGACGAAAGATTGTTAAGATTCTCGCAACTGAACTCCTCGTTAACGGAGATATAAACGTATACGAGTACGTGCCTATAAGAAAATGTACTGGAGAAAAAAAAAAACGAAGAAGTCGACGAAGAAATCTGGAAAAGAATTTTTGATCCACAAGATGTTAAGGATGCAATCAAATTGTGTTTATATAATTTTCAACCCTTTTTAAAATGAGGCTAATTTTTATAAGTTTTAGTTGAAGGTACACATTTTATTTTGAATTATGAGAAACCTGTAGATAGGGTGCTCTTTCTAACCTTATAGAATAGTGAAATTAAACCGTAAAATGGCAAAAAAAGAAAAGTTACACTAATTTTTTGTTTTTCGAAAAGATCTGCAAAACTGTCCGGTCGCAAAATGTCCTAACAGTGATATATAATAGTTCAAACCTTTTCTTGTAAAATTATACTTTAGATCCAAAAGTATGTTCCTGTGTGTTCGACAGATTTTCGTGTATACAATAATAATTAATACTCGCGTTACTGTTACACTATTTTCATTATACACGGATATACACGGTTTACAATTTTACTAACTACTTTACTAGTTATTGATCCGACATTATTCACGGCTGAAACTAAACTGACTCCTTGTCACTAGTCGACGCCCTTATATACTCGTTTGCACTGTTACGGAAACTTCGGTGACGCACTTTCCGGGAACTTCCGGAAAGTCGTCAACACTATTTCTCGTTAGCGCCCTCTGGTGTAAACTAAGGAAATATGTTTTGTGGTTTACGATCCTAGACACATTACAGTATTATGTAAAATTTCAATTTTTTTTTATATTTACATTTCGCACTGTAACTTTTAAAAGAGTAAAGATAGAGTGATAAGAATTGGTGTTGATGCTGTCAATTAAATATATTTAATTTAAACCGCAAATGAGCTTGCTTCGGCCGAGCACTCCTCCCACGCTCCTGTTAATATTTCTGCGAATAAGCCGACTGAAGCCATAAAGGTGATTATTATCATTTACCTATACTTTCAACGAGGAGTAAAAATAATTTATTTTGAATTTTGATTAAGTGTTATTAATGCACGCGCTTGCCATTCCCCCCCCCCCTCCCCTTCCTAAACGATGACCACTGTATTTTTTTTTCTACTTACAATTACAAAATCGATGCATTCCAATATTTTAGAGCGTAAAATGCGGGTTTGACTCCTGAAACGACATGCAAATTTTCGTACTACAAATAAAAAACTGCTTGTAGGATGCGATCAGTTTTGGTGCCTAGTCTCGCAACTTCAGGTTTCCTTCAAATCGAAAAATTGCACAACCTGTGACTCGGATATTCCGAGCCATATAGAAACTAAAGCATCGATGCAGAAACTGCAGTCTCGAAGACGAAATTTATGCTCGTTTTTTTTCAGGCCTTCTATATTTGGGACGATCCTGAAATCTCTCGGTTCGCCTAGTCTCTTGAATCTGAAACCTTTTCCTTAGTGAAACCCTAAGATTTTGCATTTGCTATGATTCTGAGAGTATAGACGAGCTACGTAATAAAAGGCGAAAAAGTAATCGAGTTGGATGTAATCAGCAGTAAAAGAAGTTAGGAAAGTACCGTTAAAAGGCGATCAAAATGTTGGCCCATAAAGTTTTCCTTATGAGTACTTGGTTATGAGGACGAGCTTTCTATGACTATAGTCCAATTTTA
Source organism: Microchrysa polita (assembly GCA_949715475.1). Lineage (NCBI taxonomy): Eukaryota > Metazoa > Arthropoda > Insecta > Diptera > Stratiomyidae > Microchrysa > Microchrysa polita. Next base: position 137,778,548 of record OX454416.1, on the reverse strand, counting down.
CAATTTCCACATACCGATATGTGTTGTGACTCCGATAAGAACGCATTTATCTGAGGTTTGTTAGCCCATAAACAATTTTTTTCTTTCTGGAAAACTAGATTTTGAGGTTAGTGCCAGTGCCTCATGCTCCGACTTCATCCATTCTCACGTATGTCTGCAAGTCTTCGAAAGAAACATATTAATGTTTTCTGAAAATCAGCCCATACGTAAAAAAGTTTTCTTTGGAAAAAAAATGTTTTTAAGGTTCCTATGGGTCCGGAGGCATGCCAATGTTATGTATGTATGTACATTCCCTAGATCGAATCGATCTTCAGTTATGGATTCTCTTTCCACGATAAACAGAAAATAGTCTACTGCTTAGATTGACGCTCAGATATTCGACTTTACTATAAATCGGTATAGGATACATACAGTTTGAGGAACACGACTGAATTTTACGAATTCTTCAAACTATTGTAAACTTAGAAACGAGGGTTGTAAGTAAGTGTTGGTAGATAACTCTTCTGGATGACGATATTTATACCACTAACATTAAATTCAGCTTGACTAAGTTCGAATCGTTAGGAATTACGATCTCTCTTGCACAAATCAAGCACTTAAAGCAAACATTGTTAAAAAAAATGAAAATGCTTCCCACAAAATAAGCTAAAGTAAGCCTCCTAGGACTACGCTCTGTAGCTCACTTGGTTGAGTCGCACTCTACGATGCTAGTAATCTAGGGGTCCGGAGATCGAATCTCGGCGTGGTCCAGGAAATATATAGTGCTTGCAACATTATATACACTCCTGTATATGGACCAACATTTATGCTAGCATTCTTCATTTGCGTCGCTTCATAAAAATTACCAGTGGTCGAAAGAGAGACCACTGGTAATTTTTATGAAGCGACGCAAATGAAGAATGCTAGCATAAAAGTTGGCTGACAGATTTGCTTGGCTAGCTATTAATGACGACTTTTTAATAAGGCCACTGTTCATTACTAGTACAAGAACAATACACAGTGGCAGTGGGAAGCAGGGAGGAGCGCTTAATTATCCTGATTGGTCCAACCAACAAAACAAATAGTTCATCTGAAAGTTACAAGAATCGATATTTAAATTTAAAAACTCGAAGCTCGGCAACATTCTACTGAATTTACAAAGTAGCATACTGTGAATTATCGTACGAATCAGCAGAAATCGTATTAATTTCTTCAATTGCGCTATGCAATTATTCGCAGGGTTGTTTTCCCACTAGCCGCTGATCTACCCTGATCGTCTTGAAATAACAGCGACATTTTTGGGTGAATGTAAATTGTTGCATTATAATTTATCGATACAATTTCGTAAGTCTTAGGATGTATTAGTGCAAACAATACCGCCTTAAAATAACGAGCCCCGTGAAAGGAAATTTACAATTCATTCATAGCACAATAGGCCCACTGGCTTCAGTGCTGAGAATCCTTTCGGGTTCACGCCCCTCTACAATCTTATCTAAATTTACGATATAATTTGATGCTGAATTTTGAGTTTAAAGGGTGCCAAGAAATAGCTAGAACCTAGAAAAATTAACTATGTACAACAGCTAGCTCCCTGACTATCCACTATCCGTATGGGAGACAAACATTTATAATTTCCAGCATTGCCTAGATGAAGGCGGTGGCTCTCATAATTTATTTAGTATGTGATATCTAAAAAAGTCCAGCACGATTACCGCAATCTATTTTGGAGAAATCACTGACAAAAGTACCGAGAGCAAAATTTCTTATTAGTTTTTTTTCGCACTTTCTTTAGTGATCTCCCATTATCCCTCTAAATAGGGAAAAAGGACTACTGATCCGTTCAGTGCCGTCTGAGGGCTTTCGTTATAATTACGTATTACCGAAAATCCTGGAAAGTGTCCACTTTTTTTGTCAAAAAGTGTCCATGGGAAGGGTCAAAAGTTTCTCATCCGAATGAAAATAGAATCGTTTTGTTTGTTTGTGGGATTTTTTATGGGTTCTATACAAAATCCACAAAGTCAAAATCAACAAGTCAAAATCCAAAAGTCATAATCCATAAAGACAAAATCCATAAAGACAAACTCCATAAAGTCAAAATCCACAAAGTGAAAATCCATAAAATCCAAATCCACAAAGTCAAAATCCATGAAGACAAAATCCATAAATTTTTGTATGAAGAGAGCCATAATGCTTATTACGTGGGCTCCGATTCGCTGATGTCAGTGCGGGTTTTGTTTTTTTTTACAAAAATAATCATGAAATGGTCCAAAACGTTAATTTCCAGTGGCGGAGCTGGAGAAAGTTCAGCGTTTTTTTTTAGTTAAAAACCAGAGGTGAGAGCGAGTGGTGAGGGGGAGATAGGAATTTTCGTTTCCTGGAAGGTGATTAAGATTCTTCTACTGTATATTTGTAGCGTTTGATCAATGGTCAGCAAAAAATCTGGTCCGGAAACTTGGAATATTAGTTTTATACCTAAATACCACCAATTTAGCCAAACAAAAAAAAAACAAAAGATTCAAAATATGTAGTCATTCCATGCAGAACAGGGGGAACTATGTAAATATTAAAAAAAAAATTTTAAAGTTTTAGATTCATTTTCAGAAAAGTCGCTTAACTAGACAATTACCAAACCCCGGAGCATATGCGCTCTACCTAAAGACACGGAGAAGGATGCACCCGGAGCATATGCTACGGATGAATCCTTTTCCGTGTCTTCAGCTAAAGCGCATATGTATATGCTCCGGGAATTGGTAATTGTCTAGTTAACGTAATAACGTACACAAATATTCTCAATATTCAATTGTGATAAGCAAACTGATGAAAATTTGAATTTATGGATTTCGTCTTTTTGGATTTTGACTTTATGAATTATGACTTTATGAATTTTGTCTTTGTGGATTTTGACTTTGTGGATTTTGAATTTGTGGATTTTTCTATTTTTTTTTTTTTTGGAAACGGCGAAACAAAATAGTGTAATTTTTCTTTGAAAACCGCTGATTAAAAATTGCCGCTGAGCGTGGATACCAAGAATTTTATGGAGCTCGCGAAACTCCAGTAGCCTTAACTGCGTGCAATGGTGTCCAAATTTAGGCGATATGGGAATTTTCTTATCGCTCGAATTTGGTTACCATTGCATTTGCACATAAAGCTGCAGCGGCTGGAGTATTGCGAACTCTATAAAATTATTGGCATATAACTAATTACGCCTACAGTGTGATACCAACTCACGATCATGTACCTGGAAGACGAGCTCACATACTACTCTACCAACCAGACTTCTTTCCAATTATTTGTATTCTTTGTCTTAATTATGGAATCTTCATAGCATAATAATATTAAAGATCCCATTATCTCATAATTGATAGATTTTTGATTCACCAATACGCTGACGATATGAGCTCAGTATGAGTCAAGGATAAATTTCTCTAAAATTATTCAAGAAAAGTTAGCAAATCTAAAAATATTTTGTATTTTTCCTTTTCGCATTTCAGACACAATTATCACACGGGTTTCCCTACACGGATCGACGAAGTGACTATGGCGGTGGAATAACTGGTGCCGGTGGACCAGGTGGACGATTGGGACATGAACATGATCCGCTTGCATTGCATCAGGCATTACAAAGTGCTGTGGACGATGGACAAAATCCGGGGATTGATGAGAATGCTGCATTCATGTCGGACCTGCCATTGTTGAAAAGTAAGTAAAATATGTTTATTATTATTATGTTTAATTACAGTAAATTACAAAAATTATAATTTATTTGCCCGTTAATACCCGTTACTATGCACAGACGGACTTCCTTTCTCAACAAGCGAGTCTCTAATAAACGGACAGTTCCACAAATAAAATTCACGTTTAAGTTCAATTTATTTCGCGAGGTTGAATCGTGCTATTTGCATTTTTTTTTTATGTAAGTGACGAAATAATTTCGCCAATTGAAGAAAATCAAAACAAAGTCCTATTAGAATTCACGAAAAAAATTAGTGTTTCCGCCCATGCAAAAAAAAATGCTTTAAAAAAACTCTACTTTCAGAAACGTTGAAAAATGGCCATAAAACATTCGAGCTATTTACATCGCGATTGAATAGATCCACAGAGGGCAGTCTAACACTATTTTATCAAAATGTATCCCTTTGTGAAATATTCTCATATGCGGACACTGCCAATAAATGGACATAATCTCATTCCTCAATGTTGTCCGCTTATGCAAAGCTCGACTGTATTTAAATTGTTTGAATTAAAACATTGACACATGTATCTTCGAATGACGCAAATACGTCATTATGACGAAAATTTACCATCATTAGCACGAATTCCAAATTACACATATGGACCATCATTTGCTCAATAATGACAGGGGACGCCATCTGTTGCAAAAATAAAGAACAAGAATTTTTGCAAAAATATTAAATTTGTTATCAATCTTTACACGTTTCTATTCAAATTCTTCAAGAAAAGTGTGCCTTTAAATTATTGAACAGAATATTCATCAAAATATCGCTGTTGTTAGGGACATTTTCATCATTTACCAAAACGTCAAAAGTAAATGACGAATTCTAATGATGAAAACATATGTGTCACCTCAATTTCGAATTTTCATCATTATGACGGATTATCGTCATAATGATTTGGATATGTGTGAAGCTTGTAAAGGCATTTCACATCTTCGATTTAATTAAAAACCTCGCTTTAACCTTTTCACGGAGTGACAATCGAACGATCACAGCCATATAACATGGCAACTGTTCTGCTAGACTGCTACATTTAATTAGCTGATTTAAATTACAAGGAACGTTTATTCACAGAAGTGTTACCGAAGAAAATCTCCATTGAAACAAAAAAGTCTTCTGGATTCTCGAAAAGAGATACATTTTCTCAATTAAACGCATAGCACGTTCACGATCTATTCATCCAAAAATTTGTAAAAAAAAACCTAAAATGCAGATTATCAATGAATGAAGCCTCAATCCTAATTGAGCATTAAAGTCTCCAATTTCACATTTGATACTCCGCTCCGCCGACCGTTCTAATTAGCCCTATTCCATCAAAATGTATTCAATGCATTCCGGTAATAACCAACATATCAGATCAGCATGATACTTTTACACATCGAATTCAACATGATCTCACTCTAAATACTCACAATGGTCCACACGATACCACCAAAGTACAAGAATTATGTATTGTTAAATGACAAAAAAATGTACACAATATTATTTGAGAACTGAATAGTATCCAGAGTGTGTACAACAACAAAAAATCTCATTATCACCTCACCATACACTTCATTTTCATTGAGAGGTTCAATTCAACATGTTATTCTCGAAACACCTAATTTCTGCATGGGTTTGCGCTGCATGTTCACCGCTTGCCTATAGGAATAAGGTTTCATATGACAGGCTTCATAAAGGAAGGTAGTGAGGTGCAAATTAGTCGATGGTATAGCAGTAGTAAAGCAGTAGGTATTAGACAGGAAAAAATATTATCTGGCAAAAAAAAGATTGGTATGGTGTCAAATTAATGTTATTGCAAGGTTGAACAATGATGATTGAAAATAAATATGCAGTCGTGGCGAGACGAGAGATGTTAGTGGTCCGGTCTAATTTCAAGAGGGGTAGTGTTCAAACATTTTTTCTTGTAGATATCAACGTTTTGTGAATTATGAGCATTTTTGAAATCCCTTCAATGTAATGGGGCGGTTTTGAAAATACATCTGTTATTTGTACACTACTGTTCGATGCAGTGTTTAGCCGAAGATTATGCGAAAGGGGATGGATAATAAAACATAGCCTTTTCGTTTAGTTGAGATTTTATTTGGGGATTTTTTTCGGACTTCTGAAAAGAGATTTTTTGGGGTTTCCAGCTTTTTCTTTACATTTTTTTTTACCGTAGTGGCGGTTAGTCCTTAGGAGCAGCATTTATTTCCAACGCAACATTTTCGATTAAAAAACATTTTTACGAAAATATTAAATTTACATATTGAAAATTTAAATTTATGTGATTTCTTTACTGAATTAAATGATGCAACATTATCATTGCAAAAAAAATGGTTGAAATTACAAAAAGAAATAAGTTTTTTGATATTTTCTTAACACGTGTAGGCAACCAGTTTCTTTATTAACATATTTATAACAAAAAACACCATACACACCCAATATAAACAAAGGTGTTAAGAAACGTGCTAGCCGCCGATAACGAATTTACATGTATTTCACGTTTACTTTATAGTTTAAAATTCTCCGGTTAGGAGAATGGAAAGTGGTCGCAAAATTTATTTGTTTTAGTCTTTATGTTTTATGTTTTTGACAAAAAAAAACCTTTTGCGTAGAGAGCCTGAGTCTTTAATCTAAATTTTTGCCTTTCAAAATCAGTTATTATCTAACAAATAAAATTTAAATTCTATTATAAGCCATATATTATTATAGCATAAATGTCATTTCAAGTCAATCAACTAGTCTATTTTAAGATTTAACGATCATACATATTGTAATTTGTTTTTTTTTTTTTTTTTTTTTTTTTTTGCCTCACAGAAACTTTTGTCCCGGGACTAGGCTTCTCGGCATCACTTTACTTACTATCCGTACGTAAGTGACTAATCAATCAATCGAGTGTAAACTCTAGCAGATCGTAAAAAAAAACTGAAAACAAAATATATTAATAAGGAAATTTATCAAAATAACTTCTTTTAAACATTAGTTTATTAGTACAATTAAAATTAACTAAGTCCTTCAAACTATTATAAAGAATAATTGACCTTGTAATTGGTTCATTAAGCCCATAGTTTACTCTATGATAAGGCTGAACAAGAAGGTTGTTCCGCCGCAAATTGTGAGGAATATTTCTGACTTGAAAGTTATTTAATATATCTTCACAAACAATATGAGAGCAAAACAGGTCTCTTATAAACATTGCGTTTAAAAATGTTCTTCTATAATCTAAGGCTTGTAAACCCAATAAGGAACAGCGAGTTTTATAATCTGGCTTGAAACGCCAGCCAATTTGATAAATGGCAAACCGTGTAAAATTGTGTTGAACTCTTTCTATACGCTCGATATGCACCTTATAGAACGGATTCCACACAATAGAACAATACTCCAGGTGCGAACGAACGAAAGCTGCATACAATATTTTTAAAGTAAAAGCATCATTAAATTCGCGCGCATTACGTTTAACAAATCCTAACATACTATTCGCTTTTGAAATAATGTAATCAATGTGTTGTCGAAATGAAAGCTCATGGTCGAAAATTACACCAAGATCTGATATTTCGGCAACCCTTTCAAGAACACTACCTGTTAAGGAGTACTCAAAGAAGACCGGAGTTTTCAATTTATATATGCTAAGTACTTTACATTTACTAACATTTAAATTTAAATTATTATCGCGGCACCAAAATTGCAGCTTTTCTAAATCGGATTGCAACTTAAGGCAGTCATCAATGTTGCGTATTTTCATAGCGATTTTCATATCATCGGCATACTGCCATACACGCACGAATTTAAAATTTTGGATGATATCGTTTATAAAAACTAAAAAGAAAAGTGGTCCTAAATGGCTTCCTTGCGGAACCCCTGACGAGCACTTTATAACAGAGCGAGATATACAGCCATTTAACTTCACCAACTGAGTCCTATCCGTTAGATAAGATCTCACCCAGCTTAGAAAAATTGACTGTATTCCTAAATGTTCTAGTTTTGTAAGTAAAATATTATGATCTACTCTATCAAAAGCCTTCGAAAAATCGGTATATACCACATCAACCTGCATTCCCTGCTCGATACCATCAGCAACAAATTTAGTAAATGATACCAAATTTGTTGAAGTTGATTTTCCTTTCAGGAATCCATGTTGACATGGCGATATCAAACGGCTAATTAAAACATCTATTTTATTTTTAATAAGCATTTCAAACAACTTCGGTATTGCAGATATTTTAGCTATGGGTCTATAGTTATCAATAAGATGCTTCGGACCCTTTTTGTGTACAGGCGTTATGTATGAAACTTTCCATACATCAAGAAAAACACCTGAAGTCAAGGACAAATTAAAAATAAAGGCTAAAGGACGACATAACGATTGCATGCAATTCTTCAAAAATATATTAGGAATGCCATCAGGTCCGGCCTGAATACTAACATCAAGATCACGCATAGCATTCAATAGGTCATCCTCAGAAATCTCAAGAGCACTCGTAAGGTCCTCCTGAGCTATCCGAGGGACCAATGCACTCTGATTTCCATTGATGTTAGCATTCATTTCTGATGAAACGGAGTCTGGCACTTTGTAAACTGAACTGAAAAATCTAGCAAATCCGTCACAAACCGATTGAACATCTTTGTAAAAATTGCCATTGAATTCTAAATTTTTTGGGATTCCCGTATTCTTACGCTTGCTGTTTATAAAATTCCAAAATGTCTTACTGTCATTCTTTATATTATTTTCAGCTCTCGTAATATACTGTTTGTAAAGATTTTTATTCATTAATTCATACTCTCTTCTCAATCTAAAGAAATTTTCTTTATTGGCAAGAGAGGATGACTTCTTGTATAATTTATGGGCCTTATTTTTTGCTCTTTTAAGTTTGAACAATTCTTTTGTAGCCCAAGGATTTTTTGCTTTTATTTTGTTCTTTTTTAAAGGAACGTACTTGCGAATAGATTTATTTAAAATTGAATTAAAAACTGTATAACTTTCAATAAGATTACTATTCGATATAACTGGAGCCCAATCCATATTAAAAAATGTTGAATTTAGTTTTTCAAATTGGGCTTTTTGAAAATTTCTAGTAGGAATAACTTCGGGCTCTTCTTCAATGTAATCATAAAAAACAAACTCAAGAAGAAGAGCACTGTGATGGATTGAATTGGGCAAAATTGGTTTATCTACTTCAATTACAGAAGCATTCAAGCAAGTACTAACAAAAATTAGATCTAAAATTCTACCAATCGAATTTTTAACAAGATTCATTTGCATCAAATCCATTGCAAACAAACAATCTGTTAGAACAGATTCACACTCAAGATGTAAATCACGCGGCAGATTTTTTTTCTCGTCGTCGTTCCAGTACCAACTTATATTACCAAGATTGAAATCCCCAACAACAATCAATTTGTCTTTTTCCTCAAAAGATGCAAATAGCTTGGAGATATTATCTACATGTTTGTTATAAACATCAACTGAACTCAAAGGTGGTAAATAGCTATTAAAAATATATACTTTTTCGCTGCGAGAAACATTGATAGAAACACATATCTGTTCCACGTCCTTATGAAAAAGCTCAACTTCATGAGATGGGAATGTTGTTTTGATAGCTACCAAAACACCACCTCCTCTCTTAGTCGAAGCCTCATAACGGTCGCGACGATAGACATCATAGTCTCTTATGAAAAGTTCTTCATTTGTAATGTCTGTGTGAAGCCAAGTCTCGGTTAAGCAAATGGCAGCATAATCTTCTTGTGAAGCTGCAAGGTAAAAGTCATTTGTTCTTGAACGAAGACCGCCAACATTTTGATAATAGACCGAGAAAAATGAATTGGAAATTATGTGTTCTGCTGGACACTGTTTTGGCGTTTGTCGTTTTTTGAAAATTTGAAGGGTGATATGTTAACGCCCTTGGGCCAGAAGTTGGCACAAAACACTTGCTTAGAATATTCATGAGGAAGTTTCAAACCAAAACTGATTGAAACTAATTTGGAAATATCACAATCTTTTTTTATCAGAGGATAAACCGAAAGAAAGCTGTCATCTGTTAAATTAAGCTTTTTCATTACATATTCCTTTAAATCGTCTGCTTTTACCGAAGCATGCAGCTTAGAAACATGGAATACCTTGAAACTGGGGACACTTCGAAGAGAATCATTAGCTTGATCGATACCGAAGATTCTTTTGTGTCGCCTATTATTATTATCACTCTTTTTGGGAATAACATCACCAACAGGAGAAGGTTTTTTAATATGTTTCCCTTTCTTACGAACTGTGACAAATTTATCAATCGGAGATTGATTTTTGTCAACGTTGGAAGGAATTATAGAAGATGAATCTGAAATAACAGTGGAAGTCCCCGCTTCATGGCTAACGAAAGATTGCTCAGAAGATATTGAAATAATATTTTTAGTTTTTTTCTTAATGTCTTTCCCTATATTACTCTTCTTATTTTTTAAATTTACATTTTTATCTCGCAATGCTTCGGAATTGTTTTCACAACAATTTACAGATTTCATAAGGGATCTCAGCTTGCTAAGTTGGCTCTGCAACGACGAAACGAGCTGAGATAGACCGTCAATTTGGACTTTGTAAAATTGCTCGCAAACACAATTCATTTTAATACAAGAACTAAACTAATAAATTAATAAAAAGAGAAAAAAAGCAAAAAGAAAAAAATTTGCAAAAAGTGGGATTCGAACACAGGACCTCACGGGCGTGAGTCGTACACGCTACCACTGCGCTATATGCTAGTACGAAAATGTATGCCCAGATAACTCAGTTAAGCCGAGTTGAAATGACTACTGGACCAAATGAAAACAAAGAACAAAGACCGTCCGAGCGGCAGGTAAAAAATGCAAACCACTAAACACTTTTCGAACAAATTTATGATTTATCACTACACCAATCCGCGAAACCACTTTTACAGATGAAGTGAACGAGCAAATGAATCATAAAATTATGAATTTAATATTAAATCTTATGAATTTGATAAAAAAATTAGAAATTTAATATTAGCGAAAAATTTTGCGTGTTTGCTATGATAAACGTCAAACGTTTAATCGTTAATCGCGGCAGATCAGTTTTAATAGCACATTTTCACAGCTCTTAACGTAAGCTGATATTATTTGATCCTTTCCTTTGGATGGAAAAAAAGAATAGTCGATCAAATGCTTTTATATATATATTTTTTTTTTTGAATTCTTATCTATTTTACTATCTTACGACTTTTTGGAATAGGTTTATCTATCTATTTTACCTTTAAATGTTTTTTTTTTTTAATTATGCAATTCCTATTCTTTTCTTTTGCAGATATGAAAAGTGGTAAAGATGTCAATAATATCGGCATTGGATCACCAAGTGATGTATTCTGTTCGGTACCGGGACGTCTTAGTCTACTGTCGAGTACATCGAAATATAAGGTGACGGTTGCTGAAGTTCAACGACGACTTTCACCACCCGAATGTCTGAATGCATCACTACTGGGCGGCGTACTACGAAGGTGAGTAAAATTCGAAATATAAATTCAAAATTTCTTTCTTGGACAGACACAGACAATTAGATAGTAGTGATGGTTTTTGCTAAATGTATACATTTTATGTATTGACTTGCACTAGACTATGAACATAGTATCCATTTTGAGCTTAGTTAAGAGTGAGGACAAAATCTTGAATTTGATGAAAATTGCCTGTGGAAAATTTCAGTCACGAATTCCAAAATGAATATTTTTGAAAGAATTGAATATGTATGCAATTAAATTGCTCCTTTAAACGGTAATATATACTGGTACAGTTTCTAGTGATATTTTGCTTGTAGTTTTGTGAAGTCGTTTCAATTTTATTGGAACGCGTCAAAATTCAACATCAAGAGAAGAACTGATAAATGTAATTCTTAATGTATTTTCCTTTTCGGCTTGTTATCTAATCTTTAATTAATTAAATGCATTATCAATTTAGACTTATAGGCTACTCACACATCCGACAGCATTTACTAAAACCTAAAACACTCAACAGGGCGGGCCCTAAAACGAAGCATTACATTTTGTGGGTTGAACTGAAGTTATACTCTAAAGGGGAACAACAAGGATATCACAATGTAATGTAAAGAAGCAAGTGAAAGCTTAGATTAGATTAGATTCTAGGGGGAGGGGGCGTGCACCCGAAAGGGGTTCCTAGCACTGAAGCCGATGGGTCTATTGTATTATCGACCTGGTCACATGTGGGCAGGACTATGCCCTTACGATCAAGGCTAAAATTCGGAATGTGATTCCAAGAGAATCTAATTTTCTACTGATGGTTATTTTTAGAGTACAGTAGAACCCCTCTACTCTGCCTCGGCTCTTTACTCCAGTTAGTCCGTTCTCGACTGGCGTTTTATCGAGGAACGAGGATTTGGACAGCGACGATGACGATTCTCCTATCCGGATTTCCCGCTGCGATGACGCTTTCTAAAATTAACCCTTCTATATCGCGTATTTTTTACATACAACTGAAATCGCCTTCAGTAAGACTAGGACGGCTCGACTATCGTGGTTGAACTCTGGTGCCATAACACGCTAAGCAGCGTTGTCCACAATGATGACATTTTGGCGGCCAGAACCATTTTTTATTGAGAAAGTCTATTCTGCGCGTCATATGATTGAATCCAATTTTTCCTTGTCGGACATATTTAGTCCTCGAGCCTGCAGGCATCTATCCATCCATTTGAATGACTGAAAATTAAAAATTTGTGGCTATATAGGCGAGCTATTAATCTTTTTTACGAAAAAGCGTTTCGGTTAAGCCGAATAAGTAGTTCCAGTGCACTTCTAATTATGTGGTTTTGTGTAGTGAACTTCAGAAGACTATAGAGAACTTAAACGGGATGCTACTTAATAACAAAACCCCACCATTTTTTCAAGCGTAGTTTTGGAGTTGAGAGAAAAATTAACGTTTACTTTTAAAAGTAAACACAACGCAGGCACGCTTCAGTGAAAAGATGATTTGTAGAATACACAAATTTGAGTGAATTTGCAATATTATGTTGCTATATGTCGTGCTCTGTGGCCGTGATCGTTCGGTCGCCACTCTGTGAAATAGACACTCATAGAGAAACTAGTTTCCAAGCTCGGCACGACTCGTCGCAAGTTTATTATTCAGAAGAAAATGATAAGACATATTCTTATCGTAGAATAATAAACTAACTAAGGAAGTGGTATGACTGACAACCGTATCACACTCCGAATTCAGTTGTCTTTGTAACGTTGATGACTATAAACGGTAGTCATCAACGCACCATGCTCCACTAGGAGTTACGGTAAATAAGAGAGAGAGAGAGAGAGATGATTGCAAAAACAAATTATGAGAAATCTTTGAAAATTCTAAGGATAATTTTCAAACTTCTCCATCTTCAAAATAAAGGAGGATGGTCAAAACGGTCGTTTGATGAACAGCAATGAAACGTATGTCAAATGAAAGCTTGGAACGAGTAGATTAACGTTTGTTCTAGCGATTTTTAGCTAAACAGTGGGAGATCGGAGATATGGGCGATTTAAGTTTTGACAAAAAATGAAAAATCTTACTGGACTAAAATCACATTTACTGAAAAAATATGTAACTCAGAGACTTGAAGTAAATTTTCTAATACACTTAACAGTTTTCACTATAATTGGTGGAAAAAATGATTAAAAAATATTAAGTCGTTTCGAAATTATACACGTTCAAAGTCAAAAGTTGTGAATTTTTAATGTTGTTTTTGTTCTTTCTATATTACATATAATATATTTAATAAAATGAAATCTTTGTTTTGTAGTGAACAATTCCTCTTTACATATATTTAGTCTGTTTTCAAAAGTTAAGAAGTTAATTGGGCTTAAACGACGTAAAGTCTCGCAAAAAAATACACAATTTGACCAAAATATATCATAACGTTGAACGTGTATGTCGTATAAATCGGACTGTCAATGGAAACGGATGAGTAAAAAGTTTAAGGATTACAACATAGGTTGTAAATAAAATAACGTTTTTATTCTCGATCGTGGATTTAGGGATAGTATTGGTATTTTAGAAGTATATGGTTATGATGCTAATGTACCTCCTACAAAGGAAAGGGGAGAAAGCCAATTAACCACGGAACAGACGAATAGATCAAGACTTATAATCATATGCCGGTGGGTAGTAGAAGTTATGAACGGAAAGATGAAACAATCTTATAAGCTGTTTCGTCAAACCAACTTTAATAGATCTCTTCCCCACATGTTTGACGACTTTAAAATAGGAGCTAGTCTGTTAAAAGCCTTTTATAAGGATCATCGTTTGGCTCCTGAAATAATTAATATAATTAATGAAAACATTAATAAGCCGAATCAATTCGTCTTTATAAATACATATGTAGAGATGATAATTTAAGTAGGCATCGAAGTAATTTCGTGGGTATGAAAGCAAACCTCTCATTTTTAGAATACTTTCTTCGATTAACAGAGGATTGTATGATTTCTCACGCTTTAGGCACATATCATATAAAGTTAGCTAGGTCGTATGTTGCAGAGCATTTGCGGGAGGGGATTTACTATGTTGAAATGTGTAGGCATGATACACTTGAGGGCTTAAGCGAATGCAACATTACGTAGACTAATGTATGGTTTTACGGGTTCGACTACATTCGCGGCATGTGAGAGAACGAATTTATTATGTCTATATTTTAATTGGCAGAGAACAGCATGGTATACATTTCATTATAGAGCATTACTGCAACTGTCTTACTGGCAGGCGAACAGTGGGAAGCTGCGCCCATATTCTGCCAGTTTTATGGTATGAAGGATTAGACAGATCCTCCTCCAGAGCAGCATTTACTAGATATAATAATCGATGACCAATATTAATTAGCCTTTTGTTACCTAATTTGTGTTTTGTTTGTTTTGTTTAAGTGCAATAAACAATGTATGTTTTTCCCATATGTGTGACTAATTTGACGAGGGGATGAGAAAAAATGCGTTTGGGTTTCTATATACTCACATAACAACCCATGACATTAATGAATGCATTTTAAGGAATGGACTTTTGTATGGAGGGGGGTCTTAATATTTGTGTTGGCGAGCTCCCACGAAAAGGACATAGCGAGAATGCAATTAGAAGGCAATTTCCAAAAAATCAGCTCAATTGGAGCTTTTTTCGCACATTTAGAAGCAAAAAATGAATATAGGGGAAAACGGTTTTTGTATCAAAAGTACCCTTTGTTTTAAAGGAATCGTCCTGATTTTTTTACAGTAGTATAGTACTACAGTAGGAAATAATTTGACCAATTAAGACAATTCAACTGCTATCCGGACGAAAGTTATACCAAAAAAATTAAAAAAATTGTAGGGGAGGTAGAGGAAATATTGGTCGCATTGTATTCATACTTTACAAAAAGTATGATCCTCTAGTAAAAACCACTTGTACAGAATTTCAAGTCTCTAGCTTCATTCTTTCAAAAGTTATAGATCGGCAAAGTTGCCCCAAAGGACGAACAAAAGTCGTCCTTTCTCAGGAACCCCAGTGTTTACGGGCCTAAAATTTATATATAAGTTACCCTCTAATATATCCCTTTCATTTGACACCAGTTTCATTGCTGTTCACTCAACGACCAACTTTCATACAAAAGTGCCCATCCTCCTTTATATTTTTGGTAAAGCTGTATGTAAATTTTGAACGAAATGGATAGTCGTTTAGGATGTTTGCTCAATATTTTTAATCAAATTGATGGTATCCTAAGAAGTCCAGCTCTGATGTGGGGCTATGGGGGGGGGGGCTAAGATTTCAATTGAAACATATTGGTACATCTTGCAATAGTTTCAAGTGACAACACATTTTCCCATCGACTAATTCCTGATTACCAGTGCCCGCTCTAAGGGGGGACAAGCCGGGACGCAAAATTTTAGGGGTGGCTTTTTGGCTAGCACTCGATAAAAAATTGTAAAAGGCTGAAAAGAAAATTCAATATCAAAATGGATTTAGGGCAAGGGAAACCACAGAAACTATATAAATGAAATAAAAAGAGGCGAAATAAAATGTCGAAGGGCAGGAAACAAATTGACACCCACAAAAAGCATTTTACATTTTTTACAGACGGTGGTTTATAGGTAAAGAGACACATCCTAATGTAAACGAGACCGATGCTAATTTCGGGCGCGGCCGAAATTTGAATACCCGTCACATTTGAATGAAACTTGAGCTTCTTATGCCTTATTAATTTATACCGCAGTCCTATGACGTGTTCTGAATACTGACTCCATCTGTTCCTGGATGCGTTGAAGCTAATGATTTGGGCGTTGGTTTGTATGATAGCCTTATGACGTAATGTTCCGATTCTATCCATTCCTAGATATGTTTTGAAGCTTTACTAGGAATACACTTGGGTGAAGTTGGTTTAAGATTGGTACATAAAGTTTTTCCTAGAAGAACCTAATTTTTAGGGGCCTATGGTCCGATTCCATTCGTTCCGACACTTATACAGCGTACACTAAAAAGAAACTTGTATACAAAATTTCTGGTCTAGCGGTTAGTGCGCAAACCTTCGGTGCACAGGGTCATGAGTTACAATCTCACCGTGAGCCATGGTGTTTTTCGAACTCATGAGCTTGTGACAGACTATGATCTCACTCAAATGATAAACGAGTACCCATTTATGGGGATAAATAACACTGCTGAGCGTGATGCTGATCTCATTACCTCAACAAAAAGCAGATAAGATCTTGGAAATAGGATGTCACTAACACATCCTGCGGCCTTAGTCCAATGTTGGATTGTCGCGCCTGTTATTTATTTTTATACAAAATTTCAGCCCGATAGCTTCAAAACTGAGGGACTAGTTTGGATTGCAACAGACGGACAAACAGACGATCAGATAGACAGACAGACTGATAGACGGAAAGACAGACAGACAGACAGACGGACAGACGGACATCGCTCAACCGATTTCTCTCTATACACTGTTCAACAATATATATACTTTTCATAGTCGGAGGTGCTTCCTTCTGTGCGTTACAAACTTCATGACAAAGTTAATATACGCTTTCACATAGTGACAGGTATAAAAAGGCGTTAAAAATGTTTTTTATCTATCAACTGTTTCATTAATTCTCGTTTGAAAGTTGTGTTTTAAAGGTGCAAAGTCCTTGAGATGCTCCTGGCCGTCCTGCATTTCAAAACCTAACATACTTAGTGAAAGTTGCCCAAATTTTATATTCAAGAAGCAGGGACAATT
The DNA here is from genome assembly GCA_949715475.1 of Microchrysa polita. Lineage (NCBI taxonomy): Eukaryota > Metazoa > Arthropoda > Insecta > Diptera > Stratiomyidae > Microchrysa > Microchrysa polita. The sequence goes on along the minus strand of OX454416.1, from coordinate 137,761,643 downwards.
CACTCAGTAATTTGCTAATTAAGTTCTTCTTAAAAAAAAAGTAATTGCTGGTCATGCGCTAATTTTCCAATAGAAAATTTAAATCACCAGAATTAAGAATTCAAATTGGATCTACTTTCATGATCCCTAACTCATTCTAAAATAAAGAAACGTGGTATGTCCTAATTTGATTTCCAAAATGTTGTTTAGCCTGTTGCATCACAGGAGCGCATACGTACACTCAATAAATATTGAACACTCGAAGAAATTAAATGAGATAAGGAATCGTATAAACACTCAGAGAAATTTCATACCCAAAAAGCACCATTTTCATTACTAATTTTGTGAAGTCGTTTGCGATAACTTCCACGCATCAATTCGCCCGATGTCGTCGAGAATATCTTCGCCGTAGAGTCCTCCCTAATTTGTGGTTCTGTTAAGATGCTAATACCGGGATTTGGCTTGGTTTTCCCAAATTAAATAGTTTGGATTTTAATTTTCTAAGGATTCTCCGCATTTATGAAAATAAGCCGCGAACGTTGAAACCATTCGGAAATTCTGCGAAGATATCCGGCAAATTTAAGTTTATCTGCTGCGAAATGTAAAAGAAAGTTATCAAAAACCATTCCAAAATGCAAGTAATGAAAACGAGAACAGTTCTTTGGAGAGCAGTGTTTTCGAAAAAGTGTTGAATGTTGTAGGGGATCAAATCTATTCACATTAATTTTCGATCTCTTACGTCGGTTTTAAGGCCGCCAGTTTCCCGTGTGCCATCTGTATATATATTTTTTTATGATGGCGAAAAAATGTGTCTGAATTTCATAGTGAGCTTAAATTTTTTAATTCTAAATAAACTCTCTACAAAGCGTTGCTGAACTTTGGGATTATATTCTCTGAATTACTGGAGCGTTATTTCGAGTTCCACAGTGACCAGGAATTTTCGTTCCGGAGCTACTGGCTATTACAACGAACAAGAGCGGAAAAAAATTCTTAAAAAGCATTTACAAAAATAACGCAGAAAAACTATTTTCCTAGTATAATACAGAAGTGCGGCAAATTGTTCACTTGCCCGGGGCGGCGTAAGCGGTAGAGTGGGCGCTGCTGATCTCGTACTTTTGTTTAGATACACAACGCTTTAAACTTAAGAAAACGCGTAATGTGAGCATCTGAGAATGTGACTAGCCACTTGACTTGACTTGTTCCGTCACAAATGTCGAACACACATCAACATATTCTCTTTGAGTTTCAATGCAATTGCACTGTCTGTAATTATAGTGCCTGCCCGTTGTTGGGAGGCTTGTCAAAACTTCTCGAAGGGAATGTTTCTTAGGAACGATGTAACAACATCCCTTCGTATTTTTGCACGGAATTTACCATATTTGCGTTTAAACTCTCTCTTCAGTCGGGAAAACATGCTCTGGGTCAGGAAATTGATAACAATGACAGCGATTTCAGCGGTGGCCACGCAAAAATTGAGGATTCGTCTTTCTCGGCTCTGGCCGTTGTTGAGCACTTATGACCGCACTCCTTAACTGCCTTTTGCCATTGGGCTATTTTGAAAATGAGTCTTTCTTACAGACAATTTGGAGAATCTGGAAATCAAATCTTAATGGCGTATTCCTGTTCGAGGGAACCCTTCATCGTACAGATTCTAAAACACACTTCACGTCTTTCCCCTCGAGCGGCTGCAATGAAAGAGCGGACGACCGCCTTAATATTCCGGCACATTTTCCTTCTCTGCAATGGATGGTCGTGTCACAATAACATCAACGGACACTATGTATCATGTATTCTCAAAGTGGTCCCTTGGGGTCCGCGAAGCCGTGCTGGGGGTACGAGGGAGGTGTGAAAAAAATTGGGGGTCCGTGAAAGATTTTGATAAAATACAATAAGGTCATTTGGCAAAACTTCACAAGGATCACTAGGACAAAGACCTTAGTTTCTTAAAAACGCTAAAAGAAAATCATTCGAAACACCGCCATTGCGGCAGTTAATTGACATTGCATCTGGACTGCGTGCTTCTTATAACATTTCGTTACTAATTGAAATTGTTAAGTCAGGAAAACCACACACTATAGGGGAAGAACTCTTTACACCATGCATAAGCGAGGTAATAACTGCAGTACTACAGACCAGCTTTTGATATAATAAGGAGAGTTCTCCTAAGTAACGACATCATTCAGAGGCGAATAGATGTAATGAAATGACTAAGTGCGTGGAAAATTCACTTTGCCAGTAGTGTTAAGAGAATCGGAATTTTCGATACAGATAAAGACGAGTCGACATTTCCAGGAAACGAATCTTTGCCCCTTGGTTATGTAAGGTTCATCAGACAAGAACAAATTTACCAGGAACTTTTTTTGCAAAATACTTAGAGACAGACACTAAATGCGAGACTGTAGAACGAATAATTTCAAAACAAAAATTGATTAAAAAAATAAACTCTTTGTAATATACTGTCTGTCGCTACTGGTGGTGCTCTGGCATGAAATTCATGAAAAAAGACGTACCCAATGTTTTAGCGGTGAATTGTGTCGTACATCGACAGCACTTATTAGCCAAAAACCTGAGTAAACAGCTACACAGCTACTTGGCATTCGAAATCAAAAGAAGCGCCTTAAATGAGAGATTTCCCTCTCGGCTCTGCCTTAACGAAGAAGAATTTAATAAATTTTTTCTTCACACCAAAGTCCGACGGCTTTCTAATGCTCTAGTTTCAAAATCTTGCAAATTTGCCTAAACAAAATGAAGACCTTTTGGTTTACTGCGAGCACCTTGAAGAGCTGCATTCAGATTTTAAAAGACGGTTCGAAGATATTCCTTAACTCGATTTTCCTGATTGGGTGTTTTCATATTCTCAACTAGAAGCAAATTATTGAATTGCAAACGAAATGAAACCTAAATTCTAGAAAGGGTATCAGCAATTTTGGCTTCAAAAAACCATACCAAGTCTGTATCCTGAGTTGTGGGCCACGGTTGAGACCCTTTTAATCGCTTTTCCCTCATCGTATTTAGTTGAACGCTGTTTTAGTGCCGTTATGAGGCTTATAACTAAAAAAAGAAACCGATTAGTTTTGAGAATGGCTGCTGAATATGAACCATGGCCAAGCTCAAGCAGCAAAACATACCACAGCCAAAAGTCTTTAAAAATATATATTTTTTTAAAGAATCCGCCTGAATAGTTTTTTTTTATGGTATCGACTTTTTCCTTATAATCAACCCCCAACGATCCTGCAAAAAAAAAATCAAAAAATAACGATTTTTGCCGATAAACTATTTTGGCTTAATTTTCCTGTACAATTTTCTTCGATTGTATTTATTGTAAAAAATTACTCAACTGAAATTTTCTAAATATTATTTTTCATAAACAATTCGTTACTTCTGTTTTATAGAGCTAAAAGTAAAAATGGCGGTAGACTATTACGTGAAAAGCTGGAGAAAATCGGTCTTAATTTGCCGGCGGGACGACGAAAGGCCGCCAACGTTACGCTTTTAACATCGCTCGTCGAAGGCGAAGCAATACATTTAGCTAGAGATTTTGGTTATGTATGCGAAACAGAGTTTCCTGCTAGACAAGTAGCCGAATATTTATTAAGACAACATACTGAACCTCAGGACTCATATAGGCGTAAGGAATTATTATTAAATACACAACAGGTAAGTGTGGATGTTTCAATATTTATAAATTTATTCCGCAGAATTTTATTTCTTTCAAAAATCACTTACTAACGGAATTTTTCTCATTTTTATTGTAACAGGTCACAAAAGAACTGGTTAATTTATTAAATCAGGATCGATCGCCATTATGCAATACACGACCTCAACATTTGCTCGAACCATCAATACAGCGACATCTGACACATTTTTCATTAATATCACACGGGTTTGGATCGCCAGCCATTGTGGCCGCGCTGACAGCATTCCAGGTAAGATTGTGGTTTCTTTTGATTTAATTTTATAGATACTGAAAAAACGGAAAATATTTAATTATCTAATAACATTTTCCTTTTTTACCTTATTTCAGAACTTCCTCAACGAATCGGTGAAATGTCTCGACAAAATGTATCCACCAAATGGCGGTGGTATGGTCTCATCCTCGTTGGACAAATCCAAAATGGATAATGACAAGAAATGATAATTCCTTTATCCGGCTCCGCAAGGATATCGCCGAAATCAATCGAAAAACCCAAAAACATCCTTATCACGAGAATGCAGCACCAATAACATGATACACTACTTTTAAAAATATGTTTTTCTCCTTAGTCTTAATGAATTTAAAGGTTTGTGTTCGTAGAGACGACTCATGGGATCATCGCTCAGCGATCGTACTTTTGCATCCAATTGGTCACGTATTGCCGTATTTAAATATTTTTTGAATGGTTCTAGTGTCGACTATGGACTAAAGGAACATGTCTGTATAGAAAATATACCCATATAGTGCTAAAAACCGATGGTTTCACTTCGATCGCTGAACGATGATCCCATGAGTCGTCTCTACGAACACAAACCTTAAGTCTCAATTCTTAGAACACAACAAGAACAAAGCACAACTTATTTATTTTTCTTCAATCAGCAAGTAGGAACGTAGTAGGAAGAAAGTATGTATCCTTTTCCAAGTACAGAATGCAACACAAAAACAGCAACTTAAAGTAGACCGAAAATCCGTAACTGTTATATGTATTTCGTCTCAATCAGTAGAAATTCTTCTGTTTTCTGTCAGTTTGAAAGGATTGACTGCTGTAATAAATCTAGAAGACAAAACAGAAAAAACCCTACATATACTGTAATTTAAATAATATATCGGTTAAGAAGGACAACAACAAACAAACAAAATGTTTTGTGATATAATAGTATTTCTTTGTAAATAGGTGTGAAAATCGACAAACATTCAAAAAAAACAAAACATACTTATACAATTTTTGATCGCTAAGAAACTATATGCATTTTAAGATTCTCTGTAAAGTCTTAGCAATTTCTCTAAAATATAGTAAACACAATTAGATGCATTTTTATATAGGAATATTATATAAAAAATTTAAGATATTAATTCAATTCCTATTATATAATTTTAATTTAACTGAAAACTGTATATTTTTGATAAACAAAAACAATCTTCACAAAAAAAAACAATTCTCGACAATTAACTAATTTATTGTAGTTTAAATTGAAGCACTTTATTCTTAGTTTAGTGTACAACTTTATTATTTTAGTAAAACACTAAAACAAGCACGTGGTTTATTATATTATAAAATTTTTAATTTGTTCCAATATTTTTAGTACCTACACTTACGTTTAAGTTAGAATGTACATGTTTTTACAACACTAGTTTGTAATGATTAATATTATTTGTAATAAAAGCTCTTTTGAAAAGCTGGTCATTTTAAAAATGCATTTTTACACTGTAAATTGGTGTTAGATATTTAAAGAGAAGCAAATATTTAATCAATGAAAAAAAAAATAAAAATTTCATACATCTGTGCCAAACTCGAGAAAAATTTGATCTTCATATGACACGCCATTGAACGTATGTATAATTTGTATGTTTATGCATAATTTAAGGCGAAACAGCAAGCTTTGTGCCAAACATGTACTCCACAATTTCACATAAGTCGTCTGAAGTATTTTTGGGTAGACTATCCGATTTATACACCATAATTTCTGTAGTCTGTCATTAAAATGCCAAATTTTTGCTTAGTACCATTTTCTAAAATTCAAACTAAAGTGTTGGAGACATCTTACGTCAAGTATCTCAAATAAACAAGTCTCGCCATCTATATTTGCTGCACACTAAGAAGCCGAAAAGAAAAAAAAACGAAATCGGAGGTAAATAAGTATAAAACACAGCATACTTTTTAAATATATAATAGCAATAGATTCAAATAGTTAATCGTCACAAATCTAATTACACAGATTGTTAACAAAAAATGTATATTTATAAATAAATTACCAAACCCATTAAAAATATGTACTGAGTCTAAAAATACAGAAAACACACTTTTTACAATACAAAAATTTAATTCAAATAAATCCTGCAAATAAAATAAAATCACTCACTCAACAGCGCAATCAATTTTCTATGTAAAAAGTTGTAAAATAGTCCTTATTTTAATTATATAAAATTATTACGGCAAAATTACTTAAAAAAAAATCACAAATTCCATCAAATCAAACTGCTCTAAAATATGAATTAATGGTACGGTTCAATTCATTAAAATTTAATAAAGAGGCAATTTTTATCGAACAGCATAAATATAAATACATAATTATCTCTAGAAGAATCAAATCAAATATTCTCATAATGTATTGTATCTTATATGAAACAACAATCAAATGCACAGACATCTCTCAATGTATGATATAAAAAAAATCAAAAGAAAAATATTTCCGTAGATATAAATTTGATTTAAAATATATTGTAATGTAAAGAAACACACACTCACATAAAACTAATTATTATTAAATAATATAGAAATATTTAAAGATGAAACAAAAAATATTACAAAAAAAAAATGGCCAAATAAAAATCTCTACTATGGTGAAATTAAGTCTTGTTATTTCCACGTCTCTCTATTTTGGAAAGGGATGTAGAATTCCGATTTCTTATTGTCTTTGTGGGAATCGAAATGCGAAATGGCCGATGAAAACCTTGGCTCTTTTAATGATTCTCGCAAAGATAGCTACAATACGTAGCACAATTAGAATGCGACCGTGTCTTATATTTCTTAAATCGTCGAACACTAAATCTGCATAACCGTTATATAATAAGTAAATTATACAGGGTGTCCGGAAACTGCCGCATAAACGCACCGGATTATGATTCCTCAGTTAATTTCCAGCAAAAAAGTTGTACGGAACATACCCCCTCAGCTTATCCCTTTAGCTGCCACAGGCATTTAAAGATTTTTGAAAAAATCATTTTCTTGCACGGCTTAAAGCAAAATATCTCCAAAGCTAGACCAGCTAGAATAGTGAAATCAAATGAGTATTACAGCCAACAAATTTACCTGTAAAATAAAACTAACCACACTAAAATCGAATAAGAGGTTTGGTTTCTACAGAGCTTCAAAGTCAAATTTGCGTGATTTGACCCAAAAACAATATTTTTTTCCATCTCAATTTTCTCCAACTTCTGTCAAGGTGAGGTGCTTGTACGATTCTTTTAAAAATTGGCGCATAGTCTTACGATCATATCTTTCTTACATCATTTTATTCTAGCTCCATTATTTCTAACAGTTTTGGTACCTTAAGTGCAGAAAACTAGGGTTAATTTTGGCTCGATTTCGACATACTTTGAATAGATTTTATACCAATTGGAGATCTTTAGGGGCAGTGTGAATTGAATTGTATTGAATTCGAGCTAAAATTAACCCTAGTTTTCTACACTTAACGTATAAAAACTGTTAGAAGTAATGAAGCTAGATTAAAATGATGTAAGAAGGATATGATCGTAAGACTATGCGCCAATTTTTAAAAGAATCGTACAAGCACCTCACCTTGACAGAAGTTGGAGAAAATTGAGATGGAAAAAAAGGTTGTTTTTGGGTCAAATCACGCAAATTTGATTTTGAAGCTCTGTAAAAACCAAACCTCTTATCCGATTTTAGTGTGGCTAGTTTTATTTTACAGGTAAATTTGTTGGCTGTCATAATAATTTTACTTCACTATTCTAGCTAGTCTAGCTTTGGAGATATTAGGGTTTAAGTCGTGCAAGAAAATGATTTTTTAAAAAATCTGTAAATGCCTGTGGCAGCTAAAGGGTTAAGCTGAGGGGGTATGTTTCGTACAACTTTTTTGCTGGAAATCACATGAGGAATCACAATCCGGTGCGTTTATGCGGCAGTTTCCGGACACCCTGTATATAAGCAAGCTGTGAGAGCTCGATTCGCCCGCGAATTTACAAAACGTTCAAGGAATACAGAAAGAAATATACGATAAACAAATCTTTATAATTTTGCTCATTATAAATTTGTTCGCGTGTTTCAATGTTATTCTGATACATATTCAGGGAGAGGACCAATTCGGCAGGAAAATTTTCCAAAAATCCGCAAAGACGTTCAAGAAATAGAAACAAAAACATGTGAAAAAATAACTCATTGTGAATTTTCTGCTTATTTCAATGGTATGCTGCCATTCCAGTCGGAGCCTTGTGTAGACCCATAAGGTAGGGTCAACTTACTGAAATCCTGTAATTCGCTCAAGAAAGACAGAAAGATGTATAAAAAAGAATTGAGGGACTCTCGATCTTTGACAGCTCATGGCGGCCATGTTGTTTGTGGTAGAGTTATCAAACCTAGTTGTTATTATTCAGTGTATCTTCACAAATCACCATGAACCCATTCAGCCGCGAGCAACATGTGCAAATCATTAAAACTTATTACGAAAATCATTCATCGGTTCGAGCAACGTTCCGCGCATAAACGGCGAACGATACAGATTCATGATAACGAACTTTTTCTGGCATGAAATCGACAATATGGATGTCGAGGATATGTGGTTTCAGCAGGACGGCGCTACGAGCCACACAGTGCGCGCCACAATGGATCTTCTGCACGAGCGCTTCGGAGGAATGGTTATCTTGTGCGGAGGCGACATCAACTGGCCACCAAGATCGTGCAATTTAACCCCACTAGACTATTTCTTGTGGGGTTTTCTTAAATCGCAGGTCTACGCAAACCAACCACAAAACACTGATGACCTCAAAGTCAACATACGCCACGCCATCGATGAAATACAGCCCGATTTGTGCGCCAGAGTCATTGAAAATTGGACTTCTCGTATGCGCGCCACCAAGCGAAGCCGAGGTGGCCACTTGAACGATGTTATTTTCCATACATAATGCCTTCGAATACTCTTTCAAACAAAAAATAAATTTCATTTATACCTCTCACACAACTTGCTTTATTTCATTTTAAAGTTCGAGCGCGCTTATTGGCGGACCCTTTAATAGAGGACGAACTAAGTAAAATGCTCTTTGTCTCGCTAAAATCGGATGAAAATTAGAGATTTTATAGCTTTCGCACCTGGAGAATGAAAAGCAAATTTTTCAGCCGCACACAAATAATAACTATCACATGCCCCCGGGGGCATGAGCCGCAGCCAACGTGTTAAGGATATGACCTTTTCGAAACAGCTGGACTGATTTTTATGAAATTTTGTATACAGGGTGTCCGGAAACTGCCGCATAACCGCACCGGATTATGATTCCTCAGTTGATTTCCAGCAAAGAAGTTGTACGGACATACCCCCTCAGCTTAACCCTTTAGCTGCCACAGGCATTTAAAGATTTTTGAAAAAATCATTTTCTTGCGCGACTTAATGCCAAATATCTCCAAAGCTAGACCAGCTAGAATAGTGAAACAGAATGATTATTACAGCCAACAAATTTACCTGTAAAATAAAACTAACCACACTAAAATCAGATAAGAGGTTTGGTTTTTACAGAGCTTCAAAATCAAATTTGCGTGATTTGACCCAAAAACAATATTTTTTTCCATCTCAATTTTCTCCAACTTCTGCCAAGGCGAGGTGCTTGTACGATTCTTTTAAAAATTGGCGCATAGTCTTTGGATCATATCTTTTTTACATAATTTTATTGTAGCTCCATTATTTCTAACAGTTTTAGTACCATAAGTGCAGAAAACTAGGGTTCATTTTGGCTCGATTTCGACATATTTTGAATAGATTTTACCAATTGCAGATCTTTAGGGGCAGTGTGAATTGAATTGTACTGAATTCGAGCTAAAATTAACCCTAGTTTTCTACACTTAACGTATAAAACCTGTTAGAAGTGATGGAGCTAGATCAAAATGATGTAAGAAAGATATGATCGATCGTGCGTTTATGCGGCAGTTTCCGGACACCCTGTATATCTTCGCTAGGTATGGTAATCGAACGTAAACTATATTTCATGCCCCGAAGTGCCCTCCTCTTCTTTTTATCGTTGTTTTACTATGTATTTTGTACAGTAAGTGATTAAACCTACGCGATTCATACGTTTTAAATTTTTATACGTGTACTCAATGAAATCGAACCGGCTTAAGGATATGATCTTTTCGAAACGGCTTTACCGATTTTTATGAAATTTTGTATATATCCTTGCTAGGTATGGGAATCTGTCGTAAGTTATATTTCATGCCCCAAAGTGGGCATTTGTATCGTTAATTTAGTATTTTGTACAGTAAGTGATTAAGCCTACTCGATCCATTCGCTTTAAATTTGTATACGTGATACGTGTACTAAATGAAATCGAACCGGCTTAAGGATATGATAGAAATATGATGATATGACGTAGTGCAATGGAGCCATAATTATCCACAGAAGTTTTAACTGTATTAGAGGTGGTTGCATCAACTGTTAAATACATAAACAACACTGCTTAATACTATTGAGCAACTCTGTCGAAAATTTGTCGTAGGGTAGGCTACCATGGAACACTTGATAACGTCACTTCCAGTATAGGAAAAACTCTTAGGATTATCCTGACGATAAACTGCTTCGTTTTATACAGGAGATAGGACACATAACGGATTTTTGTTTGTTTGTTTAATCCGTCTTACGCGAAAGAAGGTTTATAGACCGAGAAAATTTTGTAAGTCTCAAAGGAAGTGGCGGTAAATTCCATTTTGTATGTATGGAATATTTTGTTGTCATTGGATCAAATACAGTGTAACTCAGATAAATCTGACTACGTTTTTGCGAACATATATCCTGGATGCTGGTCACAGCAATTTCATAATCAGCTACTACTTCGGAAATCCGTTGATACGAGTATATCCGCAATTTTTTGGCGGAGCGACATGGTTGAGGTGTTGCCGAACTCACGACAAAATTACCTAAAAGGTCATCGGACCCTCTTCCCGATTAGTGCATATGGTGAAAAATATTTTCACAACCAGCTTCGTAGTACTTCTGATGCTGTCACAGCAATTTCACAATCAACTTCGTACTACTTCGGAAATCCGTCGATATCTCCGCAATCCTTTGACGGAGTGACCCGATTGAGGTGTCGCCGGACTCGCCACAAAATTGCCTAGAGGGTCATTGGACCCTCTTCTCCGATCAGTGCACAGGGTGGTCAGAAATCCGTCGATATTTTCCATAAATTGTATTCATGGTGACTACATTTTTATGCATGTACATACATCCTGGATGTTGTCACAAAAGTTTCACAATCAACTTCGTACTACTGCGGAGATCCGTCGATATCTCCGGAAACCTTTAGCGGAGTGACACGATTGAGGTGTCGCCGGACTCGCCACAAAATTGCCTAAAGGGTCATCGGACCCTCTTCTTCGATCAGTGCACAGGGTGGTCAGCGATAACCGTCAACCTGGATGTATGATGGTTTCTGGGTTAGTATGAACAGTTTTCAATAGGTGGCACCTGCACATTTTACCTAGTAAGCTTGCCGAAAACTGAGTTAATGAACGTGCTTCGTAATTATAGCAATAAAAACGTGTGATGTCTGCAATTCCTCACATTAAACTGACATATATAATTGAAATTTAGTTTTTGACTATGCCTCCCAAACGACAATCTATCGGTCGATCACCATCGAGTATTTCTTTAATTAATTTACCATCTTGGAATTAATAATATTAATTAATGATTTTCTAAATATCTCACGCTAATAATAACACTCCTAATATTTTTGAAGGGCAAGTGCAGTCTCATCAGTCAGTCAGGGGGTTGAGTATGTTGTTGTTGCCTTGACCCCTTAAGAAATCTATCGCTTTGCGGAGTTTAGTTTCACCATCGATACGTCGATCCCACAACAAATTCAAAATCGCTCATAAAGTTAAATTAGTGTCAAATTGAGAGCGAACAACGCGAGCGCACTGATCACTAGATAAGAGAGCGAGCGAAGCGAGCTCTCTTAGCTAGTATTATAATAATGAATTAGGCAATTTTAATGTTTTTCCTCTAAAAGAAAGTTAAAAATGTACGTTTATTCTCAGGAGAGCATGTTCTTTTGGGTGGGGCTTCTATGACAACCCCTTGACACCAATTTCCGATTTTCTCTTTCGCAGTATCCGCACTGACTCCAATTGGTAGCTCATCAAAAAACTAGCATCGTGAACTGCCATTTGGCAGCTACATCTACACAAGCTACCAAATGAAGCCTGAAGATGACATAATCAAACTTTCATTTTGGAGTTTTTTTTTTCAAATTTATTTATCAAAATCGGACTCTGTGCGTTTAAGTTATTATTAAGGCGTTCAAGAATTTAACAATTTCACATGAAAAACGAACATAACTTGCAATTTCAAAGTGTCAGCTCACAGATAAATCAGTTCCCATATTGAATATCAAAACTGGACGGCCAACCAAGTGGCAGTCAGTGTAGATGCAATGACAACTGCCAGTTATAATTTTTAAAAATTTCACAATTTCAGGTCTCTAAATTTTCAAATCAAATCTGGTTTTTGAATTTCACCCTGACAAAAATAGAAATAATGAAGCAAATCTCTTGGTTCCACAAAAAAGGTCGAAATTCTCTCAATACCAAAACAGATACTTTTCGGGTTGGGCTGCGAGTCAGAAAACAATTTTGTTATTTAGAATTTAGAATTTTTTTTCGACAATTTATAAAAACTAATATTTTTTGTCTGGAAACCAAGGCTCTCGCGACATGATGCTCTAATAAGTAAATACTCTCTGCCTTAAAAATTGGATGAAAACATTTTATTAAATTGCTGAAATTAAAATAATCCAGGAAGGACTTTAATATTATATCTGACTGATATCGTCCGTAAATAATTGAGAATGACGCTCAACAGACAACAAAAAAAACGAAACGTTGTCCTTATTCAGACAGACATAACTTTCTACATTCTACAAATACATTTTTGTGGTAGCCTCCCTCATAATTCCATAAAACATAGGCTAGGTACCATGTTATGTGGTATAAGATTGCACTGCAGAATGTTTTAATGATTTATTCTACAACAGACCATTACAATGTATAAGTATGTACATATTTAAAACAAGCACATACATCATACCATGTTATGTACCACAAAAAATGCTTGAATTGAATTTATGAATGCTTTCAAATTATGCTATCACCAATCTTACATTCTTTCTCGCAATTTTGTTTATTTATTTATTCACTGACATATTTTCTGGGGTTGCATTGACATCCCTTTCAAATTTAGGGTGCTAGGTGCTATCTAATATTTTTTAAATAATCTATAAACTATTTAATAATTTGTGCAAACATTGAAGACTCGCAGTAATGCCATCAGCATTTCAGTACAACCATCAATATTGGCTCGCAACACGCGAACAACTTCAAAATGACTTCCTGAAACGAAAAGCCATCGCCGAAATGAAACCGCCAAAGAAAAATACAAAAGTTCACGATATTTTCACAACAATGTACATCTACACGAATTCCATAGTGAGACGATTATCCTATTTGTATCATGTCACGTTTCAAGTTCAAAAACGTGAACTCATTCGCCGCCTTTTGCTCGCATCAACCAAAAGACTTCTGGAATTGCGCAATGAGCTAAAACAACTTGAACTCAGCGAATACATTTATATGGACAAACAACTGATCAATTTACGAGTTGCCCTTGATGAAATTCAGCTATTGAAACCATTCTATTTTCCGTTCACCAGAGATCCTCATATTCAGGATTTAATTGATGGGAAAGTTCCAAATATTGAGACAGTGCAGCAGTCGGCAATAGAAGAATTAAAAGCTTCGGCTTCCAGAAGAGCATTGAGGCATCCTCATCATCCAGTTGAATCAACACCTTCAATCGATCCTGCTAAAAAGGAAAGAATTACAGCTTGCACCATTATTAAATCGCATGAAAAAGCCCGAAAAGCACGCTTATGGATGAATAACATACGACTTGATCCTGATAAGTATCGACCACAAGCACCAGCTCTTCAAATGTGGTTTCACTATGACTACACGCACAGGCCCGAACAGCCAATGTTGGTACCTGTCAAAAGGACATTTTATCAAAGAAATTATTTGTTGGAACGAAAGGAGTCCGATGCTTTTGATTTCTATGAGAATCCAGTGCGAAGACGAGTTCGATTGCGCGAAGAGAAAGTCAAGAGACGATCCCGAGCTGTTCTGGTGGAACTACCGATTAGTGCAGAATTTGATGAAATTATAGATGAAGAATGCGGTGCAGAAGAATCGGCATCTGCTAGCCAATCTGTTGATATGAAGGCTCATGCCGCCAGGGTAATTCAGGCTGCCTGGAGACGTTACAAACTTAATAAACGAATTAAAAAGCGACTGCATGAAAAGCACGTTCTCTACGGAATGGTTACGGATTGGACGTGGAAAAGTCCGCAGGCAAAATACGATGAGGCGGATCGTATTAAGAAAAGAAATAAGAAAGCTCTATTTGATCGACAATTTATTTCAGCAGTTGAAAATGAAAAGAGCAGAATCATAAAAGTTCGAGGACCATGGATAATGGAGGATATTTCCGAACACATTCGAGCGTGGTTTCGTGAATTGTAAGTATAGAGATTTCTTACTAAAGGCAAAACAAACATAAAAGTCCTTTGGTTATGCAGCTACGACGGAACAGGAGAATTCGATCGTTATCCTGAAGAATTCGAAGGTGGTACGATTCTGGTGATTCGCGGTGAAACTCCTACCGCTCATGAATTTCACAAGGCACGAGAGGAAAGGATGAAACGAGCGAAAATGACTCCAGAAGATAAGAAAAAGGAACAGGAAAAACTCAAAGCTCAGCGAGAGAAACGGAAAGAGAAAGAGCAGAGAGCCAAGCAAATGGCGAAATTGCAGAAATTACGAGAAGCTAAATTGGGGAAAACCTATGAATTTAAAACTATGACTGAACATGAGAGTGAGGACTTTTCAGTCAGTAAGATTATCCGTAAAAATCATTTCTTCTTTCTGCAGTGGAAATGGAGAGAATTATGGAAGAGTATAGAAAAGAGTGGGAGGATATAAATGAGGAAGCCAATATTTATGAAGATCCATACATGCATTGGATATCTGCTGATAAGTTTGCCGAAGTTCATCAAGAGCTGCGATTGGTTGTTGATAAAATGATGAGGTAATGGATTTTGAACTATTCGCCTTTGTTCTAATTTCCTTTATACCAACTCGTTACATCGCTCATATCGGCGATAATTTGCCTACTCGACTCGCTAGGAAATTTTTTTGAATGGATCATTTTCAACCATTTTCAATAGACTTCTATCAGTTGTAGAAGAGAAAGGGGGCTTGTCGGACAGACAATATAGTTTCAGACGGGCGTGGTGGTTACTAACAGTCGACCTAGAGCTTGCTGAGCAAAAAAACGGAGGCCGGCGCAAAAAAAGGTGCTCGCTGAACATTCTAGTTGGAAGCAATATCATAACCTCAAAAGCGGCTGTTAGGTATTTGGGGATTATGATCGACTCGAAGCTAAAATTTGCAAAGCACATTAAGTACGTAAGGGAAAAGGCGGCAGTAGTTGGCCCAAGATCTAGCAGAAGACAGCTGCTGGCTAGGGTTGCTACATCCATACTGCTATACGCCTCACCGGTCTGGGCTAATTCACTCGACACCTCTGGGAACGCCCAGAAACTGAACTCAGTTTACCGTGTGCGAATTGAGAGTATGCATTGTTCTGCATTCAGAACAATATCGCACGAAGCGGCATACGTCGTTGCAGACTCTACTGCGTGGTCGTCGTAACGAAAGCCCTGCAGAGTTAGAACTTCTGAAAAGTTTGGAAAGAGAGGAAAGCGTGAGACAGTGATGGGAAGAAGCCTCAACCGGCAGATGGACACACTATCTCATCCAACATGGAGAGGTGAACCACTTGTTGACTCAATTCTTGACGCCTCACGGAGGATCCCTCAATACTTGTATCGCTTCAAGTTGGAGAACTCGCCCGATTGCCCTAGCTACAAGGGAGTTCCAGAAGACGCAAGGCACATGTTTTTCGACTGTCCAAGATTCTCAGCAGGGCGCTTGCACCTGAATGCGGAAGTGGGAGCACTATTTAGTTCAGAAAATGTGGTCGTATGTAAGCTGGAGCAGCTGGTGTGCAGCAACCACAAAGACCAGGAGAGAGAAGAAACCAGACGGAAGTCAGCAAATCGGTTTGAAGGCTAACTAGCCATTGCCCGCTCCCGCGAAGTAATACTGAAAGGTGGTCCCACGGGGGTTGTGGCGAGAGAGGTGATCTGGTTTTAGCTGGTAGGAATCCAGCATAACTGCAATTGCAGCATCTATGAAAGATTTCCCCACCTCTTAAAAAAAGGCCACTCTCCCTAACTAGCCCCTACGAGGCTCGGGTTATGTGAAGCCGCGCCGGCTTCGAGGCTATACACGATCGCTTATGGCGGATTCCTCCCTAGCAAGGAAACACTGCGTTGAGAAAGTCAGTCAAGTCGTAAGCATGATTCGAGTGCATCAGGATCGTCAATGCCCGAAGGTCTTCGTACAGATCCACGCCATAGCATATCAACCATACTAGGGACCCCCTGTGCTAGTTCGGGTCGGTGGTGTCGCAACTCACCAAAATTTTGTGTACACAGACTCCCCTGCGAAGGGTCCAACTGACATGGTGGCCATTTACTTACCTTCTTGAAAATTCTCAGTTGAGATTGGCCAAAGTCCACGGCCTGGTATTGCTTTGCATCAATCACGTCAGCCAAATTAATTTCAAAACCATATTCCAGACTCGAATTCGAGCGACTACGTCAATCGTTGGCCGAAGATCGTAAAAAGAAATACAAACCGCAAAAAGCCCGAAAACCAAAAAGAGCAAAAGGAAAAGCTGGCAAAAAGGGTAAAAAAGGAACGAAAGACTTGACAGTCGATCGAACAATCGACTCCTTGTTTCACGAAATCAAATCACTCGGTTTAATCAAGAAAATTGAGCCAAAAAGTCTAGACGATTATGTTGGCGAATACAATTTCACAGCCTTTGAAAAAAGAACGGTATACCAATTGTAAGATATTTTTCCCGTCAGTTCGTCCAATGATATGTAAAAGAAGAGCATATTGCAGAGACCCACCTCCCGGAAAAGGTGAAATCAAAGATGTGATTCGTGAGGCCATTATCGGTATGGGCCCGTTGGATTTGCCCAAATCGAAATCGATTTTATTAGCCGGACCGCCGAAAAGTGGAAAACAATTTCTTGCTGAAGCCATTGCAACGGAAATGGGTGTGCATTCACAAATTTCAATTTTTATTTTCTAAAAATTTTCTTTGCAGATGCACTAGTCCTGGACATAAGTCCCGAAAATGTCACTCAATTCGAGAACGATATGAAATATTTCCTTCATCTAATCAACAAAATGTCCCGAGCACTGCAACCGACCATTCTATACATTCGAGGATGTGAACGTGTCTTCTGGAAAACGGTACCCAAAAAATGTGCCGAAATCAAACCACGCCTCCTGGGCAAGTATATTATCAAGCAAATCATCAAACAAATCAAACCCGAGGATAAGATTCTCGTACTCGGTCTAAGCGACGAACCATTTAAAGGAAAATTGCCGAAAATGAGACAATGTTTTGAGAAGACCATAATTGTACCGCGTGCCGATTACGGAACGGCATTCCAACTTAATCGAACTGGGGCTTTGAGTAAACTGGGCGTTCCACGCGACATTGAATTCACGCCACTCGCCATGGTAACAAAAGGATATGCATCGTCCACGATTTACAACAATATTGAGAGAACGCTGAACATTGATCGACGAATGAAATTTCCAGTTAAACCTCTACGAGTGGAAGAGCTTATCGAAGGTTATTTGGTAGGTCAGAGGCCACGGTATCCAATACCAGATAAAGTGAGTACGATTGCAAAATAGATATTCTTCCATTTCACTAGAGTTTGAATAATTTCAGGATTTTTCAAAATATACGAAATTCTATACAAAAGTCAATAAATTGGCCAAGCAGAGAGCAAAGTACATGAAAGAATTGGAAGAGCTCAAAGCAAAAAAGGAGAAACAAAACAAGGCCAAGGGCAAAAAATAAACCATTAATTTTAAACACAGTCTTCGCATATTTATTAACACTTTATTTACCGTTATCATTTGCAAATATTATACATAACCGTACATATACACGTATACATATTTTTTTTCTTTTATAAATTTGCTGTTGAATAGTAATTTTGAATGTACATGGAATATCGGGTACAAAAACAAAAAAAAAAACAGGCAAAAGCCAATAACTTGAAAATAAATCTTTAGTGACCTAAACAAATGTCGCCGATGCGATTTGTATCTAAAATCTAGACAAAATTTATCCGTTTTAAAAGGAGACTTGAAGTCTTTTTGCAATAATATTCTTTTTACAATGCTACATGTTAGTCCCATCATTATGTTTACGTATTTTCCTGTTCATGGTGAGCACGCTTTCTTGTCTTCTAAATGTTAAGAAATATTTGGCGTATTGATGCCGCCAAAAAATGTTAATTAGACTTCTTTGATTTTAATATCTAGAGCACGTTTTGAAGAAACTTTATTAAATTGAATTAATATTATTATAAAGTAGTAAAATATTCTTCTTGATTCTGACTCTCTTTTCTTTAATATTCCGGTCTCTCTCCCTCTCTGATGCTTACCCTTGCGTAGCTTATTTTTACATAAAAATTATATGTGACCAATGATAACTATAGAGTTTTAAACATTATTTATAACAGCTTATGAAAAGTTTGATGGCGACTGTGTCGGTTCGTGTATATTAAAAGGCACAATTAAATCCTCTTTGTGTTCCACTTTAATGTCATCGAGAGCTAAATTGGCTTTGTCGATTGCACTTTTGATCTGAAACGACAAAGAAAGACACGGAAGGTGAGTAAATGTAAAAGTAAAAATTTAGCGGATCATACCTGTGATAAATCTGGCGCTGATATTGGTGAAGTTGTCAGGAACATTTCTGGATTGGGGATGTCTTTCAAGAGACCTGAAAATATGGATGAAATGGTAAAAATCAATGCGGTGACTTATTCAGAATGAGTCTATAAAATGATATTGGTTTTGATTTATTTTATTTACAGGATACATGGATGGAGCAAAATAGTTATGCAGTTTTCATCATCTTTTGTTTTTCGTCTAACGGATGAATCGACTTAGTTGGACTATGTTATGTGACAGAATGCCGAACAATTCATATAACGGTGGCAAAATTCATAACATTAACGACCTCTTTAGTCACACCAAGTTTAACTCTAGCTCCTCCACCAGCAATTTTCACTCCGCTGTCAATATTGCAGTGTAACTGCAATGGCCGAGATTACTCACTTCATGAGTTTTCACAGAATTCTAATTTCCGCCATCCAGAAGACGAAGGTTGATCCGAACTCGTCTCTCGGCGTGCGCGCTGAATATGTTATATTGCGGAAAGATAGACCAGGCGCCAGGAATGATTCTCACCCTGGAGGTGGACTTGCCTTCTGATACACAAGTCCGTACATTACTGTGTGTGTTTCGTCAAGGAGTACCAATATCGAAATTTTTAATAGATATGTTCCACATTTTTGCCATAGGTATAATGTGCAGAAGCTCAAAATTCCATCAACCAAGCGTGCCTTCTCCACCGCTTTGCGCGAAAAAGCTAATGCGCCACCACCAAATGAGAATCCGACAATTGAAGATAGATGGAAAGTCGCTAAGGATTCATTTATTTCATGTGGCGAAGAAATTTTAGGACGATTGGATCGCGGTAGGAGACCGTTTATTAGTGACTCCACTTGGTCTCTTATCTCAGCACGCAAGAGAGTTAAGGAGCAGATTAACTCAGCTGCTGACGATTCAGCTAAAGAACGATACAGAGCTGAATACCGTTCGCTCCAAAAAGGCGTTCAGAGGAGTGTAAGACGTGATAAGCGTAACAATATCAAACGCACTTGCGAAGGAGGCAGAGGATGCGGCTCTCCGCGGTGACAGTGGAACACTCTTCAAACTTATAAAGCCATTAACTGGCAGATCTTTATTAAAGGAACATCCTGTGAAAGATAAGGAAGGTGTTCTGCTCGTTTCCGAAGAACAACAGCTACAAAGATGGAGAGGTCCTGAATAACACTTTCGGGCCTGCAAGTGTATCTTCGTTGCTAGCAGAAGACGTCCCTCAAATAGACGGCATTAGTTCCGGTCCACCATCCAAAAAGGAACTAACAAATCAATGGACGCCGGTAAAGCCCCGGGGATTGATGGAATTCCGACAGAATTTTTAAAAGCGGATATTAACGCTACATCGGATATTCTTCTTCCCTTAATCCGAGAGTGGAGATAGATAGATAGATAGATAGTGGAGAGTGGAAAAAGGGCCTAATTATTAAAATTCCGAAGAAAGGTGACCTGAAGAATTGTAATAATTGGCGTGGGATCTGTCTACTTCCTGCTATTTCCGCGCACGCGGCCGTCTGAGGCCACCCAAGGCTCTTGTATAAGGGCCAGTGTGGCTTGTTTTTCGGCGAGCAACCTGCACACAATGGCCGATGCACCTTTCGCGTGGTGTAGGTTGGCCTGTAGCACTTTTATGGTGCTCATTATTGGTTTGTTGAAAGAGCGGTCGACAAGGCTTTTCCGCTTACCTTGTCTAGACTTGCCACCTACGTCGCGTTTGCCGCCTCTGCTGCCCCTTTGTGCTGATGAAGTGGATATGGATGGACGCCCAGTCGACTGTCCAGAGTAGTTACCGAACGACAAAGCGCCGCGGCCGATGGTTCTACTCGGATCGGGTTGTAGGTTAAGTGAGGTGGAGACGGATACCGAAGTGGTATTTTTGTTGCGACTGCCCAAGTTTGACGCTGTCGGTGACGCTTCTGCGTTTCCCTTGTTGTTCGATGCGACGGGGACATTGTTTGTTGGAAGTTGGCAATTGATGCTTGCAGTCGGCCCATGGGATGCAGGTTTAGGCTCCACGCTCACCATTTTACGTCGGGGTGCTGTGAAGGCGGTATTTTCAGAGGTGCTCCGAGCACTAGCAACAGCGTCGCGGCTGGTTGAGAGTAAGGAGTGAGGGAGGCAAGCTGCCACATCCTCGTCACTTAGTTGATTCGACACCTCATCACTGGCTTTCCCCGAAGAGTGGTCTTTGAAACGACGTCCCTTTCCCCTAATATTGACAATTCCACGAACACGCGTCAATGGCCAACACCAGATGAAGGCTGTGTTCCTTAGTGGTTGAGTT
Source organism: Microchrysa polita (assembly GCA_949715475.1). Lineage (NCBI taxonomy): Eukaryota > Metazoa > Arthropoda > Insecta > Diptera > Stratiomyidae > Microchrysa > Microchrysa polita. The sequence continues at coordinate 137,740,514 of OX454416.1, read as the reverse complement.
GATGACTCTCCAGCGATCAGTTTGTAGGCCGTTGTAGTCTTTGATAGCGGTTACGACCGCTTCTGGCCCGTGAGGGAAGTATCCCCTGATCACATGAGATCTAGGGAAATCTATCTACTCTACGAGTATAAACTCAAAGGGCAACTTTGCCCTGAAGTTCTGGTAGTTTTCCCGGACCCAGTTTGCAGTATCAGTATCCATGCATGTCAGCAAGAGCCAACCCGAGCGCGGCACGCAGGATTGGAAAAGAATCCTGAGGCCGTCCGCTCTCTTTGCTCTGCCACAACTTTAGGAATGCTGTCATGCAACTGAGCGACCTGTTCACCAGTCAACGAATCTTTCCCTTGATCATGGGAGCAAAATCCTAGCTTGACTTTCCTTGGCATCTGGCTGTATGAAGTTCTCTTAGGCACAGAATGAGCCTGCTTGAGCTTTTTATCCTTGGCTAAAACCGGAGACTGCTCCTCTGGGCGGCCACGTTTGACGACTGGCTTGATGGCGGATGTAGTGAACGCTCTTTGAAGCGCTTCGTCTCTAGAACACCCGCTGGCCAATGATTGGTTGAAGCGGCGCCTTTGGCTTCCGGACATGTTAACACGGTTAGAAGCCTCGTTAACTCCCATTCTGCTAACGGCACCATTTATTGATGAGAGGCCGGATTTCACCGAACCTGCATCATCGGTGAAGGCATCCTCACCCAAAACCAAAGTCTCAGTGTCAGACGTATCAGAATAGTCTGATGAGGACAGGTTGATTAAGGTTTGTTGGCGCATAGCCCTCGATGGCCCTGCCACTTCCTTTGTGAGCACAGGAGCTTCACAAGAGGAAGAGTGGGCAGAATTGTTGGATAGTTTCGACGCTTCCTTTGCGAGCACAGGAGCTTCGCAAGAAGAAGAGTGGGTAGAATTGTTGGATAGTTTCGACGCTTCCTTAGCGAGCACAGGAGCTTCGCAGGAAGAAAGGTGAGTAGGAAGCCCGACGGCTGCCTGGGTTGATGCATTTAGAGCCGCATCAGGCTCATGATTTGTTAAGGAGTCCATAAGATTCCCACGAGTATCCGGGATAATACGGTCACCGACGACTTCACCCGATGTGCCGCCGGAAGTCTGATTAAAACTGAAGGTCGACAGGTATTCAGAGTGCTCCGTTAGAGATGACCATTTACGTCCCTGGTCATCTTCCCTCAATGGGCACGGGTCGCGTAACACCCCGAGGATTTAGGACAAATCTAACATCCGGGAGCGTAGTTCACACACTTATGATGAATGTAGTACCCTAGCAAGGATGTATGGCGGTTGCATGTGGATTCTCGATTCTCCAGCTTACCCTGTATCTGGAAAAGTACAGGATGAGCCTTGTCAGAACTGAGATTCAACAGGCAACCGGCCCTCACAGTTCAGCCTTCACTCGAGAGTGAAGTTTCCAGCAGCCACCTCGTGGAGGTACTGTGAGCACTTCCCATAATGGAGGCAGTTTAGAAAACCACCACCTTATGGACTGACCTCCTTACCGGAGAGCACTTCAATGTCCACGATGAACTCTGACATTCTGACCTATACAACGATGCCAGGGGTATAACCCTTGCCGAATCTCTTGACGCCTCAGAATCCTGTTCTCTCAATGAAAACTCGAATCACTGGCACTAGTAGTACTTCTTCTAATATAACCACTGTTAGTGCCAGTTTGACCAGTTCAACTCGATAGAAGACGCCCACTGCTTGTTCTTCTTCTTTTAGCGGTTCAGAAAGGTGTGAACCGCTGTGTATCTATATGGATTCGATTTATAGTTCGTCGTCGTTTTCGTCCGTAATCTCCAGAGACAAAAACGTGGCAGCTGCAATGGGATTTTCCCATAGTGAGCTGGGGGTGAGATTAGTGGGTGGAGCTGGGCATTGAAACAAATGGGCCACATCGTGTGGCGTGCCAGCGCAATTTGGGCATATGTTTTGTATATTTGGGTCTATGCGAGATAGATACGAATTGAGGCGTGAGCAGAAGCCTGATCGAAGTTGGGCTAAAGTCACTCTGGTGGCTCTCGGGAGCCTAATCTCCTCAGGCGAAATAGGTGGTGGGAGCGCTGAGAGGACTCTGTTCGTACCTAAACTCGCAATAGACCGACTCACTTCCTCAGTGTGAATCATAGCAATGGCAGCCCGGTATGAATCTTCATCGAAAGGATCCCCTTTTGTAACCCTGGACCTCTCTCTCAAGGTCACGAAGGCCACGTTTGATGTTGGAGGGGGAATTTTGACCAGGATGATCCTCTCGATAACAACCTACTAAATATTGTTTTGTGAGTAGACGATTGTGGTCACGTATTGGCATCAATACGTATCTCCTGATGTAGGTGATCCTGGGCAGACATCAGAAGGCCTGTGGCTGTGCGTAGAGCAGAGTTTTGGCAGACTTGGATTTTATTCCAGTTTGTGTTACAAAGATCTTGCGACCAAACTGGCGCCGCAAAATCAGCCGCTGCTCGACCCACCGCTTTGTAAGTGGCTAGCATGGTGTCTTTATCTTTGCCCCAGGTGCTGCCAGCCAGTGCTTTAAGAATTTTGTTCCTACTGCGCATCTTTTCACATACTGTTTCCGCGTGATGGGCTGGAGTCATCATTTTCTCGAAGTGAAGCCCTAGAATTTTTCGATTTGCAACAGCAGGAACTGGTTTGTTGCCAATACGTACCCCAACCGGCCACTGACAATCACCTGACCAGGTGGTAAGGAAGGTCGCAGACGATTTGGACGCTGAGATGGTTAGGTTTCTGCTAAGAAAGAAAGCTTCTAGTCGCGCTAAATATCTATTGATATATGCGCGCATGACTTCCCTATCCGCTCCCGTGGCAAGTACAGTGCAGTCATCGGCATATGAGATGACTTCAATGCCTTCCGGAGGTGTTGGGAGACCTGCCATGTAGATGTTAAACAAGGTGGGGGAGAGAACCCCACCCTGAGGAACACCTAATTTGATATTTCTGAGTTTGGAACGATTGCCTCGAAACTCGGTGAAGGATTGTCTTCCAGCTAGATAGTTGGCAATCCATCTTATCTCTTGTGTCGGAACATGCATGTTAAGGAGGTTTGCCAGAAGCATGGAGTGATTGACCTTATCAAACGCATTTGATAGGTCAATCGCCACCATGATGGTTCTATGGCATGGTGTACTATGGTTTCCGTCTCTTACACGTGTAGTGATCGCGTCCAGAGCGGTGGCCGTACTGTGCATGCGTCTGAATCCGTGCTGATGGGGTTCTAGCTTCGCATGTGAAACGAGAGTGGGGTAGATGAGGGCTTCCAGCGTCTTTGCTACAGATGACAGAATCGTAATCGGTCTGTAGGAAGTTCCTAGTTTGGCACTTTTTCCTGGTTTAAGGCATGGGACTATTGGACCTTGTTTCCAGATGTCGGGGATGGCAAGCGTAGACATTGACAAGTTAAAGACTGCCGTGAGATACTCAATGGCAGGAAGATCAAGATGTTTGAGCATGGCCATTGAAGTGCCATCAGGTCCAAGGGCCTTAGAGTCTTTTGCATTCTCAATGACTGTTTTAACCTGGTCCGGGTGTAAATTGGTACAGAGTCAACATTTCGGCTGCGAATCCGTCTTCTAATTTTGCGCTTGAGGCCATCGGACTTGGGATGTTCAATAAATTGCTTATTGAACTGGCTCGCACACTGAAGATGATTGCTTGTTTCTTTTTTGCCGAAGGTTATGGCTATATTGCCCTTATCTTTTGTGGGGTTCGAAAGGGCACGGACAGTTGACCATAACTTACTAGCACCTTCATTAAGGTTACAGTCATTAAGGTGCTCGTTCCATTTGGCCTTCTTGTAGTCTTTAACTTGTCGCTGTATTTGAATATTGAGCTCCCGAATTCTGGGGTCACCAGGATTAGCGCGCCTAATGTTGTCACGTTCATCGGCTAACCTTGCGGCACTTGTTGGGACATTTGGGCGAACCTTTGGAATGCGCCCTGCAGGGATGAACCGTGCCGCAGCTTTCGTAATGACGCTCCTAATGTTCCGTTCGGCCTTATGTATATTGGTGGGAGGTGGAAGCGCGAAGAACTTTGATGACGTGAATGTTTTGAAACCTTCCCAATCTGCTTTTTTATGATTGACAAACGTTCGCTTCTCTGATCTGGTCAGGTCAGAGGGAAGACCAGTACGTGTTTCCCAGGAGGTCTCACTAATTAGGCTGGCGCTGACAATTGTAATGTCTGGGGAGCTAATACAATTGTTTGCATCACGGGTTGGCGAGTTTTCATTGAGGGTACAGAAATCTGATGCGTCCAGAGATTCGGCGATAGCTTGACCCCTGGTCACACGCCCACTGCTCTCTCATCAGATCATCATCATCATTCAATATAAGAATTGACAAAACAGCTTACCTGACTAAGTCTGAAAAGCGAACGTTTGTCAATCCCCAAAAAAAAACTATTGGGACGGGTTCAAATCATACTCTTCGGCGAAGTTCATCGAGCTACCTACACCTAATAATGTGCATAAGGCCGAACGAAATATTGGGAACGTCATTGCGAAAGCAGCGGCACTAGTAGGGAAGTTAGATCAAACCTTCGGAATACGTTCTGCAGAATTATAAGCGAATGGCGGTAATGTCTCAGCCTATTTCTACAGGCAACTCTATCTTGGATCGTGTCATCGTCGAGACGAATGCGTTCTTCGGTCTGCCTCTGGCCTTGGGTCCATTAAGTGGAACTTCCATTGACATCGCCTTCTTTGCGGGGTTCTCAGGCGGACTCTTTTCAACATGGTAATACCAATCCATTTGTCTTCGAGCTTTTCGGTGATTGGTTGGTCTATGGACAAGCTGCCTCGGATGTAGCTACTTCTGATGTGGTCCCTTTTGGTAACACCAATTAACATGCGTAGCATTTTCATTTCGGTCGCCGTCAGTTCTTTCGCATAACGTTCATTCATGGTGCAGCATTCAGATCCATACATGAGTGCGGAACGTACAATCGTGTTGTACAACTTGCTCCTTAGCTTCAGTGGCATTTTCTTATCGCAGAAAACTCCAGAGTTTTCTCGCCACGTCATCCACCCAACCTTTGTGCGCTGTTTGATGTCATCATCGCATGTACCTCCGTTGTTCACCATCGAGCCAAGGTACTTGAACTTGGTACAAGACTAAAGCTGCTCTCCTTCGACGTACATATCTGGTATCGATGCATCTGGGTCTGAGAATGGACAGCATAAAAACTCAGTCTTTGTTATACTTAACCTCAGTCCATGCTCCTCCAGAATGTCACACCACTTTGTAAGTGCAGCTTGCCAGGTAACGATGTTTGGGCTACCGAGGACTATGTATATCATCGGCAAAAAGAAGAGATAGTATTTCTAGGCCGTCGGAGATACGTGTTAATAAGTAGCACATTATGATGTTCAAGAGCAACGGACTCAATACACTGCCCTGGTGTACTCCGACATTCACCGGAAATTCTTCTGATTCACCAGTGCTGTGCATCTGACCTTAGCCGTAGCTCCATCATACATGTCTCGTATCATCCTGACGTTTGCCTCAGGGACATTAAGTGCTCTCAAAGCCAACCATATCAGGTCACAAGGTACTCTATCGAATGCCTTTTCCAAATCGATGAACACAAAATACAAGTCTTTTCGTGCTGCTCTGTACTTTTCCATCGCAATACGAATGCACTGAATCGCTCGACTGTAGATCGACCTTCAACAAAGCCGCATTGATTGTCATTCAACCGCACAATCTTTCTCAATCGGTTGCAGACAACTCGCTCGTAGGTTTTCAGTGTATGAGGTGTTAATTTTATAGCCCTATAGTTGTTGAGTTTGCGTGAGTCTCCCTTGTTCTTATAGAAAGAAAGAAGAAAACTTTCCCTGAAAGCACCAGGCATCGGTTGCCCACCTTTGATTTTGTTGAAGAGAACTGTGAGCCAACTAAGCCCGCCATTTTCCATTTTCAACCAAAATATCGCGGGGATTTTGTCCGGTCCGACTGCCTTTCCGCGTTTCATCTGATGCATTGCCTCCATCACCTCTTCCTCTGAGATAACTTCAATATTTGTGGTATTCGGCTCAACATCTCGAAAAGCTGCTCGAGGAAATTCTTCATTTAGAAGTTCGTCAAAATACTCTCGCATCCTACTACAAATTGCCGTATCGTCAATCAGCAACATTCCTTGCGAGTCGAATCCTCAACGTACTTTGGCGCCTGTATTTCCCGATCGTTCCTTCTCCTTTGGGCTGCGACCCTAAATATCCTGGCATCGTGCTTAGGTCTCTTGCGCAAAGACGGTCCTTCGGTCGCAGTCTGAGTTTCTAATTCTTGGTAGAATTTCTCAGCTGCCTTCGTCTTTGCTTGAGCTACCAAGTGCTTTACGTTCTTCCGGCATTGCATATAATTTTCGCGAAGTTGAACCCGTTCGGCTTCACTGCTTGACTTACATTTTGTCCATGCTTTAAATGCGTTCGATTTGGCTGGCACTGCTTCCTTAGTTGCGGTGTTCCACCACCATGTTTCTTTCTTCGTGTGGAGTGGACCTTTCGAAACTCCAAGTGCCTTTTCCGCCTCACCTACAGATATTTCGGCGAAATTTTCCACATTTGTGTAGGACTGTGCGCGGTGCAGTTGATGTTGTTTTGAAACCACTCCGTCATTTTATCAATGAATGGAGTTACTACAGGTTCAAAGTTGTCGTTTGTGAGATTGTGCCACTTGATTTTTTCGACTAGCTTGGGAGTTCTTCTATTTCTTGCTTTCTTTCAAAATAAATTCTGACAGGAATCAACGATGTTGGTTAACGACAGATTCACCCAGGATCGCCTTGCAGTCTTTTACCCACCTTCTCAAAAAATCGAAGCAGAGATTTGCGTTTCGTGTTTCCTCTCTCCGGGTCCACTACTGTAGGTGATCAGGTGTCTCTCGTTTTTCAGAAACCATGTTTTTAGGATGACCAAACCGTGCGATCTGCACATTGTCAGAATAGCTTCACCTTCGTCATTTCTGGCCGTTGAAGGGCTACCCTTTCCACCATGGCAATCCTCGTAATCATAATTTGATTCACCCACACGGCCATTTAGATCGCCTCCCAGAAACACCAATTCGGTATCTGGAATGGTCTGAATCAGGGTGTCAACGTCGTTGCAAAACGCCTCTTTTTCTTCTTGTGACAATCCCACTTGGGGAGCGTAGAAAAAAATATGATTTAAACATCATAAGTAAAAAAACAAACCTGTCGGTGCATTGCTCGGATGCTGAATATTACTCCACTGCTGTTGCAACTTCTGAAAGTACATTTTCACTCGATCGTGATACTCTTGCGGCTCCAAGTTGTGCGAATCCATAGCCGCGACATCAATAATATTTCTAAAACGAAAACAAACATCACAACAAAATCACTATCAGCCCCAACTGACCCAGAAACTAAACGAGGCGACGACAAGTCATCATCGCGCCTCTCAAGATCTATTCTTACATCGCAGTATTCTGAATGATTCTATTAAGCGCCGTCTGTTCATCTTTCTTGGGCAACGAGTGCGAATATTCGTTGCTAAAACTCTCGGAATTCCGTCGCAACGCTGGACTATTACTGACCGGATCGACGAGGAGATGAGTTCGTTCGTTAGGCTCGTATCCCTGTTGAATAGGAATGGGTTAACCAAGGAATGCACTGAATTGTTTGGTGAAACTCACCTGACCCGTGGAATCCTCCGAACAGTTGAGACAATTACAAGTGTTGGCCAGACAATTAAACGCCGAACGCAAGTACTCCATCCTGGCTGGTGGCGTAAAAAACGAAAAACACAGACACAATAGAACCGAATTAGACTTAGAACCGCATTCCCAGCGGAATAAGAAACAATTAAAGTTATCGCCTCCTGATATCAAGTTGCAAGAGCAAGTGCCGAGTGGGTTGATTGATGTCAAAAAACAATGACCAAAAACAACAGCTGATTCTGATTGGGAAGATGACAACAGAAAAAAAATTAAGTTCAATTTGAGGATCACCCTGTTTCAATAGCCAAAGTCGATAAAGAAGTTCGGAGAATTCCTATTGGACTTCGTCATTCCATATGACCGGGCCCCGGCCGCGGAAGTTGAAACGTCATTTTTGCGGCAAGCAAATTACCACAGCACTGAATGGACCACGTAAAGATGTAAACAAATTGCATCGTAGCGCCGAGTGATTGCATCAAACAATCAATTAAACGTACGTTGGGTGTGTGACTGTAATTCGGAATTATCGTGAATCAAAATGATATCAATACTGAGCGTGTAAGTTGAATGCAACGGCGATGTTTGTGTCCCGACAAAAATTGATTGCTGTCGTCTTCTTTGCAGGTTGTACGTGCTCTTGGGTCTCCTGTTCTTGGGAGTGCTCACACTATTTGCAGCCTTCTTTGCCATGCGGAAGCATATTTTGATGCAAAAGAAGAAATTGCACAAGGGAAACAACGATGTCAACGTGGGAATCTTTCATCCGTACTGTAATGCAGGTGGTGGCGGCGAACGAGTGTTGTGGTGTGCCGTCCGGGCACTGCAGGTGGGTGTTATCATCATAATCACGAGGTGCATCATCAAGCCACAGCTATCTAGTTGACTTTGACTGCCGTCCTTCGTTAGTAGAGTAAAATACTACGTGAGCCATCTGTCCAGTTCTTGCTGCAGTAGTCGTTTCTCTACGCACTACAATAAAATATTTGCTAAAAACAAGTCCGTTTGAGCCCTTGTACATCTTACAACCGTGTAAAAGGTCTCTCTCTTTGTGTACGCAAAGTGGTCACATCAAAAGTAGCTACTTCGGAGGCAGCGTGTCTATCTACTTTCTAGCGAAACAGCCAAGGGAACGGACTTGGAAAAATTAGCGGAGAAAGAAGACCCTGTTGAGCTTGACATTGATGTTGCACTTAATGGTGCATCTAACGACTGATGCTGCGTCTCACGACTGATGCTGATGCTCCGCCTCATCCCGACACTTTGGACCATTTTTATTGTAGCTGCTTCGATCACACAGATGAGAACAACGACAAAAAAACCATCACACAGCTACTACAAGCTCGCCCCGGCAGGAGCCCTGAAGGTTCGATGCAGGAAGGTTGTGTTTGTCTGTGTATATGTGTGGATACGATATATGTGTTTTTCGTCATATTGGGAGCATTACATCTCGGCACGGCTGCTCTCAATTTTACTAATTCGCGCCGGTGTTGAAACAAATCCAGGCCCAGAGGTAGTGTCTGCAACCAACGTATCGGTTCGAATGCCAGATCAGTGCAGTGTAATTGCTCTTTGGAATGGGTTCACTTTAGGTGTTCAGGTTTACGAAGACAAGGGCAACACTCCGTAGCCTATGTTGCGGCAGTTTGTATAAAGTCTGGGCAACCCAGGGCTGCTCCCAGCCCACCTTCTCCACCACTGCCCCCTACACAGCCAAACAATATGATAAAGAAATGCCAGATCCACTCTTACGCCTGGCCCTCCTCCTCCAGCAGTTTTCACTGCACTATCTATATTACAGTTTAACTGTAATGTCATCCACCGAAAAATCGCTGAGATCACACACTTCTTGAGTTCCAACAGAATTCTCATCGCCGCCATCCAAGAGACGTTGCTTCACGCAAACTCGTCTCTAAGCGTCCATAGCGAATATGTTATACTGCGGAAAGATCGACCGGCTGCCACGAATGATTCTCACCCTGGAGGTGGAGTTGCCTTCCTAATACACAAGTCCGTACATTACTGTGTATTAGATGTAGTTGCTGACGGTACGGCGGAAATTCAAGCCATCTCAGTTCCATCAGGGAGTACTAATATCGAAATTTTTAATATATATGTACCACCTCATAGCCCTTCAGACTATCGTTTCGATATTGGTCCTCTCCTTTCCGGAGAGCACAGGGTCATCCTTGGCGACTTTAATGCGCACTATGAGCTCTGGCATTCGGACCTCAACAACAATGCCAGGGGTATAACTATCGCCGAATACTTGACGCCTCAGAATTCTGTTCACTCAATGCCGACTAGAGTCGTGGGCACTTGCAGTAGTTCTCCTGACATAACTATTGTCAGTGCCAGCCTAATCGCTGCTTCCTGATGGGAAGTACGTACCACCCTCAAATCAGATCACCTCCCAATCATTATAAAAATTGACAAACCAGCGAACATGACTAAGTCTGAAACGTTCGCTTCTCAGAACACAAGAAAGCCGATTGGGATGGTTTCAAAGCTTACTCGTCGGCGAAGTTCATCGAGCTACCATCACCTACCAACATTCATAAGGCCGATAAAAATATTAGGATCGTCATTACCACAGCCGCGGTACATTTTATTCCTGCAGGACGTATCCCGAAAGTTCGGCCTAACTTTCCCACTAGTGCCGCCAAATTAGCCGATGAACGTGATCAGATCAGAAGCGCTCACCCTGATGATCCCAGAATTCAGGAGCTTAACTCCGAAATTGACCGACAAGTTAAAGATTATAGGAGGGCGAAATGGAATCAGCACCTCGATGAATGTAACCTCAATGAAGGTGTCAGCAAATTATGGTCTACCGTCCGCGCCCTTTCCAATCCTCGGAAAGAAAAGGGCAACAACGCCATTGAATTTGGCAACACTAAAACCTGCGATCCTCTTCAGTGTGCTAGCCTGTTCAATAAACAATTTATTGAACATCCCAAGTCTGATGGCCTCAAGCGCAAAATTAGAAGACGGATTCGCAGCCGGAATGTTGACACCATACCATCTTTTACAGCGGACCAGGTTAAAAAAGTCATCGAGAATGCTAAAAACTCCAAGGCCCTCGGACCAGATGGCATTTCGATGACCATGTTGAAACATCTCGACCTTCCAGCCATTGAGTATCTCACGGCCGCCTTTAACTTGTCGATGTCCACGCTTGCCATCCCTGAAATCTGGAGAACAGGTCGAATTGTTCCCTGTCTCAAGCCAGGGAAGAGCGCAAATCTCGGGGAATCCTACCGCCCCATTACGATACTTTCTCCTGTCGCAAAGACGCTGGAGGCCCTTATTCACTCCACTCTTGTTGCACATGCGAAGCTAGAACCTCACCAGCATGGCTTCAGGAAGATGCATAGTACCACCACTGCCCTCGATGCGATCACTACACGCATTCGTGATGGGCTAAATCAACGCAGTCGTTGTCACAGAACTATTCTGGTGGCAATAGACCTATCAAGTGCATTCGATAAGGTCAATCATTCAATGCTCCTAGCAAACCTGTTGAATATGCATCTTCCTGCACAAGAGATCCGTTGGATTGCCAATTATCTAGCTGGTCGGCACTCCTTCTCCGAGTTTCGAGGCAAATGTTCTAAGCTTAGGAAAATCAAATTAGGTGTTCCACAGGGAGGGGTACTCTCCCCCACTCTGTTCAACATCTACATGTCCGGCCTTCCCACACCACCTGAAGGAATCGAGGTGATTTCCTATGCTGACGATTGCACCGTACTCGCCACAGGGAATGATAAGGATGAAATGCGCCTCCGAATTAATCGCTATCTAGGACGATTACAGGCATTTTTCCAAAGCCGAAACCTCACCATCTCTGCGTCCAAATCTTCTGCGACTTTTCTAACCACTTGGTGGGAGGACATCAGATGGGAGATGGATATACGTATTGGCAACAATTCTGTTCCTACTGTTAAAAACCCCAAAATTCTCGGGCTTCACCTAGAGAACATGATGACGTCTGCGAATCATGCAGCTTCAGTATGTGAAAAAATGCGCAGTAGGAACAACATCCTAAAAGCTCTAGCTGGTAGCACCTGGGGCAAAGATAAAGAAACCATGCTAGCTACTTATAAAGCGGTGGGTCGAGCGGCCGCTGATTATGCAGCCCCAGTTTGGACACATAGTCTATGTGACACAAACTGGTCCAAAGTTCAGGTCTGCCAAAATGCCGCTCTACGCATCGCGACAGGTTGCCTTCTGATGTCTGCCCAGGATCACTTACATCAGGAGACAAAATTGATGCCAATACGTGATCACAATCTCCTACTCTCTAAACAGTATCTTGTTGGTTGCTACCGTGAGGATCATCCCAATAATCATCTCATGGACCGAATTCCTCCACCACGACATGTCAGGCGTGGTTTACGAGACCTTGAGAGAGAGGTTCAGGGATACAAACGGGACCCTTACGATGAAGTTGCATACCGAGCCGCCATTGCAGCGATCCACACTGAAGAAGTGAATCGGTCTATCGCGAGTTTAGGTGCGAATAGAGTCCTCTCAGAGCGCCCACCACCAATTTCGCCTGAGGAGATTAGGCTCCCGAGAGCCACCAGAGTAACACTAGCTCAACTTCGGTCGGGCTTTTGTTCACGCCTTAATTCGTACCTTTCTCGCATAAACCCGGACATCCAAAACATCTGTCCAAATTGCAGTGGCACTCCTCATGATGTGGGCCATTTGTTTCAATGCCCCGCTGCGCCCACTGATCTTACCCCTATATCACTGTGGGAAAACCCTATCGCAGCAGCTATGTTTTTGTCCTTAGACCTCACGGACACAAACATTGACGAACCATAAATCGTACCCACATAGATGCACAGAGGTTACACACCTTTCTGCACCGCTACAAGAAGAAGAACAACTTTAAGGCACCCCTTTTCGACTGATCCCGATCCCGATGATTAAACTCGAGGCAGCTGCGGCTGTGAACAGTCGGTAGCCATCGTTCTACAGCTTTTATTTTGACACTGCGAGGTTCTGTAGGGGAAATTTTGCAATCAATTCCAAACCCAGTCCATAGCTCACTCTAAAGAGCTAGGGAAATTCGCTAAGGCAAATATCAACTCCAAAATAAGATCTCAGCCTACTCGCGAATTCAAGAACATCGTCAATCCATGTTGCAAACAGTATGTGTAGGAACGACTGCACTTCATAGTGAGGAAGCTTGCAAAGCTGCATGGTATAGCCAACGAAATTTCTAGCACTAAGGAACCTTATGGAAGCGCGCAAAGTTTGGTGAAGGCCCGAGCCGACATCCAATAAGATCTTGAAATAGAACAAATTGTACCCCGTCCTAATCTTGGAAAAAGTGCGAATCTCGCTTATCCTATCGACCAATTACGAAACTGTCTCCAGTCGCAAAGATGCTGGAATACCTCATTTGGGTGGACTCGCACATGCTTAGCTAGGATCTCAACCAGCATGGCTTCACGAAGATGCACAGCACACCTACAGCTCTCGATGCAATTACGATCAGAGAAGGACTGAACCACAGATCTGTCTAGTGCATTTGACGTAGTCAATCACTCAATGTTGCTGGCTGATTTGCTGACTATGCACATTGCTGATCAAGAGTTACGTTGGATTGGTAACTAGCTGGTCGGCAATCCTTCATTTAGCTTCGAGGGCAAGCGTTCAAATCTTAGGAATAGGAAACGAACAGGCGGATGAGCTGGGACGCACAGCCGCAGCAACCCACTTCTGCGAACTAGAACCCTTTAGTAACATCTCTACATGTATAGTAAAAAGACTAATCAAAGACCAGGAACAACTTAAGGCATCTGAACACTGAGACAATCTACGCGGACTCAGGCCATCCAAACAGTTCATAGCAGGATACTCCCATAAAAGAGCGGCCGAGCTACTTCAGCCAACCAGAAATAAGGTACGTACCATATGTGGAATTCTTACAGGCCACTCCTGCGTGCAATGAGGCTCGTACAAGAGGCGAGCTGCCGATTCTGTGAAGAAGATGACGAGACATCAACCCACGTCCTGTGCGAATGTGATGCTCTGGCCCAACGCCGCGCCGCTGGATACAATTTGGAGTGGCCTATCCAGACACGGACGACATAGCTTCGACGTCAATTAGCAAAATCAGCTCATTTCTTAGCACGATCAACCTCGATCGTCATATGACCAGGGCGATAGTACAATAGGCCCGTCGGATTCAGTGCTACGAACCCCCTTTGCCCCCCCCCCCCACACACAATCAACTCTAATCTAGGAATATTTAAATAGGTGTTTTCCTATGCGCAGTAGGAACCAGATCCTCGGGCTAACATAAACAAACTATGCTGGCCACGTACCGAGCGATGGGTCCAGCAGTGCCTGATTATGCTGCTCCAGTTTGGTCCACTGCACTTTGCGATATCAACTGGAACCAAATTCAAATATGTCAAAATACTGCTCTACGCATCGCTTCAGTATTGCGCCTGATGTCAGCCCAGGACCATTTACACCAGGAGACTCAGTTTATTCCAATATGCGATCACAACATCCTACTATCAAACCAGTATCGTGTCGGTTTCTATGGAAGGGGCCATCCCAATAACCATTTCATGGACCGAATTCCTTCCCCACGTAATGTCAGACGTAGGCTCCGATATCTTGTAAAAGAGGTTCAGAGATACAAGAGAAATCCTTTCGGGGTCAGCTCCATTCTATCACTACAGCCCCCCGAAGTCGATTTCACTACGTTCCCACAGCGATTGACCCTACGCCACGGAACGAGCTATTCCTCCAACCATGGCTAAGAATAATTACAGCCCATTTGACGTAAAAAGGAAAAGAAGAACCTCAGATTTACTTAATTCAATTTTCATTCTGGTGGAGCGGCAGGCCAGCTGTTCGAAATTCTAATCATATGCATCGGCATCGAATCAATTCCTGGTTCGTGCATCTGCTGCGTTGGTGAAAAAAGGACTTATACTAACGTTCAGTTGTAAGGGCAATGTACCTGGTGAAACGAAGCGATAGCCATTCTGAAAACTGTTCTGGGCTAAACATCATCAATCAGCGGACAATTACCTGTACAGCCAACCTTTGCAGAAACAGTGTCTACGCAACATCTCAGTTCCCGACACTGGGTTCATTAACAGCATTATATGGGAACATATCCGCATTTTCTCATTGGACCACCTGCCAGTTATCCGTAAGACGTACGCCTACTACAGCAAAGCCGACTGGGACGGAATTAGAGGGCTCACCAACGAACCCTTTTTTGTACTTCCACATCCGACTGACGTATGCCTAGCCGAAAAGCATCTAAGACAAACCGCAGCCAAAAAATGTATCCCAGATGGGCGCATCCACCGCGAAGTCGGCCAGTATTGAGGGACGAATTACGAAAAGGTGTCCCAAGCGAACCGCGAATCAGCGATCTGAATATAGAGATTAGCAAACAATAGGAAACGACCACAGAAGGAAAAATGGCACTCCCACCTACGGAACTGCCGTATTTAAACCGGTGTCTGTAACCTTTGGAAAATTATGAGAGCTCTTTCCAACCTTGTAGTCAAACCGAAAGGAAAGGTTAACATCAGTTCGGAGATAAGACTTTCAACGATGGCGAAAAATGGGCCCTCAAATGCAACCAACAATTCGTCGACAACCCTAGAAACCTCACAGTTACCAACCAATGAAGTTGCTCTAGCCATTAAACACGCTAAAAATGGCTTGGCCCAGCCGGTATAGCAATGATCATGCTCAAACACCTTGATTCACCAGCCAATATGTTATATCACTGCCACGATCAATCTATCACTAAAATCTTTCATCATAAGTTTTGGAAAAGAAGCCGCATTTATTCCAAGACACAAACTAGGCGCTTGTCTCCTGTATCAAAAGTTTTCAAGGCGCTAGTATCACCGATACCGATACTTGAGGCCCATAAAATACTTGGCTTCCGTAAGGTGCATATCACCAGCACTGCTTTTGATATCATCACGTTTAAATTCTTCAGCAGACTTAACCAGCTAAAGCCCTGCAAGCGTACCATCTTCGTGGCTCTTTTTCTGTTCAAAGCGTTTGACACGGTCCCAAACACAACTACAGACAGATCTACGAAGATCCACTCCGCCTCCAGCTCATAAATGTGTTGCGAATTATCTTGCCGGTCGGTAATTCTGCGCTGAGTTTAGAAACGGAAAATCCGAGTTCCAAAAAGCCGAAGGCGTTTCATCCTTTTTGATCTTATATGGCACGACTTCCTAGACCACTCACAGGACACGAAATTGTCAGTTAATTGTCATCAAGTATGTACTGATGATGGCTACCCCATAGTTGGAGCCGAAATGCATACAAATAAATTTTGAAATAAGTGAAAAATTAGTGTTTTTAATTCGAACTTTTTCGCTTATTTCATTGCGAGTGTTGTGGTCTATAAGGATCTAACTAAATTAATATTCTAAATCAAGACCCCAAAAACTTCGTTTAAAATTTAGTGATTACTAGGGGGCTTCGCCCCCTGCTCGCTACGCTCGTCAACCCCTACCACCGCCCCCCCTCCCCACCCCCGACCCGGCCCGGCCCCTGCCCTGACACAGCCATGAGCTGACGTGCTCGCGCTGCGCGCTCGCAGCACTGACTGACTGCTTTTCGTTCTTGCATGCTATACTTATCGACATTCGGGATTCATCGTAGCCAATCAGAACATTCATCAGATTTTGCCATTTCCGAAGTTAGCATTTTTATATATAGAAGGAAATACTAAACCCCCATTCTGTAAACAGGTTTAGGTATCCTACATTTCAGACCAAACTGAAACTACATTTTCCGTACCGTCTAGTAAAATTGATGTCAATCGAAAGATCTCGACTTCCATGAATTGAATTCTGCATACTAAACGCCATTATAGTGTCCGGGGGAGGAAGACAGGTTGCCAGGGTTGTACTGGAGAAATTGGTATAAGCCCAGAGAGAAGGACTACAGGTCCGTTCTTTGGGCATCAAGGCTTTTCGCTAAAATTAGGTGTTACGGAAAATGATAGCTTTACAGCAAGTATTCGGTTCTTTTTTGGTCGGAAATTGGCACTCTTTTGTTTCCACTCAAGCAATTAACGTCCCGGAGAAATCTTTCGCTCACGCACCTTTTTTATGTTTAACGAAGTGAGGAAATCTTTCGCATGATACTGCTAATGCTGTTATGCTGTATTTCTACCGGCTAAAACAAGATGATCCCTGCAGGACCATCTCTCGGCATTACTTCGAAAGGCTTCGGCTAATTAGCTGTCATACCGAGTTGCCAACTTTCGTCTAGTTTCTTCTCTTTAAAGCTGCTTGTAGATACTGCAGTCGAACATACTCGCTGCCTTCTAATTGCGTTGGCACTCCAGCATACGGTTCACCACATTCTGTGAGCTTAACGTTTCCACATTCTATTTCGCACCGCTAATGTAGAGTATTAAAAAGTGCGTTAACTGTGTCTTCTACAGCTAGGGCACTCTGGCGAACCATCCAGCTTAAAACGGTTGGGAATAAAGTTAAAAAGTGGTTCACTTCGTCGTGTCTGCGTTAAACCCATTTTTCAATATAATATTTACCAGTTACAGCTTCATCTCACCGCACTGTCTCATGCTTTCCTGTCTTCCCAAGATTTTTCATAATTCCAAGTACGCCGGCGCGTGACATTACGTCGACCCTCAACCAGATTTTTTATTTGAATCATTCCAACAACCAGAATGTCGTTGTACATTATGATCAACAGCAACGGGCCGAGCAGTGTCCCCTGTGGAACTCCCACTGTGACCCTATACTATGTGGGTCTATCGCTGTATTACACCTTTTGGGAAGTAGCTCCTGATTATAGCTGCAAGAATTTGGGGAACTATCGCGATGCCATGAAGGGACTGCTAAAAAGACACCTACAAATGCATGATCCGTCTTGGATTTTTGAAATCGTTTGTATGACTCCGCCCAATTTCCTGGCCATTGAGATCCACGATCGATGGTATACTTACTCGTTTAAAGAATTTTTGTTCAATATACAGAGTGATCAATTTAGGGAGGTTTTACAATATTTCCGATCGACCGTATTAACGAAAGTCTTCTATAGATTCCAATTCAAACCATTTCAAATTTATTTTGCAGGCCAAATATGAAAATGTCAAAATCGTCATTTATACCGGCGACACAGATGCTTCGCCCAATACAATTTTCAACCGGGCAAGAAACACCTTTAACGTTGCCGTGGACGAGGAGAACACAAGTTTTGTGTATTTGAAGAAACGTCATTGGGTCGAGGCAAAAATGTATCCGTACTTCACGCTACTCGGCCAAAGCATTGGATCGATGATTCTCGGTCTGGAGGCTCTGTTTAAATACCAACCGGACATCTACATCGACACTATGGGCTATGCTTTCACGCTACCAATCTTCAGATTTTTGGGATTGTGTAAAGTCGGTTGCTACGTTCACTACCCCACAATTAGCACGGATATGTTGCGAAGAGTACAGAATCGAGTCTATTCGCACAACAATCAAAGCTATGTCGTGAAGAATCCGTTCCTGACGTGGTTGAAGTTGATGTATTATAGAATTTTTGCAAAGGTAAGAAAATTTTCATTTTTTTTAGACGAAAACCATGCTTATTGAGACGTGGTTTCACATATCGTGCACCACAATCCGCAAATTCACGGCCCGCGAGCCGTGTTTTGACTGTGCAGAGCTCTCGCTTGCTGTCGCTCGTCATGAGATTTCCATAAGAGCCAATGCATTTCGATGTGTCGAGCTTGCGAGCCGTTTTCGCGTCGTGTGCATGAAGTCTTAGAGTAATTGACATCTAATTTGATTTCAGATCTACAGCGTCGTTGGTCGCTGCTCGCAAACCATTATGGTCAACTCATCGTGGACCGAAAATCACATCCTCACCCTGTGGGACGTCCCATTCAAAACGCACCGCGTCTATCCACCATGCGAAATAAATCATCTGAAAAATCTCCAATTCACCGGTAATGATGACGAAAAAATCGTCATTCTCTCCGTTGCCCAATTTCGACCCGAAAAAGATCACCCCTTACAGCTGCAGGCCATGTACGAATTGCGCACGCTGCTCGTCAACGACGAAGAACTTTGGAATAAACTACGACTGGTAATCGTGGGTTCGTGTCGCCACGACGAAGATCGTGAACGACTCAAAAATATGCAAGATTTGAGTAAACATCTTTCGCTCGAGAATTCGGTTGAATTCAAAGTGAACGTATCGTATCAGGAGCTGGTACAGCTCTATCAAACGGCCAAAATGGCCATTCACACAATGTGGAATGAACATTTTGGTATCAGTGTGGTGGAGTGTATGGCCGCGGGTTTGATAATGGTGGCCAATAGATCGGGTGGTCCATTGATGGATATCATTGAAACGTCGGAGGGAAGTCAGACAGGCTATTTGGCCGTCGAGGCGATTGATTATGCCAACTGTTTTGTGAACATATTGTACAATTCCAGGGAGCAAAATGAGCAAATTAGAGATGCAGCAAGGTAAATTGTTATAAGGAAACATTTCTTTCTCTTCAAGATAATCCGTTTAAATAAATATTTTTTACCCTTTCAGAGCTTCCGTTGATCGTTTCTCGGAGAAAGAATTTGAAATAAACTTCCTACGTGCCGTCAGTCCATTGTTCAAGACAGACTAGTGCAAATTCGGAGGCTACAGCGACAAGTGAATCGGGCGTGATACATATACACTTTGAATATAAATTAATAATAAATTAAAGTTTAGAATGTAGTGGAGAAAGAACGGTTGCAGATGCTTCGGATGGTGGTAATATGTGTATGCAATGAAAAGGGGTTAGAGTTGAACCAGCTTTTTGTCATTTGTCATTTTTTGATTTTTCGCGCGAATATTTAGTAAAGTGGGCATAAAATGAAACGAAAGAAAAGTTTTAAAGCTTAAAATGTTTAGAACTGATTTTACTGACTTTATTTAATTCCCAAAAATTGTATTTTGTATTATGCAGTAATTAGCCAAAGTTAAATAAAAAAATTACGGAAATAGATTGAAGCTGTTGTTTATCTCAGATACAAGAGCTGCCAAACAAACTTGGAGACAACTCACACGGGAATACTAACGGCTAGGCGACTACTTTATCAAACTGCATCGCCTAGACATAAGTACCCTCTTGTGAAGAGAGCTTTAGCCTTCTTCTTCTTTCCATACGCCAAATAGACGCGACGACTCCATTGTTGGATTAAAACGGATTCAAAATTTGTCGAATAAAACCATCCACGGGTGGATTTGCATTTTACACAGCCACATCTATGTTGTTGTTGTTGTAGCGGCGCAAGTAAGGGGGGGGGGGACTAGTGTCGTTATTCATATATGGTTGGCATCCTCTCCTTAAGATCAAGACCTAAGAAGATTGCCACCTTAATCTGATTTTTCCAAAGTGCAATGGGTGTTAGCGTTGGTGCGGTAGTGCAATTGAAAAGATGGTCCACGTTGTGCGGGCTGGCTCCAGACGCTGGGCAAATGTCTGCAACGGCGTTATCGATGCGGGACCAAAATGAATTCAGTCTGCCAAGCTAGTACGTGTATCTCTGGGTAGCTGTTGTTCATCATTAGAGATATCAGGTGGTCAAGCGCGAAGGACACGGTTTTCGGATAGATAATTCGTGGCTTTGATTAGCTCGCTGGTGTGCAATTGCTTTAGAACCGCCTTGTAAGTGTTGGTGTTATCGAGGAGAACTCTTTTGAATCTTTGGACTTCCATTTCCTTGTCCCTTAACGTACGTCTTACATGACGTAGTGGTGGGGTTTTGTCCATAAGATCGCATGATACGGGTGTTGACAACGATAACAACCAACAAGATATTGCTTAGCGAGGAGCTCATTATGAGTTTTCAGATTTAGCAGCTTTGTCTCTTGGTGGAGGTGATCTTGTGATGTCATGCGTACACATCCAGTAAATGTACGCATAGCTGCATTCTGGCACGTTTGAATCCATTTCCATTGGATGTCGCAGAGATTGTTTGTCCATATGGGTGCTGCGTAGTTTACCACTGAACGACCGATGGCTTTATAAGTGGTAAGTAACGTCTCCTTATTTGTTCCCCATTTACTGCCTGCAAAAGATTTTAGGATATTGTTTCTACTCTTCATTTTGTCACATATATTGTCGGCGTGGCTGTTGAAGATGCCATGATTGTCGATTGTGACGTCGATGATTTTGGGGTGACGGACAGTGGGAACTTCGGTATTGTTGACTTTAATATCTAGCCGTAGATTGTATTCCTGGTTGAGGGTGGTAAAGACAGTGACAGCCGAGGATTCGGGCGCTGATAGCTTCAGGTTCTTACTATTGAAGAAGGTGTTGAGCTCTCCCAAGTAACGATTGATAGCGTCGCATATGCCGGAAATATCGTTACCGGATAACAGGATGGCACAGTCGTCAGCGTAGGATATTAGGTCGATTCCTTCGGGTGGGGTGGGAAACCCAGACATGTAGAGGTTAAACAAGGTTGGTGATAGGACTCCACCTTGTGGTACTCCTTGTTTGATCCGTTTTAGTTTAGATTTCCCATTTCTAAACTCCGTGCTGGATTGACGTCCGGCAAGGTAGTTTGCGACCCATCAGTAGGACGGACTGGTACACCGTATAAAACGCTTTCGACAGATCTAAAGCCACTAAAGCATATCAGCGAAAGCAAAACAAAGGCCATGATGCAATCGAAAACAAGGACGCCAGCAAATTCAAGCATCACAGTGGGGGACCTTAATATCGAGTATGTAGACAACTTCAACTATCTGGGTTGTAACTTATCAAAGGACGCCAGCAAATTCAAGCATCACAGTGGGGGACCTTAATATCGAGTATGTAGGCAACTTCAACTATCTGGGTTGTAACTTATCAAAGGACGCCAACGAAACCGACGAAATTAAGCGATGGATACAACTAGCAAATAAGACATATTTCTCGGTCCTCCCTATAGTTAATTCGAAACTTGCGCACAGGAACACGAAGCTCCGCGTGTACAAAACGATCATCCGACCCGTGCTATGTTATGGCTGCGAAACATGGACCCTTACCCAAGCCTCCGAAATTTTGCTAGACCGATTCGAACGAAAGGTCCTTCGGCGAATTTTCGGGGCCGTTCGCGAGCGAGACCAATGGCGTATCCGATACAACCATGAGTTGTATCAATTGTACGATGAGCTGGAAGTATCGAAAATCGTGAAGCTTCAACGTCTGCAATGGGCAGGGCATGTACAACGGATGGACGACAATCGCATGCCAAAGAAAGTTATGAACGCACAACGAATTGACGTAGCGAGGTTGCGTGGACGACCGAGAGCTCGCTGGGAGAACTCCGTAGGTGAAGACGCCCACCAGCAGCTGGGCTTCCGAAACTGGAGGACAAGGTCACGTAACCGCGACAATTGGAGGTCAACGATTCAGGCAGCCAAGGCCCGACGTCGGCCTATCGTGCCACATTGCTGATGATGAAAGCCACTAGGATGGTACGCTTAAACGGCTTGGGCTGGTTAATTCCATTAAAGACGTTGGACATGCTTCTTGAAAATGCACAGCAACACCACTGCACTAGGTGGTGCTGTGCATTTTCCTGAAGCCGTGTTGGTGATTGGCGGGTTGTATGTGCGTCGTTTTGTGTATCAGCGATTCCAGTATCTTTGTCCCAGGAGATAAAAGCGTAATCGGGCGGTAGGGTTCTCCTAAAGAGTGTTGTTTGCCAGGTTTGGGTAATGGAATGATGCGGCCGCTCTTCCAAATCTCTGGTCTGATGAATGTTCGAAGTGAAAGGTTCATCATAGCAGTGATATACTCTAAGGCCGGTATGTCGAGGTGTTTGAGCATTGTCATTGCTATACCGCCCGGACCAAACGCTTTTGAATTTTTGGCGTTCTTTATGGCATTGGCTACTTCAGTGGTGGTGGTTTGAAGATATTCATTGGGATCTAAATAATTACACTCCATGTAGGCAGACTTCCTCCCTCTTTTAAAGGAGGAGGAAGAGGAGCACCTGCTTCGACAACGTTCAATCCAGGTTTCTAAGGATATCGTGATTTATTCTGTGCTCTGCGGTGTTCCGGTTCCTTCATAAATGTCAAGCTCCCCAGCACATCATTTAGCAGTCCACTCCTCTATTGACTTATTTACTCGTGGTCCTATGCAACCTTGTGTTCTTTGTCTCGCTATCATCTAGAATGGCAATGTCCGCTTTTCGCGAATGTTCATTACACGTCTGTCCTATATGTTAGTCTTATCGCAAGCCGGGCAGGAGACCCTGTTAATTTCCCTTTCCTCGTGCTTTTCCTCCTTGTCCTTGATTGAGTGTAGCCTGTTAGCCAGTTGATTGATTGTCTGCTCGTAGAGACCATGTCCAGATCCACGCCATTAATTATTTCCTGCAGCTGCCTTGATGTTTTTGAATGTGTCTCTCCTGTTCGACGTTGCGGCCTGTTTCGATTCTTCGTTCCTTTTTATCGTTGTCGGGTTTCCTTCCTCAGTTCTGGTCTTCTTCTTCCTGATAAGGCTCCATATTACACTTCGATGATATCTGTTTATCCTGCCTGATGTATGCTGCCTCCTGTTCAAATTTCTCCTTGTATAGTCGGTGGATCATGGATTGGAACGGTATCATTTTCAGTGAATGAGAATGATAAGAGTTAGATCCGAGGGTCGGTTATGTGTGCTGTTGTTGTTGTAGTAGCGGCACAAATGGGGAAACATTCAATCTGAGTTGCACATTGTCATTCGAAGATGGTGGGCATTCCATCCTCGAGGTCTAGGTTTAAGAAAAAAGCTGCTTCGATGGGTTGTGTCCATAATGCAAGTGGTGTGAGATGCGTAGGAGCAGCTGAACAATCGAAAATATGGTCCACGTCATGTGGACTGGTTCCGCAGGCTGGCGACTTCATTATTTATTCGTGACATGTAGGAGTTTAGTCGCGGGCACCAGCCGGATCGAAGTTGAGCTAGGGTGGTACGAGTTGCTCTTGGTAGTGATTCTTCATCTGGAGATATGGCAGGATGATTAATGCCAAGTACACGGTTGTTCGTGAGACTTTGAGTTGCTTTATGAACTTCGGATGTGTGTAAGTCTGCAATGGCCGCCTTGTAGTCGGAGTCATCGAAAGGAACTTTTTTGTAACGCTGGACTTCACGCTCTTTGTCCCTGATTGAACGTCTGATTCGACGTGGCGGTGGTGTTTTGTCCATGAGTAGGTTGTTCGGGTGGTTTGTTCGATAACAGCCGACTAAATATTGCTTAGTGAGAAGTTCAATATGGCTCCTCAAAGTCATTATTTTTGTTTCCTGGTGTAGATGATCTTGTGAAGACATCTTAACACAGCCGGTGATGGTGCGTAGTGCTGTGTTTTGGCAGGTTTGAATGTGGCTCCAGTTGGTGTTGCAGAGACCATTTGTCCACGTTGGTGCTGCGTAATTGACTAGGGGGCGACCGATCTCTTTATACGTAGCCAAGAGGGTTTCTTTGTCTGTGCCCCATGTACTTCCGGCAAATGCTTTTAATATTTTGTTCCTGCTCCTGAGTTTGGAACATATAATATCTAGCCGTAGGTTGTATTCCTGGTTGAGGGTGGTAAAGAGGGTGGCCGAGGATTTGGGCGCTGATAGCTTCAGGTTCTTACTATTGAAGAAGGTGTTGAGCTCTTCCAAGTAACGATTGATAGCGTCGCATATGCCGGAAATATCGTTATCGGATGACAGGATGGCACACTCCTTGTACTCCTTGTTTGATCCGTCTTAGTTTAGATTTCCCATTTCTAAACTCCGTGCTGGATTGACGTCCGGCAAGGTAGTTTGCGATCCATCAGTAGGACGGAGTGGTACACCGTATAAAACGCTTTCGACAGATCTAAAGCCACTAGGATGATACGCTTAAACGGCTTGGGCTGGTTAATTCCATTAAAGACGTTGGACATGCTTCATGAACATGCACAGCAACACCACTGCACTAGGTGTGCATTGCATTGAAGCCGTGTTGGTGATTGGCGGGTTGTATGTGCGTTGCAGGAGTTTTGCGTATCAGCAATTCCAGTATCCTTGCCACAAGAGATAAAAGCGTGATCGGGCGGTAGGATTCTCCCAAAGAGTGTTTGCCAGGTTTGGGTAATGGAATGATGCGGCCGCTCTTCCAAATCTCTGGTCTGATGAATGTTCGAAGTGAAAGGTTCATCGTAGCAGTGACATACTAAGGCCGGTGTGTCGAGGTGTTTGAGCGTTCTCATTATGCTATACCGCCCGGATCAAACACTTTTGAATTTTTGGCGTTCTTTATGGCATTAGCTACTTCAGTGGTGGTGGTTTGAAGATATTCATTGGCAGCTAAATAATTACACTCCATGTAGGCAGACTTCCTCCCTCTTTTAAAAAAGGAAGAGGAGCACCTGCTTCGACAACGTTCAATCCAGTTTTCTAAGGATATCGTGATTTATTCTGTGCTCTACGATGTTCCGGTTCCTTCATAAATGCCAAGTTCCCCAGCGCATCGAAATTTAGCAGTCCCCTCTATTGACTTATTTACTCGTGGTCCTATGCAACCTTGTGTTCTTTGTCTCGCTATCATCTACAATGGCAATGTCCGCTTTTCGCGAATGTTCATTACACGTCCTATATGTTAGTCTTATCGCAATTCGGGCAGGAGACCCTGTTAATTTCCCTTTCCTCGTGCTTTTCCTCCTTGTCCTTGATTGAGTGTAGCTTGTTAGCCAGTTGATTGATTGTCTATGCTCGTAGAGACCATGTCCAGATCCACGCCATTAATTATTTTCTGCAGCTGCCTTGATGTTTTTCAATTTGTTACTCCTGTTCGACGTTTCGGCCTGTTTCGACTTGTCGGGTTTCCTTCCTCAATTCTGGTCTTTCTTCCTGATAAGGCTCCATATTACACGTCGATGCTATCTGTTTATCCTGCCTGATGTATGCTGCCTCCTGTTCAAATTTCTCTTTGTATAGTCGGTGGATCATGTATTGGAACGGTATCATTTTCAGTGAATGAGAATGGGTGAGGTTATAAAACACAACGTTCGCGCAACGTTACCTTTAATTTCAAATCAACCGGCCGTTACGGATCAGAAACTTCTCCCTACAAACAGATCCCCTAAGCGCTTACGGGATCTGTTTGTAGGGAGAAGTTTCTGATCCGTAACGGCCGGATAATTTGAAATTAAAGGTAACGTTGCGCGAACGTTGCGCGAACGTTGTGTTTTATAACCTCACCCAATGATAAGAGTTAGATCCGAGGGTCTGTTATGTGTGTGCTGGTTAATTGTCAAGTCTAGAAATGGCTGCTCCCCGTCTGCATGGTGAACTGGAAGTTCCGGTGGATCTGGTTAAGGATTTCTCGTCACCCTCATATTTGTTGATGATCGATAACACGTAGTTCACATATCTCTCACAGAATCTCGGTAAAGCCTCTTTCGCCTTTAGGCCTCTTCTTCTATTCTCACTTATGAATTTGCCCGAAAGATAGGTAATTCTCCATAATGCAATCCGTTAACAGTCTCATGAGCAAATTGACCTTCCTTTTCCAGCGCGGTGTTTAAAGACCCTTTAGGAGCAGCCTCTCTTAAAGATAAAATAGAGTCTCCTTGACCGGGATACTGGGAAATTGCCTTGACGTCGAATGATACCAGATGCTCGTCCGTTAAAATTTAATCCGTGACCAGCTTGAAGAACCGCTCTAGACCATTGAATCTTTGTAGAAACCATTTCTTCGCGGCATCTCCTTGTCATAGAAAAAAAAACAGCTCTGTAACGGAAAGGGGGGTGAAAGGTTGCTTGATGGAAGTTAGTGAAACACAAAAATCCGTTACTTTCGACGGTAGTTTTATCCGAGTTTAACGGTTTATCCGAATAGTCCCATCAGAATACTGCCAAGTTAGGAAACGCTTTCAATCAAAAGCAAATATCAAGAGGAAGTCGCATCATATGTTTACTGTCACTTTGACATAATATAATTAGCTTAGGTTATGTTTTGCCACACCAAAGTGCATTTCTTTCTAGTCTCCAGAATTATCAAAGAAATTCCTTAAAATGAGGCGTGCCACTACGTTAAACAATTTTCTAATCCAAAACACTCTGTTCGTCAAACCCATTCAAAACAATGGTTCATCATTGGCGGCTTGGGCTCACACCGAAGCCAGCGAAGAAAAATCCGAACTACCCGCTTCGTTCGTCGATGCAGAGCCGGAGCCCGAACAACCACTTCAACGATTGAACACATCCCGGCTCCTACCACAACATCGTAAGATCCTTCGCGATGAACGTCCCTACTCGGACCCTCATTCATGGGTCCACACTACCGAGAAGTACAGTCGAACAATGTTCGGTCGCTACGGTCTGGCCAGCGGAGTGGATCCTCGCATTTGCTTCCCCACCAAAACTGACTTAGAATCCCAGGCTGAATATGAACGTGTTGCCTTCCCGCACACGGTTCCTCAGATGCTTGAAATCAGCAAAAAGGCGCGAGAGGACAGACAAGCCGTTATTCGTAAACGTGAGGAAGAGATTGAGAAGAAGATGCAAAAATTGGATCAGTGGACGAAGGAGTTGAATGCAAAAATTTCCAAGAAAGAGGCCGAAGCGAAAGCGGCTAAAGATCGAAAAGAACGTCTCATCGAAGAAGTGCGACGACACTTTGGTTTCAATGTGGATCCGCGTGATGATCGGTTCAAGGAGATGTTGGAGCAAAAGGAGCGTGAAGATCGCAAGAAGACAAAGGAGGCTAAACGTAAGGCTAAGGAGGATAAGATGATGGAAAAGTTGCAGGACACTGCCAAAACGATGAATGCAGCGGACAAAAAGGGTTCGAATGCTGCCAAGGAAGAGGATAAGGAATAAAGCTAGTGAGAGAGTGTTGTGTTGAGAATATGCTGTTGCAAATAAAGTTAGATTTATGAATTAGTATCAATCGTTTTACTCCCTATTATCATGAAAGTGGCCAGCTCCATGACGCTCACGGTTTTGTTACCACTCCACTGAGTTCAGGAAACAGAATGGCTTGATACAGGGATTTGGCGGTGCAGAGAGATGGGCAACCTCTATCCATGTGGACGGTCCAAATAACAGGACTCTTGAGAAGAAATAGTCAAAAGAAAGGGTTCAACCAGATGGTGTTTAAATGTCATGCTTTCAAGCTGTATGGAATATCAATTTCATAACTTCGTGGCGGACCGGTGTTTTTTTTTCGGAAAAACGGCGAAAACTGCAACAGCCATTAGGTTTATTTATGGGCTACTCGGAACTCTGCTATAGCAGTCGTTCGTACCATCAGGGTTGACAGTAAAGGTGAGAGTACACCGTTGTTGGCATTAGTAGCAATGGTATGACTTGACAAACTTACGCGAAGTGAGTTTTTCTGCCTTTGAGTTAACTGCCCCATCATTTAGTCGCGAGAAAGGTTCGACTGACCTGTAGATTCAGTAAGTATTCAGCATACCTCAAGCATAATGGCTTTCCCACTGGCAAGTTGTATATAACAGGAGTAGTAGCTACCTCTTATCAGTGCACTGAGATGGGGTAAGGTGATATCTAGGCCGTAGCTTCAGCAGGTCATCGACTCCATTTTAACCATTGTCATCGTTTCTTTTTTTATAAATTTCTCATTAAATGCAGTACGATTCAACAAGAAGAGAAGTCTTCGGAGTAAGATCAATTCCTGTCCTCACTTTTGGTATCGCGAAAACGGCCAAATACATACAAATGTTTCTCCGTTTGCCTTTTAAGCTTATCTCCTAGTCTAATCGTGTGTGGATTGAGTTGATTGTTCACTCGTAGTATTTCCATTGGCGAAAAAAAATCCTATCTCGGCTGGTTGTTTTTGTAGTAGCAAATCAAAAGATTTTTTTTTCTAGAATCTAAGATGTTTTGCCAGCACGTGGTCATTGTAATAACGGATAGCTTCGGGACGATTTACATCGAAGATCTAGCTGCCACAGCAGGAGACTTTTTTTTTTAATTGAGTCAACACAAACATCCATTGTAATAGATGGCCATCGAACCCGCACACCGACATTTTAAGAGGTCTTCTCTGCCCATTGAGCCACCAAATGCTGGTCTCAATATCGATACTGATACAGTTTGTTTCCTGGTCTGCAACCTCTGCAACTTCGAATCTTTTACGGGAATCATATAGGAATCAAATTCATTGCAAAGAGGATTTTGAGCCGTTTGTATTACAATTGTACACACATTTTTACTTCTTTTATTGCCAATGTTAACCTACAAATTTAATAATATACAATTATTATCATAATTATTGCTCATGCCCTGTGGCTCACTTGGTTGAGTCGCACTATACGATGCTAATAAACTAGAGTAGAGGTCCGGAGATTTAATCTCGGCGTGGTCCAAAATTTCCGTATATACACTCCTCTTTCCTCTATATGCAATGTAACATTAACTCGAAGTAGCCTATAAACGGCTGAGTGAACGCACCATGCCCCACAAAGGGTTACGGTACAGAGAAGAATAAGAAGATAATTTTTGAACACGTGCCGCCACGGCTTGCAAGTACGTACTGTTATTTGAGGGCGAACTTCAATGCACACGAAACTGCCGAATTTTGATTTTTAAGTGATCTGGGATTATCCTTAAATCATTGTTGAATGACATAAAGAGTTGTAAATCTTAGGATAGTGCACTTTAAGGGGCGTGTGATTCATCATTTGTATGTTTTCATAATGATGGTTAGAATGTTGCAGTCTACTGTGAGCAGAAGTAACATAAGGGACAACAGAACAGGTAGACGAATTTGTCTATTTAGGTAGCATGGTTGCTGCTGATGGTGGCACTGATCAAGACGTCGTTCGCCGCAATAAACTATGCCAAGTGTTCTTTCGGCATGTTGTCCAAATTCTGGCAAAGCAGTTATCTCAGTGTTAAAACCCTACTGGGGCTGTTTCGCTTCCTGATACTTTCAGTGCTCCTATACGGGAACAGCACTTAAAAAGTTTCCGCTGCAGTTACCAAGAAGCTACAAACTATCGTCTATCGTCAACACTCGTCTTCGTCAAATCTAAAGATTTTAAAGATAGTTAAAATATGTGTTTTATCCTTTTACTTGGATTCAAGTTCTATCAATAATTTCCTGCTTGTTTTGAGTGTCCTCCGTCTCTGTTTTTTTCAAAACTACGCCCCTGCGAATAGGCATTTCCGGGAAAACGAACCAGTTCGACATTATATGGTACGTTGTGTTGATTTGAAGGACTTGACCGCCACGATTTTTTGTATGTTCCTTGTATATACCATTGCGAATGTTGTGAAAATATGAGGTGGGTATTATTGGCTGTACCGCATTTGTCCCACAGCGATCTGGTCACCTTAAGCCGGCCCCACACCGACCGGAGTGTGGCACACACCGCACCTTGGAGTCGCCCAACCACACTGCTGCGCGATTTTTCGTATCAATCTTTTGTGCGGTGTTTGCCATACTCCGGTCGGTGTGGGGCCGGCTTTAGGTTAAGGACACTTAGTAGTAGCACTAAAAAGCTTAACAAGGGTTTCCGCAGCTCAGGAAATATTCGAGGAGGGGTGAGGTTCAGCTGTCCTCACCGTCAGGGTTTTAACAAATGGCCCTCGACTCGACTAGGACAATCGATTTATTTTGTGCCGTCTAAGCAGTGCAGTAGAGCAGTTTTATATCAAGTTGTTAAGGCTTGGTGTTTACATAATGCTAATGTGTGATTGTGAAACCACAACCCGCACGATACTTCCACTTGGAGGCCTTGGCAAGCCTCGGACACGCCTCCTAGCAGATATAAAACATCTGTCCAGGACTCGGAGAAAGACTGCTGCCGGTTTGAGTATCTTGCCCAAAACACAGGGGTCTGATTCTTCGGGGAAGTGGGATAATCATTTCCCGATAATGGACCCACTGGATTCGACTGATATGTATGCTTCTAAGCCAGTGATATTTTTCCCTGCTCATCCTCCTACAATACAACGGATCAGTCACATCCTGAACAGTATAGCTTTCCTAACCCTACCACTCAATACGAAAGGTTGCAAGGTGCAAGGTGCGACGTCTAAATGCTTCAACTAAATTTAGAAAAACTCAGATAAGGTCTGTAATTAGAGAACTAACGCTCAAATTTAAAAATTAATTCAGCAGCCTCAAGAACATTACGAATGTAGCCCCACCGCGGACGGAATGGTCTCAACTAAACAGGACACAGTCATGTTGTTGTTGTGCGGTGCAGAAAGGCGTGAACCGCTGTGCATGTTTGTGGAAGTGCTCTATGTTTCGTCGTCGTTCTCGCCTATTGTCTCAAGCGACAAGAACGTAGCAGCTGCAATAGGGTTGTCCCATAACGCCCTTGAGAGGTGGCAGCATTCAATGATGGTCATTCAATTTTTCTTTCTTGTTGACTGTCGAATATCGAATTTATAACCAGAGCCACAGCTGGATGCTGGTGGTGCTTGTTGTATTGTTGACTGCGGGTCGCGGCGGTGGAGAATTTTCTCGAGAGCTGGAGTCAGAATGGCCGGAGATGGTGGTAAGCCATTAGCTTGTGAGCTGGGGCTTGGGGTGGCTGGGGCTGGCCCACATTCAGACACCCTGGAGCAACAAAAGAGAACTTGTCATACTGACTCAGTTTTTCTTAAGCCAGAGCAATAAAAATGACACCATTCTCCGCAGCAGGTACATTTCAAAGGCCTGGCGTTCCCGAAGATGCCTCGGTTGCATACACAGCAAATGTGATTTTCGGGGCCTGGATTAGTTTCGATGCCGGCGCGGATTAAGAGAATTGAGAGCAACTGCGCTCAGATGAAATGCTCCCAATTGGACGAAAAAACACATAGAACACAAATACAACCCTCCTGTATGGAACCTTCATGGCTCTTGCCAGAGAGGGGTTTGTGATATGTTGGTAGGCAACTTATGCCGGAATAGTTGCTGCGCAAATAGTTTTCGCATCGCTTAACGTCGGTGATTTTGCCTAATAATGGGTAGCAGTCGACTCTGCTGGATCCTTGTACAATTAAACAAGGCAGGGGTATGTTCTAGGTGCAAATGATGTATTTCCATAATTTACTTACCCTATTTATACTAAAATTAACTTATGTTAGGTAAGCATTTAGATATTCTTCAAATTCGGAGTTCCCATGAAAAGTGCAAGCGTTCTCCATTGCCAATGTCGCTTAGCGTATTCATATGGGAATCGCGATGTGCAATAACAAAGGTGTCAGGTTATGTCTGCTTGTCTCGTTGGACAGGTGCATGCATCTTATTGTGTAATGTTTTTTACATATAAACATAATCTCAGATTATGTTTGTTTTGCCGCGTGTTGACAATACTATGGGAAATGAATGGGTATGGCTATATTATTATGATTTATTACAAATATTATCACAGATCCTTTGGCAACTCTTGGCCGTTTCTCGTTGGAAACGAGTGTGGTTCGCCCCGAAGAGGCTTGAAACTCCCGTGTTGCAGCGGGGCGGCCATCGGAAATGGTCGCCAGTAGGATCACAGGACCTGGCGACAAGTTGCTGGAGTCTCCCGGATACACTATCTCCATTCACGAGTCGTTGTTTAAGCTATTGCATGACAAGGCAAAGTCGATTTCCTCTCCTTTTGATAGTATAGCGGGAGCGCCTAAGTCAGCCATCTCCTTTAGAGCTTCATCGGAGTGGTTGTAAATTGACCCCGTTTGCGCGTTTGAAGTTGATGACCTGTGGTTTGAGTATATTGCTCATATTGACGATAAATGCTACCCTAAACGCCTTGTGGCTCGTAGATTTTCGAGATGGTCAATTTTTCTCTGTTAACAGTGCTTCAAAAAAAAAAATGACTGGCTCTGTTAAGAGCTCTACAGTTGCCTCCAGTGTAAGCAGGTTTTGAGGTTTCTTTGTATGTCTGGTATTTCATGATATACCTCGAACCTTCACCCCACCTTGGTCCAAGGTCACCCGGTGCCCTTAAATGATGCTGAGACCTCGTCCGTCAGGGGTGATCCGTAATTCTCTCGAGATAATTCATAAATAAGATGAAAAAAACAACCGGCTTTGTTTCATTTACCTAGCCTACCTCACTTTATTTCAAATAATTTAAAAACTAAAACCACAAAATCTCCTTTGGCTATGAGTAACTAAGTCCCAGCCGACTCGAATCTCAACGTCCACTACCTTGACCACCATCGGGACTTGTCGCTCCGGAAATGAGCACAAGCAGCGCAATCGGCACAATGTACATCCACTGAAACAAAACAAAAATTGAATTACAAAAAATATCTGATCAATTTCAAACTCCTTACATATTTGGCAAAGAATCCGCGATTGTCCTTCACCTCGCCACGTTCGCGAGCCTCACGCTCCCTTTCCAATTTCTGAATGAAACTAGTCGTGTCCGGAACAGGAGCCAAGTCCATTTGTTTGATTATCACGTGCGTATTGAAATTGTCTAAATCATCCACGCTAGCCTGCAAACTCTGGCAATTGCCACTGCCACTAATGGTTTCGCTGACGGCCAGAACCGAACCGCTCGTATCAATGGATACCCATAGCAAATCACTCAATTGAGCATTGGCCAGGGCACAAGCTTTTGTTGAAGTCAAGTAGTCGCTCTTCGATCCATCGGAATAGGTAACAATTGATCGCAGGCGATAGAATTGATTTTTCTCGGCAAGGTCCTGAAAAAGGGAACGTTCTGAGGTTAGAGGGAACTCACAAGCTGGTTGGTGCGTACCTTAAGTTTCTCGCGTTCTTCTAAATTCAAAGGTTCCTGCATGACATTTGCCACGCCAATATTCAAGCTCGGAACGGACACGTTGCCGCGGAATGTGAATTTGTCCGGATTTTGTCTGTCCAGCGCATGATGCAGTTCAATGTTCAGCCATCCGTCACTTTCCAGATAGGGCTAGAAAGGGAAATGTTGACTTAAATTGTTCCTTAACGAGATCTGCTAATATTTACCGTCACAGAATGGAGAACACTAAAAAGTATTAGTAACAAATTTAAAGAAACTAGACGCAACATCTCCAATTTTTCTAGAGGAAAAGAAAAGTGATTCGACTGCCGAAACTTATCCCAAGTAAATTGTGTCAAATTGACATTTCTTAAGATTTGTATCTTCTTCTTGGCGAAATTGTGGAATTAAAAGACGAGCAAAAAAATTGCTTGCTAATCATTCTTAAACGCTGTCTAAATAGGCATCGATCTTGAAATTCACATGTGAAATCAAGAAACTAGATCGTTTGTTTACAAACTTGCGAAAGGTTAGTGTTGGCGGTTTTTAGTGGATTATTCCTGAATCCTAGTCCCAATTGGAGACTATGGATGATATCTTAAATCAAAACATTTTGCTGTCCAGTGACGACTCTTTCTCCGTCAATATACCCGAAAATCCTACAAAGAAAATACGACTGTCCATAGATGTCCAGCCGGCTAATGACCAGGACGATCAATGGCCAGAAGAGTACGAGGATGAGGACAGTATCTTCTCGGATATAATTAAAAGTGTTCCAGAGATCGATACGAAGAGCCCGTTCGACGAGGAAATTGTCGGCAGTGATGGTAACAATCCTTTTGATGAGGAGATAGTCGGAAGTACTGAAACAGAGACGGAGCCGGACGATGAAGAAAGTCACAAAGAGCGACAAGATCACCCGTTCCAATGTACTCAACGCTTTCTGGACGATATCGTTGAACGGGAGGAGTTGGATTTTACGCAATATATAGCCGGATCACAGTACAGGACACGGGAGGAGATTGTCCAGAGACAGCAATGCCACAGGAGCTTCGTCCGGGATGCAATGCAAAGTTTGGGCGATATTTCGTGGCAATCGCAAGCTTTTCCGCATGAGATTCAAACGTTCGTTAGCAAGGGACCGTTCTACGGCTTGCCGGAACGAGTGGAGAGACTGATATACGAGCAGAAGAGAATAACGTGTTTGTATGGTAAGCGATAGGATGATTCAATTTTTAATTTTTAGCCGATCTGGCGAGTATTTCGGTTTCCTGGCGCTTTGGGCGCCCCCTGGAAACAGTAGTAGGTAAAACCTTTAACAGCTAAGTCATTTTAATTTTCATACGACATTTGGAAGAAGCACCGTTGCGCTGGAGTTCTGTATTAACAATTTCAGCGTCTCAGGCTACTAAACTGACAAAAATCGAACAATCAACCGCGAAAGCAGGCACGCGATGATGAATTACGAATACATACTATCATGATTTAGCGATAGGCCGTTATTATCCTTCGAAAAAAGTTCCACAGCAAGAAACCTGGATGGAGATCCTCGGATACAATTCAACGACGACCCTGTAAACTAACCTTTCGGAACCTGGTATGTGCGCACCCTGAATACACCGATGGCTCTTCTGGGTCATGAGCATAGTTGCAATCCAGGAAACAAAACGGCTCAAAAGCGAGAACAGCGGCCGCATTTCGCACAATATTTCTAAGAGTGGCAAAGAGAAGGGCAACAAGAAGTTTTGAGTGGCTCTCATAGTGAGTAAACAGTTCAAGGATAACTTCATCGGCATGAAACCCATAAAAGAGCGGCAGGCAATGTGCGATACGCATCAAGATCCGTTTCGCTAATATCTGGCTAATTAACGCGTATGCTCCTATAGAAGTAAAAGAAGACGGGGTAATGGGCGAGTTCTACAACCTAGCAACATCTTCGTAAAACTTCCATCAAACGTCGTCAAGCTGCTGTTGGGAGATTTTATTGCCAAAGTCAGAAACGAAAGCTGCCATAGGGACACTATTGGAGATCACAGACTCCACAAAGGCATCAACAACGGTCAGTGACTTATCGACATCGTGAGCGGCAGAAATCTGTTCATAAGC
The DNA here is from genome assembly GCA_949715475.1 of Microchrysa polita. Taxonomy (NCBI): domain Eukaryota; kingdom Metazoa; phylum Arthropoda; class Insecta; order Diptera; family Stratiomyidae; genus Microchrysa; species Microchrysa polita. The sequence goes on along the minus strand of OX454416.1, from coordinate 137,704,996 downwards.
TCTACATGCTTCCCTCATCAGCGCATTTATAAGTGCACCTGAAAATCTTTATAGGAGTACGAGTCCTTATCAGCAAGAAATGGGCTTCGAGTGTCTTAGGTCACACACGAATGCAAGAACTCAATTGATCGACAGTTAGCATGTAGTAGAAACCTATTCATTCAAACTCTTAAGAGCAATTCATTACATTTCAGCTAGACCTTGTAGAGAGTTTGTTAGAAATTCCAAAATTAAAGCTTAATACTGAATTTCCCGTATTGTTGAGCAAGAACAGGACCATCGCATTTTTGGACAGACAAATAATCAGGAATCATCAGCAGTTAGAATTCGTCATATATAGGGAAAAAAACGAACACCCTCCGAACCATACCACACACATCGAAACATTCATACGCACACAAAATGTCAGCGTTTCGGAGCATGATCCACAGGCTTATAACGACACCTCAACGACGAACGAACGAACGAATTGAAGTACATCAAATACATGGCGGAGACAAACGGATACAGCAAGGACACAATAAGCCAGCTGCAACGGAATCAAATCAACTGGAGGCAACACAATACCAGCACCATAAAATCAAAGAGGTCCGAAAAGAATATAAGGAATGTCATTGTCCAAGCGGCAGCTCGCTACATTCCGGCAGGGCGTATCCCCAAAGTTCGGCCATATATCCCAACTGCTGCCGCAAGGTTAACCGACGAAAGGGACGATTTAAGACGCGCAGATCCGGCAGACCCCAGAATTCAGGAGCAAAACTCCGAAATAAATCGACTGTGATAACTAGTCTAGTGCTAACTATAAAAAAAAGAGAAATGGAACGAGCATCTGGATAGCTGCAACCTCTTACAAGGTGTCAGCAAACTATGGGCTACGGTCCGCGCCCTGTCTCACCCAACCAAAGACAAGGGCAGTGTAGCCATCAGATTCGGTAAGAAAACCACCGCAAATCCAAAACTCTGCGCGAGCTTGTTCAATAAGCAATTTATTGAACACCCCAAGACCAAGAGGCTCAACTGTAAGATAAAAAGAAGGATTCGCAACCGAACGGTTGACATCATCCCTACTTATACAGCGGACCAAGTTTCAGCAGCAATCAAGAATGCGAAAAAATCAAAGGCCATTGGACCAGATGGCATTTCAATGGTCATGCTGAAACACCTAGATTTTCCGGCCCTCGAATACCTAAGTTCCAACTTGTCGATATCCACGAATTCTGGAAAAAGTCACGAATCATCCCCCTTCTCAAACCCAATCAAAATTTTATCACTCGTTGCAAAGACGCTCGAAGCACTCATTCACCCCACCCTTGTATCGCATGCTGAGCTCTGGTGGAGTTTTTCAATATCCGCAACCTAGTCATTTCGCCGTCTAAATGTACTGCAACTCTTTTTACCACGTGGACGCAGGAATTTTCTGAGGTGCTTGAGATCCGTCCTGGTAAGCATGCCGAAGACATTGTTCCTACTGTTACCAACCCCAAGATCCTTGGTGTCTATTTGGATACCATGATAAAGTCGAATCAGGTAGAAACAACGCCCTAAAGGCACTAGCCGGGAGTTTCTCGGGCAAGGACTATATTGGTCACCTACAAGGCGATAGGTAGGGCAATCCCTAGCTATGCAGCACCGGTGTGGTCACAAACCGTTTGTGACACAAACTGGAATAAGATCCAGAACGCTGCTCTACATATCGCTACAGGTTGCCATCTCATGTCGTACCAGAATCATCTTCATCAAGAAACCAGCATGTTATCAGTGCGTGATCACATTCTCCTCCTGTCTTTACAATATCTGGTCGGTTGCTATAGAGAGGATCACCCAAACCATCATCTCATGGACAATACTCCCCCTCCACGACATGTCAGGAGTGGAATCAGAGATCTCGAGAGAGACGTCCACAGATACAAACGGGAGGTACCCGATTTATTCGATAGCACAGCATACCATGCGGCCATCGCAGATATTCACACAACCGTTGTGGATCGATCGAGATTAGGTCCGAATAGAGTCCTCTCAGTGCCCCCACTACCCATATCGCCTGAGGAGACTAGGCTCTCGACAGCCACAAGAGTGACACTAGTCCAGCTTAGGTCGGGTTTTTGTTCACGCCTCAATTCGTACCTATCTCGAATAGGCCCGGACATCCAGAACATTTGTCCGAGCTGCGGTGGTGCGCCTCACGATGTGGACCACCTGTTACGATGTCCCGCTGCACCCACTAACCTCACTCCGAGGGCATTATGGGACAACCCTATTGCAGCTGCTACGTTCTTGTCGCTTGAGACAATAGGCGAGAACGACGACGAAACTTAGAGCACATCCACAGACATGCACAGCGACTTGCACCGCTACAACAACAACAAGAGGTCCGAACGGAATCAAATAAGCACGCACTTCGAGCAAGAAAGCTGTTGATCCGAGCTGCCGGGGAATATAGAAAATCAGCGGCCCCAAATGCCCCATGATATACATCGGACAAACGAAACGCTTGGTCACAACGAGATTCGATGAGCATTACCGAAAAGCTGAAAAAGGCAATCAGCAGTGCGGATCTGTGAAATTCACACGGAGCTGCATAAGTCAGGCGTAAGTCAGCAAAACACGGAGATGGCTGATTAGACATCCCTGCGCAAAAATACTGAAACGTGGGGGTGGTGTTATGGGGTTCTTCTTGATTTGCCCTAACTCCTAGTGGTGCATGGTGCGTTGACGACTACCGAGTCGGAGTGTGATACGATTGTGAGCCATACCACTTCCTTATCGCATTGTTAGCTTATTATTCTACGATAAGAATATTTCTTATCATCTTCTAAATAATAAACTTGCGACGAGTCATGCCGAGTTTGGAAACTCGTTTCTCTATAAATTTCTTTAACACAGAGTTGCGACCGAACGATCACGGCCACAGAGCACGGGGTTGGTAAGTAAGAATCTGACTTAACGCTGCGCCTACTACGAGCGTAGAGTATCTATCCAAGATTCTCCTCACATCCTTATCTCTAAACTGAAGTAAAGTATCGGCAAACCCCGACTTTTTTGGTCCCTGTGCTTGTGTTCGTCCTCCTTTAGGCTATAGCACGCTGCTTAGCTAGCAGAGAAGCTCCTTATCGATTGTATTTGTGGACTTGCCCACACGGCCTCTAGCAAATATCATATGAATGACTTCATAGGGTCAGAAAAAAGTCTATGTATCGTCTAGGATAAGAGATCGGAACCGTACTCTTCAATCCGAGTCCATTATCTTGCCAGACTCATATTAGGCGATCAAAGGCTGCATGACCCAAAGGCCAGGAAACTTTAGTCTCCTGGTGTGAGTCGGAATTGTTCCTTAGTGTAAGACATCACCAAAAACTGAAATAAATGTTCGTCTCCCCTAGAATAGACAGAAAACGAATTCGATCTAGCGCAATCACTCATTTCTAAAACTTTTTTTTTTACATAAATTTACAGATTGGCAAAAGGAGTGCCTTTCCCTCCCAGCGATCGATCAACGACGCAATTTAGTCTACGCATTGCCTACAAGTGGCGGTAAAACTCTGGTAGCTGAAATTTTAATGCTTAGAGAAATAATTTGTCGTGAGAAAAATGTTATGTTTATCCTGCCCTATGTTTCCATAGTTCAAGAAAAGGTAAGAGGAAAGTGATCGTCAGGAACGTTTTCAAACTCCCCTCACTTCACAGGTTAGTGCAATGTCACCGTTCGCCTACAACCTGGACTTTCTCATAGAAGAATACACTGCCGGGCGGGGACGATGTCCTCCCATGAAGCGACGTAAACGCAAGACGATATTCATCTGTTCCATAGAGAAAGGTGCAATTCTTTTTGATAGTCTAATTGAAGCGAATCGTGCCAATGAGATTGGTCTTGTGGTTGTGGATGAACTGCATTTGGTCGGTGAGAAGGGACGTGGTGCAACATTGGAGGCGCTGTTGACGAAAATCAAATTTCTGAAAGGTATACACGCAAATTTGGCTTAATTTAAATTTAATAAAAATCGTTCATCTAGCGGGCATTCAAATTGTCGGAATGAGTGCAACGATTGGAAATCTACCGGAAATATCAGACTTTCTTGATTCCGATATTTACACAAGAGGATTTCGACCCGTGGAACTGAAGGAGTATATCAAGTGCGGTCAAGATATTCTGAAAATTGATCCAAATGGCAAATCGATTGATGAAATATTTGTGCATGAAAGGACTGTCAATTTTAAGGTAATAAATGAAACCGAATTGAATATTTCTGTAAATTACCGAATTTTTCCTTCAGTACACACCCAGCGTCTTGAAAAGCGATCCTGACCACTTGGCTGGCTTGGTCTCTGAAGTGATACCGGACGGTTCCTGCCTAATATTCTGCTCGACACGGAAAAATTGCGAAAACGTAGCCATGCTTCTTACAAAGGTCCTATCGAAGAAAATCTACGGCGAGCATAAAAAAAACGATCGATTCGCTCTGATGGACGCAATGGAAAAATTGTGTGGTTCGCTGACGCCCGTTCTGAAAGAGACACTTCCGTATGGTATTGCATATCATCACTCCGGTTTGACTTCGGACGAAAGACGACTGTTGGAGACTGGCTATCGATTGGGAACACTTTGTGTAATTTGTTGCACGTCCACCTTGGCGGCGGGTGTTAATCTTCCGGCAAAGCGCGTGATCATCAGGGCACCATATGTAGGACGCGATTTTATGACATTGTGTAAATACAAACAAATGGTTGGTCGGGCTGGCCGAGCCGGAATGGGAGAGGCGGGTGAAAGTATTCTGATATGTTCGTCCAAAGACAACCTTCAGGTGGGACAAATGCTTTTTTCGCCAATGGACGAAGTTAGGTCATCAATGCTTGAATATAATTGTATTGGACTGGAAAATCTGATTTTAAGCGCAATAGGTTTAAAACTAGGCGACTCGCTGTCGGATATTTTGAAAATTGTTCAATCCACACTACTGGCGGGACAAGCGAGCAAAATGGATGTTATGATAGAACGAGAAGTTACTACGGTTTTGCGAAATATGTTTCGATTTAAGATCCTGACTGTCGCTTCTGGAAAAGTGACGACGACGACGATTTCAAAATCCGAAGACATTGTAACAACTCAGGAAATTCGTGACAATAACATTAGCCTGACTACAACCTCTACGAAACAAGTGCTCAGAAAAGGAACGAAATTTCAATTGACCATGATCGGAAAGGCCGCCTACAAAGCGGGCGTTGACTACAAAAAAGCCGAAAGTATTTATCATAAACTCAAAACAGCACAATCGGCCCTATCGCTTCGCAATTTTACGCATTTAATATATCTGGTCGTGTGCTATAATTCAACTGATGACAACATCTACTGCAATCCGGCGATTCTGTTCCGTGAATATAAAGTACTGGACAAGGACACTTTGTATGTTGCGCAAATGGTTCTCGGCATAACGGAGGTGCATGCAGTGAAAATGTTTCGCACCATGTCCACTGCCGGGGCAATGGAAAGTCAATTTAATCGTTTCTACAAAGTGTTGATTCTAAATGATCTGCTGAATTTCGCACAAACACATTTGATCGCGGCGAAATATGATATTGATCGCGGAGCCGTCCAGACGCTTATGAATCAGTCGATATCGGCAACCAGCAGTATTATACGATTGTGCGAACAGATCGATGAGTTTTGGTGCTATACGCCGTTGTTCGAGGCGTTGTTTCGCAAGCTGGACTATTGTTGTACGGCGGAGCTGGCGCCGCTTTTGGATTTGCCGTGTGTTAAAATTGTAAGAATCGTAAACCGTATCTGATGGTTCAATTTAAGTTTCCAATTTTCAATTTCAGAATCGGGCCAAACAGCTATACAATGCGGGTTTCAAGACTATTGAAGATATAGCAAAAGCCAAACCGCGAGATTTGTCACTCGGTGTGGAGCATTTGTCGTATCGTGTCGCTCAGGAAATTGTGTCGGCTGCAAAGGTATTACGTATTTTTTATTGCTTTCCATTCATTTATTGTAACTACTTTTCCTAAATTTTCCAAAGGTTATGCTGCTGAATAAGCTGGAAGTCTTGCAGGAAGAGACTGAAGTAATCATATCCTGCTTACAATAACTTATTAGTTATCAATTTATTCAATTTTCTAGTGTTTCTATAAAATTTATTGAACATAGTATAGTTGAATGGAAGATTTGTTACTGTAAATGTAGTAGTTTTAACAATTGACTATTTTTGGAAAGAAATTGTGATATTTTAGTGTAAAAATTTTGTAATTTTATTGTTTTTTTGCGCCTGTTATCTTCTTTCTGTCCGAGGACTTCGCGATCGATCAAAGATTGAAAACCATTGAAAATCAGTTTGTTGAAACAAAATCAATGGCGATTATTCATTTTCTTTCGGGATGTGATATTGGTACGGGGCAGTGCGACAGAATACTCAATACTCGTATTAAATGGTAGGTGGATTAAAAAAGTGTTAATTTGAGGATTTGCACTATAAGTGAGCACACTGAGTTTGTTATTATGTGTACATTATGAAGGAATATTTGTTAGATTTAATGGTGGACTACGACGGTGTTGTTCTGTGCGGCCCACAGAGGACAGTAGGGGGAAAAATAAATCAAAAAAGTGATACTATTTGAGAGCTTTAATAAATGTCTTATCACATAGTAGAGCCCATAGTACTACGTAAGGGCGAGGATAAAGGTTGAAAGCGAAAGGCTCCGACCGATTCCTATATCCTCTTCAGTTGTGGCCTAACTACGGACCCTTAGCTATGCAAGAGGAGTTTCATAGGGTGAACGGCTCCGGCCAATTCCTATGTTTCTCTACGGGGCGTTACTTTCCCGCATTATCCGAGTAACCTCTGCGCCTGAGTGTTGCATTAAGAACTTCAGCGTCTCAGGCTACTAAACGCAATAGGATGACAAAAACCGAATAGTCAATCACCGAAGCAGCACCTCCGAGGTCCCTCCGTGATGGACCTCTTTCGTTTTACGATTACTATCATGGTTAAGTGATGGGACGACAACTCATCCTTGGAAAATGTTTTACTGGACGGATACAACCCTACGACGACTTCGCAAACAAACAACTGATTACTCTTTCGGAACCTGGAATGTACGCTCCCTGAATAAGCCCCCTCTTGGATCAGGTCGAAAAAACCAAAGACTAGCTAGTAGGAACAGACAAGTGTACAAGCTAATTAATTAATTAAAAGTGGATACTAACCCAGGACCAGCTTCTGCAAGGATAAGGATGGCAATATTATTAGCGATACCAATAGCGTTGATAAACGCTGGGGCCCACATTTTAAAGAGCTCCTCAATGTTCAACCGAACAACCCCACACAAGAAGCTCTGGAGCGGATGACTGAAACAGGCCCTCCCGTTCAACACCCAACAGTAGAAGTTGATCCCGCCATGCAATCACTAAAACATAATAAAGCCCCGAGCGCTGACGAGATTTGAGCTGAACTGCTGAAGAATGGTGGGGAGAGCCTTATTAAGGCTATACACACACTTATCGTTAAAGTATGGAACGACGATATAATCCCGGAAGATTGGCGCAAAGGTATCATTTGCCCAATCCCCAAAAAAGGGGATAAGTTGAAATGTGAGAACTACAGAGGCATCTCATTAGTTTGTACGACTTATAAGATTTTATCTAAAATTCTAGAAAATAGAATTAATCCGTACGCAGAAGAAATCATTGGCGAGTACCAAGGCGGCTTTAGACCTGGTTGTTCGACGACAGATCAGCTTTTACTCCAGAAGTTCTGGGAACACAACATACAACATCGACGTATACCAACGTATACTTTGGGCATTCGGTGACTCAGTGGCAGAGATGTCACTCTATCTCTGAGTTGTCGGTGCGTGGGTTCGAATCCCACTGTGACCCATGGATGTTTGTGTTGTCCATAAAATGCTCCTACGGCAGCCGGTTCTTCGATGTAAATCGTCCCGGAGCTACCCGTTGTTAAAATGGCCAAGAGCTGCCAAGACCCCTGTGGCGTCTCTATCTAGTTTCACTTTGTGAAAATTGCAAAATTAAAAAAATCAATTCTATCACTGATTTTTTTAATAAGAATTTGAAAAAAAAAAATTTAAGTTTTTGTAAAACATTCAAAACGATAGCACTTATTATAAAAAATAATAATATGATTTCATTATTTAAAAATGTTTATACAGGGTTATTGGTTAAGTCGACCTATTCCCTGCAACACGTTATAATAGGGTCAAAATGCAACAAAATGAGGCCATAAATGTTAGGCCGATTTTCAATGGTCACTGAGATATATGCATTTTTAGTTTTTGACATTTTTATGTCTTGACTCTGGCACATAAATCGAAAATCGTCACGAAAATTGCAACGAAAAAGCGTTACGTTTTTGGCATTACAGGTAGTACCCTGTGAATTTTGGGTGCCATTCAAGGTTTCAACGGAAGTTGGGCTAGGTGCTACCCTGTGAGTGTTGGGTGCCATTCAAGGTTCAACAGAGCTTGGGTTCAATTTACGTTCAACTTGAGTTCAACTTGGGTTCAACTTGGGTTCAACTTGGGTTCAACTTGGGTTCAACTTGAATTCAACTCGAATTCAACTCGAATTCAACTCAAATTCAACTTTCAACTTAGGTTCAACTCACGTTCAACTTTCGTTCAACTTTCGTTCAACTTTTGTTGAACGACTCAAAAAGTGTTACTTTCAACTTAGGTTCACGTTCAACTTTCGTTCAACTTTTGTTCAACTTTTGTTTAACTTTTGTTGAACGACCCAAAAAGTGTAACTTTCAATTTAGGTTCGACTCACGTTCAACTTTCGTTCAACTTTTGATGAACGACCCAAAAAGTGTTACTTTCAACCTAGGTTCAACTCACGTTCAACTTTTGTTGAACGACCCAAAAAGTGTTTCTTTCAACTTAGGTTCAACTCACGTTCAACTTTCGTTCAACTTTTGTTGAACGACCCAAAAAGTGTTACTTTCAACTTAGGTTCAACTTTCGTTCAACTTTTGTCAAACGACCCAAAAAGTGTAACTTTCAACTTAGGTTCAACTCACGTTCAACTTTCGTTCAACTTTTGATAAACGACCCAAAAAGTGTTACTTTCAACTTAGGTTCAACTCACGTTCAACTTTCGTTCAACTTTTGTTGAACGACCCAAAAAGTGTAACTTTCAACTCACGTTCAACTTTCGTTCAACTTTTGATGAACAACCCAAAAAGTGTTACTTTCAACTTAGGTTCAACTCACGTTCAACTTTTGTTGAACGACCCAAAAAGTGTTACTTTCAACTTAGGTTCAACTCACGTTCAACTTTTGTTCAACTTTTGTTGAACGACCCAAAAAGTGTAACTTTCAACTTAGGTTCAACTCACGTTCAACTTTCGTTCAACTTTTGTTGAACGACCCAAAAAGTGTAAGTTTCAACTTAGATTCAACTCACGTTCAACTTTCGTTCAACTTTTGTTGAACGACCCAAAAAGTGTAACTTTCAACTTAGGTTCAACTCACGTTCAACTTTTGTTGAACGACCCAAAAAGTGTTACTTTCAACTTAGGTTCAACTTTCGTTCAACTTTTGTTGAACGACCCAAAAAGTGTTACGTTCAACTTAGGTTCAACTCACGTTCAACTTTCGTTCAACTTTTGTCGAACGACCCAAAAAGTGTAACTTTCAACTTAGGTTCAACTCACGTTCAACTTTCGTTCAACTTTTGATGAACGACCCAAAAAGTGTAACTTTCAACTTAGGTTCAACTCATTTTGAACTTTCGTTAAACTTTTGCTGAACGACCCAAAAAGAGTCAAATTCGAAAAGCAAATCGTCACGAAACAATGTATAAATGATTTCGCGGTTGCATCAGTACTGTACATTAGCATTTGTTGAAAACATGAAAATGTCCCACTGAGTTGCGGACTTGTACGCAAGCTGAACCGACATTCTGTAAGTTTCTAAAGGTCAGTCAAACCCGACGTCACTTAAACACCCATTGCACCGCGCCTGGACCACGTAGGCTGACGGTTGTAGTTTTTTAATATTTTTAAATAACCTAGAATTTTGCTATTTAAAGTAAGAATTAAAAAAAACTACTAAGGTAATGGGCTTAAACTTATTTTTGGATTTTATTCAACACTATAGCAGACATTTCTTAATCATTTAAAATTTCAAAAACCCATCACAATTCGAAATTTTTAATTTTAATTAAAAAAAAGAATTCTTAAATTTTTTTAAAGATATTTTTTAATGTAGTATTACTAAAAAAAATTTTATGACATGGAGTCTGCAGACCACTGGAAAAACTTACGCGTGTTGTCAGCTTTCCAAAAAGGTGTCAATGTCAATACAAATATTTGAAATAATTGAAACAGCTAGCTGCAACTTGTTCGGGGACCATTATTTTGTTTGATAAAAAATGAAATAAAGCAGTACATTATACGTACTCGTACGATGCATTTTGAATTTAATAACATTTATTTCATTTTTTATCAAACAAAATGATGGTCCCCGAACATGTTGCAGCTAGCTCTTTCAATTATTTCAAATATTTCTATTGACATTGACACCTTTTTGGAAAGCTGACAACACGCGTAAGTTTTTCCAGTGGTCTGCAGACTCCATGTCATAAAATTTTTTTTAGTAATACTACATTAAAAAATATCTTTAAAAAAATTTAAGAATTCTTTTTTTTAATTAAAATTAAAAATTTCGAATTGTGATGGGTTTTTGAAATTTTAAATGATTAAGAAATGTCTGCTATAGTGTTGAATAAAATCCAAAAATAAGTTTAAGCCCATTACCTTAGTAGTTTTTTTTAATTCTTACTTTAAATAGCAAAATTCTAGGTTATTTAAAAAAAACTAAAAATGCATATATCTCAGTGACCATTGAAAATCGGCCTAACATTTATGGCCTCATTTTGTTGCATTTTGACCCTATTATAACGTGTTGCAGGGAATAGGTCGACTTAACCAATAACCCTGTATAAATATAAAATAATAAATTATAATTAAATAATATGTTACTATAATAATAAAAATATATTAATCAAGAAAAATAGTAACAATTGGTGACCCCGAACCGGAACCGACGTCGACAAGGAAACCTATCCTTAACCGAACCAGAACCGACGTCGACAAGGAAGTCTCATACCTTAACCGGAGCCGAACCCAACTGGACAAGGAAGAATCCAATAAAAAATATTTGGACCCAATCACGATTGTGAAATTACCATTGAAGCTGCTATCGTCGAATCTGCAATAACAACTACAGAATAAATTTCGATTCGAGAACGAGTTATGGTCAATCTGCATAAATAGTTTCAGGTAATTCATTAATAAGTCCACTACGGGTTCACTACGATTACATCATTAGCAAAACATGCGATTCTTCGTTAACATTTTTACGGTAACAACATCGAACAATTTATTGGAAGAATTCATATACGATCTCCGTTTACATCCTCAAAGTCAAGCCAACTTTTGAATATTTATGTTGATGATTGAAGAATCAATCTTCTAACAGCAACTTCATCATCAATCTTCTATTGGAATCCGAAGACTTGTTTAAAAATTAATACATTCTTAGTATTAGATATTAATATTACTATTACATTCCTCCACTTTTGTTACAGTGATAGAATTGATAGTTTATTTTTCTCGTTGATTCAAAATGTCTGTGGAGACCGACAATACCTCTTCCGCTGCCATTTCCAATATAGGTCGGGTGAGCATTAAACTGCCACCTTTTTGGAAGGATTTACCTGAACTATGGTTTAAACGTGCGGAAGCTCAATTCGAAATTTCTGGTTTGAAATTTAATCATATCCTTGCCATGCTAGATTCAGATTCTATTAAAATTGTTGCTGATTTAGTTAATTCTCCTACTCAAGATCGACCGTACACTTCGTTGAGAGAAGCATTGATTTCTCGTTTAACGGTAAGCGAAACGGCTAAATTACGACAATTATTTAACAATATTTCATTGGGAGATAAGTTGCCGTCACAATTATTTCGTGATATGCAGCAACTTGCAGGAGAACGTATCAGTGAAGATTTACTGAAGTCTTTACGGCTGCAGCATCTTCCTGACAACATTCAAGCTATTTTAGCATGTAATCAATCCAGTTCGGTTAAAGAGATGATTGATAGCGCAGATAAAATTAATGAAGTTATTATTAAACCTCCATTTTTTAGTGTTGAAACCGAAAATAATTCTTTAAAATGTGAATTAAATGAACTTAAGGTACAAATTTCGGCTCTTACACAAGCCATGACTAATTCTCGTTTACGTGAGCATTCAAATTCTCGTTCTCGTAGTAGTTCACGTAATCGAAAAAGTCAAAAACCTTATTGTTGGTATCATTATAAATTCGGTGTACAAGCACATAAATGTATTAAACCATGTTCATTCAAAAACACAAATTCGTCTGATATTAAAAATAATTCTTTAGAATCAAAATCAAAAAACCAAATTGCATGAAGTCCACGGCGACTGATTTCACCAGATCTAATTCATGTCGCCTTACACCTTTTGATAAATTCTTCAAAATTACGTTTCCTGATAGACACAGGTGCTGATATTTCAGAATTCCTGCATCAACTTTGAATAAACGTTTCCCTGAGTCTCTAAAGCTTTCGGCCGCTAACTCTTCTACGATCAATACTTACTTGACCTCGGTCTAAGAAAAGTTTTTACATGGGAGTTTGTCATTGCTGATATAGAAAAACCCATTATTGGAGCAGATTTCTTATGTCACTTTGGTTTGTTGGTTGATATTGCTAAGAAAATGCTCATTGATCCTTCTACTAATCTTCATACAGTTGGATTAATTTCGAAAGATCCCTTATCTACTCTTTCTATACAAGTAGACGGGACCTTAGATCCTCGTGTAAAAGAACTTCTCGCTACATATAGAGCAATTACCATTCCTAGCAATTTCATACAACCTGTTAAACACAATGTCACACTTACAATACATACATTTGGTTCTCCTGTGACATCCAGGCGCCGAAGCTCTTTAACCTGGCTCTAGAGTATGTAATTCGAGCCATGAATTTGGACAGCAGCGGAACGCTACTCATTAATTCGACTCAACTAGTAGCGTCCGTCGACGACATCAACATCATGTCTCGAAGATTGGCTGATGCAGAAAGCCTTCTGCATAATCTCAATAACGCCCGCAAAGAAGTTGGACTACATATCAACGAATCTAAAACCAAGGTCATGATGCAATCAAAAACTAGAACGTCTGTAAGTTCAAGCATCACAGTGAATGGCGCATCCGGTACAACCATGAGTTGTATCAGCTTTACGATGAGCTACATGTGTCAAAAACTGTGAAACTGCAACGACTGCAATGGGCGGGACATGTACAAAGGATGAACGAGGATCGCATGCCCAAAAGGTAATGAACACGCAACGAGTGGACGGAACCAGATTGCGTGAACGACAGAGAACCCGATGGGTGCATTCTGTATGTGAGAGCGCCCACCCGGCTTTTGGAACTGGAGGACACGGTCGCGTGAACGCGACAATCCAGGCGGCCAAGGCCCGACGTCGGGCGTCGGGCTATCGTACCATAAAGAAGAAGAAGAAGGAGACATGTTGAAGTTTCTTTCTGCAAAAAATGTTGGAGCAATATAATGTCACAGTAAGGAAATCAGCGGCTCTTAAAGTGTAGAGGGTTTTGCAGCATATGCACATTTTTTTTCAATTTCTTGGAAACCCTGACTATAAGGTCGCTTCAAAATTTGTTTTATGATTTTATGTTCAATTTTTATGTTGTTGTTCCGGCATCGGCAGAAGCATTTTTCTGCTTCTGCCGCTGCTGTCATTGTGGGTCATCAAAGGCAAATGCGTGTGTTCTAAATTGAAATTTTTCTGCTGATGCCGATGCCTCTGCCGATGCTGATGCTGACGCGGGATATCTAATTCAACCATCAGGAGTGTTTCACCATATACAAATAATACATATATGTCCAAATTGGTACAAAATGTTGTTCCTATGAAAATGTATCTGAAATTTCCTAGAGCTTTCAAGTGAATCGCATGAGCCTGTGTGCGTGTGAATTTGAGATAACGTTTTCCAGTTCAAGAGAGTCAAGAGACTCTTTTTATAATATCTTTTAAGAATCACTCATCGCTTGCCATTGCCTGCGACTTCCGTGGTGTGTGATGGATATCTCCGTACTCCGTGACGCATGACAAGTGGACCGAGTGGGTCCGAGGAAGAGAGCAACTTGCCGTTGCGGACAATATGTTATGTTATGAACACAGAAATGATTATGAAATTCATTCACGGCCACGTCCCGCCCGCGTCTTGTGTGGTGTGCGATGTATGGCACCGCGGCGCGGCGCGCGCAAGATAAGTGGACCATTTAAAATTCGTCTGTGGCACGTGCATCTATATTTTGAGGTTCAGATTATCTGAGCCGATGTCAAAATGAAAAGTCTCTATTGGAGACGATAATTAATATAAATGTAGGTGAGTTTTAGGGTCAAAGACATGGAGTTTCTGAAAAAATACCTTCTTTGTTAGTCCCTTCGGGCATTTTACTCACTCCATAACTTGTGACAGAATAAAGGAAGTTCAAATTTGCACATATTATTTTTGGAAGAAGCTGTTCCTACATGTTGCGACCACTTTATTCAATACCTTCTCTAAATTTGCATTTATGCGATCCCGTCTAGACAGCTCTAGATTTTTCAATTTATAGTATACATAGTATTGTTTCTTGATATGCCGGCCTCAACAAGCATATCAAGAATTAGCCAAAACGAAAGCCCGTATTTATAAACATACCTTACCTTAAAATAAATGCCATTTCCATTAGTTTTCATTGAAATAATTTATTTTCTCGAGACAATGCATCCTTGACTTAAGGCGATTTCAAGGACACTTTGAAATTTTGCAATAGTCAACCTCACTTGAAGTCAATGTACCTACCTTGAGTTATTATTATATTACACTTGTATTAAAAGCTTAAGGTCTCCTTGAGTTTTGCCTTAAATCAAGGATGCATTGACTTCTAAATATAAATTATTTCAATGAAAAACTACTGGAAATGACATCTAATTTTTGAATTTTGGCATACTTGACTAAAGGTCGCCTTGAGTTAAGGGACATACATATGTCTATAAATACGGGCCTAAAAGTATAAATTTCGGTATCAAAACCAATTTTCCGATAGCTTTTTTTTATTAGTTGTAAGTTAAGAAAATATACAGGGTGCCCGGAAACTGCCGCATAAACGAACCGGATTGTGCTTCCTCTTGTGATTTCCAGCAAAAAAGTTGTACGGAACATACCCTCTTAGCTTAACCCTTTAGCTGCCACAGGCATTTGAAGATTTTTTAAAAAATCATTTTCTTTTACGACTAAAACGTCATTATCTCAAAAGCTAGACTAGGTAGCATAGCAAAATAAGATGATTATTAGGTACAGATGATTATTACCCAAAAAATGAAACTAACCGCACTAAAATCGGATAAGAGGTTTGGTTTTTACGGAACTTCAAAGTCAAATTTTTGTGATTTGACCCAATAACAAAATATATTTACATCTCAATTTTCTCCAACTTCTGCCAAGGTGAGGTGCTTGTACGATTCTTTTAAAAATTGGCGCATATTCTAAAGATCATTTCTTTCTTACATCATTTTATTTTAACTTTGTTATTTCTAACAGTTTTAATGCCTTGCGGTTCATCTACACTAGCAGCCAAATGGCTGCGCGTCCAAAAACTGGCATCGCGTGCAGCCATTTGGCTGCTCCCTAGCAGCCACACTGTAGCAGCCAAATGGAGACAGGAAATGACATAACCAAAATTTCATGTTGGTGATTTTTTAAAATTTATTTATCAAAATCGGACTCTGCGCGTTTGAATTATTACATGGCCATTCAATAATTATTCAATTTCACACAAAAGATCGAACAAAAGTTGTAAAATTGTCACTTTGAAATTGACAAGCGGTTGGTTGAGTTGCCATATTGAATATCAAAACTGGACGCATAGCCAAATGGCGACTAGCTTGGATGGAATTACAACAGCCATTTGGCTGTACGTGTCGCCATTTGGCGACTAATCTAGATGGACCTTTAAGTGCAGAAAACTAGGGTTAATTTTAGCTCTATTTCAATTCAATTGAAACTGCCCCTAAAGATCTGCAATTTGGTAAAATTTATTCAAATTATATCAAAACCAATCCAAAATTGAAACTCATATATTCCTTAGTCTCCAATAGAGACTTTTGCGTTTTCAGACTTCTGATACAAATTTCGTTAACAAACTTTCATACTAAAGTGGGCATTCTGATTTGTTTCAAACAATTTAATCAATATGATCTTATTATAGCCGAAGAAAAAAAAATATGGACGTCGAACGACAAAAATCTTACATTGATGGATTTTTGGGGATGGCCTCCTGATTATGGGGAGTCCCAAGAGATTATAGGTTTGCAGCCTTGAAAAGGAGGGAGGCGTACTTGCGTTTTCAGAGGTTGTAGGTTTTTAAAAGAGTCTAAAATGAAAATATTCTAATTTATTTTTTAGTCTAGCGACAAATTTTTCACTAAAATCCTAATGTATTATATACAATTGCAAGGGTAATTTTATGTGTTTTTTTTCGTTCTCAGACCATTTTTCTGTATATGTATTTTGTCGGTTTTGAAATGTTTGCTAAAAAGTAAAAAAATACTCCCCTATCCCCTTTTTCCAAGGTTGGAGCCCTCCAATCGTTGGGGAGTTTTTTTTCCATAATCAGGACGCCATCAGCATCACCAACCATCCTGCAAAAATCCAGCGATATACGATTTTTGCCGATCAAATATCGTATTTTTATTTGATCAATACTCAACTCATTCTCGTTCTCATATCCCTCTAATTGAATCGAGTACAGAACCAGACAGAACAACCTGCATACAAATTTTTAGTTGATGTTCTGTATAGAAATATAACTCTTTTCAAATGTGTATGGAAGTTGTGTTACCTTCTCCTGCACTAGATCCACTCACTCTACCGCATGCTACCACCACATTGCATTAACAGCGCGGCATGCAACTTACGAAATGCACTAATGAGGTCAGTGAACGCATGGCTACCTGTTCCGCAACCTCAAGAAATGCATTGTGATCAAATCATCTTTCATCTTTTTTCAATACGCAGTTTTCGCAGGCGCAGATACTTTTGCGTAAGCCACGACCCATGGCATGGGACAGTGGAAGAAGATACACTCATGAAGTCGACAAATGCACGAAAACCTGCTCTGGCAGAGTATCTAAACTCTCTTCAACTTGAACTGTGTAGCAAAAGAGCAAATAGCTTTAATAGCCTGTATACGTGTATCTGTATTGTCGTATTTGTGACATTGGGTGCCGATCGGACTACATGGCCAAAAAAATGTGTACCCGATTTTGAGTGAGCTTTGGACATATATATATTATTTGTATATGTTTCACTGTGCTTTTATTCTGAGTGTAGGGGGGGGGCACTCAAGAAGTTGGCGGGAGGGCCCCGAGTGAAGTTGTTCCGCCACTGATGGCGACATTATGTTTTCAATTAAATTGAAAATTGTTCAGGTGTGCTATCGAAACGTGTGTGAGAGAAGAGAGAAGTGTTTAATTAATTTTTACTGCGGGTGTAGTGAATTTAATGATTTAGAAACCATGCAGATATGTCTTAATCGATGTCGTGAAAAAAAAAACGGTTAATAAATTTAAATTCAGCAGGGAATTCTACTGATCGCTTCCATTGACCACATATGCTCATTCAATTTGGTTATCCTTTTAAAAATCTCAATTAAAATTAATTAAATGTTTCTCTAATTGAACCGATAGAATAAGTTGCCTATGTAAGCTTTCCCATGTTCACGTCATATCATACAACAGGCTAATTTTTCAAAATCTGCACCCTTTTAATTAGTTCAAAACCTCTAATTTAGATATCAAGTAACACCTCACGAGAGGATCATTCATGCATTTATCAGTTCTTGCAAATAGGTAATTAACACTTCTTTTCCTTTTTTCCATTCGTGTTCACTTCGACGCCATTCATTCTGATTTTTCGAGCCCATCATCCAAGCACCATCGAGGATATGTGTGTATAGTATTGCCATCCTGGGTCCTGCATAGCATGATGATGTGTTGGTAAAATGTTAAGTGCGTGTACAATACTTGAACTTAATTGCATTTCGGTAGATGTATTACACAAGGTTCGCAATCATTCAAAGGTAAAGCCTCTGCATTTAAAAGTATGTATGCCGTTGCTCGGTATACGAATGTGTCTACGCACAAGTGATTTTTTTCCATCACCCTGAAGTGTCTGATCCTTTTTAGCACTGCATATGCTTCAATGCATATTTGATGCCATTTCTCCGTTCGATTGAAAAGAAATCCTTTCAAAGCGCAAGTATGCAGATGAATGGATTGAGTGAATATAAAATACGAATGAATGGTGAAGCTTGCGTGTATGTGTTGGATGAACTAATTAAAAGTTAAGATATATAGAAAAATGAAATGTTGTTTAGAAATAAACTTACTGCAAATGCATTGCATACGATAAAAGCTTTTTTTGCGCTAAAATGCTCAAGAGCGCATGAGGATGTATTACAAATGCCTTTTACCAGAATAACTTATGGTTCATTTATTAGGTTTCTAAAGGCAATTCACTATGGGACTTTTCTTAAGAATATATAGGTCAAATTGAAAGACGACTTATTATTTATTTTTATTTTTTGCCGTTCGAAATTGAGTATGTATATAGTTTTAGGTATTTCAACTATCCATTCTCTTCAAATAACGATCCTTCGGCGAATTTCCGGGGCGCCGTCTCCAAGCGCATTTGACACAACCAGAAGTTGTATCAATTGTACGATGAGCTGGAATTATTGAAAATCGTAAAGTTTCAACAATTGCAATGGGCAAGGTATGTACAACAGATGGACGATAAACGCACAGCTAGTTGACGACGGAGCGAGATTGCGTCGACGACCGAGAGCTCCATGGGAATACTCAGCAGCTGAGGGCGCCCACTAGCTACTGACTTCCAAAACTTGTTTTAGAAGGTCGCGTGACCGCGACACATATGTGACCGGGAAAGTTAAAAGGGGGCTATCTGGTAAAAAACAAACAAGCGAGAAAACGGCCGATAAAGAAATCAAGTCGGCGCGTTGTGTTTAATTCATTGGTCGTGATCTGATTTTTATGAAACTTGGTATCCATATACTTTCGATGATCCTGACTTGGATACTGTTACCGAAAATGTAATTAGCGGATAATATAACAGTAAATCCAAATGTTAATTAATTTTGCGACAAGTTCGAGCAAATCTTCAGCACTTTCTTTGATATATTTTGTGATTGTTGATATATAGGATGCATTGATGACCACAGAAATTATTCAGAGATTGACCAGTAACTGGAATAACAGTAAATCATCAATCAATCATGTAAAGATAACGATGCAATTCCTTTCAATTGCTTGCCTTGATTCTCTTCGTGTGCTACTTTTAATAAAACATAAGTAGTTATTTATCAGCAGGACACTTTATATCTAAAAGTGCTTACTAATCCCAGGGAATGTCCGTAAGGACAAAAGGTCCTTTTTTGCTAAATAAGTCTAACATGAGCAATATGGATATGAAATGGATATGACTTGGTGAGAAAAGTGCCCCTGCCCCTACTAATAGTACATTTTTGAATTCTTCGGAGAGGATCTTCTCTCCCGAAAAGGACATTTTTAGAAAATTGGTTGTGGATAGGCAAGATGGGATTCGAACGATAGGGACGGATGAGAAGAAGTCATTGAAATGGTTTTGAAGAAGAAAAGGGGGATATTTCCGCTTTACACATTGGGGAAAGTGTTAGATGCCATCAAATTGACGTTTTAATTTTAATTAGTCGCACTACAATAGTAAGTTTTACCAATTTGGCAAGGATCTTAATAATATGAAAAGTTAGACAGGGAGGCGATTGAAATTTAAAATGTTATTTTTGGTGCAATGCTATCGATTCATATCAATATGTAGTAAAAATACCCCCAATTTCTCATTTAAAACTGAACTACCTCATATAAAAGTCAAACTTTGACATTAAATATCTGGAGAACCGTTACGATTTCGCGAAAAAGTATTGCAGACTCGGACGTTTCAGGGCAATTTTAATGAAATGGCATCATCAAAATATGGCGCCGCAGATACTGAAATCGTGACGTATTATGTACCATTTGTTTGAGATTCCTATTTCTATGATATTTACGTCAATAGTCTACTGCCGATACAGCAAATATTGTCGGGTATGTCCGATTTTACAGCTGACTGGCATAAGTCAGAGTCTTCCTCGTCCACACTATGAAAAGAACTTTACGACAAGGGCATTATATTCTCCGAAAAATATGTATGAATTATATTTTATTAAAGAAAAGTATACAATTACAATGCTGTCTGATGGTGATTCGAATCAACAGCCTTTTTAATGATGAAAGTGTTTTTTGTATTGTGAGTGAATAATTATTTAATTATAGTCGTTTCTTTCTTGGACGGACGGGATCATTGTTCAAGTAAAACGCAAACGGATCAAAATTTCCTCCTTCAGTAACAGCTGACTATTGTGTCATCTGTCCCCAACGCGATATTCTAAATTGGAAATTGCATTTGATATTATGCGACGTGCGAGATGCAATTTACAGGAAAATCTTTCAGGAAATGTTAAAATGATTGACTCTAATAAAGATTAAAAACCATATAAACTGAAAAACAAAGTGACTTACGGGATATTTTAGGGAAATCGTTTGCGGATCCATCTGGGGGATGGCATTGGCAGAAGTTCCATATCATAGCCTGAATCAATTTTCCAGATTGTCGTTTTGTATGGGATTTCCAGTAAATATGGAAATGATCCACTAAGTCGAAACGCACTTATGACAAAAAGCGTGTGGTATATTACGCTTTAAGGTCCCCAAGGGAAATTTTTCTTGTTCTTCTTATCGACACTAGCGACACTTATCTTACCGTCCGCCAGATAGCGGACACATAGCGGAAAATATCGGAAACATCAAAAATTTCCCTTGGGGACCTGAAAGCGTAATGTACCCATTATACAATCCGCTTTTTTTTGTAGCATTATGTTATGTGTAGGTACTGTTCAATTAGAAAAGCCAAAGGACTTACGGTCTGTGGCGGCTTTAACACTGTGTGACCGTTTTCTACCGACATTGCCACCATGTCTGGCATCCGAAAATCATAGACGAAAACGGTGTCGAATGCTGTGGACACATGTGACTCCTAGGCACGTTGATGAACGCAGGATGGCGTAGATCGTGCATACAGAAATTACTGTATTCTATAATTCAAATGCCATTTAAGCCCGTTTCAATCGCTGAGATGGAAGCAGATATCGCGAATAAAACAAATTGGAAGTCGTCTTTGATATTCATTTTTATCTACTGGAAAAAAAGGTAAATAGGACATCGTGCTTTTACTTTTTGGGACATTTTCACTCAATATTTTTCAAAACGCAATATGGATGATAGAAGTCTCAGTTACTTTACATTCTAAAAAGTTAAGAAATGCGTTTTAGATTAGTATTTTTGTCACATTATGGCTTTGCAAACACAAACATGGTTATTATGAGAGACTCTAAAATTATCCTTTTATACGCGTAAGATTGGCATACCTGGTTATATGCGAAAACGCATTTAGGTGTAGTATTTGAAAAGGGGGGGGGGGGGGGGGGTTGTGAAAAATTAACGGATATCGAATGTCCTCGACGTCTCCTTTCATATGATATCGCACATGCCCGTTCCGTGTGGACGATATTTTTATGTCCTTTTTGGTCCGTTATTCAAATAAAAATTAATTGTTAACCTAGCTTAATATTTCGCACCCAAAAGATTATAAAACAAAAAAATGGCCTTTGATTATTTTTTTCTATCGGAAATTTTAAAAGAATTTCACTATTTAAAATTCTGTATAAAAGTCTCCTTTTTATAACTTGGTAATAAATGATAACGGTAAAATAATGAGGTTATATCATTATTTAAATTATATGCAATAATGCCTACATCTTATAAAATTTCGAAACTTATAAATCTTAAATCTACTAAAAATTGTGTATTCGATACTACATTTTTTGTTTTCATACCGCTCCTTACCTCAACTCATGCAGACTTTTACGATTTGCGGTACTGATTTTGACTTCTAACTTAGTGAGTGAGACGTGTTGAAAATTTGGTTAAATTCGCTTTAGCGGTTAAAAGGATATTCATTCATAAATACACAAAATTTCAATTTCACATTGGATTTTGATGATTTGATGGCGAGCTTCAAGATCGATTTTCGGACCCATTTTTGGAATTTTGGCAACTGCTGTTTTCACCATCGGGAAGAGCACACTTTTTCCTGTGGAAATCATCAAAAAAGTGAAAATCGAAATTTTTCCACGATGGCCCCTTTTTAACTTTCCCGGTCACATATGATGATGATTCTCCTCAAATGACAATCTAAGAGTAAATCATATGTTTTTGATAAAGCAATACATATTTTCCAGGCTAGATTTCACCACCTACCCAGGAATGACTTATTTCATTCAATTCCCAAGAAAAAAAAAACATTCACCGCTTCGCTGAGGCCAAATTCCATCTTGGATAACAACACGTATAATAATAATTCCGACCAAGACCCTTCAAAATAAAAATCATACACCCAGATATATGAAAAGAAAAACCGAAAAATAGTAAAAAATGAAAATCGATTTCCTGTTCAAGAATTTCTTTTCATTCGAATGCACTCGGCTGTGAGAGGAGAGCTATATGTATAGTCTGGCTGAACACCTTAGCTTCGCCTTCAGCTTTAGTTGAGATGTTTCCTTTTCTTCTGTATACAGTCTTCTTTGGACTCATCCCGGTCAGCATCCGCCGAGGACGACTTATAGCCGGGGTTTCTTGCATCACCTCTTCGCTGAATTTTGCTATTATGACGAAGGCCAAATCACACTAGCCCTCCGGCCAAGTAGAAATTGCATTTTTTCTACTCTAGCGTCTCTCGCTCTCTTTTCCTATATTTATTCGGAAGGACCCGGTCGGATCGTTCCTTTTGTGATTTTTCTTAGTTGAGTGATTTTTCCCTCTTTTGCAAGAGTCAAATAGCTGATTGTATATGGTCCCGTATAGTCCGAAATATACGACAAGAGGATAGCGAACATACTCGTATAATAATACTTGCACGCGTATATCCTGTGAGAACACGGGGCAACGTCGTCGGCGGCGGCGATAGAACATGGGAAAAAACTATTTCAGCTACAAGATTGCTCCCTTGGGCATGTATCTGTGTGATTTATGGCGTTTAGTTTCGCTGCTGCCCGTCATATTTATTAGTTGTAGATGAGTGTAGTCGAGGTCCCGGATAGACTTTTTCTTCCATTTTTATTTTTTATTTATTTTTTCCGGCTCTGCTGTAAATTTGTTCACGCTATATTGTGTGTAGGTAGACGATGTCCGAAATGAGTTGGTTGAAAAATGTATGTTCCAATTTGTAGATACTTTACTGGAAATTCGTTGTGTCATAAATCATTGATTTGGAACTGAAAAATTTGTCGATTTTGGTAAATTTCAGATCGAAATCGATGTTTGGATTTATTTATAGACAACATTTATTTTTTGATTTCCGAATTCTTCCATCAGGTTTAGTAAACTTCTGAAAATTTTCTTATTTTTGTTCCTTCCCACACTCTACCTTTATGACTTCTTCATCAAACGTGAAGTTGAATTACTTTTAATTTAATTTTATTCTTCAAACATCAAAACCACAAAACAGTTTATTACCATGCAAAGGTCTTCGTCGTACCCGAAGACGTCGGTATAGACGGAGATATACCAATCTGCAGACAAATGATCATAATGGGAAGAAAGCTTAAAGTTGAAAACAAGATGATTTAAGCCCACATAAACATGAAACATATTACGCTTCTCCGTACGAGTAGTTTTCTCAGCCAAAAACACAAGGATATGATGACTTGTTCAGAGCGAAGGTTTGGGCGGCTGGGAATTTATGGTGAAAACAATTTCTCTTTTATGGCCGTCGAAAGAGATATGAAAATTGAGAGACATTGGGTGAGGTTATAAAACACAACGTTGCGCAACGTTTCGCGCAACGTTTCAAATCAACCGGCCGTTACGGATCAGAAACTTCTCCCTACAAACAGATCCTCTAAGCGCCCCCTTGCGAGGCATAGCTTGATTGATTGGCAGAAATTTACAATCTGCCGTCGAACCGTGCATTTCCGCCCTCATTTATTTATTAAACTATTTATAATCAAAATAAAATGTATTTGCATCTCGTTTAAAACTGGAAATTTTAATTTTCGAGCAAAACGTATCAGCTGTGATGTGTCAATTGTCACATTTGTCACTTTCCGAGAGATGGCGATGGGAACACCAAGTCTGATCCGGATCTATGCGTTTACAGAACACAATAGGAAACGTTTCGGAAAACGCGAAACGTTACGCGAACGTTGTGTTTTATAACCTCACCCATGATGTTGGCGAACTTGAAGCTGGGAAAGCTGAACATTTAAGGACGAACATGATTAAGTTTAGCACGACCACATTTTTAAGAGGGATATGAATATGAAATTAAGGAGTTAATTTATTGTATGTGTATGTATAGTCATGAACAAATTAGATGGTATTAAAATTGCGGTAATGTTTCGAAAGGATTTCATCATTAAATATATGATTAAGATGAGATACTGTTTAGTGTAAAAGTTACTGAGAGAGCAAAAAATACTTTCCTCTACACTTATTTTCCACCCGTCTTTCAGCTGATTCCAGGATTTGATTATGGAAGCGGTTGTAAGCGGCCGATGTAGAGGATTTTGGGACAACCATTTTGCTGGAAATGTCAGAGTCCTAGCCGCCTCCGTACGGAAGATACAGCCATTCAAAGATGTGACCCACGACCAATAAAATTCCATAAGGGGTAGTAAGGGCAATGGGGATCTATTTTCCCGAAATTTTTTATATATAGAGCGTTGGGGCGGGAGGACATGATTTTTATTTTTTTTTTCAAAAAATTGTCAGGCTCGATCGATTCAATTTATAATGGACAAAACGGAAGCAGCTGTTAAAATTTATAGCTATTTTGAAATTGTACTTATTGATGCCGAATCGAAACTTTAACCGCGCCTTTGTGGTTCCTTGATTCTGCGAATTTTAAAAAAATACCGGCGTACGGAAGGCTGCGCCCGCAATACGAGGGTTTTTTAGAATTTTGATGCATAGTGAATATTTTTTGTACATTTATTCTATAAGCAATAAATAAGAATTGTACACAGCATTAATGAAATGCTTCCTGTTGAAGGATGGAGCTTTGTGTTTTTGTATGATTGTATTTTCATAGTAGGCCATGAAATTAAATGACAATTGAAAAATAAAATCGTTCATTTTTCCTAGTGGTACGTCAAGCGCTTTTATGTTATGGTTTGGTTTTGTTATATTCCCGTGATCAAATTACGCGACTAATCATCGACACGTAGAATTTAGTTTATTTCACACGATCGTATATCGCGTCAAGTGTTTTCGGGGTGTTTGTGTCGTTTGCCGTGAGAAAACCCGTTCTAAAATATCGCGACACATTCTATGGTTTTTGGCGGCTGTTAAGGAGCTCCATCGTCTTCTTCGTCGTCGACCAATTTAGGTACACTTACAAAAATCGCGACGGAAACGAATAATTGTTTGTCATCTTTTGCGGTGACAAGAAGAAATCGATTGAAAAACGTTGAGCGTAGGTGAGTACACTGAGCTTGTAGTTGCTTGTATTGTGGTTATACTTATTGTGTGAGATCTGATTGATGGCGGACTAGGTTTTGCTGTGTGTACAGCACCGAAAATTACCTACAGGTATTCTAAGATTCAGTATTGAATGAGTGTTGTACGGAAAGGTTGTGGTTTCCCCCTTTCCGGAAAGTAATGATAGTTTGAGAGGTTGTGGTGTCCCCCTCTCAGTGAGATGTTTAGAGCCGTGTGGGCTTCACCTCGGAGTTGGTCCCCTCCGATTGAGTCGTTGAGAGGTTGTGGTCGTCCCGCTCTCAGCGTGGTGTTTGTAGAAAGGTTGTGGTGTCTCCCCTTTCTACTTGTGATAAACTCGAGAGGGGGTGGTGTTCCCCCTCTTTGCACAGAGTTTACGTTTTGGAGAGAGGTTGTGGTGTTTCCCCTCTCCATGTTGAGTTGACGTTCGTAGAAAGGTTGTGGTGTCTCCCCTTTCTACTTGTGATAAACTCGAGAGGGTGTGGTGTTCCCCCTCTTTGCACAGAGTTTACGTTTTGGAGAGGTTGTGGTGTTTCCCCTCTCCATGTTGAGTTGACGTTCGTAGAAAGGTTGTGGTGTCTCCCCTTTCTATTTGTGGTAAACTCGAGAGGTTGCGGTGTTCCCCTCTTTGCACAGAGTTTACGTGTTGAAGAGGTTGTGGTGTCTCCCCTCTTCGTGTTGTGTGTTTTAGAGGTTTTGGTGTTCCCCTCTCTGAAATGTGAGTAGAGGCGCGGTGCTCCGCTCCGGAGTTGATCCCCCTCTGTAATAGCTAGGAGGTTGTGGTTTCCCCTCCGCAGTCTACCATAGAATACCGAATGAGAATGTTTTCGCCATAAGTTGTGTGCCTTAGGTAGAAAGGCTTTACTTCTGGATATAGAAGAATGAGGATGGTAGTGAAGTGGGATTGAACCAAGGAGAAGCAGCCGAATCAACCGATACATCCATCCTGCGTCTACCTCGCATTGCCGTTTGAGTACCTGAGCCAGAATCAACCGATATAATGAAAAGCCGATGACCGATGCTGAGACGACGACGCCGACAAGTGGTTCTCCTTCACTCTCCTCTTCTTCCTGTTTGTTGGCCAGGCCAACATAGATATTTGAATTATAATTCGTTTACGTTTCAAATAACTTAGTGTCTTCAATGCATGTAACTGCAGGCTCATTGGTTGTCTTTTACTCATTACAGATGGTATCAGGCGGTATAGATCAGGTGAGTATCGTATTTTATGCATACAAATGTCCAGTACGCCATGTTCATTAAAAAAAAAAAATAATCATATATCAGTAAAGTTTTAGTCTCTTACACTGTAAATCTATTTTTGGATTCGCCTAAATAAACGCGTTCCACAATGAAAGGCGCTAGCCCTCAATTAGACCAATCCAAAAATAGATTTACTATTTACCCACTTTGTATAAAATCTACAAATCTACAGGTATTTTTCGATTCAAGATTTCTGATGGCCTTTTAACAAAAAGAAACTCAGGCAAACGTAAGGATTTCTTGGCTTTATATATGAACTGAAATATTAGCTGTAAATCTACTGTTACTGATTTTTTAATCAAGGAAAAACAACTTATAAGAAATGATTCCATTGAGTCCCCTGACATAAGAGCCCACGCAAGCTTTCCTATGAGTATTGAACAAGTATACTTTTGCAGCTATGCAGGGACACCCTGTTAACTTGGTCCTACAAACTTCAAAAATATTTGTGGCAAACACTATTACCATTCTAAGCATTTCCACCAAATTTCATGTTCAGTGTTTCATCAAGTTAAAAGATATGCATTGAAGAAATGCTTAAGAGGCTTCCCTTGCATTGTGAAAGGCCCTTACTAAATACTTAGCTGGCTATATTTCCGGTTTGGATACAGTTATTCGAATGAAAATTCGTAGACATATTCTCTATGTAATTTTATAAAAACCCTTAGCAGAAATTTCATATTTGGAAACCTAAGAGGGGTTGGGTACTATACCTCGACTACTAGAATCTCGACCAATAAAATCTCGACTTGAAATATCTCGACTATGTCACAATCTCGACTAATAAAAATATCGATTTTATAAAATCTCGACATTAAAAAAAATATTATATTTTCAAAGTCGGCGCCGACTTTGAAAATATAATATTTTCAATAATTATCAACGGTTTTGACGTAAATAATTTCATTTGCTACCTCGGTACGATGATGAGCTTTTAAACCCTCTGTTGGTAGTTTTGTTTACTACAATGATAAAACTACTACTACTCGAGTTACTATTATGGATTGAGAATATACTGATTAAATAATTTGATTGTTATTGCATTCGAATGCTAAATTGCGGGCATACATTCTTTTCAAAAGGCATATTAAGTTAGTGTTAAACCATCTCTTTGAAACACGTTTCGGAAAATGGAAATCGGGTATACCAATAAAAGACGCGAAAAACTTATTATGAATGGGTTCCATTATTTGCTGGAAAAACAACAAAGAGAGGTTTTTCGATGGTCCTGTCAATACAAAAAACAGTTTTACTGTAAAAGCCGCGTTAGTTCAGTTCTTGAAGGAGGACTTCATAACGCCTGCCGTCCACTACCTGCTTCGAGCGGCGCGGCGCTCCCGCGTTTAAAGCTTTTCCAAATTTTAATGGCGTAACCAGGCAAAATATGGCGTAACTATGCAAAATAAACAAAAATTCCATTCAATACAATGGAAAAGCTTTCTGAATATTGTGTGTGCTTATACCTTTTACTAGTAAAAGCTTTTTTCGCACATTTTGTGAAAGCTTTGCCGCTGGAGCGCCGCGCCGCTCAAGTTTACGCTTGCAGTGGACGAGAGCCCTAAAGGGGCTTTTTCTGAATCGAAAAAGGACTTCTTCTGGTCGAAGTTGTCAAAAGGGACCGCGATAATCTCCTCAATTTTGGTCGAATTCAAATTTAATTGAAAGTAATTTACCAAAAACACAAAATAACATTGAAGCTTGGCATAGACGCTTAAAATCAATTTCTGGTAAATCCAAGTTAAACTTTTATAAATTAATTGAACTTTTATCGAAAGAACATATTCTAGTAAAAACAAGAATAGAAAAAAATGTTAATGGGAGAAAAACCTAAACTTCTAAAGTTACAAAAAAAGAGGAATGAGAACATTAAAAATATATTACAAGAAAAACATGAACGCTCTAAATTTGATTTCTTAAAAGGACTGGCCCTTAATAATTTTTAATGAGCAAAAAACGACAAAATTGATTTGAACCGTAAAATCCAAGATTGAATAGAATGTTTTTAAATTTAAAAGCCACCTTATTGATTTTGCTTTTTAAAAATGTTTATTATAAAATTTGATTATTTACAATAAACTTTTTATGTTTTCGGATGCATTTCGACCTTAATGCAACACTTGGTTGACTTTGACTAGTTAGTATATACAGGGTGTCCGGAAACTGCCGCATAAACGCACCGGATTATGATTCCTCCGTTGATTTCCAGCAAAAAAGTTGTACGGAACATACCCCCTCAGCTTAACCCTTTAGCTGCCACAGGCATTTAAAGATTTTTGGAGAAAACATTTTCTTGCACGACTTAAACCCTAATATCTCCAAAGCTAGACCAGCTAGAATAGTGGAATGAAATGATTTTTACAGTCAGCACCTGTAAAATAAAACTAACCACCCTAAAATCGGATAAAAGGTTTGGTTTTTACAGAGCTTCAAAGTCAAATTTGAGTGATTTGACCCAAAAACAATTTTTTTTCCATCTCAATTTTCTCCAACTTCTGCCAAGGTGAGGTGCTTGTACGATTCTTTTAAAAATTGGC
This sequence comes from Microchrysa polita, assembly GCA_949715475.1. NCBI lineage: Eukaryota > Metazoa > Arthropoda > Insecta > Diptera > Stratiomyidae > Microchrysa > Microchrysa polita. The sequence goes on along the minus strand of OX454416.1, from coordinate 137,675,432 downwards.
GCATAGTCTTCCAATCATATCTTTCTTACATCATTTTGATCTAGCTCCATTATTTCTACGAAGAAAATCGCGACTTGGGCTGTCGAGATTTTAAAAGTCGACTTTTAGTACACCTCCCCCTAAGAGGGGCTACACACGAACAAATTGAAATTTTACAAATTTACTGTTATTTACTTTTCCTTAGAAAAAGTCAACAGTCTTAATATTTAACGTATATAAGGCCATACTGACCAATCTTTGTGCAAAGTTTCATATCGATCCCTATAACGGTTTAGAAAAACTGAGGTCGGAAAGGAAGTTTAACTTTAAACGCCAATAACTTTTTTACCGTTACTCGAAACTGGAAAATTTTAACTGATATGAGATGTACTCGTTTAGATCTTTGATTTAAATTGTTATCTTCTTCCTACCAACTTCTAAGGTATTTGTGCCAAAGACTGTAACCATCCTACAGATTCCTACCAAATTTCATGACAATTGGTTGAGCCGTTCGCGAGTTATTTAGTGAACAGACGGACAAACGGACGGACAAAATCGATTTCATAAGGGTTTTTTGAAAAAAAATTTCTAAAAAACCCTAAAAAATAGATAGTGGAACATCGGCTATGACTTTTATACGACCATGGCCACTCAGGGCTACATATTTTAAGCATATAACGGTAAATATTGTTTTTTTTTTTTTAAATTTGTGCGAGGGTTTGAAAATGCTTTGAGTCATTAAAGCACACTAAATGTGTTTAAGAGCCGCATGTGACTCCCGAGACACCCATTTGTCGACCGCTGATGTAGTGAATTAGGTTTCATTTTGTGGCATTGGGGATTTTTCTGTACATTCCCCAATGTTGTACGTGTGGACAGCTTACACTATTTGAATCTTGCAAAAATGTTAAAACCAACTTTTAATGTCGAAATTAAACCCTTATTATGTATAATGGTAAATTAAACTGACAAACGTGCAAAACTTGGTCCGTTACTTAGTCTCTCGAACGACATATTAAGGGCATGGCCAGAGTCAATAAATATCTACCAATTGCGTGTTTAAAGCGACAAAAAAACAAAACAAGCTCTACAAATGTAATAAAGTGGTTTCAACCTTGATTTCTTAAAGAAAAGGAAATGTTATTCACATGCATACATAGAATCGCTTTTAATTAAGATTCATTTTAAACCAGTTTTTTTTTTCAGTTCTGCGTATCTGAAACTAGAAGAAAACATCGGAAATGAAATGTACTCGACGTCCCCTTAGATATGATACCCAACATGCCTATCGTCGGTTAAAGCTAAAGTCGTGTCCTTTTTGTCCTTCTTTAACCTCTCCTCTTATTTATTGTCAAAATAATTTTGTGACCTCTATTACCCTACGGTTTCAAAAATAACCGAATTAGCCTATTAGGTGTGTTTTTTTGGTTATCCCGTATAGGTTTGGGTAACGAAACTCCATATAAAAAAAAATGCCAGCTGACCCACCTGTCATTTTTTTATATGAAGTTTCGTTACCCAAACCTACACGGGATGTAGTAAAAAACGAACCTATTGTTAACTTTTATCAACTTTGCAGATATGTCAGTTGAACATACGGTTAGGAAATATGGTTTTGATTATGACAGCAAAATTTTACTCGAAGTCCTATCTCGGGTTTGGACACAGAACTAATTTTAATCAACTCTGGGATTTGTTTGTAGGTCGTATCGGCTGTTAAACGGGATTCAGATTGAATTCAAAATTTTACGTAACCCGTAATGCATATTAAAGTTATTTGGGATCCACAAAAAGTTGATAAATTTAATGGCATACAATGTAGTAGGCGCGTTTCTTGATCGAGTTGAAACGAGTGGTTTTAGTAATTCCTGTCAGTAGTGTAAATCCTCTGTAATTGTAGTAAATTTGCCAAAGAAAACCGTTAAAAAGGCAATAAAATATTGTAAACGGGAGCTTCTTTTTATCTCTATTAAGGAACTTGGCAATTTCTCGACAAAAATATAGGTTAATTATATTTAAGCAGAATTGCAGATTTTTTTCCGTCAAATCGGCTTGCTCTAAAGGACTCGGCTTTTAATTTACTTTAACTCCTTCGAATCCTCGAATAAAACTCAGATAAAGGGCCATTCTGTTTTATGTTGTAAGACTTAAATAAATAACAGGCGCGACAATCCAGCATTGCACTAAGGCCGCAGGATGTGTTAGTGACATTCTATTTCCAAGATCTTATCTGCTTTTTTTGTTGAGGTAATGAGATCAGCATCACGCTCAGCAGTGTTATTTATCCCCATAAATGGGTACTCGTTTAACATCTGAGTGAGATCATAGTCCGTCACAAGCTCGTGAGTTCGAAAAACACCATGATCCACGGTGATGGTTGAATTACATCACCCGCGTCAGCATCGGCATCAGCATCGGCATTAGCAGAAAAATTTCAATTTAGAACACACGCATTTGCCTTTGATGACCCACAATAACAGCAGCAGCAGAAGCAGAAAAATGCTTCTGCCGATGCTTCTGCCGCTGCTGTTATTGTGGGTCATCAAAGGCAAATGCGTGTGTTCTAAATTGAAATTTTTCTGCTAATGCCGATGCCGATGCTGACGCGGGTGATGTAATTCAACCATGAGATTCGTACTCATGACCCTGTGCACCGAAGGTGTGCGCACTAACCGCTAGACCAGCCAGACTTCAAACTTGTAAGACTTGTTTACTGTAAAATATCAATGTAAGCGAGTGTCCATTTGCTATCTGACACTGGGTCACACCTTTGAACGGAGAAACAGCTAGGACTCTCAAATTTCCAACAAAATGTGCGCCACAACGTGCCTTACATCCGTTAATTCATTTCAAATATATCCGAGATTTTCGAAAAGATTACTCGTTTGCACTTTGTATCCTGTTCGATTTGTTTGGCCTTGAGTCTAATTTTTGAGGAAATATTTCGTTTTATGGAAAAGTGCGATAATAGGTGTGTTTTTTTTGGTAACGAAACTTCATATAAAAAAATTACAGGTAGGTCAGCTGGCATTTTTTTTTATATGGAGTTTCGTTACCCAAACCTACACGGGATAACCAAAAAACACACCTAATAACTCATTTGCACAAGTCTTACTATTTCCGGCGGAAGTGAACTTGAAGGACCGACCACATTTGGATTCTCAGCTGTTGCTTGACCTTCCATGGCACTGTCACCAGGATAAAATAGAAACTTTTTGAAAATAAAAAAAATTGTCTGCATTTTTCATAAACTCAAAAACCATACTATCATACACAGCCTCACAATTCTTCCTACCACTGCATTGTTTTCATTCTCTCTAGTTTCACTAGAAGACAATTTTGTTGTTGTTCGAAAGTTCCCACCCATTTAGATATGTACTTTTATGCAAGTCAAACTCGCTATTCTCCAAGGATCAGAATTCCATATACCACCACTATTCGCGCAGCGAACCCCTCGGACTGATGGGCTGAATAATTGAAAATAATGTGGTGGAAGTTTGGTTAGCAGTTTTCCATCAAAGTTTAACAACAGTCGCAATTCGCGACGATGATGTTGATGATGGTATACGCTACGTTAAGCTGACCAGACGTACAGCATTTTGCTGTATAGTACAGCATTTTGACCTGCCGTACAGCATTGGGTAATGTACAGCAAAATGTACAGCATTCCCCATGCCACACAATGAAACCTAATTCACTACATGATAAGGTCCTCGACGAAGCCTGCGATCAGTCTTGTCTGCTTTTTGGGTGTAATATTTGACCCATGCACTGTTTGGTATGATATTTAGCGAGATAATATGTTAGGCAATCGTTAATAATTTGGCAACCCTTCTTGATCTTTCTGAAATTCGGCTCAATTGTAGAACTACTTGACGCACACATTTTCTCTTAGTTACACGGTCCTACCAAACCGCGTTCGGAAGTTACGGCTGCCCAAATCGTAATTTTGATTTTTCTAATTGAAAATTGTCCATAACTCTGAAATTCGTGAATGAAAAAATTGTAAATTTAGAAAACTTTTAGAGCACCGTTCATATTTGGTGAAAATTGGCACCATTGTAGAGCTACTTGAGTTGACTCCAAGTTTCAAGGTCCTATTAATCCACGGGAGTTACAGCTGCCCAAATTACACATTTGAGTTTTCTAATCAAAAATTGTGCATAACTTGGAAATTATTGAGCGGAGTTTTGAAATTTGTCAGACTTGTGGAGCACTGCACTGTCCATATTTGGTCAACAAAAAGTTTCAGACGTCGAAAGATGCAATTTTAATTTATTTTTCCTATCGCAAAAGATGCATAAATCAGACACCGTACTCCATTCCCCTATCAACCTCTATACGAAAATGCATACTAAAGACAGGACACTTCCACAGCTCTGGAGGTTCTCCTCAGACTCCACTCCATAGCTGCATTGAAAATGAGCCTGGAAAGCCACTACCACAAGAATTATCTGTCCAATGAGGTACCAGTTAATCTATTGCAATAAACAAAGTGAAGCTTTTAAATAAGTAGGTTCCGGGGCCACATCTGACTCATAAATGTATAAATTTTCAGATGCCAGACTTAGTGGTAATGTGGGTGAACACCGGTCAGACAGTGAACCTGTTATTCGAAGTTGGGCGAACGACTCCTGAATGATACTCGGGAGCTTAATCCCGTCAGGCGACAACGAATCTAAGGAAGAACTGCGAATTTTATAGAATCACCTGAAAATTATAAGTAGGCAGAATACGCTCTACACATTGAAAGTTCGATCCTGGAAGGTTGTGGGTTGAACTTAAACTTGAAGTCGTCTTCGTCTGAAAAACCGAGTGCAAATGAAGAATCCTTCTCGCAATAGAGATGAATGCGGCAAAAATTGGCCTCAGTGACAGTGAGTGGTTTGTCTGCAGAAAAATAAAATTATGCAGAGCGAGGAAGCATCAGGACGTAAAAACGTTGAGGCCGCTCCTGTGATGTAATACCAAAAAATGGTCCGGCGAATGAGTGAACGAGATGGTTGTAATTTTATTCGGAAAAATCCTACATAACTGTATACCGGGTAGCATAATGCAGTATTGGTGAAGCAAGTTAGTCCATCATGTGTCGTAATGCCGCTCAATTGTATCACTATCCCACAATGCTAATTTTCGCTATAATGCAAAATTATCTTAGTAAATTCCACCTGATCTGTTCTTGTGGCAGTCGTACTATCTGAAAAACAACACTTGAAAGAAATCCAAATCTCATGTACGCCAGTATACGCTAGGAATTGTCAAAATTCCAGCTAAGGCAGTAAAAATGATGCAATTGAAATTCTGCCAAATGGGTTAATTCGGAAACTCTCCTGTGGATGGCCTATTGGTAGATATGTATTGTTACGAAAATTTCCCAATTAATAGCAAAGAAAGAACTAAATTTATATATTATAATTTAGTATAAAAAAGTATGTATGACCCTCCTTAGGTCATATCCCCCTTCTACGCCACTGAGGAGAACATTGCGACCTTTAGGGCTTCCTGTTTAATATCATGTTTTCGAGAATATTGGCTAATATTCTTTTTCAATTCTATTTGCGAAGACATCACTTATGAAAAGAAGGATAATAGGAGTTTATCTTATGGCATGCACCATGGTGGTAGCCTCGTGTTTCTCCAATTCGGCGTGAAAAACTAATTTCGCAAGTATGTGTACAGCATTGGGTCTGGTCACCTTACGTTACGTAGTATGAGCTATGAGGGCTGTACGAGTTTGGGCACAGTGCGGAGGTGATAATTGAGTTATCGGCTCGTACTATGCTATAGTATGCGAATCGCTCTTGCTCTATTTTCCATCCGCAATTAAAAGGGGCAGGTGAATGGTGAAAACGATGAACGATAAGGATGTCTTAAAACTTTACGTTTAAGGTATTCACTTAAATTAAGATCGACGTTAATGAACTTTTAACTGATTTGATCAAAATAAATGAATTGAGGTTGGAATATTATGATGATGGCGATAGAGTTGATTGTATTGCTATAGTGCGGTGCGGTATCGGAAATTTAATAAGAATCGGACGATGAGAAAGTTTTCAATATTTTAATTAATATTGATTTCTTACATTTAAACCAGTTAGCCCTCTCGGTGTTGTGTAATTATGAGAATGTTTTTATAAACTTTATCAAGTTAAGTAATTTGCAAATACATTAATAAAATCATTTTAAAATATTTGTCGTCCCGGCAACAATAATAATCTCTTAAAGTTATCCACTTTCAAATAAATAATACATACCTACTTCAAGACACAATAAAAAATCATGAAAACATTTTTCAAGGAATAAACGATCGATAGACTTTAGGACTGAAATTCGTCTCTCTTTTATATTCTTTACGTACTATCTATCCGAAAGAAAATCATTTCTAAATTGATATCGACCTAATGCGATAAAAGAAAATCCTATGAGTTGAGTATGTACAGAAGATGAAAATGTCGACGATGCCCGTATCAATTGATACACGTTCGATTCTATAGTTTGCTATTTTATGTTAGGTAGAGGTAGAGGTGTATGTACTCGTCTTTATGCGATATGTGAAAAGAAAACTTTATGTTTAAGAGAACTGCGTTACATGCTTTCATCCAGACGACGACATCAAATCACGATGCCGATTAAAGCGAGACCAGACTCGACAAAATAAAAGAAAGAATAAATCGGATTTTTACAAGAGCTTTTCCTTACAAGAAGGAATAGGAAAGGATCAAAATTCAATACGATATCTGTTGAAAAGAAATTGCGTTAATTTGAGACGTGAACTGATGGCTGGCTGGTGGATGTGAACATAGATTGGGACACTAATAGTGAGCCCAAAGAGTCTTGTTCCAATTCCAACGGATGAACAATATGGATAGCGACGAAAGCTGTGGTGTAATATGCCCCTGAAATTTTCAACCTCGCGAAACTGCTCGTGCTGCCTGAAAAAAAGACACGATTTCCCTTGGACATTTAGAACAGGGTTTCTATTCTTTTTATATTATGAAGGCACCAATTTAACCAGCTACGGTACCTTTCCTATAAGTTCCGTTATGTTAAGGGCTGGTTGTCCTTCATGATGTGTAAGCGGGAATCTCTTATAAAATACAGTTCAGTAAATACTTCAGTAAGTACTTTTGCTGCAATTGCTGCCCGCAACCCTCCCTGTTCGAGGGTCACAGAAACTTTTTTTACTTACTGTTGTATCAAACTCTAAAAAAAGTGTTGTTTGAAAGCGTAAAAATGCGAGTTTGTTTTCTAGGATGCCACAACTATTTTCGCTTTTTGTTGATGGTCTTTATTAGCAATATTCAGTCTTCATTAAATCGAAATATTTCAGTCTTGGGAACTCGGGTATTCTGAGAAAGGAAACTAGAGACTGTTATTCGCAACCTGCAGCTGAAGACTGAACATATTGGTTTAGTTTTCATGCCTTGGATATCCGGGAATGGAATACCCACGTAAGAGTGTCATTACAGCATAATCAGATTCAATGCAAACTCTCGCTTCGCTTATAGGGAATTCACACTATGGACAGGATTTATTAATCCTGCCTTTCGCTGACCGTTTTACCTTATTGTACAACAATTCGATTGATACAATTGCATCTACGATACACTTTGAATTTAGTGATATGCGATTCAATCTTGAAGGAAGATTTTCACTGGTTTAATTTAGACCAAATATAGGATTTATTTATAGTCTGTATCGGCCGACTCGTCGGTCGTTTTTTTTAACTCTGTACCAAAAAAAAAACGGGATATCGGTACTTTAGAATATCGGTTCCGGTACCAAGTGAACACCGGTTTTGTACCGGAACCGGTTTTTTTGGAACAGGCTTAAACAGCTTTTGTCTGCTAGGGAGTATATATAGTAAACGGTAAACCACTCAAATTTATAACCACGCCTCTGCCTGAGTTTCACATTTTTGTAACCTTTTGCAACGAATAAATTTCGCATGTCAAAGGCTCGCTTAGCAATGGCCAGTGTCTTTAGAGATGCGAAGGCTTGTTCCAAAAACCGGGATCCCGGTACAAAACCGGTGTTCAAACAGTATCGGACCCGATATTCTAAAGTACCGATCCTAACCGACGAGTCGGTTTTCTGGTACCGAGTTAAAAACCGACCGGCGAGTCGGTTTTTCGGTACCTAATTAAAAAGAATCGACGAGTCTGTTTTTTTAGTACCGAGATAATTAGAACCGACGAGTCGGTTTTTTGGTACCGATTCACTTCAACCATGAGCCGATTTTTTGGTACCGGGTTAAAACCGACCGAACGAGTCGTTTTTTTTTCACCGAGTTAAAATCTTTGTACCGAGTTATAACCGACCGACGAGTTGATTTTTTGGTTCCGAGTTAAAACTGACGATGACGGACATGTCGGTTTTTCAGTACCGGGTGAAGCCCGTTCACACTGCGGCCGTTGAGACTGCTGCGACGTCGGGTTGTTCGATAAGTAACTTTTCCATTCCGAATAAGCGTACTTTTTCAGCAGCTGTAATGTGCATTGCTGCCGATGAAATCGTCTACATGGGCGGATATGATTTTTCTTTGGATCGGCTTCGAAGTGGCATGGTGTATTGTACCTATGTACAGTCCCCGCAGGGGGGTCTGTGTCCGTGTGACACTCAGCTCGGAAAGCTGCTTGTAGTCGGACAGAGATCTTTGGTGAGTTGTGACACCACGGACCTAACAGCGCAAGGGGGCCCCTGGTACAGTTGATACGCCATGGCGAGGATCTGTACAAAGACCATTCGGGCGCTAACGGTCCCGTGCTCCTGAGTTATGCACGGGTGGCTCTTGGCGTGCCTACCTCCCCCCATAGATTGCGGGAGGGAAGCACTAAAGGCCTAGCACGATTTTGATGTCCTCTGGTGGGGGGGTGCATCATACAGAAGTCGTGTGAGCTTCGGAGGTGACGGCCCCGCATGACCCGAGTCCAGAAGGGGCTAGCTAGGGAGAACGGCCTTGGTGGAAAATGCCTACGCGCCTATATCTAGCTAGTTTGTGGATTGATGACCACACTGCCTGAGTCGCATTGCTGACTAGTAAACTGAAGGGGCCGCCTGGATGTGAAAAGCAGCGCTACGTTGCCTGCACAGGCGCGTAGTCACAGGTCCAACGAGCCTGGGGTGTGCATGCCCGACGTAAGGCTTAACCAATAGGGGGGCGAAGGAGGATCACACCTGCTATGGAGAAGTCCATAGCGAATAGTGTACTACGGGGATGGGTGTGCCCAGGGGACCATGGTCCTTGCCCATCAAGGTGTTGGACTCGTAGTGGCTGGAGGTTGTTACCCAAGTCATCCAGCTAGTGATGCAATCCCGGGGTTGGATTCCGGATGGTGTGTGCATGCGCCTGATGGAGAAATCTCCGTCTGACAACAACACCTTGTCAGTAAAAAGCGGAAGGTCCAAACATTTTAGCGGGACCGGGAGATAAAGGCCGAAAGGCTAGGTGCTCCCCTGACGGTATACCTGTAGATGGTTAGCTTGTACCTATGTACAGTGGCGTAGATAGCTTTTCGTAGAGGAGGGGGATCATTTTGCTAGATTACTTATACATTTACGAATATCAAATGTTGCATTTCAGAACTACAATTTCCGTATTTATTACACTTCAAATTAGCAGTTTTGCCAGACAAAAACTGAGTCCTGAAAATATTGCATCGATTATTTTGGCTTTTTTACTACGGTGAGTGAAATCACAAGTATTCCAATTATTATCGTACAAATTTTCGCTATTGTGATTGGAGTATCAAAGCTTTATACTGGGTTAAATCAGTGGTTCCCAAACTTTTCGGAGTTACGGAACACCTAGCATCGCTGCTTTTCTGGCCATAACACCTCAAAACAGAGATAAAAATAAATCATTCAGTTATATGTCCAGAAAATGGAAATTGTGAAGTCGAGAGCTCGTTGGCAATCCCAGTATTTGTGGATAAAGTACTCAACTCAGAAATTCGTGAGTAGATATTTCTGAAATTTTCATTAACTAGCAGGACACCGTAGCAGCTATATGTATTTGCTATAAATTTCAAGGCCCTAGCTATCAGCCATGGCATTCGCAAAAATGTGTGTTGAAGTCAAAATTTGGACTGTTAAAGTTTCGTTAAAGAAAATAGGAGAAAAGTTTTGATTAACACAAATTTAATCCTGTTAATTTATTTGCGCCTTAATTGTAATCCCAAAAACCTCGTCACAAACACTATGGACATGCTTTATTTTCTAGTACACACTACTTCCGTTTCCATTTCATATAATAGAAAGTTGTAAAAGAAAATCGATCGAGTCTCTGATCCTGGTCAAATATTTTACAGTCAAGTTGTTTTCCAGTACAGTGTCAGACTAAGCTTCGGAATTTTGAAACTTAGAGGGGATTCACATTATGGACAGGATTTACTAAAACCACTAAATTAATCGAGTCAACACCCGCCTACTAGATTAAATCGTGTGTCATTAAATTCAAAATGCATCGTAGAATGTTCTTGTACCTTACAAACATTTTTTCGTATGGATTGTTTACTTTTTGTTGTCCAAAAGCTCTTTCTACATTTTTCTTACTTTTGGATATCTTCGCCGCGAAACCCCTGAGAGATCTTCACGGAACCCTAGGGTACCGCGGAACTCCGTTTGTTTGTTAATTTATTTTCGAATCACTGCCTGCATATAGTCTTATTATTTCAATTTTGAACATTTCTAAAAAAAAAAAAGTTTTAAGATTTAGCCAAAAATAATCCTGGTTATAGTTTTGAAAGTACTTCGTATTAAATTCAATAAAATTGCGAACAACTAGAGAAAATCAAGAGTTGCTTTGCCCTGCTATATCCGATAAAACCTTTCGTCAAATTTTAACTTTAAAAAAAAAGGTTGTTCAAAAATTGGAAGCAGTTTTCCAGCATTTTCTCTTCATTCACATTAGCTTCCGACTCTCGTGACGAAATCTTTTTAATATTATGTACTGAATATTTCTCCATTAGAAATTGCGCTTCTGTTGAAGAGCACTCCGTGTTCCACATTATTTTTAAATTTTTGAACCAAATATTAAGATTTTCCCGCAACAAACTTTCAATCAGTGCTTACATTTAATTTTTCTAGCGGCACTTCTAGATTACTTCAGTAGGGCTTGCTGTGCGAAACTCCAGATCCAATGTAACAAAGTAAATGAACGTAAAGCCATGCGCTGTAGTGTTTCTATTCTATCGATACGCTTCTATTATACAATTGAAATTTGAGGAAGTGCTAAATTTTGTATTGCAGTTCTGAAAATGGTTTCACATTTTTAGGAAACAGTTCACACGTTAAATAATTCCAGCGAAAAGTTTACTTTTGCTAATTAAATACTAACAAATGTGTAACCGAGAGGAGGGGATTTATCCCCTTGATCCCCCCTTTATCTACGCCACTGCCTATGTATGATCATATAAATGGAGTGGTTGGTTTCGTGCTGTTTGATGCTGATAGGGAGATTGAGATATCGTTATGAGAGGCATGATTTCGACAGCACAAGTATTTGCAATAAATTATTGAAGGTAGAGGTAGACACGTCAGTTGTAGAAACATACGGTGCAGAGAAAACCGGAGTACCATTTTGGGGCGGGCAGCCACGAAATTTTTTTCTTGTTTTTTAACCTAAAATTTAGAATCAGCGACCCAAATGTACCTTAGTGTTTCTGCCACGCCGATTCCCCGAGAAAACAGTGGTACAATTCCGGGGCGGGCAACCCCAACATATTTTTTGCTGGTTTTTGTTATCAAATTCGGAATCAACGACCCAAATTTACCTTAGTGTTTCTGCCACGCCGATTGGACGAGTATTTCCCCGAGAAAACAGGGGTACAATTCTGGGGCGGGCAACCCCAACAAAAACTGTTCTTGTTTTCGACCTCAAATTTGGAATCAGTAACCCAACATTCTTTTAATGTTTCTTGACACGCCGATTGGACGACTATTTCCCCGAGAAAACAGGGGTACCATTTCGGGGCGGGCAACCCCAAAATTTTATTTCTTGTTTTTGACATTAAATTCGGAATCAGCGACCCTTAGTGTTTCTACCACGCCGATTGGACGAGTATTTCCCCGAGAAAACAGGGGTACAATTCTGGGGCTGGCAGTCCCAACAAAATCTGTTCTTGTTTTCGACCTCAAATTTGGAATCAGTAACCCAAAATTCTTTTAAGTTTGGTCATTTCGTTCTCAATAGCGTCCATTCTTCCCACTAGTGTGTTGACAATCATAGTAAGAGATTTCATCTGGGCTTTTGCATCCGTACAATCAGTGCAGGTAAACATCGCTTTCTTACTATTCGATTTCAGAGCACTAATAGCAGTGCGCGACAAACGACAAACCTGAACATAATGGATGCTGAGGCTGTATAACTCTCAAATTTAAATTCAATCTTATTCAGTCAATAATTATATGAATCGCTAATTGCATAAAGGGGACATGTCCATGAAAGTTAATTTTACAGGAGGAATAAAAAACTAATTTCTGCCGTTCTTAGTTCATGAATCACCATGAAGAACAAGTATAGGATGCAGATGCGCCTCAACTATATTTTTATAAGGAATCACTTTTATATATTTATACAAAGTCAGTAATCCACTTATAATTATACTCAATATCGAATAAAATAAAAATGGGAGTTAAACCAAATCAAAAAAGTTTTGAAGCGCGCTAAAATTTGGGTACCATTCTTAATAGGTCCGCTTTATTGGGTCAGAACAGGATACATATAGAACAGCATATAACTTCCATGATGAGAGAAATCGATTGTGCGATGTCCGTCTGTCTGTCTGTCTATTTGTCCGTCTGTTTCAATACAAACTAGTCCCTCAGTTTTGAAGCTATCGGGCTAAAATTTTGTATACTAGTTTCTTTCAAGTGTACGCTGTATATATGTCGGAACGAATGGAATCGGACCATGGCGTCATGGGGCTGCCATGGTAACCCAAAATCGAAAATTAGGTTCTTCTAAGAAAAATTTTTTTCCTTATGAACCAAATTTTACCCAAATGTGTTTCTAGTAAAGCCCCAAAACATATCTAGGTACAGATGAAATCGAAACAGTACGTCATAGGGCTGTCATACAAACCAACCTCTGAAAATTAGGTTCTTCTAAGAAATTTTTTTTTTCTTTTTGAATCTTAACTAAAATTCATCCCAGTGTTCTTCGATTAGCCTTAACGCATCTAGGAACATATGGAATCCGAACACGTCACGAACACGAAAATAAAAATTGTTAACACAAAAGAAGCTTAAGTTTCATTCAAATGTGCCAGGTATTCAAATTTCGGCCGCGCCCGATATTAGCCTCAATCTCGTTTTTTATGTTGAAGTCAAGGCTTTAGGGGACAACCCTTTAATGCAGGCATTGCCTTGGCGGGAGGGAAATTAGGGTAAGGAATCGAGAGGGGGATAACACAAACATCTATGGTCACAGTGAGATTCGAACCCACGCATGAAAACGTATGGCAAATTTAATCTAGTCTAGACCATAGGAAATCTCAAGATATGGGAAATGTGCAATTCAGTGAATTATGGAAATTCCGGATTTTCGAGACCCGGATTATTGCGGTCCTTTACTTTATTTTTGTTTTTATTATTTTATGTGTTATATTCCATATTTTATATCTTACATTCTGTACCCTAGACAGTATCATTTCAAGTTTCTGAGTTCTACGGATTCATGATACAGAGAGGTGTGAAAATTCGTAGGTACTTGCTTGATTCGTCCGGTAATCTTACACTTATTCGCTATTAGTCATTTTTTTCTTTGGCGAGCAAGAAGCTCTCACGTCCTATTGCATTATATTTTTGAAATTAGCTCCAGTGAGGGGTAAATACAAACCTCCAACTTCCAATGCTTCACATTCAATTAGAGTAAAATCCAAAATATAGTAGTATCATGTAATTATCGAGTAAAAGTTTGCACTTACCGTCCAACGTATATATTAAGTTACAAATAACCTCTCAATTACACCATATCCACTTTCCCAACACAACTTCGTGGTGTAACACATATAAACAACACTTTTCAAGTGTGTTAAAAGTCATGTCCATCTGCCACGACCCCACTTCACATAAATTTTATGAGGGCTTGCACAAACATTAAGGATTAAGCGATCATGTGTTTAAAAAGCCAATTGTACGGTATGAACGATACGGTTAAGTTTCACATTCAGCAAAACAATAATACACGCCGCTGACGTCGTCGCTTCGTCCTCGACGAGGACGAATACTAGTATCTCTACACCTGTGCGCTAAAAGCATTCGAACACTATCATTATTTGCACAAACATCTGCTTGAACCCCGGTCGGGTGTGCTAACAGACGAGACGAGATAGCAAAAAAAAAAAAATAAAATAAAAAGGACCCCAGGATTTCGATCCGACTTTACTCGTATTTCTATTGCACTTGTGCCTCGCTCTATTATGGCCATTTGACGCCAAAGTTTTCTCACAACAACGATAAAGGTGTGCAAGCAATTGTTCGATAAATGGCTGTTCATTTTGAAACGATGCAATTCCCACGAGTGGAACAAAAGGGTATACTTACAGGTTACAGCCATTTATTGTTGCAACAAATAAAGTTATTGATGCACGTAGTGGTATCATTACAGGAGTGGTATCTCTTATTAAGATGTTCAAAAGATTATACATTTTGTACAAAAGTTTTGAAAGTTCTTCCTTAAAGAAAAGGAAAAAAAAATATCAACATTGTAAATGAAAATATGACAAGGATACATTTTGTTTGCGTGCGTTTGTTTCTGTATGAACAAATTGTGCGGTCCTTCAAATTTCAACATTCCCGGTCAGAATGCCTATAATATATCAAGCTTTAAAAGGACTTTTGAAATAATGCTCGCTGAAGTGTTAATCTTGTTAAGTGTTATCTACAACAAGGCCGGTGTTTGTGTTATTAGTTACATGACACAATATGCCAACTGACCCGAAAATACCCAAGAAATGTTTACTAAGAAGTTGTAAATTAGTTTTCATTGTTTATGGGCCTGAGATTCTTTAAAGGATTCCTTCTAAGAAGTTTATTGGGCCGCCAGATTACGAGTTTTATTGATGTCGATGGAATATCGAAAGTCGTAACGGGGATATTTGAAGCTTTAAATGAAATTTATTGCTTAAATGTTTGACGTTAATCATGAAATAATGGAGACTGATAATATAGTCAGAAGGATTTTCAGATTGTACAGTTTCAAATCATATAAATATAGAAAAGGATTTACTCAGCATAATTGCGTTATCTGGCAAATATTTAAACCTTTTAAATATTAATATAACGCCTACCTAATTCAAACAAAACTGGTCTACATCATATCTGCACACATAATGTCACATTGTGTCCACTATGTGTGCTAAAACACCTCCTTGAACACATGTGATTTCCTTCCTTGAGCACGCCCCATATAACCATAATTATTCTCAGCGGAAATCAATTAACAATCGACATGTTCCGGTCTCTCTACAATGGGAATATAAATCAATTACTATCACCTGCTTGTTCACAGTACCTACTAATAAGTAGATGATGGTTCTCCAATCGCCCACTTATTAGTCTAGTAATAACATACGCACGTACTACACACAATGTTTAAGGAGGTGGTCTGGTTTCACTAGTGCTAACAGGCTACGGTGGGTCGAGTTTTAGTTGGGCTATTTCACAGTTGTTGCTCAAGTGGGCAAAAGATGAAGTGGATAGTAATTGCTTCATTTGATTTTTTAATTAGTACACACGATAAAGTTCCAATTAAAAAAAACGTGAGTTTCCACAATTTACTTTTAATTTATTAAAACAATTAATGTAAATTGCTTTTAATTGATTTTCCTTCCCGTGGCATTTTTAATTGAATTGTTATGTGGCGGTGATCGTTGCTACTTGGAATTGGCACAAGTGGTGGATTTATCAGTAGGTTAAGAAGGCTGGAGCTTAAGGCCAAGGACATGTGAACGGGGGAGGGTTAGCAAAAGCGGCAGTCGCCCATAGCGTCGTCTCTCAGGGAGTGCCGAAATGGACCAATGAAGCTACATGTTCTAGTTCATTGGTTCCCAACCTTTTTGGCTCTGCGACGCCTCCTAAGCAGCAAAAGTTCACAAATGGGTAACTCGCGTCTCGCGACTCTCTACGATTATATTTTAAATTTTGCACACATATTCCACTGCATTGGATTTCGAAGTAGGCCTAGCCACGAGTCTGCATATCATATGGTAGTATAGGCAATAGGGCATGTCCCTAAGCAGTAACGAAGGCCAAAGAAGCTTATTGATACAAACGAAATACTTTTAACATCCAGAGTCTGTACTACGTTAAAACGGCAGGCCTATATACTTGCCTCCGATTAGCAGGACTGTAAAGAGGGTGGGTGGAACGGGGTGATTCCCCCGTGATTTCTAAATTCAATCTGCCGTCGCCTTCCGAAAGTGCACGCATGATTTTATAAATAAACATTTAATGAAATTTCTACTTTTTCATCAATTACAAGACAACACATACTTTGAGAACAACTTTAGTGTGCCGAAAATATCGTTGATTTTCAAGGCGAGGGGAGAACTTCTCCCATTGAATTATTATTAATTTGATTAAAAATATATTTATTTCTTTTATTTATTTTTAATTTATTACTTTAATTATTTTATTTCATTTATTAGTGCTTTAACTTTAACTAGTAGTATTTTTCGTTGCCACTTTTTAAGATTTATTTTAACGTTTTGGGAGCTCAGGGTGACAAAGTTCACGCAACTCCAGATTCTGCATGTTTATCTACCCTGAGCCCCTATTACGTATTCCATGTTAGAAACTTTCGTTAATTATTCGTTTCCGATATTTCAGAGCGATGTCGCAAAATTTATAGAGACTTTCCAAATTACTCCCATTCAGTAACACGTTGACTTCGGCGGTAATTAATGCGTCTTTCCCAAAGCAAGACCTTCTAACCTCCTTCAACACCGGGCAAATGCCTATAAAGTGTCTAATATCCTCCCTTGTTCTGAGGTTACACAAATTGCATAGTATCGGTAGATCGGTTCTATGTGGTATAAAGTTTAAGGGAAGTAACTCGCCCCTGGCTCTGAATATAGTTGATATTTTCTCGATTGGAAATTCGTTTCGAAAATAAGAGTTCTCCGTAAGACTATGATTCAATTCAACGTAACTTTGTCGGTGCTGCGATGACTTAGCCCTATCCGCTGTTAATTCCGCTTCAGATCGTCGTACATCACTTAGCAATCTTTGTAAAATATAGCTGCTCGTTGAAGTTCCATTCCAGTTAAACTCAATTCCGGCTTCTTCTCCAAGCTCCCTTAGATCCGCATAAAGAAGTGTTGCTGTTCCAACTGCAAATCGTAGTATTTTCTTCGGCAGTCTTTCATCCTCCATGTTTGCTACTTTCGTTAAGTAACTGATATGTGTGCTCAACGTATCAATGGCTGAATTCAAATTGTAAGAAAACGACCGGACGGGTAAACTTGGACGACAAGAACCATCGTATGATCATTTCACACTATCCGATCGAAACACGGACCGGCGAACAATAATCACACAGCAAGTATGTATAAATGTTGCCATGCACGCTCCAAAGTTAGTGTACAATGAAGTGACGAGTCGACAAGATTAAAATGCAAGTAAAACACGCGCTAATTGTCTTTGCAGAACGCCTGAACTATTGGTAGGTGCAATCGTCTTATCGATCATACGAAAGATCTTACGAAAGAAAAACAATCGTGTCACGATTTTTTTCTTTCGTAAGACGCGTTCTTACAATGTGAAATGGACAATGCTTGTCTGCTGGCCACTACAAAAGCTCTCTTGTCTTGCAAGTTTACCCGTCCGGTTTCGTCTTACAATCTGAAATCAGCCAATGAATATGGAATTAATGCCGGTCTCTTGCATCAACATATAATTAGGTGTAGTCGTTGGTAGATGAAATCTAGGGTCGGGGAGAATAAGTGGATAAGTCGAAAAGTATAACTTTTCAGGACATCATTTTTAATGGTTGCCGTGCTATATTGGCCGAATGCGTCAACTCGAAAAAACTTTTCTGACTGTTATATGTCCTCTGCAGTGTCAGGATTTGATCTGCGGAATTTCATTTGAATACTTTCATCCAAACCGGAAGTATGGACATTTAACCCTTCAATACTCGATCGGAATTTATAACAATAAAAGTCGTGCGAAGTATATTTTTTTTATCGACCATACCACTATTTCGGATTAAAATTTTTTAAATAGTTTGTTCGATGAGGTATATTTTTTTTAATTATTTGTGGGCTTGCGCACGGTTTTCGTCCACGCAGTTAGGGCAAATAAAGAGAAATCATTGTTAAGGTAATTTTGAGATAATATGGATTTCATAATAGATCAAGTTGAACGCTGTATAACAAATCTGGCCTGTGCACTGGGACAATCAGTTATCGATAACTCTCTGCAAGTTTTTTGTTTTAATTAATATTTTTACCTAAATTTTTGGAAGATAGATAGAAACTTATTAGAAGCCATAAACTGAAAACTTCCTGGGAGACGTATTTAAAATCCGAAGGAGCGATATTTGTTTTTTTTCTGATGCGTCCAGATAAAATCTTGTTAACTTTATTATTTATTTATATCGGGTCATCCATATGTAAAGCTCCATTCTGTTTTAGTAAAATAAACCGCTAGTGTACTGTTTTATAACTACAATTCTATGTAATTTAGAATTTGAAAGCAATATCCTGCAGACATAGCTGATATCGGTTTAAATATGATATAGTTAATTGCAGCTGGAGCTGTGGTCTTAAGGTGGTAAATGAATTGTCTACGGTAATTTGGCTTTTAAAAATTTTAACGATTGTCCAAGTTCCGTTTGTCCCGTCGAATAAGTGGGTGAGTTAAATATTTTCAAAATTAAACTCTGCCACTTATATACTGCGACGGTAGATCATTTTGGCAACTTAGGGCACCAGTACAGTCATATTTGGTCATATTTCTATTATAATATGTTTAAGCCTACTTGATTTCGCTTACTGCGAGTCTAAAAATTTATACTGAATGAATCGAGTAGGCTTAGGCATAATGACATACAGATTATAATATAAATATGACTGTGTAATGGATACCTTATTCGCTAAAACAACAGAATTACGTATTCTATGAATTTTTAAAAGCTAATGCCTTTTA
Organism: Microchrysa polita; assembly: GCA_949715475.1. Classification (NCBI taxonomy): domain Eukaryota; kingdom Metazoa; phylum Arthropoda; class Insecta; order Diptera; family Stratiomyidae; genus Microchrysa; species Microchrysa polita. Next base: position 137,656,298 of record OX454416.1, on the reverse strand, counting down.
GGGGCGGTTCAGACTATCGACAAGATGTGCTAAATCCTGGATTTAGTTGACCGTTGTACCATAGTGTACGGCAATAATGCAAGTACATTCTACGATGCAATTTGAATTTAATGACATACGATTTAATCTAGTAGGCGGGTTTCGACTCGATTAATTTAGTGGTTTTAGTAAATCCTGTCCATAGTGTGAATCCCCTCTAACACATACAATAGGCAAATCATGATTCGTCAAAATACGGATTCGTTGCAATCACAATTAGCGACACACTCCTATAAATTTTACAGTAATTCGAATTGTCAGTACAAAAATTAAGTGAACTAATCGAAAACCATTTCATCTGGAGAAAGGTTTTCACGAACAAACCGATTCCGCTTTCTCCTTATTTTACAGCCTTTATATACATCATCATCAGATTTATCTAATGTAATGTATAAGTACAAACAATATACTTTGTTTCACACTCAGAAATATGCGCTTCTGTTCACGTAAAATGCTACAATGGCTATTTTTTTAAGGCAGGTTTGCTGACCCATACTCGTAAAACAATCGAGGATAGCATTAAGGTTAATTTTCAAATTGTCAAATATATTGCCTTTTTTACACGAAACCCAAATTTTAAACACTTTTTCTTCATTATTTCATATATTTATTTGCAAACTAAAATTAACTTTTTTGTGCTTGGGAACTATGCTTAAAGAAAAAAATGTACTTGAGCTGAAATAGGAAAAATAATAACTGGAAGTAATTGAGATTGCATACATTTAGGCGAAATTTTGAAAAATTTTAAAAGTTTATTAAAACTCAATGCTGTGTGGATGTGATTTTGGGCTAGCATTTCTATGAAAATTACCCCGTAAAGTATATTAGCTGTTGAAAAAACACGGTCAATGAGTTCTGTGATATCCAGGCCCGGTTTCTGATAACTCTTATTCAGTACCTATCGGCTGGTTACTCTTATCGCATAGAGAAGACACACAAAATATTTAGAAAGCTTTTCCATTGAATTGAATGGAATTTTTGTTTATTTTGCATAATTCTGCCATATTTTTCTTGGTTACGCCATCATCTTAGATTGAAAAAATCATTGCACGGCTTCATACAACAGCGTAAATAAGCAAAAGATAACATAACTATGCAAAATAAACAAAAAAATCAACAACAATTCAATGTGTAAATAATAAATAAAGCTTTCTGAAAATTGTGTGTGTCTTCTCTATGCGATAAGACTAACCATTCGATAAGAGTTTTGAGTAATCAGGCCCCAGTTTTTAACGTTTAATCTATATTTTTTGCATTCGTTGAGGGTGATTTCCGATTTTAGGCCGAAATTGGCGCAACCCGAATGTAATTTATTCACAATTTCAATAATAAAACAAGTCAACTTATCTAATTATTCCCAGGCAATTGTTTCCCTACAAAACTGTACAAGTAGACTTAACCGGGTAAGCACATCAATGAGTGAGTTGTCTCAAAATGCACATTTCTGTAACTAAGAAAGCGTTGCGTTTTAAGCTTAAACACATCTGCATATTACGCAGAACTTTTGTAAGAGTAGTTTAATGCACTTAACTCATTTTCGATATAAGTCGACTTATCCACTTATTCGCCGTGGCCCTACAAATATTCGTTTAAGATAATACCTTTAAGAGCTTTTCAACTTGATATCTTCTAATATTTTGGCACCATATAGCATAATCGATCTAGATACCGCTTTAAATATTTCATATTTTGCATTATGAGTTACATATGTCCGGATTATTAAAAGTGTTTTTCTAGATTGCGCTTATCGCCCACTTTGCTTCTTTCAGTTTTTGTTCGAGGTGCTGTTCCATATTTAAATTGCATGTAATTAAGATGCCTAAATATTTATATGCCTGAACAACCTCAATTTCGGTTCCATTCAATGTCCATTTTTCACTTCGTGCCAATACAAAACGCTTTTTGAAAATCATAATCTTAGATTTTTCAAGGTTAACTGTTAGTTTCTATTGCGAGCAGTACCTTTCAATGTGGTCTATCATTTTTTGCAAACGTTCTTCGGAGTCGGCGAAAAATACCAAATCGTCTGCATAAAGCAAACCTTTCAGCAATACTCCAAAGGCCTCCGCTCCACCAGGCATATCCTCTAAAATATAATTTACATAGATAGCAAAAGCTTCCGGACTGAGCTTGCAGCCTTGGCGCACTCCGACTGTTGTTTCTAACGAATCCGACAGTTCTGTTCCGCTCCATATCGCTGCCTTTGTGCCGCCGTAGAGTTTTTCAAATGTCCTCCCAAACTTCCCGCAGGGGGGTCTGTGTCCGTGTGACACTCAGCTTGGAAGGCTGTTTGTAGTCGGACAGGGATCTTTGGTGACTTACGACACCACGGACCTAGTAGCGCAAGGGGGCCCCTGGTACAGCTGATACGCCATGGCGAGGATCTGTACAAAGACCATTCGGGCGTTAACGGTCCCGTGCTCCTGAGTTATGCACGGGTGGCTCTTGGCGTGCCTACCTCCCCCCATAGTTTGCGGGAGGGAAGCACTAAAGGCCTAGCACGATTTTGATGTCCCCTGGTGGGGGGGTGCATCATACGGAAGTCGTGTGAGCTTCGGAGGTGACGGCTCCGCATGACCCGAGTCAAGAAGGGGCTAGCTAGGGAGAACGGCCTTGGTGGAAAATGCCTACGCGCCTATATCTAGCTAGTTTGTGGATTGATGACCATACTGCCTGAGTCGCATTGCTGACTAGTAAACTGAAGGGGCCGCCTGGATGTGAAAAGCAGCGCTTCGTTGTCTGCACAGACGCGGAGTCACAGGTCCAACGAGCCTGGGGTGTGCATGCCCGAATTCGACGTAAGGCTTAACCAATAGGGGGCCGAAGGAGGATCACACCTGCTATGGAGAAGTCCATAGCGAATAGTGTACTACGGGGATGGGTGTGCCCAGGGGACCATGGTCCTTGCCCATCAAGGTGTTGGACTCGTAGTGGCTGGAGGTTGTTACCCAAGTCATCCAGCTAGTGATGCAATCCCGGGGTTGGATTCCGGATGGTGTGTGCATGCGCCTGATGGAGAAATCTCCGTCTGACAACAACACCTTGTCAGTAAAAAGCCGAAGGTCCGAACATTTTAGCGGGACCGGGAGATAAAGGCCGAAAGGCTAGGTGCTCCCCTGACGGTATACCTGTAGATGGTTAGCTTGTCCTCCCAAACTTTTCCGACATGCCACTATTGTAAAGTTTATAAAACAGCGCCTGTTGTAATAATTGGGAGATGATAAGTTTCTGATCCACCATGAAATCCGTACTGAGGGGAATCCAGTCCCCTCCGGCCAGGCATAGATCTATAACAGTATGTCCCATATGTCCGATGAACGTACATTCGCCATTCTTATCACCTTCCGAGCAGCCATTGAACACCTTTAGACCATAATAATTAATTAAGTCTATAATTTTGCGCCCGCAAACATTAATCGTGACATCTTTCGATACCCTTATGCAGTTTGCCATTTGGTTCGGCAACTGGCTGTTCCAAACCGATTCTGGCGTTTACATCGCCCATGATGAGAAGGTCGGTGTTATCTAATCTAGCTATGCTATTATCAACCAGTCTATTGTAATCGTTAGACCAATTATTACAATTCAAATATGTAGGCATTATTATCAAGCTCTTATTATTACTATTCATCCGCATTTCGATGTAGATCAATTCATCAATTGCTTTAAACGTGCAATTAATCTGATTCTACTTCAATTCCCTTTTATGCATAAAAGCATCCTCCACTTGCTCTCCCTCTTTCTCTCCTCTTCTCCGCAGGAATCCAATTTATTTTATAGTTTTGAAACTTTCGTTCATATAACTCAAATTCTTTAGCATTTTTGTAGGTACTATAGAAAAAACAAAATGCTCTATCAATTACATTGCATCCGAAACTGTTTTGGCTTTCAGAGAAATCTGATCTTCTTTACATTTTGAGTGTTGGAAACTAAAATTAGAAATATTGAAGCAAATTTGATACCAAGATACAAGTTTGATTTCTCGGTTCCCTAAAAAAGGTCAGATTTCTCTCAAATTCCCGTAGTTCAACCGGTAGTTCAACCCTTTGTAATTGATAGAGCAATTTGTTGTTGTTATATTTTGTTAGATTTTCAAAATCGGTTTAGAGTTACAGTGCAAAAAGAAAATCACAAAAAGTGTTGCATTTTTCGACAATCATTTCATTGCGTAGTCTGGCTGGTCTAGCGGTTAGTGCGCGCACCTTCGGTGCACAGGCTCATGAGTTCGAATCTCACCGTGTTCCATGGTGTTTTTCGAGCTCACGAGCTTGTGACGGACTATGATCTCACTCAGATGTTAAACGAGTACCCATTTATGGGGATAAATAACACTGCTGAGCGTGATGCTGATCTCATTACCTCAACAAAAAGCAGATAAGATCTTGGAAATAGGATGTCACTAACACATCCTGCGGCCTTAGTCCAATGCTGGATTGTCGCGCCTGTTATTTATTTTATTTCATTGCGTATATCTGTGAAAATAGTGACTGAAATTTTCCTAATAATTTTTTTCGTAGCGGACACTTTATGGACTATCATTAACTTTCCGGTTGACGTTGGCTTTGGGGACACCCTGTAAACATATTTAACAAAAACGAATATCTGTTTTTAATCTTAATGATTTGACGGGTTACGAAATGTATTAAAAGAAAATTAAAAAGCATTCTACCATAATTTAAACATTTTATTTTTTTTTAATAATTTTTAATTATTTTTAAGAAATCTTTATCTTTTAATTTTAGGAAATTTACTAGGACATGTCAATTTTATTCAACAAGCTTTTTAATGAACCTACTTCATTCATTATCGCGAAAAACATCTGCCAGACTGTTAAATTCATCCCTTTCGACATTAACTTCAGAATCCGATTATATAGGTATAGTATTAATTGCGTCCAAATTCTCCTTTACCCTCATATTGACGAATCATCTATACAATCCTCGACACGAAATTCCTTGTCCTTAAATTCCAATATATGTACATATATATTTACAAACTTTTCTGCCTTTGTACAACAAAGAAACGCACTGTTGGCACGTCTGGATAGTAGCAAAAGATAAGAAAGGACTTTCTTCATACTTATTCAGAATTGTTCCAAGAACACCGCATAAGATATAGTTTAAGGGTCCTTGTCGACAATATATATTCTAGTCGGGATCAACATAAGAAATATAGAGGAATGACACTTCCGACACTCAACGGTAGGTACGTGTACGTGTATGTATATGGATACAGGATATAAGCTCGACTCCCAATAAATAACAGGCAAAATGTGATGATGATATCTGGCTAAGCATTTGACTGGAGAGAATGATTGATATAATGGGCTCGTTTTCAACACGTCCACACTTCTTTACACACACGGGTCTTATGTTATGTGAACCCATGTCAAAATTTTATAAGATTTTAGCACGTGACGTGCGAGGAAATTTTATCTATCTGAATCGAGAACTATACGTAATATGCGATTTGGTTTTGGTTGGGTAGCAGCGAAATGTATAGCAACAGAAATACGAGAATATCTCCAAATTGAGTTAAGGATCAGACTGCAATAATGATAACCGTGTAGATATATATGTATGTATGTATTGGATTTCAAAAATATGTCTCAACAAATACTAAGCGTCTGTCTGCCCGGAGTTGCTGATGTTTTACTATGGAAAATCGAAAAGGTCAAACCCTTTCCGGTGAATCCTTTTGTGTGGAATAAATTTTCTTTTAAATTTACACATTCGATCCGTTAAGGAATCAATCTAATTTAGGTATGGGGAGCACGTTTTGTTTTGTCGAAAGGGACTGCGTGAAAATATGTAGGTACACGTCCATTGATATTCATTCATTTTAAGTAGTTTCGTAACCGCGAAGTAATTTAAAAAAAAAAACTAAATTCGTTTTATGCGAATACGACATTATTTCGGTCAAAAATTGTATGACTTATTTACTCTATTCGTTCTTATTATATTACACATTCTGCACAAGGCTTGAAGCTCCTAGTCTTAGTGATGGGCACTATCGATAGTTTTTACTATCGATAGTTTCCGATAGTTTTAAAAAACTATCCACGTCATCCGCAACGTCTTCAGGAGACTTAGAATCTGCCACATGAAGACAGTCATTGGCGGCGGCTACATCAATAACATGTCCAAAGGTGGCGGAAATCGACCGATCGATTGAGATCGTCCTTGTAGACCCTGAGCTTCAATTCAATTTGATAATAATAAGTTAATAAGTGGAGCCAGTGATGGTTTATAATAATAAAATCGCACACTTGCGATTATTGATTGCGTCTTCCCAGTGGCGATCCTACGTAGGGGTTTTGCGGGTTCAAATCCCCTCCGAAATTTTGTGATGATTTTTAGATGAGAAATTGAGTTGATATAAAACACACACCGCAGTCTTAACAGACGACAAGTTAGGTCATTTAGAACGCGGTATTCAAGGAATGTGAAGCAATCGAACTGACACTGAGGATAAGCAAGGGATTACATGGATAATAGCATTTTCTACTACAGTCAAACCTGTCTAATCGGACCACTGACGGGACCGAGCAAATTCGGTCCGATTAGCAGGTGGTCCGATTACTAAGGGATGTCAGAAAAAAAAAAGTTGAACCTTTATTCATGAACATTGGACTTGTCACCTATGCGGTTGCTAACAATGTTTTGAAACCGCTCAACATCTTAGCTGCTTTGTGATTTTTCGAATTCGGTTTTTTATTATAAATTCTCCCCGCACACAATTCCACCGAAATTTTGAATTTTCTTCAATGTTTTTCAAAGCCTTTCTATAATGAAAGTCAAAAGGATTCCCCATTTCCCAATATGGGAATCATGGTTCGATCAATCCTCCCTTTAACTTCACTGGCATCTTCTTGTCGCAGAAACTTCAGAATTGTCTCGCCACTTCATCCACCCAACACTGATGCAATGGTTGATGCCGTCTACGAAATTTCACGTGGCCATAGCGAATAATATAGCTCATTGTAATCGAAACTTAAGTGAATGTAGTAACGAAAATTCTAAGATTTTTTTTAACAACAAAATGTCTTGCATTGTTGCCTGTATTGGAACTAGGCAGTACACTGTGAAGTAAACTGTCTGTTGGTCCGTGTGGTGACATAAATAAAGTTATCAATTTGTAGTTTTGGTCCGATTTTGGAGAGTTAACCACTGGTTGGTCCGATTGGGGAGGTTCGTCTAGTACTGATCCATCCAATTGGAGTCACCGATTGTGGTCCATGGTCCGATTAGAAGGTGGTCCGTTTATAAAGGTTATTTTGTATGAAAAACCAAATAAAATTAACCCAGGGTGGTCCAATTAGAAGGTGGTCCGATTATAGAGTGGTCCGATTAACAGGTTTGACTGTATTAACTTTAGCTCTGCTTAACTGCAGCAGCTCAGCCGTTCTTCTGTGGGAATACCCTGCTATAAACATTTTCAATTGTCTGAGCCCTGGTAGTTCCCAGTGCTCAATTGCCTTGAGTGTTGTTCCTGGTCTCTGAAAGCTCTCTTTACTAAACATGAAGAGATGTTGCAAAAGGGTTCAGGTCCGCAGAAAGGGGATGATGCAGCTGTGCGTGCTAGCTCATCAGCCTGTGCGATGCCCATATGACCTGAAACCCAGAAAAGTTTTAGTCGGTTGTTTTCGCCTAGTTTATTCAGCGCCTTCAGGCAGCATTGAACAAGTCCTGACGTGACGGTGTACTTAGTAAGGGATTTAATAGCCGCTTGGCTGTCTGAGATGATGACTATACGTTTATTTACGTAGTTCTCTCGTAGGCAGCGATCAGCGCATGTTTCTATTGCATGTATTTCTGCCTGAAAAACAGTGGTGTGGAGGCCCATAGGTATAGATATCTTGTGTCCTGGGCCAACTACACCCGCTCCTGAGCCTTCAGTTGTCTTGGAGCCGTCAGTGAACCATTTGATGGTTTGTTGATGCATCCAAGCGAAGTTAGGGTGCCACTCCTACCTGCTCCATGTTACAGCCCGGAAGCAGCGTCCGAATGAGAGCTCTTTTGCAAGGTGGTCGGAGGGCATGTTCGCTATAGTATTGTTTTTGAGGCATCTGAGCTGCCCCTTAGTGAGCTCAAGACTGGCATCATTAGCAATGAGTCGTATCATTGCTAGTTTTGCCTGGGTCTCGAGGTAGATTTCAATCGGGTGTAGATCTAGTAGAACTTCTTGCTAGGGCAAGATCGGAGAGCACCGGTGGTAATCAGACAGTCTCTGTAACTTACCTAGAACGGACTTGCCCTCCGTAGTTAGGGCTCTTTTCCACTAGACCACAGCACCATAGTTTAGAGTTGGTCGAACTATTGCTTTGTATATCCAGATCATAATGGATGGTTTCAAACCCCAGGTTTTCCCTACGTATTTTTTGCATATCCAAAGGGCTCTGGTGGCCTTTTCCGCCACCGCCTCGACATGCTTATTCCAGTAGAGTTTGCTGTCAAGGATAACTCCAAGATATTTGACTTGACTCCCAATTGGTAGAGGGGTGTTGTACATAATCGGGCCTCTGAGCTCAGCCAGATTTCTGTTTCTGGAAAAGGGTATGATGATCGCTTTGGATGGGTTCACTCGGAGCCCGTCTCCATCACACCATTCTTGTACTGTATTTAGTGCTGGTTCGAGTAAATCTGGAAGAATTTACGACTTTTCTTGAGAAGAGAATACTGCTTATCCATCCACCAGTCGTATTTTCTACCATCCTATATCTTAGCGCTCGAATTGCATCGAAGGTAGTATTATCGCGTGCCCCTTCGATGTCCAGGAAAGCAGCGAGCACGGTGTTTTTAGCCTCAAAGGCTTTTTCAATTTCTCCTGCAAGGCATAGCATAGCGCCGATTCTGTTGATTTATCTGGTTGGTAAGCAAACTGTCTCTTGTGAAGCGGGTTTCTGATCAGTGTGGTATTTCTGATGTGCTCATCAATGATTTTTTCCATTGATTTGAGCATGAATGAGGTAAGACTGATTGGTCTGTATGCTTTGGGATTTTCTTTAGGTCGGTTTCCCAGTTTAGGAATATATACAACTCGCGCAAGTCTCCATGGTTGCGGAATGTAGCCTTGCGCAAAGCTGCTTCTGAAGATACTTACGAGGTATGGAGTTAGGCGCTCCAGACCCTTTTGTAGTAAAGCTGGAAAAATCCCGTCAGTACTGGCGGATTTAAATGGCTCAAATGAGCATATTGTCCATCTTATTTTATCGTGAGTGAAGATTGATCTTGCTAATCTCCAGTCTGAGGAATTAGTTCTATGCAGACTGTTATCGTTTGAGGGGACTCCGTTCCTCAGTATTTGGCATCCCGGAAAGTGGGAGCTGAGGAGTAGTTCGCCCGTCGTTAAGGCGTCAATTGTGTGGCGCCCATCATGATGCTTTATGGTACTTAGGTACTCGGTGTAATTTTTAGCCAGAACTTTGTGGAGTCTGGTAGCCGGTGTTGGTGCATTCGAAACCTTCGCAGAACCTGACCTACGAGTTCATTTTCGCAGACCTGATCTTTTTGTTGTACTCATGAAGTTTGGAGCGGTACGTTTCCTACTCTCCTGTCCTTTTGGCTCTATTGGGTGATGCGACACGGTGAGTAAAAAGTAGCCGGGGAACACGTATGGTAATGCCGCTTACCGAAACATGGAGTAATGGGGATGAGCTTCGGATCCTATGATCACCATGTGCGAAAACGAGATGAGAAGATACAAGTTGTCTGTGTTACATCCTACTTCGCACACGAAAAGATACGATTTCTTTTTCGTGCATTTGTCGTTCTTTTGGAATATCCCCTTGGTCATGGTTAAAGGTGTGTTCAAGGTGTTTCGCGCATGTATGCATGTATCTGAACGTGATGTACGCTTGCAATTCGGATATGTGTTGTATGTAGGTTTCGTATAAATTGTTGAATCGGGGTCGTGGCTTGCACCACTGTGCATAAAGTGGACTATGGGTAGCTGTGGATGCATGGTGCGGAAGAGAACTTGAGAAAAAGTGTTTTGCGCATGATGTGATGCGTTCTTCAGAGTTGGTTGTGTGTGGATTGTTGTTGGTAGGTTTCCTGAGATGATTGTAGCTCGTACAATAGACGGCAATTTGCTTCGTCGTGACTTGCGCAACAGCAGTGGACTATGCGTATAGACCTAGAACCAGCGACACTTCAAATGCAACTATTTCCTATGCATTCTGTTACACATTATTGCAAATTACACGATTGGAGATGCCCCAAAACGGTAGTCTGTCTCCTAAACAGTGGGGCTTAAGGGGTGGCAGACAACTTCAAAGTCGTTAATAGTTGCAAATATTTGCAGCTATTTCCTAGCATTTGACGCATATACCATTTCAGAGAGGAAGTGTCTGGAAAATATTTAAGCTCTTACTGTACCTATATGGTTTAGCATGATGGAATTAGCGCTATTTTTGTAGAAGCACTTCCCATTGTTCATACAAATTTTAAATTTTGGAGCGTGTCTGCCACCATGTTAGCCCCCAATATTTGTCTGCCTTTTGGCCCCCAATATTTGTCAGCCTTTTGGAGTATATATGCGGGGACTCGTCCTCTATTAAATGGTATATGAGTCAAATGCGAGGAAATAGTTGCAAATATTTGCAACTCTTAACGACTTTAAAGTTGTCTGCCACCCCTTAAGCCCCACTGCATAGGAGGCAGACTACCGTTTTGGGGCATCTCCAATCGTGTAATTTGCGATAATGGTAACAGAATGCATAGGAAATAGTTGCATTTGAAGTGTCGCTGGCTCTCGGTCTATACGCATAGTCCACTGCTGTTGCGCAAGTCACGACGAAGCAAATTGCCGTCTATTGTACGAGCTACAATCATCTCAGGAAACCTACCAACAACAATCCACACACAACCAACTCTGAAGAACGCATCACATTATGCGCAAAACACTTTTTCTCAAGTTCTCTTCCGCACCATGCATCCACAGCTCTCCATAGTCCACTTTATGCACTGTGGTGCAAGCCACGACCCCGATCCAACAATTTATACGAAACCTACATACAACACATATCCGAATTGCAAGCGTACATCACGTTCAGATACATGCATATACATGCGCGAAACACCTTGAACACACCTTTAACCATGACTAATGCTACCAACTATACTGTTTTTAAAAGGAGACTCCTTTTTTTTCCTATTATGATCCTTTCAGAATTCTGTACTTTTTTAGATACTTTATCCGACCTTTTTTTACGAAGAAAAAAAAAGTGCATTACTATTGAATTGAGATTCTAATTTTAATCGAAACACCGACCTGCATCAAACGCACTCTAGCAATTGTCGCGAATGTTCTAGCTCCGTATGCAATGACTGTTCTAAAAAACGAATTGTCGGAAAGGAATTTTCTTTGCATTAGAACGGATGCATGCAATCATGGAAATATTAAGTCACTCATTCGGAGTACGTGTGAAGATGTTGGAGCTTTGTTCAGAAAAAGGAGAGAGAGCACAGATCGTTTCCGAATTGAAAAAACGTACTGCCGAGTAAAACGGAAACGCCGAAAAAATTTGTTGGTTTCTGTAGCGACATGCTGTCCGATTAATTTCGGCTCACGTGACCGTGGTAAGCAAGAATGTTTTTCATATTTTGAAACGATGGAAGCCACAGATTGTTGGTATTGGCTGCGCTGCACACTTAGTTCACAACGCACTGAAGTCGGCCTGTGACTGCCAATGGACTTGGAATGCGTGGTCGTGAAAATTTACTCGCATTTTTAGATAAACACGGTTAGCGAAAGGTTGAAATCAATCTGCGATTCTGAGAATGCAGAATATTCCAAACTGCTGGGTTACGCCAAGACGCGTTTTTTTGGCTTTGGGACCTGACATAGCCTCGATTTTAAAAATCTTCGAACTACTAAAGGAATATTTTTTGGATCTCAAGATGTGTCCAAAAATAATCGCGGACTTTATTCTTTCGCCCTTTTCTAAACTTTGGCTGCTTTTCATGAAAGACACTTAAATCCATATTGACAGTCAAGATCAATACACGAAATCGAATACACGAATACACGTACTCTCTAACACCTTTTTATTCCTTACATGTATGTACTTTTTTATCCTTATATCTGGAAGGATCATATCCTCTAAATTCGGTAAAACTAGTTGGTAGCATTAACCATGACCAAGGGGATATTCCAAAAGAACGACAAATGCACGAAAAAGAAATCGTATCTTTTCGTGTGCGAAGTAGGATGTAACACAGACAACTTGTATCTTCTCATCTCGTTTTCGCACATGGTGATCATAGGATCCGAAGCTCATCCCCATTACTCCATGTTTCGGTAAGCGGCATTACCATACGTGTTCCCCGGCTACTTTTTACTCACCGTGTCGCATCACCCATTAAAGAGTCTTCTTGTTGACCTCCTTAGTCTCGATAGCTCCGGAGTCCACCAGGGTACTCCTTTGTTATCGTTCGATCTTCTGATGGGGCAGTTTTCCTCAAATGAGGCCACTATAGCCCTGGTCACGTTGGAGACCAAGCCGTCCAGACTCAGCCAGCTGGAGGCTGTCCTGTCGATGGTGGATAGCCTCTCTCGAAGGGAAATACAGTAGTCGCCCCACTCAGTTAACTGGGGAATTCGCCTTTCCCGGAATCTGGGTATGGGCGCTGTTACTTCGAACCTTACGTGCATGTGGTCTGACAGTGAGGTTTCATCAGATACATGCCAGTTCCTGATCCAGTTTTCTGTCCTTTGGTTACCAAAGGTTAGGTCGAGTACTTCCCGCCTAGACCTAGTTACGAAAGTAGGTTTACTACCTCTGTAGAAGATGCTGAAGTTCAAGGAGGAAAAAGTTTCTAATATGTACTCACATCTTGAGTTTATGTCAGTGCTTCTCCAGACCGTGTGGTGTGCATTGGCATGAGACTAACGCAGATTGCTGTTAGATCTCCGTCGCTGAATTCTGTAAGATAAATAAACTTTATGCTATTTCTGATTAGTATACATGCTCGAGGTCTGCTCGAGCTTGTATCATATATGACTGAGAACCCGCTCACCTTGAGTCCTTTAATTTTTCCGCGTAATTGCCAGGGTTCCTGAATGAGCGCCATTCCCAGGCTCTCCCTGGTGAACCTGGCCACTACCGTATCCGAGGCTGCAATGGCGTGATGCAGGTTGGCCTGCAGCACGCCCAGGGGTACGCTAGTCGTCGGGTTCATCGGAGTCGTCCACGTTATCGAGACCCTCTGGTGCTGGATCCCCTTCCTCAGTCTCCATGTGTATCACGGTTTCTGAGAGAGGGGATTTAACGACGTCGTCCTCAACGCAGCCCAGCTCGTCAACCGCTGGTGCTGCAGCAATCTCCAGTTCACTGGGGGTAGTCCGTAGGCTGCTTGATGAAGCTGAGCTCTCCGTAACGACTGGAGGTTTTGCAGCTGTTTTTTTGCTTGTCTTGACCCGGTTCCACGTTTAAGGGTGGAGGGTGACCCTGCCAAATTTGTAATTCAGGCTGAATTCAGCCTTTATTATAGCCACATCTAGTTGCGGTTTACTGTATTCTAGTTGAAAAAATCTTACTGTGAGTGTTCGTTCCTCAGCAACAACTGCATTAATTTTGAATTAAGTCTTTCGGTAATTTCATATATTGGTGGAGAGATTAGGGACTTTACGTTAAGTTATCGGCAAAGTACTCTGGACCGCTTTTAACGTTTTCAATACAACCGTAAAAAGCCGTGATGATGGTTAGTAATCAAAAATTACAGAAAAGTTCAACAATAAAAATTAAATTGGAAGGAAAACAAATTTCAAGAATCGGAGCACGAGACACTTTTGGTTCTTCTTGCAAATATGCAAATTTTGTAAAATGTCCGATCAGACCGGTAAAGAAATGAAGACAGATTTTTTTCAGAAATGAAAGAGGACAATATTTTTCCACCGGAGACATTTTTTTAAATTCAACGATTTAATGATCCCTATATTTATCACGAGTAAAATAATTTCTTAGTGTCGTTTAGTGTAAACTCAGTTATTTAAATGCACTGAGCAGTTATAAAATATGAACAGCATCAACCTCATTCCTAATCCCTCCCGAAATATTTTTCTGCGTACGCCCCTGCGTCTTCCAAATTTAGGATTCGCCGACCGTCAGATGGTATATTCGGATTGTGCATCCGAATGATGTGTAGGATTTGGTCCTTATGGCACACAAATGGTGGTAGAAGCATGCGGGCACTCGGATGCATAAGAATGACGTCTTTGGCCACAACCTCAAGCTTGGCATCAATCCAAAACTCTCCAGCTTTGCCGATGGCAAATTTGAACATGAAGACTGATCTCTGGTCTGCGAACTTCATTAGCTTCACGTGACCTTCAGGCCAGCCTCCATCCTCACAAGCCGGAGGAGGTCCTCGACAGGCCTTCATAGCACCTTGAAAATTAATGATGAAGATTCCCTCTACTCCAGGCGTTTGGTAAAATCAGAGTGCATGCCAGGCACTGTCTGAGATTATTTTAGAAATCGGTAGGGGCTTAGTCCTAAAGCTTAAATTTAAGTTTGCACCACTTGGAAAATTTTCTAACGGTACTTATCAGGGTTTTTGTCTTGTTTGGGTTTTTTGTGTATATCTCCGCTCCTGATGGTTGGACTTTCAAAAGAAAGACACTAAATTGTTCGGTACAAAATTGCCTTAATCTTTTGTATACTGACTGTTCATCTCAAAGCAGTAGATAAAATGCTACAGCGTATCAAAGTGGGAAAACCCGTTTTGTTCATCAGTTTTTTGCAAATAAGTCGATAACGGTGAATTTCCACTAAATAATTAATCATAGTTCACTTGTAGCTTATTGAATTCCCTACAATCCACAAAAAAATTTAAATCGATACGATCATCCACAACCGAGATATGCCCAAGAGAAAGTCGACGATCTGAGATAGCAATACATTCTACGGGTATGTACTAGGGATGTCAAAAACCAGCCCATAACCCGATTTTGGGTTTTTTCCGTTTTTTTTTGCAAAGCCGGTCAGGTCAGACCTTCCAGTTTTAACCGGTCTCAAAGTACCGGTTTTCCGGTTAACCGAATCTTTTCATTGATTTGCTTAGAATTCTAGTAAAAACATGCATACACACTCGTATTGCTATAGTTCGTATCGTATGCAAAATTAAATCAAAGCTACAAGGAGAAGTAATTTGACGAAGCGATGGTTCTACGAGTAATAGCAATAAGGAGAGTGTTCGAAAATATGTTTAAGGGCTGGAACTTGGAAACGAAATTTTTCATTGGGGAGTAATAGAATTGCATACGGAAAAATCAAGAAAATATAAAAAATTGTATAAATTTGGAAAATATTTTTGTCCCGGTTTTAACCGGATGGACAAACAACCGTCCGGGTTAAAACCGGGAGGAGGAAAAAACCGAAAAAAAAAATGGTTAACCGTTCTGAAAGTACCGGTTTTCGGACTAACCGTCCGGTTTTTGATATCCCTAGTATGTACCAACATTCAGTTGGGCTTTACTTGGCGGCCAGTTGTCTTTCGCTGCAGATAGAGAGAGATATGTTCATTACGCGACACGCTTGCGAACAGTGACTCCATTAGCGGTATTTTTCGTAAATGAAAGTCAATTTGACAAACTTCGTTTTATTTCGAAATAGTTTTGTTTGTT
Organism: Microchrysa polita; assembly: GCA_949715475.1. Lineage (NCBI taxonomy): Eukaryota > Metazoa > Arthropoda > Insecta > Diptera > Stratiomyidae > Microchrysa > Microchrysa polita. The sequence continues at coordinate 137,640,629 of OX454416.1, read as the reverse complement.
TGTTTAGTTTCGCCATGAGTTTTTGTTTTGTTTGTGCAAAATCCTTAAACGAAGGTGACGTTGTATCCTTACATTGATTGAGAGATGCATTGAACGTGGTCTAGGGAGCATGAAGAAATTTTGGGAAATGTGAATAGTGTTCTAATGCATCAATCATGTTGGAAAATTCAACAATTCAACAGTCAGCTGAATTTATTTTTGAGTAGACCACAATCTTCAGAGGTATGGATCAGGAGGCAGATCGTCTATTTTAAAAAATGGAGCGAGGATCCGAAAATACAATTTTGTATTCATCAACAGGTTTAAAACACCAAACTCTTTCAGATGATATAGTTTTTCTTCACGCCTTCACAGGGTGTGACTTTTTCCCTCAAAAAGAAGGTATACGTCAACAAACTACAGACTTTAACAGTGTTAAAATATAATATTTGAGCAGAAATTGCGCAGATCACAGCGGTCGCACTCCAACTTGTTTTCCAAAATGTCGTGCAAAGACCCGAAGCTTCACCATCCTAACTGCATCTGCAACAAATTATACCTATAAGTACTCTGTAAGTCTTTTTTCCAGTAAAATTTTACTAAGCTGATTCTAGTGCATAAAATCACTATCATTCTAGCGATTCTGTAAAAGTTGAACTGGAATCCACAATTTTTAACTGGATTGAATGTAATATCGAGCGAGTCTCGAACAAGACCTAGAAATCCAGTACAATTTTACTAGTTTTTCAGCAATAGGTGATATATTATATATATATAGAAAAGCAGTAAATTTTACTGATGGACTATTAATTTTCCGTAGAAAACAGTTCTAATTAGTTTTCTCTCTTCTTTTCAATTTGGCCAGTTCATTAGTTGTTGAGTTATTGAGTTACTAGCTCTGAACTAGAGGTAAGTAGTCAAAACCGACAATGAAAACTACCTCTGCATGCTCTGGTATGAGAATCAAATAAGATATTTGTTTAGGTTTTTTTCTTATTTCCGTGGGAAGCCGATTTGCATTTCAATAAATTTTCAGATTATGTTTTTGAAACGGATGAAGTAAAATATACTTTATCAAATTAACTGGATTATCTAGTTAAGTTTAACAAAATCTAGTAAAATTCACTGGATAATTGGACTGAACTATCAAATTAACTAGATTATCTAGTTAAGTCTAATGAGATCTAGTAAAATTCACTAGATAATAATTGAATTTGACTATCAAATTAACTAGATGATCTATTAAAATCTAACGAAATCTAGTAAACTTCACTAGATCATCATTTAAATACAGCTGACTGGTTCACTAGAATTCTAGTTATTGAGTCCTAGATTATCAATTTATTTAACTAGATTTCTATCGAAAAAAATTGCTGGAGTTCTAGTAAAATTTTTTTCACTAGATTCGCAACTAGAAAATCTAGGAGCTAAAATCTAGTTGCGGTTTACTGCATTCTAGTTGAAAAAGTCTTACTGTGATGTACGAGTATAACGCATAGTTACTTCGGAATGCTCACTTCTTTCGGGTATATCTCAGCTGCAGCTGATCGTATCGACTTAATTTTTTTTTCTGGATTGTAGGGAATCCAACAAGGTACAAGTCCACTCTTATTAATTTTTGCGCGAAAAATCACCGTTATTGACTTATTTGCAAAAACCTGATTTGAAAAACTGTTTTTTCAACCTTGACACGCTGTAACATTTTACCTACTGCTTTATGGTGAACAATCGCTATGCCAAAGATGAAGAAAATTTTGTACCAAACAATTCGGTGGCCTTTTTTTGGAAATGCTACCATTGGGAGCGGAGATATACGCCGGAAACCCAAACCAGACAAAAACCTTCATAAGTACCGTTAGAAAATTTTTCAAGTGGTGCAAACTTAAATTTAAGCTTTCTGACTAATACCCTATCGATTTCTAAAATAATCTCAGACAGTGCGTGGCATGCACTCTGAAGCCCGATTTCACGACCGATCGCCTGGAGTTCTCCGTAATAAACTTGTCAACCGAAATTCCACTGTTCGCGTCACTTCAATATAAAACCGTAATCTCAATCCTGTGAGTCAAAATGATTCATATGGTTAGTAACAAGCGTCTAAAATTAAGGTTAGTGTTCCCGGGGCAAACTTGATCGATTCTAATTTTTTTGCGAAAGACACTTTCGCGTGTCTTAATACTATTGTATAGGTATAAGAACCAATCTGATGCGTGGCGTAATCAAAATTCTAAAAACTTGTTTCTTTTATGTTTGAACATTTTTCAACTAACCAAAACTAGAAAATCTGATTTTTTTATAAGCCTAGTAGGTTAGGTTAGGTAAAGGGGCCGCTAGGTTTACACCCAGCACTGTATTGCCTTGTGCTTTTCTGTTCGACCCTCTGACATTCAAACAAAGAGCTCAATAATTGAATACGTTCACGTACTCTACATTTATGACACCTACTCACATAATAGTGTGATGGAGTTGCCACTAGATATGTATTTACAATATTCCTTTGACGACTATCTGCTATTACACAACATGTCTTCAGGTATTCCTTTATTATCATGTTACGTGTTGTTTGTGTTGTTGCCAATGAGTACATTTCTATGTCTCTACAAAATGTTCAAAATCTAAGCATTTGACGGCATATACCATGAAACGGATCTAACATGTATCCTGCATTATTATTATCACTCAAGACGACTGAATTACTGTAAGACATGCATGAATGCATCTTATATTGCCCTTACCAAGCTATATAGTAGATCCAGCCCAATCCCGAATATCAGATGAAGTGCTTTTCAACATTATTGCACAAGAATGTCCTTACCGCACGCATACACACTAACACACACTTCACATACATATATGAATGTTGATTAAATTTCACTATAGTAAAGTCTAAAGGGTTAGGACTGGAACTCTAGAGAAACTCTATCTACATATGGGAGTCAACCAACGACAGAGTCTTTTAAGAGGGAATCTAGAGATATGTGCGAAGTAAGTTACTTTGATGAATTCACTTGGTAAAGGCATTTAAGTGTCGACTATGTCTTATGTTGGCAGAATATGTGTTGTGGAGTTATCAAAAGGATATTTCTGCCGATTGCATATGGAATAGAAAATAGAGATGATCATTGTGTACGTTGGTTGACAATTATTTGAGAAATATTTTGAGTTAAATAAGCAATTCATTAGTTCGACTAGAAACAGTTGAATAAAATATAATTCAATATTGTGATGAAGATGGTACCTAAAACATGAATAGATATGAGGTATGAGATATGAAGGGGTTTCTGCAGACGTTAGAGCCGCTGGCTGAGAGGGCGTAAAAATGTTGATTTAAGTGAAGAGAACTTTTTTTTCGGTTGGACCGGGGCTGTGAAATCTTCGGAAGAAAGAAGCAGGCCCTGTACATGCGGTTGCTTCCCAGCACGATTCGCCCGACTTGGACGCGCCTACGTACTAAAACACAGCCCATGGCCGCGCCCGAACTGGTGGGCGGACCACGCGGTACGGGCACTCAGGCCACTTACTCGACCCATTGTACGAGTACCTTTCTGTTGCGCTTAGGCGCTGTTTTGTCTGCGATTGATGTAGGATTTCGCGAAGCGTAGTAAATACGCAAGAGATAGTGGGAACGCCTCACTCTCGTCGATGAAGTAATCGCCCAGATACCTCATCCTTGACATTGAAAAGGCAGAGCAGCTACACATGAAATGCAATGCTGTTTCTTCCTCACACTGGCCACACATAGCCGATAGTACCACCTTAATTTTGTGTAGGTGGTAGTTAAGAGAGCAGTGACCTGTCACTAGATCTGTGAGCGTCTTTAGGTCCCCTTTACGGAGATTGAGTAAGAAGAACGCCACGTGTCGAATGGGTGTGGCGATGATGGCTTTAGTCTGTCGGCAGGAATCTATGTTCTTCCAGATTCTGGCATGGATCCCTTTTTAGGGTAAGCTTGATCACGGTTGATGGTATGCCAAAAGCTGGCGACGGACGTATCATGTGTGAGCTAGAGACTTGTCGGGCGAGTTCATCTGCCATCTCGTTTCCAGTGATGTTTGAGTGTCGGGGCATCCACACCAACTGTAGTCCGTTTAGTCTCCCCAGCCTTAGAAGCGCTTGATGATACTTCCATACCAGCTGGCTAGATATTTCTGAAGAGTCCAGCGGCTTTAAGGAAGCTTGGCTGTCAGAGCAGATTTGAATATTGCGCCAATTATACCGCATACATTCATGAGTTGCCACTATAAGGGCGTACATTTCTGCTTGAAAAATCGATGTGATGGTCCCAAGAGAGTGGTACAGTACAGCTCAATTCTTAGTTGAGCTGAGAAGATCCCTGAACCAGCTCTGCCATTCATCACCGATCCATCAGTGTAGATAATTATGTCATCTCTAACGAAGTCAAAGTGGCCTTCAACGGACCATTCTTCTCTGTCCGTAGGGATTACTTGATCGATCCTGTCCGAAGGCATTAACGCCTCAGGATGTACAGACTGTAGGAGATAGATGAAGTTCGACACCGTGTAAGGTGAAGTTTCCCCAATTTCGCTTTCTGGTAAACATAACCAAGACAGTCTTCTCGGCATTTACTGATAGCCCATTTCGCTTACTCCATCTGTCGATTAGCCGTAGTGTCGATTGCATTCGATTGTGTCCACAAATTTGCCTTTGACTATTAAAGCAAGATCGTCTGCATAAGCTTCCGCAAACACTCTTCCGGAGCAGAGTGTCTATCACAAGGAGCCACACCAGAGGAGAGAGAACTCCGCCCGTGGGGCACCCTCTGGTACACCCTGCTTTGATGGTTTTCGATCCAACTGTTATAAGGATACTCCTTGAAGTGTGCATGTTAACCATCAACCCTATCAATACAGGGTCGATTCAATGCTCTTTAGCTTCAGCGTAGGAGGGTTTACTGGCTTAGGAATGAACACCACCTTCACGTTCCGCCTGGTTGTTGGAATATAGGCATACACTAGGCATGTCCTAATATTCCTTAAATGTGGGCAAAGAGAATCCATTCCCGCTTTCAGGAGAGCAGGAAAATCCCGTCAGGCCCTGGCGATTTGTAGGTGTCGAACAAGTTCATTGCCCACTTAACCCGTTCTAACGTAACTATTTTGCAGACCAGAGACTAGTCTCTTGGGTGGGGACGGTTAATGGTCTCCCTTAGAGTTTCGCCCTGTCTGCTGCCTGGAAAGTGCACGTCAAGTAGAAGATTGATGGTTTCCTCATCACTCTCCATGAACGTTCCGTCTGGTGTCCGTAGATTGCCCAGCATTTGGCTACTATATTTAACGAGGATTCGCTTAAGTTTGGCTGTAGCCAGGGTGGAGTTGGTTTCTTCGCAGAAACGTCTCCATGATGATCTTTTTGCGGATCTTATGTCCTTTTTGAGGATTCTTTGCTGGCAATTTGCCAGTCCTCAGACAAATTTGTCTTCAGAGCCCTATTAAGCAGTTTCCTTGTAGCCCTTCTCTTCTGCGCCAAGTCCGGATTCCACCAAGGTGTACTTTCCTCCTTTGGTAGGTGCATTGGGCAGCTTTGCTCGTAGGCGTCTACTACCCGATAGGTTAGCAAAAGTGCAGCCTCCTCAACTTGGTGACGGTAAGGTGGTCTGCAAAATTTCTTTATATTGCGACCAGTTGGTTCTGCGGGGACTTCGAAAAGGTTCCCAAGATGTGTGACCGAGGTTCTGTTCGAATATAAATTTTCAACCTTACCTGGATTACATGAAAGCGTGTACACCCCTGCCTGGACAAGTGGAACGTAGACGTCGGACACAACCCTACCTGAAAAAAAATGAAATGACATTGTAAATTTTGACAGTTTTGAAAATCAATTGTAACCTAAAATAAAGAAGGAGTCTTGTTTCAACAAATCAACGTTAATTTTCAAGGAAATTATCTCAAGGAGGCAGAATTTTACATCCCAAGGAAGCAGAATTTTACAGGTTCAGTTCCAAGTCAATGCGACGATGGTCGGATAGTGTGATGCCCCTGGAGATCTCCCATTTGTGAACCATGTTTGTCAGACCTTTAGCAGCTAAAGTGATATCAACAATCACTTCTCTCCTTGCAGTTGTGACAAATGTAGGCTCATTGCCCTTGTTGAGAATCTCGAAATCAGTCGTTACTAGATACTCGGCGAGTTTGGATCCTCTTGAATTGATGTTGGTGCTGCCCCAACCTAACATATGTGCGTTGGCATCGCACCCGGCGATGATACCTATGCCCTTCCGTTTGGCATAGTCTACCGCTTTGATGAAGCTCACTGTTGGAACTTCAGTGCTGTCATATGGAAAGTATGCCGAAATCACAAATTTCTTTCATAGTTCCCTGACCCTGCACGACTACTTTAACCAACATGGTGTCACCATCGCTAAGATCGTTCATAAGTGATGCCTTCAGGTCACGGTTGACCACAATGCAAGAGCGAGGTTTATCGTCCCTGCAGCATTAGAATAATTTAGCATGCCGGAAATTTAGACCTCTAATTTTTTTCCAGTAGCATCAATCCAATGTTTTCGGATTAGGCAAAGCAATGTGTTGCAAGCATTGATCCGATTACTGATGAGTGCAGTGGCCGTTATACAATATTGCAAATTTAATTGAGAGAGGGAACATGAATAATTGGGCATTATTATGTTTCCCTGTTCGCGCCTCTCTTCAGATTATTTGGATTTGAGACCTTCACGGTTACGTGTTTGAATCAGAGTCACCTCTGATTCAGGGATGCCGATTGTCAGGAATATACCTGGCAAGTCGGCGCGTTGTCTTGGGTTTCTGTAATACAGCAACCACAACCACGACCCAGTCCGGAGCTCACTTTGGACTCCCAACTGTTGAAGAACTTCAGGTTCTCCTCCTCTGGGAACCAAAGGTCACTAATCTTTTGAAGGATTAGATTTGCGCCTTCCCAGTTCAGGTCGGTACAATTATTTCTTACTCAGGTAGCCGTTGGTTCGTCGGCAAAGTTTATACACCTACCGACTTGAAGTAGAGTTTGACATTCTGCGTGGATGCGGACCTCACAGCAGTCAAAAGGCCCTTCCGAAGCTGTTCGGTCCGTTCACTTCCGTAGCCTGCAAGGCGGGCGTCGTCATATAACACGTACCCCTCGGCTTCGAGATCCGCAAAGGACGCGCCCTTCGTCGTCCTGCGCTTCTTATTAGCCGTTTTTTAGGGTTTGGGTTCGGGTTCGTCCCCTGAGCGCTGCCGTTTCGGTTTACCCTTGCCTGCAGAACTCTGGTTAGAACCGGCCCCCGAATTGCCCGAGGGCGGTTTTTTGCCCGAAAGCATTTTTTTTTGCCATGAAGCAAACGATTACCTGTGGTTTTACCCACAGGCAATTTACGCCTAACAGGTTGCTCCGAAGGGAGCTTCGTGCCAGGAATGCTGGCGGATTTATCATATCATATTTCAAGTTTTGTTCATAGCAAAACTGTTGACCTCTCTACATATCGTAGAAGATTTGGGAAAATCTTCAGATCTTCCACATTTTCAAAACATTTTTATAGATTGTGTAACGACAACTTAACCAAAATATCCAACAAAACAAAAGTCTGGTGACCTCCGCCTTTGACAATAAATGTCAAGACTACAGTAGAGTCCGTCAAACCCACAACTCGCTCTGTTCGCTTCTTGCTCCGACCAGCTCATTAGCAATAATTTTAATCCACGAAATTTACATAAATATAATTGCACAAATAGCAACGTGTCCGCATTTCAAGGCAACAAATAAACATCAATGAAACATTAATGGCGACATAATTGATATTAGAAACAGTGGCCTACGCACACCCCTTTGAAAATATCTTTACGGCAAATTACAATTAAACAAGGAATTCGGCGGGTCGTTGTACGAATACCAAGCAAGTGGGCTTTACGCTTCGTTTTATTTGTACGAAACTTTCAAATCATAAAATGAATTAGAATTTAACAGACGTAACTCAACAAAAGTTGCTCAGGAAAATTTGGTAGAATTTTCGCTGAAATTTATGATTTATACATAAATTTGGTCGTTAACATTCAATACGGCCGTGAAGTAGACTAATTGGATTTTATTTGCAGTTTGTTGAATCGGTTTTGTGTTTTGTAAATTTCGTAATATGGCTGTTTGTGAAAGGCTTGGACTTTGGCAATGCGAATACATTAAGGACTTCATGGAAATTTTCAATCAGATTGCGTGATTTAAATTAGTTTTCGGAAAGTTTTCTGTTGAGTTGTTCAAAGGAATTTTATTTTATTTTGTTCAAATCAACCTTCGCTTTTATGAAGATTTTTTTTCTAGGCGGATTCATTGTATCTACCCGGAGAGATAAAAATATTTCATACAACTTTTATATCAAATTTTCACATCAAAACCTATTCTGTTGACTTCGATGTCAATTAATTTAATTTAACGCCACAGGCGTATTATCGATGGCATCGATTACTTTTTATCGTATCGATAGTGTAGGGACGTTTAATATTATTTGTAAATGTTCGAGTATTTTGTAAATTTTCTTTTTAATCTAAAGTGGACGAAGAAGTTTTCACTCGCATTGAATAGATCTGAAGTACTATTTCCCGCTTCAGCCCCCAAATGGGCCATTTTATTCAGTGCTTGTGAGACCAGACAGACATTTCAATTTCCGTGACAACAAGGGATTGTAATGTGAATCGCAAGGTTTTCACTTCGAATAAACACTTGAATGCTAGCATTTTCATTGATTTTAGACAGTAGTTTCGATTTTCGTCCAAAAACGTTTTCTATTTTTTATGCACAGACGTTTCCCTTTGTAATATGCACCACGAACCTTCGGCAATATACATACACAGGGTATCCTACAACCGCTTTGCCATACAGCATACACCTATGGTAGAATCTAGAGATTGTTATCGGAAAAATATCAACCTATTTGCTTTTCTAACTACCGTTTCGGAGTAATTGCATTTTTAGCAAATGTTGTTCAAAAGCATGACCTTTTGCGGAAAACTGTAACTTTCAAGCTTCCGATTCGTTCATTTATTTATTTATTTATTTATTTTTAATAAGATCGTACATAATACAATTATGCAGTTCTTAGAAATATCTTAAGCGCTAGCTGCCTTGGCCTTCGGCTTAAACTATGTTAAAATGAATGTTTTAATAATGATTATGTTTTAGAAGGTGTTAAATTTGTATGCTTAGTTCACTAATAAATTTGTAGATCATAATTATGTTATTTATATTGTTGGTTTTTAAAAGTTGTGTACATTCGCGAGGTAAATTGTTTCGGTTCTTAAATTTGTTTCCGGCAGGGCAGTCGTTAAGAATATGGGGAACACTTAATATCCTGTTCAGGTTACATAGGTTGCAGATGGGCTTGGACTTTTTTTCCATTAGATATTTGTGTGTTGCGTTTGTGTGTCCAAAACGTAGTCTACTAAAGATGATTGCTTGCATTCGGCGGACTGATGGGGGATAGATTATTGGAGCCTTTTCTGGGTTCAAACTTTTGTAGTGGTGTTCGTATGCTTGCCATTTTGTTGAGGTTACAGTAGTAAGGTGTTTTTCTACAAGTCTATGAATGTCCCTTTTACTGTAAGGTGTTTGTGTTAACACTGGAGCTGTGGTGGCGTATTTAGCAGTTGAATCGGCGAGAGAATTGCCCAGAATGCCTACGTGCCCAGGTATCCACATAATTTTTAGTTTATGAGGGTTGTTGATCAGTTCGTTTCGGATAGTGGATGTCGTTGGATCATCATTGTTGACGTTGCTGATGGCTTCAATGCATGCTTTGCTGTCTGAACATATGGTGTATTTTCCGGAGTTACCGCTAGCGTAAAGAGTTGCGTTGTATAGTCCTTGCAATTCGGCAGTGAAGACTGAGTTGTAAGATGGTAGTGTCGCTGTTTGAATAATGAGGTTTGCAGTCGTGACCGAAAAACCGACATTGCTTTCAATTTTAGAGCCGTCCGTGTATAAGAGAGTCCAACCGTTCATTGTTAGAGGGTCTGCAATACTTTGAAATAATTGCCTGTATATTATCGGATTCGTTGACGCTTTCGGATATGACATTAGATTGGTGATAATCGAAGAATTCCGGAGTAGCCAAGGTGGATGGGTTATTTTCTTGCATTTCAGTGGGGCTATTGTGAGTTCGATTTCCTTTGCGAAGTCCAATACTCGAAACAAGCAGGATTTGCCTTTTGGCCTGGTTTTTCGACTGATCGTGGATTTCACGTCGGTTTCTAGAAGAGAATTTTGCAGTTGTATGGTTTTGGTTACCAATCGCCCGAGAAGGAAGTCTCTTCTATCTTCTAAAGCGGGAAGACCGCTTTCAGCGAGAATGCAGATGATCGGTGTGCTACGGAAGGCACCTAAAGCTTGTCGTAGGGCAGCGTGGTACATTGTTTTGATTTTTTGTAGTTGATTTTTCGCTGCGAAACCGTATATAGGTAGCCCGTAATCGATTCTGGACAGTATTAGCGATCGTACAATATTGACAAGGATGTTAGGGTGAGCCTCGGACTTAAAGCTACAAATGTATTTTACAATGTTCAGCCTCTTAGATAGTGATTTCGATAATTCTAGGATGTGGTTATTCCATTTGTTTCGCTTATTAAAAAGAAGGCCAAGGATCTTTAGGTTTTCCACAGTTTGTATTACACAGTTTGGTTCGTTAAGGTTAATTGTATTACAGTTATGTTTTTTGCAAAGGTGAAGGTGATTGCATTTGTTTGTCGATAATTTGGCTCCAGAGGTTTGAGTCCATACAGTAATTTTTTCAAGTAAATCTTTAAATTTTTCTTCAAAGCAATTAATATCTTTCACTTTTTGATAAATATATAAATCGTCAGCATAAACGCAGAATTTGAAAAATTTGTGATCTGATATTATTTTATAGAGTTCTACAAAGGCTATTAAAAAAAGAGTGACTGATAATGGAGATCCTTGAGGGATTCCGTTATGTGTTGAATATGTTTTTGAAAAAAAGTTGTTGACTCGTACTGTGATTTTGCGATTTGTGAGGAATTGTTTAATATAATTATAGATTTTAGGTCCTACCTTAAGTTTTACAAGAAAATTAAGGATTGTGTGAATTCCTACTCGTTCGAAAGCCTTTTCGAAATCAAGACTTATGATGGATGCGTGATTGCGGGAGGACAGGGTCTGGTTTATAAAATGCTCAAGGTGGAGGATAATGTCCACAGTGCTTTTGCCTTTTTTAAATGCGATTTGTTTCGATGACAAACAATTATTTTTTTGGAAAAACCATAGTAACCGTTTAGAAATGATTTTTTCAAGCACTTTGGACAAACAGGGGAGGAGGGAGATGGGTCTATACCCATTAATTGTATTGACAGGTTTGCCAGACTTGTGTAGTGGAAAGATAAGTGCCGTTTTCCAAGACTGTGGAATTGTGTGTTGTTCCAGGATGTTATTATACAAGTTTATTAGACGATTTTTGAAAATTGATCCTGAATTTTTTATCATTGGATATGAAATTTTATCTTTACCAGGTGTTATACCGCTAAGTGATACGAGACAACATTCTAACTCAAGTTCCGATATCGGAAGCTCTATATCTCTGGCTGCAGAGGATAATGGATAAAGTTCGAGGGGTGTATTGAGGACGTGTTGTTTGTTTGCTATGAAGTCGGAGGGGAAGGATGAGTTTTCAGAGTATTTTTCCCAGTGATTTCCAAACGTGTTTGCTATTTTTGTTGGATCTGTTATTTTATCCCCGTTATGGGAGTTAATTGACGTAATATGAATTGGGATTTGTTGGCCGTTCAGCTTCCTGATGTTCTTCCATATTTGCTTAGTAGTGCTAGAAGGGTTGATGGATTCTGAAAATGATCGGAAGGAGGCCGCTTTGGCAGTCTTGCATTCATTTTTGAATAGGCATTTTAGTTTTCTGTATTCTATAAGATTTGTTGCGGTCGGTTGATTTTTCATTTTTTGAAATGCTTTCTGTTTGTTTTTTCGCATAGCTGCCACTTTTGGGTTCCACCAAGAGGTGTATTTGTTCCTTGTATGCGGTTGGGTTTGCGGGATGGTTTGATTGGCACTATGTTTTAACGTTTTAGCTAGAAATGCAGCTTCTTTGTTGACGTTTTCCTCTTGTTGTTTCTTTTGTACGTGAGATTCGGTAAATGAGCGGAACTTGTCCCAGTTAGCAGCCTCTAATTTGAATTTGGATATAAAGTTCGCATTAATTTTCTTTGCTTGACCAATCATAATTTCAATTGGAAAGTGGTCGCTACTGTATAGAGAGTTGGCTATCGTCCATTTACATTTGTGGAGGATGTTAGATGAGCACAAAGAGAGATCTATGTGTGTAAAGGAATTATGTGTGGAGAACAGCGTTGCCGCTCGTGTTACAATTGTAACATTTTGTTACAAATTCCAATTTCTTGTTACAATGTTACACCCCGACCAATTTTGTTACAATCTGGCGAAAGTGGAGAATTCAACTATATTTTAATATTTTTCTACTATAAATGACATGAAGAAGTATTCTATTTTTATGATTTGTGTATGATCACCCATCGATTCAGTCAGGCATGTCAAACATGTGGCCCACATCGCAGTTTTGTGTGGCTCGCGGTCAGATTGGAGAAACACAGTATGTATCACATTGTGTAAAAATAAAAAATGTAAATCTCTGTAAAAAATTAAAAGTTGAGGTGTTGAGCTAAAGTCTAAGAAATTTATTAAAACTCGTCAAAAATTATATTGCTAATGCAAACTTGAATTGTATTTAAAAATCCTACTCTCTGTTTTAGAAGCTAATGGTTTTTCAAAGTACTTTTGTTCAGGAAAATATAATGCCCATCGTGAAATTGTTTTCTCTCGAAATTTATTTAAGAAAGCAGTATTTGGCTTTGCCACAGTGGCGTTATAACTTATGTTCACCTTTTTCAGGTACTCGACTTTATGTTCGAACTTTATTATTGTCCGCCGAATGATTTTGGCTTCCAAAGTTATTTCTGGATGACTGGTTTTGATAAGCTGTCCAAAATTTGAGTTAATTACTTAGCAAATAGAGGTTGTTGATCAATCCTCCAAATTTCGGAGTTTTTTGTTAAGTCTATAAATGTTTTCATAATTTTTATCCTGCTGCCCGCTCAATCCTGAAGACGCTGACATTTGTTAGCCCAGGTCAGGTTTTGATTTAGACACCCCGTTTTTACTGGTATTTCCTTGATTCCAGAATGAACACTGAGTTCATTCAACTATATCAGCTAAATTGCCCCAAGCCTTCAAGTCAGTTCAGTAAATGAATTTAATTTTGCCTTGCCGCAGATTCAACCTAAACATTTACGGTTGCCAATATTTTTTCTCGTCATTCGGTAAAATTGGGAATGCAAGCTTTATATGGGCTCCAAATTTCATTTTAAATCAAAAGAACATTTGAGAAGGAACGTGATAGCTTAAGTAAAATTGATTCGCGAGTTTGATAGTATTTTGATGGACAGGAAAGAGCAGATGAGCTAACATGTTAGACAACGATCGACATCTTCACTTACGGGTCCTCAGCCTTTTTTCACACTCACTTTGAAAGCTCAAGCATTGTCTGAGGTACTGGAAGGAGCATCTCGTTTTGCGACAACATGAAGACTTAGATGCCCCTTCAATAATTCGGAAACTACGCTTCTGTGCAGAGCAGTCTCAATATTAATTGCGATATTTCTAAACAATTGTTTTCGTATTGAATCTGTTCTCAAATCATTGGTTGGAATTTAACCCTTCTGTCGGCACGAAGGTCTGGCCAGACCTTTGGCACTATATTTTGATGAAAAAAGTATAGAAGATGAAATCGCAGCGACTTCATATTTAATGATATCCTAGAATAATATGTTTAGAAGCATTTTGCAAAAATTTGAAAAAATTGGTTGAAGTTTTGAGTATTTTTTTGAAGATTTTCAATTTATAGTGCTTTTTGATACCCAATAGGTCTGGCCAGACCTATAGTTTTTCCCCCCATTTTTGTCTTGAAGTAAAAAGTGCAAATATTAACTTCTCTTATCTATGATGTAATAATGTCATTAAAATTCAATTTATATTTTAAGCGATAAAAATTTCTGAGATTTTTCTATTAAAAGCAGTGAAGTTCGGAAACGGATATGCCTAATTTCGGCACATTTTATAACATCACCTAATCAACTGAGATTTGATCCTAGGAATTTGAACCCAGTTTTATTTCCTTTGTAATAGTAAGGACTAAGTATGAGTAACTTGCAAACGTATTTCTAAATAGATTTGATCAAGAAATTAACGAAAAGTTTAGAATTAAATGAGTTTTGTGCTTGAAAATTCCCTATTTCTTTCCACATATTTACCTAAATCTGCAGACTAATATCGAGGTAAAATCTGCCAACAAAGTCCTAAATATTTCCCCAAAGATATTGGAATTAGAAAATTCGATCGAACTATCTACTAGATATACGCAATGCAAATAGCGAAGCAAAAAAAGAAGAAAATAAGGGAGAAACATGTTTCTACTAATACCACCTCAAAATATATCTGCTTAAAAACGTTTCCAGTATATCTACAAAAATTATTTTGATGCTTTTATTGTTGAGAATTTGCAGTAAGGAATTGATAGAATGATTTTACCGATAAAAATTGTACTTTTTTTTTTTAAATAAATTTTTTTTTCTCAGTAGGTCCAGCCAGACCTATTGGGTATAGAATATGCATATTGTAGTAGGTGCCGACAGAAGGGTTAAACTAATTGTGTAAATTTCAACACATAGTTTCTCCTGCAGTGCGTGCCTGTAGTGTTATGACACCATGATTAATTGCGAGATTTCCATTTCATTATTAAAGTTTTATTGTGCGGAGTGCCCTGAAGTCTGCATCACCTTTAAAAAAAAATTGTTTCATAATACCTTACAAATACTGGGTCCAACTATCACGTGAATTTTTCGTCAAATCCATGGACTCGCCATAATATACAGAACTTATGGAACAGAATGGATAACATTTTCGGAAAAAAGTCAGCCATTTTCAAAATCGTTTGTTTTAATTTATAACGCTCCACTATTTGTGCGAGCAATCATTAATTTCGGACTTACGTACATTTATTGCTTAATTTGTTCATTAACACCAATATCTTCAAATTTGTTACACTCAACCTAAAAATGTTACAATTTCATGAGATAAATGTTACACTTACAAATCTGAAAACGGCAACCCTGGTGGAGAAGTGTGTGGCTGATCCATCGTTTAGTAAACATAGATTAGAGTTCAGAATGTGTTGTACTATTATTTTACCTCTCGCGTTTGTGATGCGAGAGCCCCATAGTGGACGCCAGGCGTTGAAGTCGCCTGTAATTAGTGTAGGCGTTGTGAGTGAGATATTAATATTGTCAAGGTCCTGAGAAGTTAATGTTACTGTTGGGGGAATATAGATGCATATTATACACAACTTGATAATGCTGTCGATGACCACGGATATCCACTGTATTCCATTCACGGAAGAGTATCGTATTGAGTCAACTTGGATGTTATTCTTTATTAAAAATGCTACTCCGTGTTTGCTACATCTGTTGCTGTCGGAATTGTGGAATATTGTTTGGTAGTTTTTTGACCCAATAACATTATGGTTTTCAGGAACATGGGTTTCTTGCAGTGCTATTATGTCGGGATCTTTTTCTTTTATTAATAATTGAAGCCCGTGCTGGTTGTTGCGATACCCATTTATGTTCCACTGCAATACTTTAAGTGCCATAAAATATTGCGTGCGTTCCGAAAGATGCTCCTATAGCGTTTGTTTGTGCAAACATTATGGAGATCATATACTGAGCTGTTGATAAATTGACAATTTAGTGGTGCACGGAGAGGTGAAGCTTTAATCAAATTAGAGTACAGGTTCGTCGCTGTCACTAGAGAGTTCATTTAGTGTGCTAGAGTATTCAGTATTAGAATGCATCTTATTAGATTGGTGGGGAGTTAGTGTTTCTGTAAAATTATTGTGTGTTTGTGAAGAATAGTTGTTTGAAGTTGTATTCGTGTTTTTTAAGTTGGGATGATTTTTCGCTGCGAGTTCTGATTGACAAAGTGGGATACTTGTCATCTCTAGGTCTGGCTTATTTTCTTTTTGGTTTTTGTGTTCATTTCTATGAGTGTTTATTATAGCTGGTTGTTTATTGTGTGAAATGTTTGTTGAAGATGTTGTTTTTTCGGTTTGTGGTGGATTGCTTGGAAGTTGGTGTTCGTTTGAATTTGTTACTGTTTTTAAGCGCTTTTTCCTTCTTTGCAATGCATCTTCCATCCTTTCGGATACTATTGCGACTGTCGCATTATCTGTAGCATTAATATGTTCGGCTGCTGTTCTCTGAGAACATTTGTTTAAAGTTTTGTATTTGACAATGTTTTGATTTTTTTGTATGCAGGACATTCTTTGTTAAGTGCACTATGTGGTTGTTTGCAATTTATGCATTTAATCTCAGTACATGCGGATGGATCATGACAGGTGCCGGAGCAAACGTCGCAAACGGGAGCACTCTTGCAGTGTTTTTTTGTATGGTTGAAGCGAAAGCAGTTTTTGCATTGCATTGGCCGTGGAATGAATGCACTCACTTTGCAATTTAAAAACCCGATTTTTACTTCGCTGGGAAGATGGTATTCGTCGAAGCTTAGGACGTGCAGCGGAGTATTGATTACTTTGCCGTCTACATACTTGGTAATTTTGTGGCAATCGATTACGTTATATTCCTTGAGGCCTGCTACGATTGATTCATTGTTGAGGTTTGTTAATATTGGAGCGAAAATAACACCTTTCACTGTATTAAGATTTGTATTTAGGCTGATCTCAACGTTGCACACATATGGAAGTGTTTTAGTTTTAGTGATTCGTTTTGCTTCATTTGCGGATTTGACCAGAACAAGAATATTGCCGTCACGTGTAAATGAGATTTTAACCGGGTCTGGTATGATTTGATGTATTGATTTGGTAAGAATAAATATATTGTATTCATTCAAAGGTTTGTTTGGATTGGTACTTTTGATGTTGACGAATTTCAGAGATTGGTTACGGGAAGGTAGTGGGTTGGATAAGTTTGGAAAATTTTGGCTATCAAAGGTTATGTTGCTGGGTTGGGATTTTTTCTTGGGAGGACTGCCATTGATATTACCCTGAGGATCCAATATCGCGAAATAGTTTTGGTTGCGGCGTTTACCTCCGGATTCGGAGGACATCCTAGATCGGTCTTGATGCTAAGTTTTTTGCTAAAATTCAACTATAATTTAGAAATAGAAAAACGGCACTTGAGATGTCACTAGTCACTGTCTATAGCACAACCTGTTTCCACAAGCGACGGGCGTAGACTGTCCGATTCGTTCAAATTAAATTAGTAACCTCATATTTTAGAAGTCCATAAAATTTCCAATAAAATGGCAGCTTGGATATATTCAAATTTTGCATATTTTCCGAGGTACACCCTTTTGAATGTTGCAATAATTTAAAAATAATTTCTTAATTTAGAAGCAAAATTTAGGCAACATTTTTCCGGGAACAAATTCGATTATCTACGATAGGTTTATGGCGAATCGCTCGCGGGACACCCTGTATATTAAAACGACCAATAGTCTGCCGTTACACGTCAAATAGATATTAGCAGAAAACAAAATAGCGAAAATCAATGTAATTGTGTTAAAAAGAATCTTAAGCATATAAAATATCCAGATTGAGTTACCTATCCCTAAAACAACTGCAGTTTCCACAATTGAATAATTTGTTTGGCCTAAAAAGGTTACAGATTTAATCTATAAACAATCGAAAACTGATTTTGAAAAGTTATTCGAAAAGTGTGATATGACAATAACAGTATTTGGGCAAATATTTTCATATATCTTCCCGGGTAGATACGAACCTATGTTTGATAATCGACAAAACTCAAAATAAAATATGAAGATATCCTGAACCTTTAACTGTTTCTTTTTATCTTAAATGACTATGAATATTGATAACTTAGTCGGATGCATTTAAATTTTTGGTGAAAACTCGCCAAGTTATCAACAAATGAAAATTAAAATATCTACCCGGGTAGATGCTATGAAAGCGAAGTTTAAAATAAAAACAAATCATTCGAAGAATTTTTACGAACGTAAGTTTAACAAGTCTTTAAATTGTTTTTAACTAATGTGCACAACCTTTCGATAGGTATATGCCCGGGATTGTCCTAATCTCTCGCACAACGAATTCTACCCAAATCTATCCATCTTTTCAAAGAATAAACGACATAACACCTAGCAATATAATCACAGCTCAGTCAGGCTTTCGTTAAATTAGTGTCAAGATTAACTTGACGAAGAACTTTGCTATCACACACTCTTGCCTATTACACACACACACACATAAGGACGAAAATAAAATCCTACGAGCACATACTGACCGAAACAATTATGGAGTCTCGTTTATATTGGCAAACCGGGAGTAAAGTTGATATAGGAAAGCAATTTTGTATCATCCCATGGGGTCGAGCACTTTTATGCGGGAAAAATAAAATCCTAACAAATAACTATGGTCCCGTTGAAATGGACTTCATGGGGTGCGCGCGAGCCTTGCGATGTTGGACGTTGGTAATAAATCGCCCATGGAGTGTGTTTGGATAGCCTGCTAGCCAAGAACAGGCCGTGTTTGTTCCATACTATGGCCCTATTGCTGAGCGAGCTCTAAGCTGAGACAAACGTCTCGTATATCTGCTCATCCGGAGACTCCTTGTTGTTGACTTCATTATGTCTAAATTAAGGCGAATATCACTTGCTAAAGTCCCGGGGAACGTGACATTCATTGTTTTCGTTTGGGTGTGTGTGCGAAAAGAATAATATGGTGTATTTAGGATTTACTAACGAATGACGGAACAGTTGTGGGCAGATGATTTGTTTCTGGATATTAAGGACAATGCTGGGGATATTCGTTTATTGTCCTTGGAAACAAAACTGATGATGGCTGATGGGATTAAATTTTAGTGGATGAGGACAAATGATGGTTCAGTGTATAGAAATGAAAAGTTGCAGAGTTCACATCATGAACTCTCTGTGAACTTTTTGAACATTTTAAAATTATCCTTACGAATAATTTATGCGTTTCGTCGTTTCGTCTAGCTCTCACGTTCTGATGATATATGTAAATGGGCCACTCGCACTCGTCTCGAAATTCGATTATATTTTGACAATCTACTTAGTGTTCAAACATTCTTTCATGCTATCATATCGTGTGTAAAAAGATAAATTTGTCAGTAATTATTCATGGAATTTCGTCTGATGGATGCGCTGACAATGAAAAATTGTAATGTCTCCTTGAACAATGTAAGTACATTTTAAGTGTGAAATATTGATTTATTTTTTTGTCGTCATGTTTACCTGTGTATTTGTTGTCGTAGTAATTTGTAGAGGCAATTTTCCAGTGAGGTGTATTAAAATGGGGCGTGAGTTCCAACAGACGCCCACATTTATATGTAAGCCTTGAGTCAAGGCGACCTTGCAATAATTTTTTTTTGGCTTGCGAATTCCTATTTATAAGTCGTCAAGAGGATTTTAAAGAACGTACATAATATACATCGTCAACAAAATACTAGAATCGGGAATCTCCATATTCATAGTTTTGAGAAAAAAACGATCTGAAGTTTCAATTTGGTTTGGAAAAATCGAAACATTATTTATTTATTTATTAAACATATACGCAGAAAAAACTCCAATATTTGTGCTATTATAGATTGTATGGTACTGCAACAGATTTTATAATGTAGCACTAGACTATCTAAATGACATCTGAACTTCACTTGCAATAAAGTCATCAAAGAGTCGAGACGTGTTTTGCTCTGCTCTGCTCTGCAGTAGTATCTATGTCGTGCTCTGTGGCCGTGAACGTTCGGTCGCCACTCTGTGAAATAGACACTCATAGGGAAACGAGTTTCCAAACTCGGCACGACTCGTCGCAAGTTTTATTATTCAGAAGAAGATGATAAGAAATATTCTTATCGTGGATAATAAACTAACAGTGCGACTAGGAAGTGGTATGGCTGACTGAGAACCATCACACTCCGAATTCAGTTGGCTTTGTAACGTTGATGACTACACACGGTAGTCATCAACGCACCATGAGTTACGGTAATAAAGAGAGAGTATCTATGTAGGCACAAATACAAAATATGTGTCGACGAAAATAAAAAAAATAATCATCGAAGTACTGAAAAGTGAACAGCGTATAAAAGTATCAATAGAGTTAAGTTAATATGAAAATAATTCAGAAGTAATCTTATTCAGTGGACAAGTGATTAAGTTAATACGAGTATGACAAAAGAAGAAGCTAGCGGCAACGCGCAAAAGGCCGTTAATAGTACCGCAAATAGCGGGACCAAGCAAAAAGCCGTTCAGAGTACCGTAATAATCGGACACATAAAAATACTTTCTTGATCGGGACAAATTTCGAGGCATATTTGATGAGATGTGAACAGTTTTTCATTATAAATAATTTGTCTGAAGAAAAAAAAATGTTATTGACGCTGAGGCATATTCTGTGTTGAGGAGGTTATTTCTTCCTGAAAATCCAACTGCGAAAACGTATAAAGAAATAATACAAAAATTAAAAGAATAATTCGCGCCGGAAGTAAATGAAATGGCGCAGAGCTATACATTGTATAGAATTGAGTAGGGTGTGAAATCCGTCAAAGAGTATATATTGTAGATTTAAAAAAGGAGGCTGTAATTTCGACAAATTTTTACAAAGAGTTGTTACGGACAAATTCCTGTGCGGAGTCAGTGAGAAAAGCTTGTGTGACAAATTATTAAAGAAATTAACCTAACATTTGTCATGCCAAATCTCCCTAAGCTGGGAAATGTCAGGAGGCGAAATAAGGAACTGTGTGTACCACATACAGCTAATGTGCACGCTGTGAAAAACCTTACAAAGTCAAAAACTCGTCCCAAAACAGAACAGTTGCGAATGTTCCGCTGCCATTTTGCGGATCAGAAATCATCTCCAGTTCTTTTCGTTAACATATTTCACAAAGGCAGACAAAGGAAAAGAACTGAAGATTATTCATGATCCGCGAAGTGGCAGTTAGGGGATCAGAATGGCAAACATGTTTGCGGAACATACGCAACTATTTCGTTTTGGAAACCCACCCAATCGTGGAAATTGATCTAGCAAACTGCCCGGCAAAAGAGTGGACGCGCTGCCATTGCAATGACCGCCATTTGGTTGATCGTCCAGTTTCGATATTCAATATAGCAACTGAATCATATTTTAGCTATGTCGCCTTGACAACCGCTTGTCGAATTCAAAGTGGCAATTTTGCAACTTTTGTTCGTTTTTTTTTGTGTGAAATCGTATATGTAATTCTTGAATGGCCGAATAATAATTTAAACGCGCATAGGCCGATTTTGATTATTAAATTTAAAAAATCTCCAAAATGAAAATTCGGTTATGCCATTTTAAGGCTCCATTTGGTAGGTAGCTGCCAAATGGCTATTCGCGATGCCACTTTTTTGGCAAGCCCCCATATGGCACTAAGTTTGGAAGCAAATGGCATTACCCTTTTGAAGACCGTTTTTTTATAAAAATATTCTAATGTATGCGCAAAACGGAATTCTGTACACCAATTTTCAAGTCTGAGTGGATTAATATACACTCAGAAAAAAAAACGGCCACTTTTTTCTCGCATAATTTTCCATAATACCTTATTATAACGAAAGATCTTGATCCCTAACGACCAAATATGAAGTCCTTATTCACTCGGTCATCCTTGCTCTCCCGCTTTAGCCCCCGAAGTTGATCATTTTCAGTATTGGGCAAAGTCAAAATTCTAGTTGCCGCAACGCCTAGTAGAATTGATATCAATCGAAAGGTCTTGACTCCCAATAAGTGAATCTGGAGTCCTTTTCCCCCAAAATAACCCCCGTTCTACCCCTGAAACCGGCAAAATTGGCTGTTTTTAGTATTGAATGGTGACTCGATCGATATTGCATCCAGTACCGGAAACGGCCAATTTTGGAGGACTGCAGCGAGAGTAATTTAAGTGAAAAGGACTTCTGATCCCGTCATTGGGGAGAATATAGCGAGGGAGCGAAGGTGGTATTGTGCAAAAGGACTTCATATTCCTTCCTTGAGGATCAAGATCTTTCGTTATAATAACGTATTATGAAAAATTATAGAAGTGTTCCACTAGTTTCGTTTGGCCGATAGACTACCATGATCAATCACTATGAGGCAGCTTGACTAGCAGATACGCCATCAAGCGCGTACGGAAGGGGAGGCAAGCATTTTTTTGCTGAGATTACAATGTGCGGTAGAAATGTGCGCTTTTGAAGGGACTCATTTTCCTTTTTTTTATACCGTGGCCTCCGAAATCCTGTGTGCGCGTCTGCGAGCCATTATGGTGACAATTTCAAAGGAATCATGTCTTTCCAATTCTAACAAAATCATTTACATTGTTTCCATTGGGAAAGATAAAGAGCTGATCACGTGAGGTAGAATAATTATTCGAAAAAAGGATCGTTGAGTTGCGCATTGTCTGAAATCGAGAATATTGTACGCTTCAGCATTCTGCACAACAGGTTTACTGTACAGCGAAATGCTGTACATCTGGTCACTTTAGGCTACGGGTAATTTTTGTAGCATTTCTAATAATTTTCCAGTGAATTTCATTCGCTGAATGCACTTATTAGTTCAATAATGAGGTCGTCAAGTTTGGGAAATGTTATGTATTTTTTTGTTTCTTTTATTTTTCAGGGTGCTGCTCACGAGTCCTAGGCTTCCCACCAAAGTTCTGATGCGGAACAAGTTCAAACCCGCAAATAGTGACGTACAATCAATTGCATTCTAACATATTCAGCGCATTCAACGAGCAGATATTGGAATATGCCTCTTATCCCCACCACATGAATTTGAAATGTTACTACGGTGGTGGTTGGACTCGTGATTATCTGAACAGTTGAGTTCTAACACAAAAAATGGTGGAAAAACTATTCTTTTCTTGTTTTTAGCGTTGTGTTTTGAAACGAAATTTTGGTGGTAAAATGTCTGCTCAGCACTCCCAAAAACACAAAACACAAAAAAATTCCCATCACATTTGCAACTTTTAAGCACGTAATGAAAGGACTACATGCAAGATAGATTTATTATTAAGAGAAGATCATAGTTTTTCAAGGCTGTGCCATAATAAAAAATTTTGAAATTGTTTTTTTTTTACCCGGGAACACTATCCCTAATTCCAGGCGCTTGTTACTAACCATGAGTCATTTTGACTCACTATGGAAATTGCTGTATTTAAAGTGGAAGAGTATGAAAACTTTTGCCAGAATTCTTCGGAATACTTATTTGAGTTTGTGCATTATATCCGAATAAACTGTAGAAACAACCAAGAAACCAAATATGCCAACTAAAGAATGTAGACGGTTGTTACTAAAGTGAGTCATTTTGACTCACAAGAAACGTCCCTTTAGTACTAACCCCGTCGCAGAAAAACACAAATAGCTGCTTACCATAAAATCGGAAACGTTTGCTTACTTGGAGATTAGAAAACATATTTCTTAAAGAATAAATGGGTAGCGCAACCCAATGGGCCAACCGCCTTTTCTACGAAAAATGGAAATATGTGGAATATGCGTCAAAATGACTCACATTAGTGTTCCCGGGTTAATAAATGTTCAAAATCGTTTAGTGGTATATGCATATGCAAAGAACGCCAGCTCCTATATTGAGTGGACACATTTTTTGAGCAGACAAAAATTGGCTGACGGTGAGTATTAAAATGCAGCAACTAGAAATAGATTGAAGCGAATGATCCGATTCTGAAAATCGAACGTTCTTATGTAATTGAATTTCGTCTTTAGCCTTTCTTCCTGAAATTTAATGATCCTTATATCTTCAGTAAAGAATTATTGTATATATTTTTTTCATCTAAACTAGATTGTACAAAAATGGTCCTTCTTAAGCACAGGATAGACCTCGAGAGTGAAATTTTTGCGATTACATCAAAAATCAGCGCCCGCTCTAAGGGGCGGCAAGCCGGGCGGTCGCCCGGGGCCCCAAATTTTAGGGTAGTCTTTTCGGCTAGAATTCGAATAAAAGAAAGGAAATAAAAAGAGCAGGAGAAGGGGTGGTAGTCGAGCGCCACTCCCTGCACTGCCCTCCCCAACCACACGTGCTACATCCATGACTCTCAAGATGACGCATTTATGAAAATAAGCCACGGGCGCTCAAACCACTTAAGATATCGAGGTAATTGAAGCTTATCGGCTGCGCTGCGCAGTGTGCGAGAAAGTTATGGAAAATTACTCCTGTACGTCAACGACGTACATAGGAGTCGAGTACCTAAGGAGCGGCGTAAATGCTAGAGCGGGCGCTGATGAAAATGTATACTTACTGTTGTGGAATATGCCGCAAACGCTGGGGAATTCCATAAGCTACAATCCGAGAAGGGTTCCATAATTCTTCTCGACCATTTTATGTATTATTTTTCGATTCCTCGGTCATTTCATCGTGGAAAATATCTAATGACTGGGTAATCGAAATATAATATATAATATGGTCAAGAAGAATTATGGAACTGTTCTCGGATTGTAGCTTATGGAATTCCCCAGCGTTTGCGGCATATTCCACAGCTCTAAGTATACAATTTCCTTGATAAAATCGCAGCGGACAAACATTTCATTTTCATTCCGCCCGAGGTCTATCCAGACCTTTATGCGGTAAACTAGTAACTAGGTAAAGTTTACTCGACATTAATCATCACATCATTAACATTACTATTCTTCGTCTTTTGTGTTATTTCTTACATTTCAAAGAAAAACGAAGGATTATTATCATAAATTCAGGAGATTTTATGATCATTTATGAATGTTAACCGAATGAAAAGATGCACAGAATATAACATAGTATTTAAGCATCTTAAATTTGATAATGTATCATGGTAGTCATGAAGTGGGTGGGTTGAATGGGGTCATAAACTCGGCTGAAAAAAATGTTAGATGCAAAGGTGACTATAATATTTAAGTAAAAAATAAATATTAGTATTTATAAAAATTACATTGACAAAAAAGATTTGAAATTATGGATGTTCGTATAGGTAAAGTTAAGCGTATTTACCATTTCACAGTTGGAAGACATTGAAATAACTCAAACAAGATACAAACAAGTGAACGCCGAATAGTGCCAAAGAGTTTATCTCTACCATTTATACACATACTCCTTTTTGCTTGTATGCAATATGCATATGCTGAGAGAAAATACTGCCCAAGGATATTGTTCTTCTGTACCAGACTTTACAAAGTTTTCCGAAATTTCATGTGTAAAACAGAAGTCATATATACACATATGGAAATGGTCCTTATACATGTTTGCTTCGAGCGATTTGATACAAAAGAAAAATAAAAACAAGTTACAAAAGCATGGATGAAAACGAAATCACTTTGAAATATCCCTAAAAGTAATGTATAATGTGCAAGCTATCGTTTTGTGATGCCTCTTTAAGGCATTTCCTGTTTCGTACAAAATGTTCAGATTATATTGTTGTTAAAGGGATAAAAATCATTTAAAAACTATGTACACTAAAACTAAATAATAAGAAGCAAGGCAACGGTAGTCTCGTTGGTGTTGTAGTTAGTGCGCTCACCTTCGAAGCCCATGGTCGTGGGTTCAAGTTTCACCGTAAGCGGATTCTGTTTATATTGTTTTTACAACTTAGGACCCATCTGACGGACTATGATCTCACCCAAATGTTAAACGAATACTCATTAATGGGGATAAATAACTTTGCAGAGCATGCGGTTGATCTGACCACCTCTACAAAAAAGCGATCGAAGCAAACATGACGGACGACGTAGAAAAAATATTTTTCACACGAAACACCATTTTTTTTATACATATAATAAGCCGTGGAGCCTGCTTATCTTAATGTTTTCGCATTATATCCCCTTTGGCACACACTCAATGATTTCGATACAATCACGCATGGAACGTCAAAAATTATTGTAAAACGATCGATATGAAATCCCGAATCATGCCAATATCTAATCTCCTTGCATTATTTTGACATTTTTATGTCTTGACTCTGGCACATAAATTCGAAAAGCGTCACGAAAATCATAACGAAAAAGCGTTACGTTTTTGGCATTACAGGTGGTGCCATTCAAAGTTCAACGGAAGTTGGGCTAGGTGGTACCCTGTGAGTGTTGGGTGCCATTCAAGGTTCAACAGAGGTTGGGCTTGGGTTCAATTTACGTTCAACTTGAGTTCAAATTGGGTTCAACTTGGGTTTAACTTGAATTCAACTCGAATTCAACTCGAATTCAACACGAATTCTACTCGAATTCAACTTGAATTCAACTTTCAACTTAGGTTCAACTCACGTTCAACTTTTGTTGAACGATCCAAAAAGTGTAACTTCTAACTTAGGTTCAACTCATGTTCAACTTTCGTTCAACCTTTGTTGAACGACCCAAAAAGTGTTACTTTCAACTTAGGTTCAACTCACGTTCAACTTTCGTTCAACTTTTGTTGAACGACCGAAAAAGTGTTACTTTCAACTTAGGTTCAACTTTTGTCGAACGACCCAAAAAGTGTAACTTTCAACTTAGGTTGAACTCACGTTCAACTTTCGTTCAACTTTTGTTGAACGACCCAAAAAGTGTAACTTTCAACTTAGGTTCAACTCACGTTCAACTTTTGTTGAACGACCCAAAAAGTGTAACTTTCAACTTAGGTTCAACTCACGTTCAACTTTCGTTCAACTTTTGTTGAACGACCCAAAAAGTGTAACTTTCAACTTAGGTTCAACTCACGTTCAACTTTCGTTCAACTTTTGTTGAACGACCCAAAAAGAGTCAAATTCGAAAAGCAAATCGTCACGAAAAACATGAAAATGTCCCACTGAGTTGCGGACTTGTACGCAAGCTGTTTTTTGTATACACATCTGATCGCATCGCATCACTCGGCTCATAATAGTTCGATATCGCACTGTAGTACACGGCCTAAAGTGAACTTGACGAGCAAAACTACAATTAAAATTACTAAGTCTTAAACCCCTGCAGAGTTAAGCGCAAGTTTCTATTTCGTGGACTTTTGACTGAAATAAAGCAAAACGCTGACTCATAGATAAAGATATATTCTGCCCTGGTTCCAGTTACCTTGTTCCTTTTGATGGTCTGCAGTAGTTCAGAGAAACAAGAGTGCAAAGTTTGCCAAGCCATTAAAGTCGAACGGAAACCGCCGGTTGGCCAAATGATTTCTCGCGCAGAAAGGGTTCCAGAACCATGGGAAATGGTTGGCGTGAATTTGATCGGTCCATTGCCACGAACAACGAAAGGGTATACATTTATCTGGACAGTGGTAGATTATTTCACGATTCAAGAGTCGTCCGTACCAAGCAATTTAAAAGGAATATGGCACACTCGCTAAATACACTGCTTTGTACCATCCTAAAGCTAATCCTGCTGAGCGTGTTAACCAAAATGTGAAGCGGATGCTAAGGTCTTACGTCACATACAATCATCGTCATTGGGATCGCGACCTTGCAAAAATTGGATGTGTGCTTCGTACTTACATCCAAAGAAGTCGCCGGAGTCACCCCATACTGCATTAATTTTGGAAGAGATATGGCGAGAAACAGCAGAGAGTCCCGGCAATGATTCTAATAATAATAATAATGACCCAATATGGAGAAACTCTAAGATTCAGATTATGAGAGAGGAAATTGTCAAACGAATGGATGAGGCCTCCACTTCAAGCAAAACACGATACGATCAACGGAAGCGTCACCAACAATTGCAGTTGGGACTTGGGAGACAAGGTTTGGAGAAGAAATTATGTTCTCCAGAATGCGGTAAATTATTTTAGTGCCAAATTAGCTCCTGAATACGTAGGGCCTTTTATAGTCAAGGAGCAGGTTTCAGGGTGGACCTACTGTCTGGTGACAATGACAAAGATGCTCGAATATGGCACGCCAAAGACTTAAAACACTATTTGCAATGAATGAAATTGTCCTTGTTTGTTTTGGTGTCGTCCTACAAAGTAGTATTTGTTTTTGTTTTGCTTGGATACGTGGCAAAATATTGGGAAATCGTTGAATTAGTTTAATTTTTTTTTATTTCTTTGATGCAGACGCGGGCACTTTTTCGTATTTTAATTAGTGGATTTTCCCCGAGATGGAAACCCCTCTTGAAGCGGTGGAGGAGTTGTCACGGACGGTTTGCGCGACCTGAAGCACATCGAATTGTAGATAAGGGGCAGTACTGTATCAAGTACTGACGGCTTTGGTTAGATCGTATTAATTATTACCTACAAAGTCGCGAAACGTAGCCAAAACTCGCACCGCGCAGCAAACAATCGTACCACGCAGCAAACAATCGTCACACGCAGCCCACAATCGTACCATGCAGCAAACAATCGTCACACGCAGCCAACAATGGTCCTACCAGTGTTGCCAGGTTGGCTACGTGATTTTCCCCTAAATTCAACTTGTAATACATACTTGTAATACTGTCAATTTGTAATACTCGTACACTCTTCTATAGTCTATACAGTTTGGAATCGCCGTCACCGACTGCATGAGAGCTCCTTTGCGAAGTGATCAGAGGGTGTTTTCTCCAGTGGTGTTATTAAGTCAGATTAACTGCCATCTAGATAGATTCTAGTTGGCATCGCATAAGATGAGGGGGTGGGGGCAATGCCAGTTTTGCCTCGGCCTTGAGGGGAATGTGAATTCGATGTAGAAGCAAATTAGTCTAGTACAGATAGCTCAAAACCCAAACATCCAAAAAGAAAAGAAATTTTTGATGCCAAATTGTTGAATACACTGCCCAATATATGCAGAAGAAAGTTACACTAATTTGCGCCATGGGTTAAGGGGGGAGGGGGTTGCAAAGGGGAGAAAATTAATTTTTTTGCAAATATCTGGAAAATTATGAATCTGACCTTAAAATGTCCTGAAAACGAAACAAACTAAACAAAATTACCTTTGTAATGATATATAGCACTCTAGACGTTTTCTCGGAAAATTATACCCTAGACCCAAAAGTATATAGAGAATTTCCATTTTTTGAGTTTTACATTTCGCACTGTAACTTTTGATAGAATAGACCTAGGGTGACATGATCTTGTTCATTATATTACTTACAAAATTTATTTGGTTTGTACCAAAAATTGAAGTGCTCCGACCATTGACGCACCCCTCACTCCTCCTAACATTTTTCAAAAAAGCATGCCCGTAGCTTCTTTTCAAATTGAGCAAACCAGATCAAATTTGGTGGGGTGCCTAGTCTCAGCCCCATTATGCTCCTTACCAAAAATTATCACCATCCGATCAAAACTAAGGGTACCCCCCATACAAAGTGAAACAAAATTCTAACAAATTTCACATTTTTTCACTTCTAAATTCTATCTAAAATGGAAAAATAACATTTATCTCTTAGAACGTCATTATAACAGTTAATTGTAGTCTTCTAAATGTATATTCAAAAGTTTGTACTAGAGCGTGCATTACAAGTACGAAAAATCGGGTTTGAAGGTTGCTAGTACACGTTACTCGATATATTCGGAAATAGCCTTAGAACTAGTACCAATGACCTTCAAATCCAATTTGTTGATACTTGTAGTGTACGCTTTGATGCAAACTTTTGAACATACATTCAGAAGACTACAATTAACTGTTATAATGACGTTCTAAGAGATAAATTTTATTTTTCCATTTTAGATAGAATTTAGAAGTGAAAAAATGTAAAATTTGTTAGAATTTTGGTTCAGTTTGTATGGGGGGTACCCTTAGTTTTGATCAGATGGTAATAATTTTTGGTAAGGAGCATAATGGGGCTTAAAATAGGCATCCCACCAAATTTGATCTGGTTGGCTCAATTTGAAAAGAAGCTACGGGCATGCTTTTTTGAAAAATGTTAGGAGGAGTGAGAGGGGCGTCAATGGTCGGAGCACTCTAATTTTTGGTTCAAATCAAGTAAATTTTGTTGGTAATATAATGAACAAGATCCTGTCACCCTAGGTCTATTCTATCAAGAGTTACAGTGTGAAATGTAAAACTCAAAAAATGGAAATTCTCTATATACTTTTGGGTCTAGGGTATAATTTTCCGAGAAAACGTCTAGACTGTTATATATCATTACAAAGGTAATTTTGTGTAGTTTGTTTCGTTCTCAGGACATTTTAAGGTCAGATTCCTAGTTTTCCAGATATTTGCAAAAAGCTGAATTTTCTCCCCTTTGCAACCCCCTCCCCCCTTAACCCATGGCGCAAATTAGTGTAACTTTCTTCTGCATATATTGGGCAGTGTATTCAATAATTTGGCATCAAAAATTTCTTTTCTTTTTGGATGTTTGGGTTTGGGGCTATTTTGAACCTATTGTACTGGACTAAATAGCGTACCGGCAGTAATGAGACAAGCCAGTCTCTGAGCTTTGCCTCGGCTTCGCAGGGTGGGTGGGTCTTGTATTTTTATACCCTTCGCTCATAGAGTGAAAGGGTATATGAACTTTGTCATGAAGTTTGTAACGCATCTCCGACCATATAAAAAGTATATATATTGATCCGACATGACTTGGGAGTCGATTGGAGCATGGAGTCTGTCTGTTGCGACACGTTTTACTCGGCGGCTATTGAAGCTAGCAAGCTGAAATTTTGCGCGCACGTGCTTCTTACTGTTGCAGGCTGTTTGTATGTTTGATTCACCAAAATTGG
Organism: Microchrysa polita; assembly: GCA_949715475.1. Classification (NCBI taxonomy): domain Eukaryota; kingdom Metazoa; phylum Arthropoda; class Insecta; order Diptera; family Stratiomyidae; genus Microchrysa; species Microchrysa polita. The sequence continues at coordinate 137,609,986 of OX454416.1, read as the reverse complement.
ATCACTGGGTCATGGGGCTGCCATACAAACCTAGCCACCCAATTTGAGTTTTTCTATGAGAAACTTTTTGATTTATGAGCCATATTAAGGATCTACATGAATGTCACAAAAAATATGTGAAAATGGATGGAATCAAACGAAGGGGTCACAGGGCTGCCATACAAACTTTTTTATTTGGGCACCGATGTCAACCAAACTCCATGAAAATATATTTCTAATGATTCCTTAAAACATATGTAAGAATAAATGGAATCCAATAATGTAGTAATGGGGCTGCAATACAAACCGAACCCCTCAAATTTGGTTCTTCTAAGAAACAGTTTTTAAACCAATTTCACAAAACCTTGAATTAATGTGTCTTTATCGAAGAAACTAAAAAGGTCAAAACAAATGAAATGGTACTATGGGGCAATGCTCCCGCATCCCCCAATAAAATTGTCTGCTTTAAATATTTTTATTTGCCCACTTATTCCAATCAAACCTCACATAAATATTGTTTTGTCGACCCAACGGAACTTTTGTGAAGACAGAAGAAACAGAAAGGGGGGGGGGGCGGTTAAATACAAGTCGTAGGTACGCCCGAAAAGCCTTTTAGCCCGAGGGGAGCGAAGTGTATCCAAATTTCGGCTGCGCCCGAAATTAGCCTCGGTCTCGTTTTATAATCCAATTGATGGAAGATTTAATTTCCCAAATTCTTCTTACGAACTTTCTGCACAGTCAAAGAGCTCTGGTGGCCATTTGTGACATGCCGTTTAGTTTAGTGATATATTAATTGACTCCCATATTGGTAATGGGGAGTTGTGCATCAATGAACGTCTAAGTTCAGCAGGATTTCTGTTTCTGGAAAATGGTATGATTCAGCGCATAGATTTAGATTCTATACTTATTCTGATCCACTTTTCATATAAAACAAATAATTTTTAAGTACATATCTTTCTTTCTTTTTTTTTTTCAAATTAGTGCCAGTCATAGAGATCAGAATCACAGAAAATACTCCTTTCATCAAAATATGCAAATAATTGTAGCCAGTATATTTGACCCATTTTAACTGCCCCTTTTTTGAAGGCATTCTCTCAACAAAAAATATGACACCATTTCCTTTATTCATTCGTAAAAATTACGTCAATTTACTAAACTTGCCTACATCAAGAATCCCATTATCTCATACAGAAAAAAAAATATTTCTTTTATTCTTTTCCTCAAAAAACTAAATGGAACGAAAAATCTCATCTCTTTGTCAAGGACAAAGTCAAGTGAACCATAGCAATGAAACACATAGAGATAACAACTAGCCGGGACTAATACTACGCTGAACTCGTTAAGCCCGCTCAGCTCAGGCCCGAAATGTAGCGAAATAATCAGAAAATATTGTCCAGTCACAATTCGCCTTGACCATGGCGAATGTATAGTAATCCGTATCATACTTACATATCTAGAAAAATGTTTCTTTTTTTTCTGTATAAAGATAAAGAGTATAAGAAGAAACACCAGATATACGTATACCCCAAAAAACCGTTGGCTATCACGAAAACCTTATACTATACAATATCCCTAAAACGGTGAAGAAATGCGTTCAGCAGAGTAAAAGGATATAAGTGAGATGAATCAAGTAAGCGTGTGTATATATGTATGTATAGGGGATATTGTCGGAATTCGAGAGGATTGAGACAGAAAACAATAGAATTACATCTAGATAAATTTCATCAAGAAACATAATGGGTCTCGAGAGTGTATTTTCTAGATAAACAACCTATACCTACATCTATTGTTGTGTGTCGATGTGTCTATGTGTGTGTTTATTTGTATAGAGAATCCTTCGCCACAGTAACGCCACAATTTAAAGTCATGGACGTCTTTAAAGGAGTTACATGTATAGATTAAGACGAGAGATGCTGGGATTCTGATTAAGATGAATATCTTGAATAGATTGTTTAGAGAACAAGACTATCTGAAATTATTGTTGGAAAACAATATTTCCAAGAAGTAATGTAATGGTTTTCAGTACGAAATTCATGCTAATATTTGAAACTTGTATGGAAAATAGAGAGTTAAATATGTGTCTTTAGATGTTTATGTACAAAAGTACTCGTATCTAAATGAAAGGAATTTGTGTTGTTACTACATTGTGTAAATATCTTATATTCGACTTCCCAAGTTGTCTTTATAATTTACTAGGAGGCTTCGCCCCCTGATCGCTACAGTCACCAACCTCCCGCGCGCTCGCGGCACTGACTGACTGACTGTTTTTCGTTCTCGTATTCAATGATATATGTACTTATCAACAGCTTGTACGCTGTTTGTTCGTGTGTATGTACGCTGGATAATGGCTTAATGTTCGGGCACATTCGGGAATCATCGTAGCCAATCAGAGCACGAATAAAATGCCATTTTCCGAAGTTAACCCTCGGATGGTTCAGTGGGGTGTGACAGACCCCAGAGAAATTTAAATCTTAAAATTATCATAGAAAAACTTGTTGAATGGTATTTTTATGCATATGTAATTTTAGTATGTGTCACATACGTTCATTTAAGCATGAATTTGTGATTTTGTTAGTAAGTTATATCACTTTGAAAGTGCTCTGGGGTCTGTCAGACCCCACGAACCATTTGCGTAAGTCTTTTTTACAAAAGTAAATTTTTCGTTTTGTGGGAAATTTTCAAAGTACAGTAGACTCGCGCTAACTTGAACTAATTGAAACCAGCCTCATTCAATATAGCGAACTGTTCAACCTAGCCAATACCGTATATCCATATAAGTAAAAATAAGATTTTTTCACTTAAGATTATTATTAGCAGTATAATGAATACGAAAAGAAACAATTAAAAGTGGCTCAGCCGTGCTGAAAACGGTAACGGCTTCAGCTGATGTTATCCTATCGCTTGCTTCCTTTGCCAAGTCGTTTCTATGTTTCTCCATTTGCTTTTTAGCACGCTTAGAAGAATATTTTCTTCATCATCAAGCTTAAAAAATTGTTCCAACATTTCGCCAACGTTTCTTTCGACAACCGATTCCAAGCTGCGTTTAGAAATTACACCATACCTCATAGTTATTTTCTGCTTCGATTCCACCAAATCGAAGTCATAATGTAATCTGGTTACCCTTATAGCATTTAATCCATCGGCTGGATTAAAGGGGTAACATTGGGTGGCATAAACAGCGCCACAATTGATCCATCCTCGGACTTAAGCTAATTTTCATGGGGGTGCGACGGGGCGGTGTCTATCAAAAGTAACGCCCGAACAGGCAATCCAATTTTTTTTTAGAAATTCGTTACCTAGGAAGCACACTTGTGATGTAGATGTAAGGCTGCACTTCAAAATTAAAATTTACCTGTGGCACAAAAGAGTGATGAAACCACTCTTTAAATAAAAAATAAAGTCATCCACGCTGAGCTTAAGTTCTTGTACTTGACGGGGATACTAAAACTTTTGAACACTCGAGGATTTTTGGCCTTTCCAGTCACCATAAGCCTCAACTTGTGATTTCCTGTATGGCATTGGAACATGCCAAAAATGTGATTCGCTGCTTTTCACATTTCCTTCCGGGCGCTTGTTTTTCTTAAACTGAAACATATGTTTTTTTTCCGCAGCATTTTCCAATACAAGCCGGACTCATCGGCGTTGTATATTTGCTTTTCACACAAATTCATTTCTTTGATTTGGTTAGCAATAGAATTTTGAAAGTTCCGGTGGTTTGTTTTGTTTGTTATTTGTTTTTTTTTTCGTTTCAATATATGTACATACATATTATTTTTCTTTCCCACAAAAAAGAAGGAAATCCAAAGGGTTACCAGTGGCGCACAAAAAGTTAATTCACACGCATAAATCCAGTGCAGAAAGTAGTACAAAACGTCTGCATTTTGATAACGCAATAAATAATTTGCAAGAAATTTTGTTCAAGTTATAGCGCATTTTGACTTAATTCAAGTCATAGTACAGTCAACGGACAGAAAAAAATTTTCAAACGTATAGTTCAAGCTGACGGAGATTCAAGTTAGCGCAAGTGCACTGTATGTTATTTGGAAAACGATAAAATGTAATAATAATAGTCGGGAACGGTTGAAACTTTGTAATTAGAGTACATTTGGGAAATTAGATATGTTAATTTTAAAAGAAATGGAAAATTTAGGGTGTTTTGAATTAGGGGTTTTTAAATATTTTACTCAATTCATTCAAAATTATGCCGGTTTTACCTGGTTTTCATTAATGAGGATCTCCTTTCACTATTGTGTCATTACCTTATGTTTTTTTAAGTCAAGACATAAATTAATGACTTTTATGAGCGTAATAATTGGGTGGGTATTTCACATAATACATAAAGCTTCCTAAGCGAACTTGGCTATACACTTGTCGAACCTCTTCTAAGAAGGAGGAAATCAACGGGCAATTTTCGCCGAAGCAGAGTGCAATTTTCGCCGAAGCAGAGTGCAAAATATTGAAGACATTTTGTGCATTGTTCAGCTTGCCCCCCCCCCCCCCCCCCCCCCTGGGGCTGATGCTCCAGGCCCCCCTATGTGGTCAGATGGCAAAAATGTTTTCTATGCCCACGGGTAAATGATCGGAAGACAAAATACAATTGCAACGAGTGCAAAAAGCCAATCTGCGAAGACAATCGAGGAAAAAGCTGCGAAGAAGAATCCTCTAAATATTGACTAAACTTTGGATCCCGATTTAAGAAAAAATAATAACCTTAGCTAAAAAAATGTTGATGTACTTATCTTTGTTAATTAATATTAAATACGTTTTGACTAATAAAAATAAAATTTTGTTAAAATTTTAGTTTTTATATTGATTTATTTCTGATAAGTTCAAATTACCCTCAAATTTGACACCACCTAATTTTTTCTTCCACATACAAAAAACTACTGTCCGAATTCCACTTTTTTTATATACCACTTAATCAAAAGGCTTCACAGTTACTTCTAGTTCAAACAAATGTGCCAAAAAAGCAAAAATTTAAGTTTTAGAGCGATTTTTGCCTTGGGGTTTATGAGACCCCCTGAACCATTTACGTATGTAAAATTTACCTGAACCATCCCAGGGTTAACATTTCTACATATAGAAGGAAATTTCACAGAAAATATTGTAGATAAAGGCAAAATTTGCTTTTACACTTCTAAAGTTAATCGAACAAGTTCCGCACCGAAGACAGCGTACCTACACCTAATCTTTACACTTCCTAATATCTAATTCGCATTCTAAAATTACAATTACTCCATAATATTTAATTTGCGATTTCAGGACCCAATTGTCTCCAACATGTAAAAACCTCCAACCAACCAACCAATCCATCCATTCTCCAAATCTGTTCTCATTGTGCACATCCTTTTGTCGACCCTAACCTTAATCTACATTTTTACTTTATCAAGTCTTTCGCATAACGACTACTAATTAGCATTCGCCACGATAGAAACGACTCCAACTAATGCCTTTTCTCCCAGAACCACTTCAAGGATACTCCAAACGGCATTCTCTACTTAGTGAGAAAAAAAGAAATCGCCAAACGATAACATGACATTGCAAAACGCAAAACCATCGATGGTTGAAAACGAAGAAACGAAATTAAGCGGGCAATTAACTACAAAATTTACGTTTGATTCGTGCAATTCAAATCAGCTTACAGCTTACACCGACGCGACGTGCGGCACCGAAGGACGAAGATTCCTCTTCGTGGTTGACTTCCTCTTACCTTATTTTGTTTTTCTACATTTCTTTTGCCACTATCATCGAATCCGATCAGTTGCTGTCGTCCTCCGCCACGATTTTAAGCGAATTTCAAAATATACACCCCTATTCAAGCGTTGAACGTGCGAGTTGTCCTTGTGCTTGTGCTTTATACAGAAGTACACTGCCATCCATTCCCCATTCATGTGGTGCCGCCATGTTATTGACTATGAAACTTCCTAACAGCTAACACCACCGTACACCTGGCCAAAGTTGCTTCAAGTGCTTTTCGATGACTTTAATGGCACACCTGTCTCACACAAACGGATACAATCGGTATAACTTCAGGATAGCTTCCTTGTGCAGGTGCCAGTGGCTGTAAAGTAAAGCAAGCGACAGCGGCGGCAATGCGGATACGGACGGGGGGAAGAGTTGGTGTTGTAAAAAAGTCCTCGAGCAGGAACATACCTTAAGTGAGTTTCGATGTGGAAAATTTAGCTTGACTTGGACGATTTCAAAATTTTTTTTATTCGTTGTACGACGACGATTTGTTCAGACCAAATCGAAAAATGGAATCGAAAAAAAAGGGAGTGAATTTGTTGCAAAGTGTTTTGGAATTGATGTTGGTTAGTGGATATGGATGTACTATTTGGGATTTATTAGATTCGAAAATACAACTTGCAAAGTTTAGTGAATCTTTAAAAAAAATGAGGTGCAGGTTATAAGCAAGGACCACGCGTCTTCTGTGGGATACACCATAAAATTGTAGGCTTCCCCCGATATAACGACTCGATCCTTCTGGAAAGGATTTCAGTAGGTACTGATTCGAGTCTAGGCAAATAACAACCAGCAATTTCTCATTGGCTGTGTCGCCAACGTCTATCTACACAGGGTGGACTAAAATTCTGTTACCGATTTGAACAACAAACCAAAATATGTAGTGTAGTTTTTTTTTTTGAAAATGGCCAATCGCGTTTAGTTATTGCCAGATCTGAAATGAGCGTCTCACACATCGTTCGGCCGAAAATAGAATTTGTTAGGCAAAGTTATGTTAAGGACGCGAGAACCTCAATCGACTAGAACCAGAGATGGGCATTGAGGAAAAAAAAGTGGAGTAGATTTTGGACGAAAAAGGGAGTAGATCCAGAGAAAAAGGAGTAAATTTTTTAATACTTGCATATTATCATACTGAGCTCTACGATTGATATACGTTTTTGTAATTGTGTCATCAGTGTCGGTGTTATAACAGTGGTGTGATCATGTTTGGACTTATGTGAACTCAAAATTTTCAATTTTTAAAGTGTGACATTGTGTTTTGGGATTTGGGAAAGAAAATTGTTCGCTACAACAAAACCCTGATAAAACTTAATTCTTCGAGGCTCCCCCACATTTCTTGCTTGGATTTAAGTTATTTTTTCTATTATTTTATTAATGAATAAAGATCCTTTTTTGAACACTGGATTCCCACTTGTTTTTGCAAACTTTCGATCTTTTCCTCTTTAAACATTTCTACACAGAAATGAATAATCGACTTACTCCATTTCACTATTTATGGAAAATGGACATTCCTCAGTTTATTTCCCAAACGAAAAAACTACCCACACTTTCAATAATAAAAAATGTTCAGCATAAAATTAGGGTTGACAAAGTGACCAATATTTTTTGCCACCACTGAATGTGGAAATATTTAGTTATACGTAATTTAATTACGAACTTATTTCCCATTATTTTCTTAGTAAAACTTATCCCTTGGGTTTTTTGATTAAAAACTTTTAAAAACACACTAGATAGACACTCCAGCCACCGATAAGAATGATCCAGGCTCCACCAACAAATGCAATGTAGACCGATGCAATACAGGCAACATCAAAAGCGACATGCAATAACGCACTTGAAACTCCACCAGCTTCACTCCAGCCACCCAGAAGAAAAGAATGTTCATTGTTCCGCCGAAAATGCAGACAAGTGCAGCATTAGATTAGATTAAATAAGGGCATCGGGAGATTTGCCATTAGCACTGCCACCGGTGGTCTATTGTGCCTTTGCCCACGCTACAGGTTAGATAAATTTATCTTACCGACATCTGTCGATAAATCAATTAATTTGTCCCATGCTAAGGGACGCGATGTCCTCTGTAAGAGGGAAAGTTTCGTCGCATCGCCAGTCTTTCGCACTCACAAAGTATGTCAGTCGATGTTTCATCATAGGCCTCGCAGAAGCGGCAGGTCGCGTCTGCGACTAAGCGCATGGTTCTTAAATGTCCGTTCAGACGGGAGTGTCCTGTAAGGAGGCCACTTATGATTCTGACCCTATTCCTGCTGAGTTTAACTAACTCGAGAGTGCGTTTCTTGGAGTAGGTTGCTACAAAAAGCTTCGACTGCCTTACGGTGGCTGTCGTCTTTTCCCACTCAGTGATTTCGTTTCTGCATAGACACAGTGGTATACTGCAGAAGGGTTCCGGGCCGCAGAAGGGGCTAGCAGAGACTGCTTGACCCAGTTCGTCCGCAAGCTCATTCCCTTCAATTCCAGAGTGTAAAATCATTGCGAGATCCTACCAACTGAAGTATTTCCTGACATAGCCACACTAGTTTGAAAGTAAAGGTATGTTTTGTAAGAGCTTTGATAGCCGCCTGACTGTCGGTAAAGATCGATATCTTTCTGTTGACATATCCTTTGTTCTAACATTCTCTAGCGCAAACTTCTATTGCATGTACTTCCGCCTGGAACACATACGCTAAATTCCCCATAGGGACTGAGTAGCTTACACCTGGACCACTGATGCCCGCTCCAGAGCCTGTGTCAGTTTTGGATCCATCCGTGTAAAAAATGATAGTGTTGGGGTGAAGGGACCTGAACATGTCCGTCCAACTTTACCTCGCCCAGATTGCTGAGTTAAAGGACGCGTTGAAGCGTAATGTCCTAACTAGGTAGTCTTACCTACATAACCTCTGCAGGTCCATAATGCCTTGATCGCCTTCTCCGTGACCGATTTCAGGAGGTCATCCCAGAGTAATTTGCTATCAAGAGTGACTCTCAAATATTTGACTTGGTTAGCCGTTTTAATTTGGAGGTTGTACGTAGTAGGAAAACTCAGGATTCTTGTTGTCCTACCATGGGCGTAGCCAGGATTTCGGTCAGGGGGGGGGGCAAGCCCAAATTTTTTTCAACATCCTGATTTTCTTAGGAGTTGAAATTTCCGGTCGCAGAAATATTGTTAGCAAATTTTAGAGTCGCCTGGCTTTTGGTTGGATTAGTGCACAGGGTCATGGATTCCAGACTCACCGTGACCGTATTCATTTTATGGTGTTTTTCGAACTCACGGCCTACGTGACGGACTATGATGTCGCTCAGATTGTAAACAAGTACATATCCATTTTTGAGGATAAATAACATTGCTGGGCGTGCTGTTGATCTCAACACCTTAACACTAGAACGGCCAAAGCCGTCAATTTGACGGTTTTGGAACTTTGATAGCGCATATTTTCGAATCTATCTACTCTTGAGTTATGATATTCATTGACTTTTCCTAAAATGAGCATCTTAGTGTATATGTGAATTCAAATTTTGAAATAATATTATTATATTGGTGATATGACCTGTTCTACCTATAAGGGCCAAGCCGTCATTTTGACGGCAAAGTAATTGAACTACGTGAAGAATACGCGAAATTTCCGAAGAATACCTACGGAAGAAGGGAGGATCGTCCACCAGACAAAAAATAGACATTTTCACAACACCAGCAGAAAAGAATCACAGAAAAAACAATGCTGAGCACAGACTAATTGCAAGAAGAATCGCACGTGTGATTTGCACATATTGTAAAAGACCTGTTTGCGGAAAATGTAATCTATATGTTACAAAAAATATAATTTGTAATCAATGTAAATCGGAATAACTTAAAAATATATTGAGAATCAATTTCAACTCATATTTAATATTTCATTTTGCATTTTTACACTTTCGCAAGTCAACAAACGGCTGGCCGTCAAATTGACGGCACCGGCCTTTCTAGGTATGATACAACTGCCGGCCTTTCTAGTGTTAACAAAGCAGCAGTTTAGATCTTGGAAATTAGATGTCTTTCACACATCTGCGGCCATAGTTTACTGGTGGACTGCCACGCATGTTATTTCTTTTTTTTCTAATTGTAGAGTCAAATTTTTAAAATGGATATGAGAATGATTTTCTTCTGCATTCTGATTACATTCAACTGGCCTCCAATATCTGCCTTTTAGAGCGTAGTTTGTCTATTTTCAGTGCATTTTTTGCATCTCGGACTGCATATTCCACTTGCGAAATCAGTTTGTTTCGGCTGTCACTTTCATCTTAGCAAAGTAGCATCGTTAGAATATTTATAAATCCTTTATTGATTGAAATAATAAGATTTCATCTAAATTTATCAAAGTATTAACAGTGGCTAAATTTTATTGCTGGTATGATTCAGCTAGAAAATAAATTTTGATATAATAGCTGGAAGACCCGCTCTGTGGCTCACTTGGTTGAATCGCACTCTACGATGCTAGTAATCTAGAGGTCCGGAGATCGAATCTCGGCGTGGTCCCAAATTTCCGTACATGTGCGGATAGGAAATATATAGTGCAGGGGTGTCAAACTCAAAACCTGGCGCGGGCCAAATAAGACTCTCCTCAGGTTTAGGTGGGCCGCAGGAGGACAATTTCAAAAACTTGCATGTAATCGTATTACGAAAGTTGATTGTAGAATATGACTTTTAAAATATAGCAGAGAGTCTGGATCACTACAGTGGCTTCAGGATTATACGTGAGGACTTCCTCTTTCGAAAATGTACTTAAAGAACATTAAAAAATTAAGACAACAAGCGAAAACGTGAAAATATGATTGATCTTCAAGTAACCACGATTACATGATTTGCGTCAAAATTCGGACAGATGATAAAAAATGTTTAGCACCAGTCATCCGAGGTCGCTCAAAATAACATTGGGAGGTAGAATAGTCTGAATTAATTAATTTCAGTAGAAAAGTGGCTAAAATAGACAAAAAGTTCTTTGTGATATGGTTTTAAACAAACTCATGCACCAATACAGCTTGAGGTATAGGTCTAAAAATCAGGCACTTGGGTTTTAATTATTTTGTTGGAATTTCACATCTAGGTGATTTAGCCACCAATTCCAAGATTTCCGTGGTTTTTAAAGCTTTACCATTTTGCCAAATAAATCTCAATTCATGTTCGGTAAAGCCATAACCAATTTTTTTTCAACTGCATTTCGGGACAGAACAGTTTCATGAAGAGACTTAGTATTGTCCTGTACAAAAAAGATGAGCTGTCTTATAAAATCAAATAACCAGCCTCAAATTGTTGGTAGTATTTGGACAGTTTTAGTAACTTTTGTAGACTTGAGTTCAACTTCTGAATGTTCACCTTGCCAATTTCACCATTTTTGTGTTGATACAGATTGTGCTCCTTCGACATGGCTGCGGGCCGCACAGAACTGCGAGGAGGGCCGCATGCGGCCCGCGGGCCGCGAGTTTGACACGTCTGTATAGTGCCTGCAACATTATATACACCTATATGGTACTGAGAAGAAAATGAAGAACTTGAAAGACAATATGAGACCCGTTCTTTACATGGTCATTAACCCTGGAACGTCATGCTTATTTTTAGTACGGAAAGGTCATGCTTCGTCGAGTCGACGACGCTCTACTTTGACGCTTCATACAAATCACCCTTTCTCAAAATATTTGACAGATTTCAATCGTAAGTTTATTTAGAATGGAAAAACATGGATTTTGGAGCCGATTTTTATGAGTTCGAAATTCAATCTTCCTATAATGAGGAAGAATTTTTAGCCATTTTCCTGATTTGTCCTATTAAATATTTTTCCCCATAATTTTTGAAAAAATAGGTCCCGCATTTCAAAAATAAGCACATTTGTTACGAGCTAGTTGTATGGACACAGACTTATCGTCGAATCGACAACCAGCCATAAGAAATACTCAGCGCCCGCTCTAGCACTTATGCCGCCCCGGGCAAGACTACAAATTGCCGCCCCTAACATTTTTTTTTTATTTTGAAGGAGTTGGATCGATTCCTCCGTCGGCATCATTCGATCGACCAGTACACATGGACACATTTTAAATTTAAATTTAATAGAAATAACTGTACGAAATTGGTTAATTAAGTTAGTCGAATAAATTTAACCCCGGTCTGGCTACTACTCGTTAGTGAAAAATTTTCTGCCGACGAAATACTGCATTGCTGGAATAATATTCCACAGTGGCGTAACGCTTTTAATTCTTTTTGTGTTCAAACTCAAAGCAGGCCCTTTTTATACAGTCGAATTTTTCATTTATTTGATATTCATGTAGCACAGTGTCCACTGGTTGGAATTGCTTTTTTTCTGTTACTTAATTGTTATTTTGATTTAAATATCTGTCGAAACGAAATTTTATTTCTGCAATCAAATTTTAATAAGCAATTCTTACAGCTGTATTTGTTTGTCAGTCCATTGAAAAGAGTTTACCTGCGTCATCGCATTGCAAGAGAAAAATCTCCCGAATTCGCACTAGTTCAACAATTCTCCATTCGTATTTTAATGTATTTTAATTAAACCGCGCAATCGAGACAAATTTGAAATGGAAATCCGCAAATTTGATGTGGTAATTCTTCAAAGTGATTTAAAAATTTGGTAATTTGATATGGAATTTCGTAAGTTCAAAATAATGAAATTTCGTCAACGTGATTGGGAATTTATTTTGAAATGGAAATTCGCCAATATCATTTGAAAATTCATAGTTTCGACGTGGAAATTTGAGAAAAAAATAAATTTGTCAACATGATTCTAAAATTTCTCAATTTTAAATGAAAATTCGTCAATTATAACATTGAATTTTGTCAACGTGAAATTCGCCAACATGATTTGAAAATTCGACAAAATGATTTTCAAATTAATCAATTTGACATGGAATTTCGTTAATCAGAAATAGAAATTCATTAACATTTGATTTTGATATTAATCAATTTGTAATGGAAATTCGTCATCATGATTCAAAAATTCCCTAATTTGTGTCAATATTTTAAAATCGTAACTTTTAGCTTAAATCATAAATTGCGTAATTGAGTACTTGATTAAGTTTTTGACTAATGAGCATAAAACAAAAATGGCCTGTGTCCTTTCAGCTTGGGGCCAGTGTTCCACTGCATACAAGGAACACCGGACGTTACGCCACTGCTTCAAGACTACCTAGGAACCGTAAATATTCATTGGATTTAAAAATGCCAATCAGGATACACATTATAGGTACTACCCAAATATTGTTACCTTTACGGGTCACTACTGAGTCAGATAAACTGATAAACTTCTCGAAATATGCCGCTACTGAGGCTATGAACCCATACCAAGCAGACTAGCATTTAACCAACCTTATTGGTGAATTGTCAGCAATTGTTCAGTTCAGGCTCTGACTTCTTGAAAATTCATCTAGTTTCCTGTGAGGTTCTTTTGGATTAGTTACGGTTACGATACAATAACACATTGTCTTCCTTGGGGTGATTTGCTTTACTAAAAATTAAATGGCTAATATAGAAATTTTATATAAAGTCGAAACAACTATTTTTTTTTATTTGATCCATTTGGTGCTGAATTTAAATTTTTGAAAAATTTTAGATTCCCATTAAACACAGGTTCTGGAAGAGAATGGTAGAAATTTGTTTGCGAGGTACAATTTTCTACGTTAGAATTTATAGAGTTGCTGTCCTTGGCCAGTAGCACTTAAAACTCCACCCACGAGTTTGTTATTAATTTGTTTCATTCTTTTACTGAACATTAGTTTCAGTTTTCTTCTATAGTTTTCTTTCTATGAAGTGCTAAATGCCGCCCCAAAAATTTGGCGCCCCGGGCGGCCGCCCGGCTTGCCCCTCCCTAGAGCGGGCGCTGGAAATACTGGAGTCCTAAAAGCTACACAAAGTTCATCCTTCGTCGTTTCGACGACGCCAATTTCCAAAAATCCAACTTACCCTGCTTACTTCGTCTAGCCGCAAGTACATCAGCACGGTAAGTGCTGTACGAAAACTCAGCTCCAAATAATGAGAATTGTCACGAAAAATGGGATAAATTTGATGATGCGTAGTCGATTCGACAAAGCATGACCTTCCAGGGCTAACAAAGCAAAGCTGTATACCATTTGTCACCCTTTTAGATGAAAATAGGTTGAATTGCACTAGCTTGCCGAAGGGACCTCACGGTTGAAATTGTGTACTCGAGCTCAGAAGCCATGAAATGAAACAGGAAATATGGGATCCACGCAGCCACAGTAGCACACTCACAAGTGAAATGTGTTGGCTGGTACGCAGCCTGCGTCAGTTACGAGAGGCCACTCGCTGTCATCTATTTGTATCCGCCTCCTGACTGCAAACTGTCCCAATCATGGGTTCTCTGGCAGCATTTGGAGAAGTAAGAAAGAAAATGAAAATGTTGTATAGTGCAGCGATTTTTTTTACTACATCGATAAGGATTTTTTTTACCATCGTCATCGACCAGGGGGGGCGACCGCCCCTCCCTGCCCCCCCCTGGCTACGCCTATGTGTCCTACTCCTACTGAAAAGAACCACCGTGGTCTTGGACGGGTTGACCCGTAGAACACTCTCTGTGCACCAATCTTGAACTATTCGCAGAGCGGTGTGGAGCACATGGGGTAGGACTTCCTCAAATTTGCCCTTGACCATGATAACCAGATCGTCTGCGTACCGTTGGGTGGAGAACCTCTCTGAGGTTAGTTTCCACAACAGTTCATCTACAACTAAACACCACAGAAGGGGAGACAGTACCCCTCCTTGTGGGCAACTACGAGTGGCTAAGGCGGAGAGGGTGGACCCACCGATGCTGGTATAAATGTTCCTCGATGAAAGCATGCGTTGCACCCAGGTAATCATTGTCACATCTGCCCCTTTTGCAGCATGCAGGTCTATCTCATTTCCAAAAGAGAAAAGGAAAAAGAGAACAGAAATGTTCCGCTATTCAATTTCTATCGTTCCAAGAAAAAGATGGATTGGAGTTAATTGCTTGGATTTTGTAAAAAAGGAGTAGAAAGGATTTACTCCGAAGTGGCGGAGCAAAACCAAAAAAAGGGAGTAGATACACTCCGAATGGAGTAAATGCCCACCACTGACTAGAACGTAGCAGCTGCAATAGGGTTGTCCCATAACGCCCTCGGAGTGAGATTAGTGTGTGCAGCGAGGCATCGGACGGAGCAGGTGGTCCACATCGTGAGGCGCATCACTGCAGCTCGGACGTAAGCTGGGCTAGTGTCGCTCTTGTGGCTCTCGGGAGCCTAGTCTCCTCAGGCGATATAGGTTCATGATGATTACATTTCATGTTCAATGATTTCGAGAAATTTTTCGGTCGGGAATATATCTGGAGAGAATTGCGTAGAAGAGAGACACCACATAAATGACTTTTCATCATCAAGGAATGCTAGCTAGGGCGAAATCTCGCATCCCACATAAGGATAAGCTCATAGAATTTTTAAAGTGCACAGTCTGGTGAGACAAGGCTGCATTTTGTCACCTTTAGTATTCTATGCAGAATGCTGGGCTCGAAATAGACGATGCCAAGACCAAGTGACATCGGATCTGAAAAAACAGTTTCTATATTCCGGCTAGCTAGTGGAAAAGTTGGAGTTTTGCTAAGCATGTATAATAAAGGTATGTACTGAGTTCACCTAGCGAAAAACTTGCATATATGTCTCCCGTGAAAACGGTGCCGTGGAGACTTGGTCTTTATTCACTCAATTTAAGATAAATGTTCACTCGCGTTCTGATTGATTGTCGATGACATCTTTTCACTGTGAAATAAAGTGCAACTGCATTATTTTCGCTGGCGAAATGTCAAAAACCGGTGTGGAGACTTTCATGTGAAGTGAGTACCACCAAGCGAATTCGATTTCACGATCATCAAAATTTTGACAGTATTTGCATGGATTTCACTGAACTGACGATGTTAGTACCTACTTTAACAAGGGAAAAATGACTTTTCTAAGCACATGAAACTCTAAGTATATTCTATGTAATTGTGGAGTCGGTGGAAATACCATCAAGTTTCAAACTTTCGTGTCTACGATTGTTTCCAATAAAAACCTCCTCATACTTACACTCTCCTATAGTATCCATAAAAAGGCAGTGCTAAACAGTTGGAAACAATAAGGAGCCAATGCAGGAATGGAGCTGATTGGTTGATACTGAGGTTTTATCATCAAAAATGTAGTCGTCAGACCTAAAGTCGATAGCACAGAGCGGGGTGGAAGATAGGCATAGTTATGCCTTATCCCCATAACAAGGGGCTAACAGGAACCAGAGTTAGTTTTTGTAATATCCACATTTATTAACTAATACATAATAAGTTTCCGCACAAAATTGGTTATTTGGAACACATCATTCGGTTAGAAAGAAAAAAATAAGATTTTAGGACTCTACAGGGTGTCCCGCGACTCATGGTACATACTATAATGGGTTATACTATCACCCATCACTGTAGAATTTTGTGGAGTTTCAGAAAGTAAAGTCAAACCTCGGATCAAATATTCGGAAGTGTGGCAAATAGTGATTTTGCTCGGCAAGTCGAGGTTTCTGACACTATTAACAAAAAATGCTGTAACTTTATAACGGTTAAAGATAGAGGGGTCATGTAGAACATTAATTGTACCCAAATGAGCTGTACTATCACCCATTATCGTATGTACCAAGAGTCGTGGGACACCCTGTATAAACGTTTGGAACTAGATTAAGTTCTGCAATGAATTAAGTTTTCCGAAATTAAGATTGTTGAATGTCTACTGTAGTTCGGTGAGTTTATTCAATGCGATGTGAGAAGCATTTAAACGGGAACTGACGGCATTTGCCATTCAGACTGCTTGCGATGCGATACCGAGTTGGGCGACGGTGAATTTTTACATGGCCTACACTTGTATTGCTTTATGCCTATTATGCATATTAGGTGTACTCGTTCTCGTAGTTTGTAGTCGGGCGCTGTGTTCTGTACCACAGCCTTTCCACCTTTTATCCTGAACTTAAAGCATAATCATATCGTGATAAATTTGTCAACATTTCATGTCACAAATTCAACAACCTATTCCTGATTCAAATACCCTCCAAATCGAAACCATTGCAAATTCCTTGGCCTGTAAAACGAAAACTTTCATTTCATTTTCTTTTCCCTAAAAAATGCACCCTGGGGATAGATTAATTGTAACCACATGATCTTTTTGTGGCGAATAAAACTACGCTGTATACTATAGCAGCAGGATACCATAGAGTTCTGAAATTAGATTGCTTGTGTAGGACGTACATATACCTAAAGGCGCAAACTTATTGAAATTTGCTCCTGGGTAGCGTGAATTTGAATGTATTTTTGCATGTTGAATTCAGATTTCAGTATTCAATCTATTTTTGGGTGTAATTTAATCTCAGTTCACTGAGATGTTTATTTGAAGTCTGACAATTTTCCGTATAGATTTTCGTGATTGGTTTTCCACCTGGAGAGACGTTCGTTGTGCGGTGTATTTTCAAGGAACGATTGATTGCGCACAAAGAAATTCATGGTAATGTCAGTTGTCAGGACAAGGTCGAATGAATTGTGGAAATGTAAACTTAGGATATTGATTGTATCTACGTATTCGCTAGTTAATTGGATAGTTTGAAATTATGTTTAATGCATGAAAATCGTTACATTTAATTATTTATTGTAATTAGCTATAGCTAGAAGTTTCCCACACAAAGCAGCGCATTTTCAATATAAAATCATAAGGTGCCTCGATAATTATATAGTCCAGTGCCAGTCAGTAAACTATTGTAGAGGGTATTGAAAACAGGCGCTGCTCTTTGATTTATTAGGAGTAGGGTTAGCTAAACGACCCCGAATCTGAGAGATGAGGTAAGGTGGGGAGGGTTCAAATATGCTATGCTGATTATGTTCTAAGTAAAATATTAAATTCAGTCAGATGGTAGATTTTCGAAATGTATTAAAAATTTGGTAAGCTTTCTACTACTACCCGCGTCATTAGTGAAGTTCCGACCAGATGACTTATTGGGATTGATTTTTAGCAAATTACTGACAGCCACGACAACACGAAAATCCTCTTCTCAATGTATCGTCGAATTCTTTTTATCTAGAATTGAAAAAGGCTTCAATAATATCATTGCGCACCAATTGTCACACGTCAACTGTAATTTCGATGCTAACGCTTCTTTCGCTGTCTTTATTTTCTTTGCAACGATACCATAAATCCGTCACGTTATGTTCACCAACCGTTGTAACATTTTCAACAATATTGCCGAGCTTGTTATGATACAGCAAGAAAATTGCACTAAATTCCGACAAAAATATATTGTACGAGACGAGGAGTACCTAACCTACTCATGGTCGTCGTCTCTGCCTCTGCCTGCCTAACTCTGACTAACGAATTCTAATAAAAAGCAAGTGAGGCAAATCCGCTCTTGCTCTCTGTAATTTCACTGAAATTACCGAGGATATCGAGTGAGGGAGTTAGAACCATTCGTTTTGTATTCAATGAGTTCGAACAACAATAAAACTCAGTCGTCCTGCGATGATGATACTCTCAATACGAATACATACGTTGCGTTCGTTTTCACTTGATTTCGCAATGACGCTTGGTATCCATTCAAACAGGACTATGGAAGGTACGGTAGACGCGGTACCTCTACACAGCAGGACGCAAAAGCATTGTTGGACGAGTTGGAGATTGCGATTTGGGTTTTTACCTATATAACGGTAACGGTCTTTAATGAAATACTTGGAAATTGCATACATATTGGTAGTACGTGACAGATATCGAGATTGGTGAGAATTATACGGCAATGTAAAAACACAGAGAGATTCATTTGGCTATACGAGTGTAAGGGTGCAAGGGCATGAGGCATCAATATTGGTGACAGACATCGTTGGATTTGATAGCTATCCAAGAGTGTAATAGAGTAGTCAATTGGCGGTGAGATATTATCAGGAATCAGGTATAGTTGGATTTTGTGACTGCATTTATAGAGGATTCAACGTGGAGTCGATTTTTGGCGTCAAATGAACTCAAGATGTGGATACTTAGCTTCAGGGGTCAAATAAATTGGAATTCCTAGACAGATATTATGAGTGTGAACATGTAGCTTTGTGAGATTTTTTGGAATTCGTGATTATATACCTAAAATATGTTGATACAACCATGATCAGGGAGCTGAATGTATCCATTGTCCAGTTAAGGCTCACTCGCCTAAAATCAATTCACTTTAAAATTTTCTAAAGTTGAAATGGAATTGACGATAAGCTAAGATTACTGCTTTAGAATTTGAGTGAGTGAATTTTAAACAGGCGCTTCACAGCGATGTTACCTGTTCAAAAACCAATTGCTAGAAATTGGCTGCATTCAGCGAACGAAAAATGTAGCAGAAAACTTTTATTCCAATTGGATTCCCAGTTCTCATTAAATTCTTGTAGCATTTCCAGTGTTTTTCCAGTGAATTGCGTTCGCTGAATGCAGCCATTCTCTCGTTCAAAATTCTCTGAATATCAGAATCTATGCCTATTTCATATTTACGCTTAGCTTATTACGAAAAGGTAAATTTTGAGCTGTTTCCACCAATCGAATTTTTTTCCATTTATTTCAGTTTTAGGGCGACTACTCATACATCTTATCTAGTGGTTAGTCTTATTGTATAGACAAGACGCACACCATTTTCTGAAAGCTTTTACATTATACTGAATTGAATTTTTCACTACTATGTGCGTAACTACATAGTTACGTCACATTTTGCTTGGTAACGCCATGGGCGTAGCCAGGATTTCGGTCAGGGGGGGGCAAGCCCAAAATTTTTTCAACATCATGATTTTCTTAGGAGTTGAAATTTCCGGTCAGAAATATTATTAGCAAATTTTAGAGTAGCCTGGCTTGTGGTTGGATTGGTGCACAGGGTCATGGATTCCAGATTCACTGTGAACGAATTCATTTAAAGGTGTTTTTCGAACTGACGACCTACGTGACGGACTATGAAGTCGCTCAAATTGTAAACAAGTATCCATTTATGGGGATAAATAACATTTGCTGGGCGTGCTGTTGATCTCAACACCTTAACAAAACAGCAGTTTAGATCTTGGAAATTGGATGTCACTCACACATCTGCAGCCCTAGTGGACCGCCACGCATGTTATTTTTTTTCTAATTTTAGAGCCAAATTTTTAAAATGGAGATGATAATGATTTTCTTCTGCATTCTGATTACATTCAACTCGCCTCCAATATCTGCCTTTTAGAGCGTAGTTTGTCTATTTTCAGTGCATTTTTTGCATCTCGGACAGCATATTCCACTTGCGAAATCAGTTTGTTTCGTCTGTCACTTTCATCTTAGCAAAGTAGCATGGTCAGAATATTTATAATTCCTTTATTGATTGAAATAATAAGATTTCCTATAAATTTATCGAAGTATTAACAGTGGCTAAATTTTATTGCTGGTATGATTCAGCTACAAAATAAAGTTTGATTTAATAACTTGAAAGACCCGCTCAGTTGGTTGAGTCGCACTCTACGATGTAATCTAGAGGTCCGGATATCGAATCTCGGCGTGGTTTCGTACATGTGAATGGAAATATACAACATTATAAACACTCCGAAATGATATTCAATGTAAGGTTGACTCGAAATTGCCTATAAACGGCTAAATGAACGCAACATGGCCCACTGCCTATATGGTACTGAGAAGAAAAAGAAGAACTTGAAAGAACTGAAATATGAGACCCGTTCTTTACATGGTCCTTAACCCTGGAAGGTCATGCTTATTTTTAGTACGGAAAGGTCATGCATCGTCGATTCGACGACGCTCTACTTTGACGCTTCATACAATATTTGAAAAAAAATAGGTCCCACATTTCAAAAATAAACACATTTGTTAGGAGCTAGTTGTATGGACGTGCTCTGTGGCCGTGATCGTTCGGTCGCCAGTCTGTGAAATAGACACTCATAGAGAAAGGAGTTTCCAAACTCGGCACGACTCGTCGCAAGTTTATTTATTCAAAAAGAAGATGATAAGAGATATTCTTATCGTAGAATAATAAACTAACAATGCGACTAGGAATTGGTATGGCTGACAACCGTATCACACTCCGAATTCAGTTGTCTTTGTAACGTTGATGACTACACACGGTAGAGATCGACGCACCATGCTCCACTAGGAGTTACGGTAATGAAGAGAGAGTTGTATGGACACAGACTTATCGTCGAATCGACAACCAGCCATAAGAAATACTGGAGTTTTAAAAGTTACACAAAATTCATCCTTCGTCGTTTCGATGCCGCCAATTTTCAAAAAATCCAACTTACCCTGCTTACTTCGTCTAATCGCAATGTACCCGGCAAGTACATCGGCACGGTAATTGCTGTACGAAATAATAATGGGAATAATGAGAATTGTCACGACAAATGGGATAAATTTGATGATGCGTAGTCGATTCGACAAAGCATGACCTTCCAGGGCTAACAAAGCAAAGCTGTATACTATTTGTCACCCTTTCAGATGAAAATAAGTTGAATTCCACTAACTTCCCGAAGGGACATAACGGTTGAAATTGTGTACTCCAGCTCAGAACCCATGAAATGAAACAGGAAATGACAGGGATCCACGCAGCCACAGTAGCACACTCACAAATGGAATGTGTGTGCTGGTATGCAGCCTCCGTCAGTTACGAGAGGCCACTCGCTGTCATCTATTTGTATGCACCTCCTGACTGCAAACTGTCCCGATCATGGCTTCTCCGGCAGCAGTTGGAGTGGTGGAAAAGGCATCTGCTGCGCCAGCAGCAGAAATTTTTTTAAAATGTTCTATAGTGCAGCGTTTTTTTTACTACATCGATAAGGATTTTTTTACCATACATCGACCAGGGGGGGGCGACCGCCCCTCCCTGCCCTCCCTGGCTACGCCCATGGGTAACGCCATGATCTGAAATTGAAAAAAATCATTACGCAATTTTATACAATTTAACTATGTAACTATGCAAAGTAAACAAAAATTCAATCCAATATAATGTAAAAGCTTTCAGAAAATGGTGTGCGCCTTGTCTATACGATAAGGCTAAGCTGCATGGGCGTAGCCAGGGGGGGCGACCGCCCCTCCCTGGCCGGTGAAACTTTTTTTATTGAATTGAATATTAATAATATTGAAAGAAAAAAATATTTCAGGGATAATTTTTTTCAGATTCACTTTTTCGCATTTTCGTTTGCAGTTTCCATGTTCCGAAAACCACACAAACATTTCCATATCAATTTATTACAAGCCGTTCTTCTTCCTTACATAGTCATCTAGATACATGGACATACCTAATTCTATTCTATTTCGTCCAGATTTACAGCAATCCTGAGCGCTATGGATAGCTCTTTTCATGTCTATACAGTAGACTCCGGTAAACGTGTACTTCGCCAAACGTGAAGGTGAACTATTTTATGTGAGCTACTATGTACTCTGAAACGTGAACAAGTCTTGAAAGAAAAACGTGAACATTAAGGGAGGAGTTCATAGTCCTCACTTAAGGAATACGGATTCCCTTAAGGAATAATTATAAAGGAATGCTTATTGGGACAAAACGTCACTTTTAAATGCATTACCTCATTCAATAAAATAATTTAATTCGGAAGCCTAATTAAAGTAACTGACAAATAAAATATAAAGAAGTATCTAGTAGCTGCAAAATTTAAATTTATTTTTCAAATACGAGCGACTATGAACTGTAAATTTTATAAGGATTCCCTTATAGGTCAGTCAATTTATGATTTTAGGTCGCAAAAAATAGCTCGGCTCTGTTTTTTGGGATACTGTTAGGGTAGATACCAGAAGTGTACCACCAAGTTTGCAACTTCGAAAACCTATCCTAACCCCGTGACCCTCAAAAAACCTAAAAATTTTCGAAGGTTTTTCATATTTTGGTTTGTGATTTCCAAAAGTCGTCTGCTTGATTCTCAAAGCTAATAAAACCTTCTTTAATTTGAGTCCAGCTTTGTAGGTGCAAAGGATCTCAAAATACTCGTACAGCACTTTAAACATTGTTTTTTTGTAAAAAAGTTCGAAATGCTGTATCTTGGGATCCTTTGTACCTACAAAGCTGGCAATGCACTCAAACTAAAGAAAATTTTGATAGCTTTAAAAGTGCAGTTGACGACTTTCTTGTGCCTTACGGGCATTCTACATCTGCAACTTCGTTGCCAACCTAGGTTGCAGGTACCTTACTACACACTTGCAACATTCCGGAAACCACGCCATTCACGTTCTTGCAACCTGGTACTGGAACCTGCACCATGCCTACAAATGACTTATTTTCCGTTTTTTTTTGCGTGTTACCAACTTAGGTTGGCAACCAAGTTGCAGGTGTATAAGGGCTGTAAACCACTTGTGGAAAATAGAGAATCGACTGCACTTACGTCCCATAACGTATACGGTTTCTCGCAACGCCTTATAATTTGACCACAGTTTTTCAGTCGAACTCTATGCATTCAGAGAACTAGCGTGAAATTTTGTCGGCCTGTTTGCATCGACCAGTAATTTAAGTACGCTCTCCAAGTACTGCTCCCTTTCAACAGCTTTGGTTTTTACAATTTGGTTTGCAAAATTTTGGACAAGAACTTGACTGTGGAATGCTCTTGATACCGCCATCCGCGCCAACGATATTGTCTAAATAGATGAATTAATATTTATGGGGGAGTTAAATTCCCTTTCAGACTAAAGGTACGTTGTTCTCGACGCGGCCGCACGACAGCGACTCGCTCATTCCATATGAAAACTCGTTTTTAAAATGAGAGAGAAACGAGTTTTTATGGAATGAGCGAGTCGCTGTCGTGCGGCCGCGTCGAGGACAACGTACGTAAGCTGGACTCAAATTTAGCACTTTGGTCTTGTTTAATTTTTTCTTTAAGTCGACTGCATTTGACTCCTTCTCGAGATCCAGAGCTATAACGATCAGATCGTTGATTTTGTGCGAGAGTACTTAATTGTCAAAACTTCATCATGCAAGCTCCACGGCCGGCGTCCCGGCAACTTAAGTCGAATGAGCAAAAAACTACCATCAGAATGGAATCCTGCCCAACTTCGGTTTAAACTTTACTGTGGGATTCCGTTCTATTTTAAGGAAGTGGAAAAGCATGTACCCCTAAATGTCTCCAGCCGACTGTCGGATAATGTTTTTTTCTATGGATGCTGTGGATGTGAGATAAGAGGCTTCTCGGTATGTTTCAGCAGGAGATGCGATCCTGTAGAACCAAGCAAAGCCAGATTTCAAAACGGACATTGATGTCGCAAGTGGAATATGCTGCCCAAAAGCCAAAAATAGCACTGAATATAAACAAGTTACGTTTTAAAAAGCAGAAACGGAGGCCAGTTGAATGTAATCATAATAACCAGTAAAAGTCTAAACACTTTCAGGGGCAATTTTTCTTTAAATGGTCTTGAAAATCATTCTCGACTGTCCTTTCCTAAAATTAAAAAAAAAAACAATCATGAATGGGTACTCGTTTAACATCTTGAGTGAGTTCATAGTTCATCACAAGGGGCGTGAGTTCGAAAAACAAATTAACTCAATTCGTTCACGGTGAGTCTCGAACCCGTGTGCAAAAAAGGTGCGGCCACTAACCATTACACCAGCTAAAATACTCTAAATTTTGCCTAACAATATTTTCGCGACCAACGATTTCAAATCCTTAGAAAATCTTGATATTGAAAAAAATTCGGGCTTGCCCCCCCCCTGACCGAAATCCTGGCTACGCCCATGCTAAGCTGTCTTTTTTCGTAGGTATACGGAGTTTCGTTGTAATCGGAATCCATGGATTCTCCGTATTCTTTTGATTTCGATAACTTTGTATTCTTTGTCTTATTTATAATATTCCATAATATGTACCTACTCTTCTACGCGTTTATTTTCGATGTTATGACATCGTAAAAAACAAGATGCTTTATATTTGGTTACTGCTTGATAGCTGATAAAATTTGAGTTTTCACGTCGAAAGGGATCACGTTATTGTTTACGTGATTTGACTTACGATAGGATACATAACATCCATCCGCAAGGACGAATGATTTTAGTGAAGTACCTATAAAAAAGGGTGAATACGGTGGCCAGTGATAAAATGAGTTAAGTATGTATAGGACGAGGATGAAATGGTAAACAGCTTTAAAAACGAATTTATAATTTAATTAGCATTTTTTATCGTGAAAAGTTAATTCTGCCTATTTATGGCGAGCTTCGTAACACACCCCTGTAGCTCTGGACTTATGTGCCGATATATCGAAAGTAAGTATGTGCATGCACTCAGAAAAAAATTCGTCACGTGAAATTGAAGTGAAGTAACATAAAACAAAGTTGGAAATCATCTAGAAATTATTTGTAAAACAAATATTTTCCTATAGAATTTCAAAGTTTTTACTTTAATGATCTGTTCGACGTCGACCAAAACATCAATTTGAACATATGACATTCAAGTTATTTGTATCGCTGAGTCCGTTACATGTAAGTTGCAAAATTGATTTTTTTTTTTTCGTTTTGAACCAATCTTAACCAAACTTCATACAAGTGTGCTCCTACTAAATACAATACACATCCAGCAACAGATGAAATCGGAACTCTAAGTCATAGGGCTGCGGTAGCAATTTAGCACAAAATTTAAGCTAAAGTTTCGATTCAATGGTGGAGGTGGAGGGTATTCAAATTTCTGACGCGCCCGAAAGTAGTCTTGGTCTCGTTTAATTTTGCAACGATTTTTTTCTGAGTGTATAGCTTATGGCCACGGGCGGCATGACCCTCTGATGCGCCCTAGGCGAAGCTTTCATATTTCGTCCCTCGCCTGGATGGAGACAGTTGTAAGCCCCGGCTGCTTTGATATCGACTACCGTCAGGGCCGGATTTAACCTGTATGTCGCCCCTGGGCAGTAAGCAAATGGCCGCCCTCCGCCAGTAGTTTAGCTTGGAAGTAGTAGGAGTCGCACACACATATGGTAACGTTAACGGACGTGTCTGATATGAATATGTCATTTTTTCCAGTACACTGAAAAAAATCATTTGCTTAAAACAAGAAAAAATACAATAAAAAAAGCCAAGGAAATTTTTTTCTGATTTAAGATGTATTTTCTTGTTCCAAGAAAAGTTTTTCTGATTTAAGATGTATTTTCTTGTTCCATGAAAAGTTTTTGCTTAAAATAATGCTTATTTATTTATTTTAAGCAAAGACTTTTCTTGGAACAAGAAAATACATCTTAAATTAGGAAAAAATCTTCCTTGGCTGTTTTTTATTGTATTTTTTACTTGTTTCTAGCAAATGATTTTTTCAGCGTAAGTAATGTTTTTCGATTGCTTGAAAATATCCTGCTTTCCACACAGACGTAGCCAGCGGTCCTTTGAGAAATTATTTAAAAAAACATAGAAGTTCGTTCAAATTGCGTTCAGAACTTTTTAAAAGTACCTACACTTAAAAAAAATCATTTGCTAAAAACAAAAACAAATACAATAAAAAACAGCCAAGGAATAATTTTTTGCTGATGTGACAATTTAAATCTAAAAGTTGTGAAAAATTACCGATTCACACGAAGGAAACATGATTACTTAAAAAATTTAGACGATGCAGAGAGATTTCACTTTTGCTTCTCATCCAATTGAAAGTGGGGAAAAATTAGATGGACATGTTACTTTCCTAGACATCTGATGGGTTGTGATGCATTTTTCTGTCGGATGAAGAAATAACACTTTTTCTTATAAACCGAACGGCTCTATATAAAATCGATTAAAATAGAGGCATGACTGGACCCTATCAAATAGTTTAGTCAAAACTATTTTTTTTTCACGGGATTAATATGAATATAAAAAAGTGTGTGATTCGATTAGTTACTTCGTTGGAGGCGATCTAACCTCTCCGAAGGGAGTATTTTAGGAGGCTTGTAGTTAAATCTAGAGCTCACCGCCAATGTAGGTTCAGAAGTTCATTGATTGTTACACCCGAAAGATTCTCTAGGCTTTCAATAAAATTGAACATAGAGAGTCATCTACGGAACCATAACGTCAGGAGAGTACATAAGCAATTACGCTCTTATCACCCGGTCCATCGGACTGTTTTGACCTTCGGCATTTTACTGACAGGATCTAATTGTCAAATGGTGATTTCTTCGTTCGAGGCGTACGCTCAACCTCGAAAACCCAATCCTGGACCGCAACTCCAGCTGGTTGACTAGGGTAACAACCTCCAGCCACCTTGGCTTCAACACCATGATGAGAGGATACCATGGCCCCCTGGGCAAACCCATCGCCGAGGTACACTATTTGCTGAAGACTTCTCAATAGCAGGTGTGACCGATCTTCCTTCGGCCTGCTTAAAGGTTAACGACTACCCATTAGCTTAATGCGATAGGTAGGGCTGCGTTTCACATCCATCAGCATACTAGTCAGCAATTTGTTTTCAAGTATCATAACATTTGGCGCCCTGAATTAAGACGTCACCTAACTATAGAATAAGCAATTAAAATTTTTTCCTAATTTTGTCCTGCTCCTTTAGTCAAAATCCATATTTCCAAGAATGTAAATCCAATAGAAAACTTCAAAAAGTTGCCGCCCCTCAAAATCTGCCGCCCCGGGCAGCTGCCCAGGTTGCCCATATGGGAAATCCGGCCCTGATTATCGTGTTCAGGATGCTCGCAAAAAATTTAAATGGGTCCATTGAAAAAGTTTACGCGCGAATAGCAATTAGCACAAGAGCACCCGTGCTTTGTATTGAATATATGTATGCACTTGCAAAAGTTAAGAAACAACAATTTATACCCCAAAATCAAATACGTCGTTAATCGTATCATTACAACCAAATTATTCAACACATCCCTGGATCAACTGGAAAACGGACGAGGTGAACCAGTATTTAATCCAACTTCTTATGGGTCACGTATGGTTCCGGCGATAATTGATTCAGTCTAAATGACTCCTCCAGAGTGTCTGAGTTGGAAAGGAATTGAAATACGTAATTTCTGAATTCCTTAGGCAGTGGCGCATACATATACACATTCGCCGCCAGTGGGCATGTCCAATTTTGCCCCCAGTACCTATTTACCTCTTCAAATGTAGCGATGCAGAGACGCATACCATAACTTAGGCGTTTATATTTTCGTAGCATACCTTCACATGAGCTTTCGCTTCGTGAGTCCTCAGCGTTCTTCAATCTTTTTAACGTTTTACCTTTGCAAATTTGAAACTATTTAGATTTTGTTCCCGTATTCTCTTCACTTGAAACAACCAATTTTTGAGTAGGATTAAGCATCCGCTGTTGTCTATTTAAAGAGTGGACGTGTTCGCTGCATTAATATTTATTCCCAGTATTTGGAGCTCTAAAATAATAATTCTGTTTCACTAAGGGCGAACGCAAGCCTCACCTGTTACCAATATGTATCTAAAGACAAGGATAAGGTGGTGGATGCTATTATATCTGGTACGTATTGGAAATATGAATTCTGAATTGAGTATTCCAGTTACGAAGGAAAATTTTCTGCTGCTGAAAATGTAGTCAGGAAAACTAAAATATTTGTAGTTTTCTGGCCCTTGATATCTAGAACTGGGATATCACGTGTGAGCATTATGAATCGCTAACATAATTAGATCAAAATAGAAATGTTTCGCTTAGGCAGACTCTTTTTTTCTTTTGCGAGAATCCTATATTTTCGTGCGTTTCATTTCATGGCTTCTGAGCTGCAGAACACAATTTCAACCGTCACATGAAGGTCTCTCCTGGAAGCTAGTGGAATTTAACTTCATTTCACTGAAAGGGATTTTAGTAACAAATGGTATACAGCTTTGCATAGTTAGGGACCTTGTAAAGAACGAGTTTCATATTTCCGTGTCTTTCAAGTTATTTTATCAATACTCATTTGATAGCTGAATCATACCTGCAATGAAATTTAGCACCTGTTAATACTTTGCTTAATTTGGACGAAATCTTATCAAAACCGTAAGCCGTATTTTGCTCATCAGAAGAAAAAACGGTGACAGACGACTCAAACTGATCGCTTGGTCTATTTCTTTTAAATCGCAGGCTGAACTTGGAGGCCAGTTGAATATAATCAGAATCACCAGTAAAAGTGTAAAAACGTGCAGGAGCCATTTTTCGTTAGATGGCGTAGAAAATCATTCTCGGCTGTCCTTTCTTAAAAATTGGCTCTAAAATTTGCCTAAAAAATATTTTCGCGACCGATAATTTCAACTCCTAACAAAATCATGATGTTGAAAGAAATTCGGACCTTACCACTAATACCCCCCTTGACGGAATCCTGGGCACGCCCATGCTGGACTAAGAGCAGTGGGACAAAATTTGCTTCACAGAAGTTTTAAAAATAAGCCATAAACCCCTCAAAATTTGGTTGACTCGATGTTGGAGTCTCACCAAAATCCAAATGCAGGCCGTTCAACTGCAGTACAACCTTGTTATACCCTAGCCTAAAAAAAGTTGCGGCAGTTTTCGATTTGATTGTTTGAATTGACTATCGCGTACACGAAGACTCTTACATCTTATCTTGTGCCCGTCGAATGGTTAGTCTTATATCCACTGACACCATAAAACATTCAAAACTTAAATGCTCGGTCAATACCTAAACAACTCATTCCAAATCCACATCTTTTTCGGGTACACCAACATCAAGTTGTACTACACTGCCGCTGTCAAATAAATTATTTGAATAAAATGACATTAGGTAGCGAATATTCGAACCGGAAAAAATACTGCAAAGCTGGCGAATATTCGCGTTTGTGTGGGCGTCTCCATACAACGCAGTGTGTTACAATTTTGACGCCGCAGAAGGCGGACGGCTACTTTCCTCCATCGACGCACTGGCCCGGCTTATGGTGCTAAAGACAAAATTTGTGCTCCTGCTATCGGAGCACAAAAAGCGAAGTTGCTGTTACACTTAAAATTCGAAGGTTAATACAAATATGCTCCGGGACTAACACGAGTTTAACCGTGAGGGTGTTATCTGGAGCGGAGAGGAACCAGGGTAGTACTTTCTGTTTTTTTTTTAGATGATCGTGGTTGACAATTCTCTTCCACATTTATGCTTCTTATCCGCACTGCCCCTTATTATTGCCGAGAATTTATTTATCTCAAGTCTCCAAATTACTGATACATGTGGAATAGTGAGCAAACCACCTGGGCCACCGAACATATAGGTTCACGACATAGTTAAGTCATCATGTCAATCTGACAACCTTAATTCTTTCCGATTCTAAAAAGTGAAAAACGCTAGATTTAGCCACCTTCCCACATTTTTTTAAATATCTCATGGACCCACTCAAGAAGTAGAAACGGTACAACCACAATCTTGGGGCAAATTTTTACGCCAATTAGCCCAAGTATGTACTAACAGCGAGTGCTTTTTGGGATCTGTTATATTTATGATATTCAATTGCTAATTCGGAACACTATTTTGAATTTAACAAAACATTGTGAGTTATTAATTGTGAATATGTACTTATAAATCGTGGACAGTCTTTCTCTTCCGCTTGAACACTCGAATAGTGAAGACGTGTTTTCTTTCACTCTCCTAAGTTACAATAACTGTCGACGAGGATCACCTGGATTTTTTATAATCGGTATTTAACTACATACGTGCTTTCAAACAATCTCTTACTGCATTCTTAGAGATGCCTGCCGATAATATTGCTGCCAATCCACCTAATAATAATATTGCTGTCAATCCGGCTAATATACGTGCTGCCAATTCGACTAACAACGTGTTCTTCAATTTCGAGTCTTTTGATAAAAGCGTGATGTCTTGGGAGAGGTGGGTCGAGCGCCTCGATGGAGCGTTTCAAATATTCGGGACGGCAAACAATATGAAGGTCCATTTTCTGCTACACTACGTTGGTTCTTCAACATTCAACATTATCTGCGATAAGTTCGCCCCCGTGAAATCCAGTACAAAATCGTATCAGGAGTTGGTTCAATTACTACAAGCACATTTCGACCCCAAGCCATTGGAAATTGTCGAAAATTATCGATTCCATGTACGCAAACAGCAAGAGGGAGAGTCTACGGGCGATTTTATAGTGGCTCTTCGAAAACTCGCCATTAATTGCAATTTCGGCTCATATTTAGACATTGCACTGAGAAATCAGTTTGTCTTTGGAGTGCGTAGCGTCAAGATACTCAATCGTCTATTGGAGATGGAGGACCTGACACTAGAAAAAGCTGTGAAAAAGGCGTCTTCTATGGAACTTTCAGATCTCCCAAGATAGATGATTGGAATCAACTGTTATCAACAAGTTCTGAGCCAAAAATCAATAAAAAAAAGCAACAGTTTGGCTTTAAATTCGGGCGATGTCATTCAAAATCTTTTTGAAGCGGTTGAACATTTAAAACAAAAGTACGCGAATGTATTTGTATCTTCAGTAGGGAAAATTGAAAATATTAAAGCGCGGATTAATTTAACCTTCCGGCGGGCGCAATACCAATCCTAACACGATCGGGCGCAATGCATCTGACAGATTAAGTGCAGAAAAAAGGATGAAACTAAGTTTCTGTATATTTTAGACTCCTATTTATTGTTGCATTGTCTTTTTGAAACAGTTCTACGAAATTTTAGAAACAATTACTGGCTCACAAAGTTTTATACCCTTCACATTTTAAATTTTCCAAGAATATTCCGCTTTCAGTGGCTTCAATATTTAAAAAACCTCCAACAACTCGACCGCTTAAAAAAGTGAGCTTATTTGACTAAAAACACACTATTGAACAATTTGGTGAGCCTAAAAGTCAACACAACGTTATTACGCAATGTGAAAAGTATAACAAGTGGAAATTTTCATAGAAAGGAGAAAATAACACAATCGGGCGCAATACATCTGAGAGATTATTTCATCCCCTCCCGCCCCTCAGACATATGGTAAATACAAACTGAAAACTGCTTTGGGTAGCTGGTCGATAAAAATTAAGCTACTGTGAGTTTCAGTTCACTCCCTTTTCTTATCGCTGATTGGCTCAACAAAAACTGGTCACTTAATCTGTCAGATGCATTGCGCCCGCCCGAAGGTTAAAAGAAAATGCAAAGCCAGTGTATATTAAGGCAAGGAGTGTCCCATTTGCTATCCGCAAATCGGTTGAGGATGAATTAGCCGCATTGGAAGCAAATGGAATTATTTCCAAGGTAAATAGTAGTTTATGGGCGACTCCTATTGTAACAGTTCGCAAACGCGATAATAAAGTGAGAATCTGTGCAGACTACAAATTAACAGTGAATCCTAATCTTTTGATAGATAATCATCCTATTCCGACAGTTGAAGAATTATTTGCTTCAATGGCTGGCGGCATAAAATTTTCAAAAATTGATCTGTCTAAGGCATACTTACAGATAGAAGTCCATGAAAGTGATCGGGAAATACTTACTATAAGCACCCATAAAGGTTTATACAGGCCAAACCGATTAATGGATGGAGTTGCTTCGGCACCCGGAATTTGGCAATGTGAAATCGAGCAAATTCTTTTAGATATTGATGGAGTCTCGGTTTTCTTTGACGACATAAAAATTACGGCCCCAACAGATGTATTGCATCTTGAGCGCTTAGAGACAGTTCTAAAGCGACTCAGTGTACTTAATATGCGTGTGAACCTTCAAAAGTGCGAATTCCTTGCCGATAAAATCGAATACTGCGGCTACGTTATAGATAGGGACGGGATTCATAAAATGAAGGGGAGAATTGACGCTATACAAAAAATTAAGCAACCTACTAATAAAGATGAAGTGCGTGCCTTTTTAGGGCTTGTTAATTACTACGGTAGGTTTCTACGAAATTCAAGTGACACACTTCATCCGATTAATAATCTTCTGAAGAAAAATACTATTTTCAAGTGGACCGAACAATGTCAAATCGCATTTGAGAAAGTGAAACGCAAAATGCAGTCAGATTCATTTCTGGTTCATTATAACCCTCAGTTGCCTTTACTCTTAGCAACCGATGGTGTTGGTGCTGTCCTTAGCAGTGGCGGCTCGTCATAGTGGGCAAGGTGGGCACGGCCCGCCCTATAAATAAATACACTTATTGTATATTCACATCTTTTAACATCAGTAGAAATGTACAACAAAATTTTACTTTTGACTATTAGGTGGACATCATTCATATTAATAGTTTTTTTCCCATCACTACCAAGTCTCTCGCGAATCTATCAATTACTGTTTGGGAGCCACTGCACAAAAACATTTCCGTTGTTTTTATTAATCAACAAATTAGACTGCTTTTAGGCTTTTTTTGTTTGATCAAAATCGAAACTGCCTATGTGTATGCAATATTCAACTCGCATACTCAAACCTTTAGGTATTGTTGAAAATCTACTTACCATCGACATAAAGACGAGGCAACTGGTTCACAGTGGGCCACTTGCGCCGGTGACTAAATTACAACAACAAATCATTCGAAATTTATGAAACTTTTGGAAGCGGTGACATGGAATTCAACACCGACAAGGTAGGCCGGCCTATAGCAGCTCGAATGGAATCAGTATAATAAGAATGAGAATGATGATGACGTAGACAATTTAAAAGTACAATTTTCGGGGTTACCATGAGCTGGTCAAAATGAATAAAAAACCAACGATGGCTCAATGCTATGTAGGAAAACATGTTTCACGGGAGGATTTCTTGTGTAATGATTAGATTAATAATTTTGAAGTGTTCATTGTATTATGTATTAGAATGTAAAATAAACTTTCGGGAACATGAACATTATTGTTGTGCACTTTTCGCATTTTTGATTTGTTTTAGACTATGTACATTTACATTGAAAATGCTAAAGGCGTACAACATTAATTCGCATGTCCCCCGAAAATCTATTTGATAGTCTAATAATTATATACTAGGACACTGCATTTAAAAACAGAATGATCCTAAATTAAAATATAATATCTTGATCTAAAAAATGGTTGCAAAACTGTGAAATTGAAGCGGAAATTTATGGTTCCATTTAATAAAATGCGAAGTTTACGTGGAAAGTCGTTAATTTTAGGTGTATCCAAAATATTTTTATTACGTGAAGGTGCCCATCCTTTGCAAGGAGGCACGGGCCGCCACTGGTCCTTAGCCACATTTATCCAGATGGACTAGAACGGCGAATACAATACGCTTCCCAAACATTGTCCTCTGTTCAACGCAAATATTCGCAAATCGATCGTGAAGCCTACGCTATTATATATGGTATCCG
This sequence comes from Microchrysa polita, assembly GCA_949715475.1. Lineage (NCBI taxonomy): Eukaryota > Metazoa > Arthropoda > Insecta > Diptera > Stratiomyidae > Microchrysa > Microchrysa polita. The sequence goes on along the minus strand of OX454416.1, from coordinate 137,576,103 downwards.
AAAATTTTATCAGTATGTTTACGCTAGGGAGTTTACATTAATGACTGATAATAAGGCTCTTGCTCAAATTTTTTCCCCATTAAAGGGACTGCCACTTATTTCTGCCCTTCGAATGCAGCATTATGCTGTGTTTTTAGAATCTCTTACTTTTAATATAAAATACCGACCTGCGACTCAACACGCGAATGCAGATGCATTTTCTCGATTACCGGCGCCAGAAATACATCCTCAGGTAGAAGAAACCACATTAATCGAATTGAATGCTATCGACACCCTGCCAGTCTCATCAAAGGAGATAGGAAAAGTGATAGCGAAGTAAACATTTTGATTTCGGGTCTGTTAAATGGGCGCCATGTTGATCCTAAGGATAGATTTGGAATCGAACAAGGTGAATTTACCCTGAATGGATCTTGTCTATTACGTGGAATTCGAGTATATAGGTATCCCCAGTGCGTTGCGTAAACGAATACTAGATGAGTTGCATTCTGCGCATTTCGGGATGTCGCGTATGAAATCATTAGCTCGCGGTTACTGTTGGTGGGTGAACATTGATAAGGGCATTGAAGAATTGGTTCGAAATTGCCGCCAATGCCAACAGATTCGAAACAATCCACCTAAAGTACCGGTACATGTTTGGGAACGGCCAACGAATTCATGCAGATTTTGCAGGACCGTACATGGGAATGCAATTTTTTATTTTAGTGGAGGCTTTCAGCAAGTGGCCGGAAGTGTACCTACATTATGCCAAATACTACAACAGACAGTACCATACAGCGATGTCGACAGTTCTTCAGCACTTACGGGATACCATCGGTGTTTGTGAGTGACAATGGACCACAATTCACTTCGGGAAACTTTAAAACATTTCTCGATTGGGAGAATTCACATTGTAAGACAAAACCGGACGGGTAAACAAGACAAGAACCATCGTTCTTACAATCTGAATTGCACAATGGTTGTCTGCTGGCCACTACAAAAGCTCTCGCCGTCCGTTTATTAGCACAAACAAACACCCGGCGAGAGCTTTTGTAGTGGCCAGCAGAAAAGCATTGTGCAATTCAGATTGTAAGAACGATGGTTCTTGTCTTGCAAGTTTACCCGTCCGGTTTTTTCTTACAATTTGAATTCAGCCATTCGAATGGTGTTATCCATAAATTTTCTGCGCCGCACCATCCAGCTACAAACGGACAGTGTGAGCGCTATGTGCAAACTATTAAAGATAAATTGCGCACCATAGATTGTCATAAAGAAGAATTGAACAAACATCTCTGTAACATATTATCAACTTATCGGAAAACTATTCATTCAGCTACAGGAAAGTCTCCTTCGATGCTGGTATTTTGAAGACAAATTAGGTCGCGCATAGACCCTGTCCTACCTTCTAAAACAGAGATATCTAATAACTTTGACGAAAAAACTATACACGTCAATTAGAGATAGGTGACCGGGTTGCCGTACGGGATTACTTGACGGTCGATAAATGGAAGTATGCTCGCGTTATTGATCGAATAGGTAAACTTCACTATTCTGTAGAATTAGATGATGGGCGTATTTGGAAAAGACATATTGATCAGATCCGCAAGGTTGGATCACAAGTGGAAGAGATGATTCCAACAAGTTTTGACGATGGCGATAGTGATAACAGCGATGATAGTGAAAAACTTTCTCCTCCCTTACCAAATAAATCGCTTACACCCACTATACCGAACACCACTGCTATCAATACAACACACACTACAGAATTACGTCGTTCGTCGCGTATCCGGAAACCATTTGACAGATTAAACTATTAGAAGTAAATTTTAAGAGAGCATTTGCAATAATTATTAATTCTTTTATAAAGAAAAAGTCCTTTATATATTAATAATATTTTGTAAACATTATGTTAGACTTTGAACAATTTTTAGAGAGCGGAGATTGTTATATTTATGATATTCAATTGCTAATTCGGAACACTATTTTGAATTTAACAAAACATTGTGAATTATTAATTGTGAATATGTACTAATAAATCGTGGACAGTCTTTCTCTTCCGCTTGAACACTCGAATAGTGAAGACGTGTTTTCTTTCACTCTCCTAAGTTACAATAGGATCCTTATTCTAATCTTTAGCATGTTGCAAATATTTGTCGAATGGCTGTTAAATTTGCCCATCGCTAAGGAGCGCCATAGACTGTTCAATCGATTGTACAATAAATCTCATTTTCTCTAGCGAAGTCGATAGTGGAGGAGCTTTATTGTTCAATCTGGCAAACATATAGCTCGGTACAAAAAAAAACTTCAATAAACGTTTTGAAAAACCGCTACATAAAAGCTTATAAAAAGATATAAAACACTTAAAAAAGGACGGTGTATAAAAACCGAAAAAAATCAAAATAGAGAACGGAGATTTTGATACTTAGAATGTTGGATATACCGTTATTGATTTAACACTGACGTGTAGTCTTGCCATCTTAGGAAGAACTTATCATAAGCACAGGTTAAAACTTTCAACATACTCCTATTCTATAATGGTCGGATTTCATGTTTCGATGGTTCAAACCAAAAGGAATAGCATTTTACATTATTTAAAACAGATTCTATTAGAAGTTTATATACTTTCAAAAATGTCTCTCGATTACCGTAACTACTAGTGGAGCATGGTGCGTTAATGACTACCGTGTGTAGTCATCAACGTTACAAAGACCATTGAATTCGGAGTGTGATACGCTTGTCAGCCATACACTTCTTAGTCGTATTGTTAGTTTATTATTCTACGATAAGAATAATTCTTATCATCTTCTTCTGAATGATAAACTTGCGACGAGTCGTGCCGAGTTTGGAAACTCGTTTCTCTATGAGTGTCTATTTCACAGAGTGGCGACCGAGCGCTCACGGCCACAGAGCACGATAAATTCAAAAATGTACACCAATAATATCATTTTCAGTTTTGTTTTATTCATCTCATACTGCATGTCCTTAAGCACTTTTCGAAGTCCCAAATACTGCTGAAAACTTAATGTAATAATACTCTACTCAGTATACGTCAGGAATCCTTTCCAGATCTTCATTAACAATATGTTTCAATTCTAAAGCCAATTTATTATCGTTTTCGTCCCATACCGTAAAAAAAGAGACTCTATAAAAAAAGGACATTCCCCTTCCTAATTTGATTTGTTTCGTAGACGATAAGTCGAATTAGCCTGCGGATAAAAAAGGATTTTCAATGGAATCATGACAAAAGACTCGTCTAAGCTGAAAATGTTTCTAAGTTCGATAATTCCATTTTATTTCATCATGCGATGCCTATGGTCCTTACGCAATACAGGCAACCGGATTTTGGCCTCTTGTTGCACAGGATATACCTACGTACGTACCTAAGTTTTATAGAAATTTATTGATTGGACAGAATTTGGCAAAATATCCTTGTGGATAAAATGACTGGATGAGGATGTGTGGAAGGAAAACCCTTTTTTTATATTATCCTAGTAAACGAACATTGATACAAAAGTTCGCTAAATATGAGACAGGTATAGTATCAAATAAAGATATGTTTCAAATTTGAATAGTTTCTATGAAAGACGGATTAAAATTATTTGAGACATTGCCTAGAATATTCCATACCATTTTTTTTTATCTTCAAACCGACCGTTTTATCAAAGCTCACCGCGCCGCCCTCCACTTTACATATTTATTCTGCCAAACCAAACGTCTGTATTGCACAAACATCATTAATTATCTTATTTTTATCCAACAATTAATTTGTTAATGTCCGTCCATTGAGAGAGAATAATCATTCCCAATTTCGAAACGTCCGTCTGCATAGTATCTGCTGTATAGTGTCAGGGTGGCAGAAGTGGGTGTCCCGTGTCCCTAAGTATCTAAATTATGGGGCAAACATTTGAACATAAATCAATCAGAAGTCAAAGTTTCCGGACTACCTATTTACCATCTCACTTAATTCAACCGTGACGACAATAAGGAACTTCAGATTAGGCGAATATTTGATTAAAGCATCCTGCTCTCTATGGCATCCTTGTTGTTTTGTCCATATAGAATCGTTGTCGTCGTCGAAGGCGGTGGCGTTGTTCCCCACAGTTGGCCTCGATTAAGGGTCTGTTTACTTTGTTCTTTGTTCTATAGTTTTCATGCTTCGTGAATAACGAAATTAAGGACATAGCACATAGTGATGGGATGTGGGTTGAATTAGTATAGTAGAGTGTGTATTTGAATAGCACATTGAATGCATGTTGACAAATATTGATCGATGGATGGAATTTCGGGTGCAGATAATTGAGAGAAAATAGCGAAACTTGTTTTCTATTGTTTGTTAATAAGGCTGGTATTTTTTGTTTTGTTTAAAAAATGGTGTCCATTCTTTCGAACTCGAACATTAATTTCTTTTTTTTTTAATTCAAGGATCCTCTAAATATTGTAGTTGTAGCTTTATATACACATGAAACTTCTATAATAATAATAAGGGGAGGTAGGATATCTCTTTGTCGCATAGTAACCATAATTCGCAAAAAAAAAAGGGACTTCATATAAAAACCATTAGGTACTTCGTAATCCAGTCAACAAATAATAAAAAAATGTTCACAGCTGATTAGTGATATCTCTAATACCCCAGGAAATTTGAACAAAAATTTGTTCAAACTACGGGAAATTTAGGGGAAAGCTGGATTTTTGCATGATCCTTTCTTTCCAGGTTCTACATAAGACCCTAAAGGTCCTCGCCTGTACGAGTGAAGCAAGCGGTGCTACAGAGGATTAAAGACCATCTAAAACATGTTTTTTTGAATATCTTGGTAACGTTACCTCTTGTGGTTCCTGAATAAAATGTCTAACGTCGGTTTTGATTCGAGCACCCCAAACGGTTCCAGGAGGTCAAACGATATTTTTAACAAGGTTTCATGAAAATCTATATAACGGTAACTCTAGCTAAAAACAGTTTTACTCCGTATTCGTAGCCCATACGGTTTTGTAGAAAGTGGCCAAATTTCTCATCAATACGGGGATTCAAACCTTAGAAAAACGAAAATTGTTGGGTCCACAACGGTAATGTTCTCAACAAAAAAACTGTTATATGACGAATGTGGTGCTTGTACAACGCCTACACTAATATCTTATTTCGCTATTCTTGCTAGTCTAGTTCTGGAGATATTAAGTCGTGGAAAAAAATGATTTTTTTCAAAAATCTTCAAATGCCTGTTTTAGCTAAAGCGTTAAAAATTGGCGGTATGTCCAGTATACATTTTTTTGCTGGAAATCACACTGGACATCATTTTCGGTGGGGTTATGTGGCAGTTTACGGACACTACGATTATATGCTACCCTTATACATAGAACAATTCCCGGAAAAACGTTTTTTTTTTTAATATTGACCCCACGACCCCGGATCGAGTATTTCGGCATTGTATTTGGATCTATGGAAGAAACACATTTATTGCAGATCACTTTCCCGCATACGTTACCGTTATTATTAGATATTCACGAAATGAACAATATAACACTTTTTTTGTGAATATTACCGTTATAGGGATATTCCCCAAAAATGGTAAATTTTGATGTTTGAACCCTCATAACATCCTTGGGTGCCCACCTTGGCATTTTATTTGCAGCCACAGAAGCTACAAATTTGTCATTAGCGACTTTACAGCATACTTCATACAGAGATATTCACTAAAAACCCAAAAATTCAAGGTTTTCTAAGGTTTAAACCCCCGCAGCACTCTTAAGAGTGTACGTATTGATGAGAAATTTGGCCACTTTCTTCAAAACCGTAGGTATGGGCTACGAGTTCGCCATAAACTTTTTTTTTGACAGAGTTACCGTTATAAAGATTTTCATGAAACCTTGTTAAAAATACCGTTTGACTTCATGGCACCGTTAGAAGTGCTCGAAAAATTATCGACTTTTGACAGTTTAGTAAGAAACCATAATAGCTATAAATTCGAATTGCCATACACCACTATTTAGTATACATATCACCGCTAACCAGATATTCAGAAAAAACTAAAAAATGTTGTTTTTTACATAATGGGGTTTTTTACGGTATGTAAAAAATGTAAAAAACGGCATAGAACAATTTTAATGGTTTTGATTTGTTTCATTATAGTGTAGTCATTACGTGATTTCAGATTGCAAAATGTGCTGGAGAAAAGATTTTTGTTTCTAATGTTTTTGGTGATGAGCTAAAATCCGGAGCTTCCCACCGAAATTTCGTTGTGGGACAGGGTCAAAACTGCAAAGAAACCCAAAATTTTCGAAGTTTTTCTGTTTTTTGGTTAATAACTCCGAAATTGTACATTACAGTTATGAACATGTTAGAGAAAACATGGTTGCGGGGTCCAACGCGACATTAATTTTCAAAATGCGTTAAGCGGTATCGCCACAATTGATACTAATTTTTTTCGATTGACCCTGTTTCGCAACGAAATTTTGGTGGTAATTTATGGACTCGGGGTCAGCTCCCCGAAATGCATAAAACACAAGAAAAAAAACACTTTTGCGACGAAAAATGAAAAACCGTGCAACATCAAAATTTATTTCTTAATGCTATGTTAAAAACGGCAAACTTAAATTTTCAATTGTAGTAAAACTACTTAACGGGTTTTTAATATTTATGTCTTTCTTTATGTATTGGACGCGCAATTATGTGCTCTCAAACATATTCATGGAGAGTGTTTCGGAGAAATGAGTAGTTTCAGAGTTAGGAGACAAAAAAATGCAGAAATTTCGCTCCAAAATACTTGTTTTTTTTTTTCCTTTGTTAATAACGTTTCAAATAGTCCACTCATTTCTCTAAAGTGATGGAGTTAGTTACTAATAATGGCTTTGTCGTAAAATGAATAGAGCCACTTCTCGCCAAACTGCCAGCCGACTTTCAAAATTTGGAAATAGCTCAAACGAAAGCTACATATAAGCAACAAGCATCAGCCAATGAAGTTTCGGTATTTTGGCAATTGTTTATGAGGACGCAAATTGAATCTAACGTTCCTTTATGGGCTACATTATCGGTAAATTCCTCATCAAATACCAATTTGGTAACCGTAACCTTCACTTGGCGTGACTTCTCATCTGTTATAAGTTGCTTAAATATTTACAGATTTGTGAGAAAACTATCGAAAGCATCACGATATGAACACCAAAAAGTTTCGCCAGCTTAAGTCTTTTACCACCAGCGAATACAATGTCCCAGATCCGAATTCTTAAATTCTTTTAAAACCATGTTGATTCTTCTTTGCGTCAGGTATTTGTTCCTTTGATTTAAAGAGTGAAATTTAATTCGTCAAGCTTGGTTGGTTGGTTGACCGTCTTCCTCCGCTCATATTTGTCCAATTAGCTCACACGCGCTTCACTCAGGAAAATTTCAAATGAAATTGCATGGTAAGTTGACAGTTCTAATGAAGAAGAAGACGATTTTTACGTTTCTTACACCATTTTACCCGATTTTTACGTTTCTTACGTAATTTCTACGTTTTTTACCAGTTTTTACATTGTTTAACAGTTTTTCCGGAAAAAATGTAAAAAAAAAAACGCTTTTTTACGTGAAAATGAACAACTCTGTGCACCAGGGACGTAGCCAGGAATTTGTTTCGGGAGGGGTCCAAATTTCAATTTCAGAAATTTAATATTAAATCATTTTTTTTGCGTTGCTAGTGAAGAACTGTTTTACTGTGTTTTTGATGATACCGAAAAAATACATCACTAAAAAAAAAATGTTGACATTCATGCCTTTTTATTCGATGTATACCGATTGATTTCATCCGCTCCAATTACATAGGGAGTTTAAGTAGTTTCTGAATATCTAAAAAAAATTCAAAACAAAAGTGGATAAACGTATATGATCCCTGAGAAATGCCTGATCTTGGTGGAAATTGATGTGAATAAGTTAAAGTTATGGTTACAATCACGGAACGGTATTGTCTGGTTATTCTGTTAATGAGGGGCCACCGAAGTGGAAGTTTTTCAGTTTAACTATAGTAAAAGGTTAGATTTAAATTCATGAATCGGTTTGGTAAAGTGGGACCAATTTTGAAGAAACTTTAAGGTGTCATTTTAATATAAGATTTGTAGTAGTAGATTTACCTCTGAAAAACCAACATTATTAGTGGTCGAACTAGAGCTGTGAAGGATGTAACCCTCCAGGTCAAATAATTGAAGGATTGACGAGGGAATGCTAGTTCGTAGATAATTTTCAGTATCAGTTTTGTCGCCATTTTTAACTGTTGGCACGAGGCAAGACATAGCTTAAATTCCAGTGTTAAGAATCACTGAAAGAAATCATTTGCTAAAAACAAGAAAAAATACAAGAAAAAACAGCCAAGGAATAATTTTTCCTGATTTAGGATGTATTTTCTCGTCCCAAGAAAGATTTTCTGATTTAAGATGTATTTTCTTGCTCCAAGAAAAATGTTTGCTTAAAATAATGCTTATTTCTTAGTTTTAAGCAAAGAGTACCTTATTTTTTTCTGCAAATTTCTTTAAACAAATCGGAGAAAAATCATCTGGGCTGGTGTCATTAAAAGATGTCAAATTAATTTATATATTTTTTTTAGAATCTTGGTTTTGGTCTTTTTTAAATTAATCAGAGGGGAAAAACTTGGAGACTTGAGAACAAAACAAATTGGAGGAAAATTATATCAGCGAAAAATTATCGTATTTAACGTTTTCATTTCAGTTGGTTAGAAAGAACAGCGGTCGATCAACCACATTGAGTGATAAAACATGAAGCTGTTCTTGAAAACGATTACTTTCAGCAAAATCGCATTCATTCTAGGTTTTCTCGGTTTTGTCCTCCGGGCATTGTATAAAATTTAACAAAATTTATCATTGACAAAGGAACAACTTTAGCATATCTAAATAAATTAACTGTGAGAGAACTGAGAGAGAGGTTACTTTCCAAAACGGGGTAATTTATTGATAGAGCCAATTGGGACAAGAAAATCTAATGTTAACTACGAGGTCACTCAAATAAAATCATTCCTAATTTCTAACACACGTTGACTTCTTTGCAGCTATCGCTTCTAACGTGATTCATAGCCAATATCCCTTAGAAAACGTATTTCCAGCCAGGGCCGGCGCGAGCCTCTGCCGCGCCCTAGGCGAAAGTTGCATATTGCGCCCCTTGGCTAGGGAAAGGAAGTGTGTGGGGGGGGGGGGTGTAGTGGTTTATTTGGAAGTTCCGGATTCATTTAAAAACCTTAATAGGGGGCAAATTCATATTTTTTATTACACGAACTTAACAAAATTATATACACAAATAAAAAAATAAAAATAAAATATCAAAAAATTAAACAGTTCTGATTCAAAAGAAAAATTAAACGCTATAAAGTAACATGTTTTTTCGTACTCTTATAATAAAATTAAAGCCTTTTCATTTAAAATTTTAGTCATTGTTCATTGTTTTAGGAAGTCTTCGCGATATACATAATAGTTCTGAAAATAGATCATCTCCATCGATATCTTTGTTAACGTTATGCTTTAAGGCCTTTTCAAAATTTTGACACTTGAACCGAATTTGATTTTCATTTTTAAATTTTAAATTGTAAATGTCATAAAGAAATCCAAATATCATACAATATTCTTCCATCTGCGAAAAACGGTCCTGGATTGCATTTATAGCTTTATCTAAAACCGGAAAATAAAACGTTACTTTATGTTTGGTTTTCGGGTCTGTAACTGGGTTATCTTCTGCCTCGAAACCAAATTGTCTTTTAATTTTTCGCTGCCTAACAGGTACACTTGGAAAATCCGTTTCCACTTCGAGCTCTGTCGCAAGAACTTTAGCATCTGCCAATTTTTGTTCGTAGCTTTCATCAGATCTACAGTCTAATAGAAAATCTTTAGTATTTTTGAGCTGTTGCGTACACGAAAATATGTCGGCATTCTTACTTTGTAATAATTTGCTAGTGACGTTAATTTCGAAAAGGATATTGTACCACGTTACGAGTGATACTAAGAATTTAAATGAACTTATTCCATCTGCAATGTCCTTCGCTTCAACGCGTGTCTTATTCCCAATGTATGCTGAAAGGTTTGGGTCTTCGAAAATCTCAATAAGTGCATCGTATATTTTGGATATTTGAAATCGCAAAGGCTTCATTGCATCAATGCGACTCTCTCAACGTGTTTCACTTAGAGGCTTTACAGTTAACTCTGTTATATGTTTTTTAAGAATTTGCCAACGTTTTGTCGAACCAGCGAAAAAATTGTAAATTTGATGAATTATATTAAAGAAATTTGTAACTTCTAGACAACAACTTGCAGCATCATTGACAACTATGTTTAAAGAATGGGCGCTGCAAGGAACAAAAAAGGCTCGTGGGTTTATATCCAGTATTTTCCGTTGAACACCATTTATTTGTCCTTTCATGTTACTCCCGTTGTCGTATCCCTGACCTCGTCAGTTAACAATCTGTAATCCCATTTCTTCAAGTTGATCGATGATTGTTTTCGATATAAAAGCACCAGTTGTTTCCTCCAGCGGAACAAACCCAAGGAAATGCTCTCTTATGACTACTTTGGGTTGTTGCATTTCCAGACTAATTATATCGACAAACCTGACTATAATAGTCATTTGATCTATGTGGCTGACATCGCGGGTACAATCAAGGATAATTGAATAATATTTCGCTAATTTAGCATTGTTTACAATTTTTTCTCTAATAGCTCGAGATAGCAGCTGTATTAATTCATTTTGAATATCTTTGCCAAGGTAATGGACAAGCAATTTGCCATCTTTAATTTTTCGCAAATGTTCATTCATCACAGGATCGAATAATGCAAGATATTCAATGAATTTTAAGAAGTTGCCGTTATTAGGGTCAAATAATTTATCGGTTGAACCCCGAAAAGCCAAATTTTGTTCACCAAGCGTTCTTACCAAAGCTATTAAACGATGTAAGATTTGTTTCCAATAGCCTTCTTCCTGGTTTACTTTGTTTTGGAGGGCAGAGTCAATCGTTTTATTTTCCCGCAGACGTAGCTCAAGTTCTCGACACATATGATAGTTATCAATATGGTTAGCATTGCGTTCATGTGAAGAGAGGATTTTACTTAGATTTTTCCAATCATTACATCCTTCACGACTTAGAGATGTTTCTCGTTTATTGCTGAATAACTTGCAGCAAAAACATACAACTGAATTATTTAATGGGGAATAAACCAACCATTGTCTGGATACTTCTTCTCCATTGGGCATTTGTCTCTTAAAGTGAACTGTAGTAAACTTGCGGTTGATGTTGTCTTTGGGGAATCGACTATCTATATTTTGGCGAGGACCGCGTGAGATAATAATTTGGCTCATATTATCATTTATCGAAACAGGCCAAGTACCAGGATTTCCATAATCAATAGACGCTGTTTTCTCATTGTGAACAGATTGTAACGCTTCTATCACCGAAGTCACTGTTTCCTCTTTGCTTGACGATTGTTTTCAGTGACTGGTGGGGTAGTCAAAGTACTGCATTCAAGTATTTCCGGTTGATTATCTTTTCTTAAAAACCCCATAAGTGAGTTTTTAAGTTTAGCGACTTCTTTCTCATTTTCCGCTTTGCGCTTCCGGTATTGCGATCCAGATGGTTTCTTTGATTTAATTAGCTCCATCCATTGCTCCAAAATGTTGGATGTTCTATAAAAAATATGGACAAGTATTATTTTTTTACTTTTACGATATCTGTATCAACCAGGAATAGTAACACAACATAATATTTTATTTTTAGAATTGCATTAGATGCCTTTTTTCCAGTAAAATTCGTAAATTTATCCCATCAAATTTGTACATAATTATCGAATAGAATTTATACTTTGTCGAATACAATTCATAACTTGTCGAATGAAATTCATGACCTTTTCAAATCAAAATAATTTTTTTAAAGGAATTATGTAGCCTTTTCAAATCAAATTTAAAATTTTAAGAAATTAATTAAAAAAAATGTTTGCGAATTTCATTCGAAATAAAAAACTGCACACTAAATTTAAGTTGGGGATTTTGTTTCGACATACATAGTTTACCTAAAGTTTTATGCGAGAAAATTTAAATTTTACATTTCCGGTCAAGATCCGGTGTAAGGTATGTACATATGAGGCAAATTACGAACATTTAACTGAATGGATTTTACCTGCACATTTTTAAAATTGTTTCCGATTTTATGTATATGTAATCACTTTTATTTGATAACATGTTTATGTATTGTGTCAATATTGACGCCCTTAGGTGATATTTGATTAAATTTAAAATTAGAATAATACTTACTTTAACTAGTATTGTAATGATGGTTATTACTTAAATCTCGTTTCAATAAAAAAGGAGCGACCACCAATAATTGCTAGCGGAAAAAGGACAACTTCTCTATTGATAAATATTACTTTTATATTACATTATCAGCCAAATTAACCTAATTTTCTAAATCACAATAAACTTCACTATCTGAAAAAAGGTTGCAAACTAAAAACTTCACTCTGTCGAAAATTTTAGATTACTGACGTAGAACAAATTTATTAAAACCAGCAAACCTCTTTTACCAAAATTCTGCACATGCATTATTTGATCAACGATTTTGTTCGAATTTTTAAACAAAATTTCGTCGACTCTCGGTCCTTTGATAATATTTAAGGCGCGATAAACATGTTCATGATGCTTGCAAAAGTTTTCCTGGCCCACTTGAAACTATTTTGCGCGCGTAATGCAATTTGTATGCGCCCGAGTCTCGTATTGATAAAGCAAACCAAACATAGAAATCAAATTTAGAAGAGCATCATCAACACAATTCTCGGGCGCATACAATTATCATTTCCCGCGCAAAATATGTAGGTACCGCTTTAAATACCGGGTGTTATTCACTGGGAGACATTTCAATAAGAAAAGCCTTTGATTATAAAACGCCTGCATCTTAGCTACTCGTATATTCAAATTCAAAGAAATGTACGGCTTAAAAGTTAATGATTATTTCAAATATTATAAGATGTGTGATATTTGTCTTCGCCGTAAATTTTTTTACGCCCATGAGCGTGGCGCCCCTGAGTGTTGTATTCTTGAGCTTGGCGCCCCTGAGCTTTACGTCCCTGAGCGTGGTGCCCCTGATTTCGGCGCCCCTGAGCGTGGCGCCCTAGGCGACCGCCTACTTTCGCCTATCGACGCGCCGGCCCTGTTTCCAGCTAACCGAACGTTTTGACATGTTCATTTTAACAGTTTTTATGTTATCATCACTGAAATTTCAAAGCCCATTGAAAACATTTCGGGAGGGGTCCGGACCCCATGGACCCCTCCCCTGTCTACGTCCCTGCTGTGCACCACTACTTTTGTAGCAGCAGTAAGTTCAAGATCAGTTCAGAAGACTGTAATCTAGGCAACGAAGATAGGGCTCCTCAACTAACGATCCCATTATCGGAAATGCCGTTGGGATCTGTTCCACTCGCTGCCCCTGTCATTTTACAATTGCAAAGGGATAACACAATTACGCACAAGGTGGTTAACATGGAAGTAAATGTATGATTGAACCGTTTAAGACAGGTGCCATCTTACCCTAGCTCCGTGGACCCGGCTGTGTACTTAGGAGACCTTGTTTAACTCGTCACTTACTTTGGAGCGACATATATCAGGTTTCCTAGTACCTAAGCCGTAAAAGCCCTTATTGATTTGGTCCCCTCAGAGTAGACGAGCTCGTATAGAATTTCAAGTACATACATTTTTCGTCTCGAACAGCTATAAAATCTTGTTCAACTTGTCCCTTGGTCTCTAGGGAAGTGACGAAATCGATCAGCTTTTCTAGTGATTTAAAAGTGTGTTGGTCTCGTCGCATAAAATATGAGAATTTCATGTCGGATTTTCCATGATGTTTTCGCTTTATTTATTGACATATTTTAGAAATTGAATAAAAATAAAATATCCGCTTTACACATTGACAACTATTGGTAATGTAATTGCTTTAGAGTGATTGTTCGCCGCACTAAAGCGGAAATTCTAATCAAAATTTAGCAGTTTTCACAGGATTTTGTTTTTAGAGGAGTCAATTTCAACTAAAGCGGAATTATTAAATTAAAAAAACGTTAAAAAAGTTTTTATACTAAAGGGTGGCCCAATTGAACTGCAACCAAATGTAGGTAACTGTAAATCTGTGACCGCTCATGATAGCGCCCTCATATTTTGTTCCACGATAGTTCACCTTGTTGTGTTTAAGCATCCGCAAGCGTTTGCGGCTGAGTGTTGTGAAAAACATTTTATCCGTTATGGAAGTAAAACGTAACAGTGTGCGATTTCACAAACGTTGCCAATTACCAAAAATCGTTTTCTCCGATGAGAAAAATTTCCCTATTGAGCAATTTATAAATATACAAAACGATCGTGCTTTGAAGCCGTGGGCACGCAGACATTTTACTGAAAGCGAATAGACATTTCAGCAAGACTCTGCACCGTCACACAAAGCACGCGCAAACCAAGACTGGTTAAGAAACAATGTTCCAAAATTCATTTCGACCGAACAGTGGCCTCCTCATTCACCGGATACGAATCCGCTGGACTCCATACTCCATATGGGGGATTTTGCAGGCCCATGTCAACACTAAAAGATACCAGAGTATTGATGCGCTCAAGGCAGCTCTTCGCCGTGAATGGACAAAAATACCAGAGGCTCACATTCGTGCAGCGTGCGATTCGTTTGTCAACCGACTCAAAGCCATAGTTCGCACTAATGGTGGTCACATCGAAAATTTGAATTAAATTTTAAAAATATAATTGTATTTCAACATTTTTGCTTACGTTCAGTAAAATTATGTATTAAATAAATAAAAAAATCAGTTAGCCAAAAGTTGCAGTTCAATTGGGCCACCCTGTACAATATTTAAGACAATGAATGCTTCCAAAAATCCGACATTCGAACTCATAAAAATTTAGGGGACTAGTTGAACCCTTGTTCAACTACTTAGCCATTAGAAAAGCTGATCGATTTTGTACCTTTCAAAATGACGAGCTGAACTAGGTCTTATGGATGTTTTAAACGAAAATGTGCTTGAAACGCTATGCGAGTTCGTCTACCCAGAGGGGACGAAATCGATAAGGGTTCTTGCTGTTTAGACACTAAGAAACCTTATCGATTTCATCACCTGCCTGCGGGGACGAACTGAACAATGTTTCCTACGTTTACGCGACCCGGATGACGTCGAGAACTAGCCTAACTAAATCCATTAAAAAAAAAACAATTTACCCCATTTCAGGGGCCCGTGGCCGCCATCCTTCCAGTTGTTTAAAAACGCGTGTCCCCCGGGCTACATCTATCACCAGACACATTCCCTTTATTAGAATGGAAGTGGGGTATGTTGTCATACTAGCCAGTTTGATCAACCGGTTAGTATGACCCCCGAAATATTTACCATTTCAGGCAATTCGTATTGTCAGGTGGTTTCGTCCGTTAGCACGCCGACTCATCAGGAGCTACCTTTTGAGCGTGCTAACGAGTAGCTCGACCACTACAATGTGTGTGGTGCATCCCAACACGTTCGATGGAATGCACGACAATAGTGGCTGCGCTTGCACTTTTATAGTGTCTAGCGGGCTATGTCAATGCGAATCTTATTTTGACATCAATCGTATTCACATTTTTCACTATTTATAGCATTTTTCTGTTTTAGAATGGAAGTGGGGTATGTTGTCATACTAGCCAGTTTGATCAACCGGTTAGTATGACCCCCGAAATATTTACCATTTCAGGCAATAGTTCAGTAATATCGTGTCGATTTAGTACCATTCCGTGAAAAAAATACAGAAGTTTTTTTCTCACTGTTTCTTTATGTATTATGGGGCGCTGATTCCGAATATGAACTTTGCACCCTAAAAAAAGTGCCGCAACCTTTAAAAAAGGGGGGAAAGGGGGGGCATTTTTTCGGTTTTTTGCGATTATTTCAAAAACGGTAAGAGATACAGAAAAATGGTCTGAGGACGAAAAAAACTACATAAAATTATCTTTGCAATGATATATAACACATTAGAGTTTAATTGAATATTTCGGCGTTAGAATAGAACATAAATTAGAATATTTTCATTTTAGACCTTTTTTAAAAGCTCCATAACTTTTGAAAGAATGTTAGTTCAGCCGTTAAATTTTGTATAAGTACTCATAATAAGTTCAAGATCATTTTAAGGTAAACATTGAGTCGCTCCGGTCAAGGACCCCCATTATCCCCCCATTTAAATTTATCAAAACGGCATGTCCATAACTCCCCCAAAAATTGGAGCAGAGTGGTAAATTTTGGTTTGCTGCGATTGGAGGTCATAGTCACCCCACCCACCAAAAATCAGCTCATTCGGATGAAAACTAACGGTACCTCCCATACAAAGTGACCCAAGACAACTTTGTTCTACAGTTTATAAAATGAGTAGTACCTACTCGTACGTAGAACAAATTCCTGATGGGTCACTTTGTATGGGAGGTACCCTTAGTTTTTATCCGAATGAGCTGATTTTTGGTGGGTGGGGTCACTATGAGCTCCATTTTCAACAAACCTAAATTTAGCACTCTGCTCCAATTTTGGGGGGAGTTATGGATATGCCGTTTTGAAAAATTTAAATGGGGGGATACTGGGGGTCCTTGACCGGAGCGACTCAATGTTTACGTTAAAATTATCCTAAACTTGTTGTGAATACTTATACAAAACTTTACGGCTGAACTAACATTCTTTGAAAAGTTATGGAGCTTTTAAAAAAGGTCTAAAATGAAAATATTCTAATTTATGTGCTATTCTAACGCCGAAATATGCGATTAAACTCTAATGTGTTATATGTCATTGCAAAGATAATTTTATGTAGTTTTTTCCGTTCTCAGACAATTTTTCTGTATCTTTTACCGTTTTGGAAATAATCGCAAAAAACCGAAAAAAATGCCCCCCTTTCCCCCCTTTTTTAAAGGTTGCGGCACGTTTTTTAGGGTGCAAAGTTGATATTCGGAATCAGCGCCCCAAAATACATATAACAAAATTGAGAAATAAACTTCTGTATTTTTTTCCTGACGAAAATACGATATTATTGGACTACAATTCGTATTGTCAGGTGGTTTCGTCCGTTAGCACGCCGACTCATCAGGAGCTACCTTTTGAGCGTGCTAACGAGTAGCTCGACCACTACAATGTGTGTGGTGCATCCCAATGTGTGGGGGTCATACTAACCGGTTGATCAAACTGGATAGTATGACAACATACCCCACTTCCATTCTAAAACAGAAAAATGCTATAAATAGTGAAAAATGTGAATACGATTGATGTCAAAATAAGATTCGCATTGACATAGCCCGCTAGACACTATAAAAGTGCAAGCGCAGCCACTATTGTCGTGCATTCCATCGAACGTGTTGGGATGCACCACACACATTGTAGTGGTCGAGCTACTCGTTAGCACGCTCAAAAGGTAGCTCCTGATGAGTCGGCGTG
Source organism: Microchrysa polita (assembly GCA_949715475.1). NCBI lineage: Eukaryota > Metazoa > Arthropoda > Insecta > Diptera > Stratiomyidae > Microchrysa > Microchrysa polita. Next base: position 137,558,703 of record OX454416.1, on the reverse strand, counting down.
CTAACGGACGAAACCACCTGACAATACGAATTGCCTGAAATGGTAAATATTTCGGGGGTCATACTAACCGGTTGATCAAACTGGCTAGTATGACAACATACCCCACTTCCATTCTAAAACAGAAAAATGCTATAAATAGTGAAAAATGTGAATACGATTGATGTCAAAATAAGATTCGCATTGACATAGCCCGCTAGACACTATAAAAGTGCAAGCGCAGCCACTATTGTCGTGCATTCCATCGAACGTGTTGGGATGCACCACACACATTGTAGTGGTCGAGCTACTCGTTAGCACGCTCAAAAGGTAGCTCCTGATGAGTCGGCGTGCTAACGGACGAAACCACCTGACAATACGAATTGCCTGAAATGGTAAATATTTCGGGGGTCATACTAACCGGTTGATCAAACTGGCTAGTATGACAACATACCCCACTTCCATTCTAAAACAGAAAAATGCTATAAATAGTGAAAAATGTGAATACGATTGATGACATTCCCTTTATGTCCATTGAATGGAACAGCTTTTCGAACAGTTCAGCGATTCCGACACATAGATTCCTGAGTCTGGCGAGATTTTAGAAAATATTAATGATTTGAACTAAATTAAATAATTAATATTTCTGAAAATGTTGCATATCCAAAAAGTAGGCTTATAGGTGTCGAAATCGGTTCGTTACAAGACCCTAGAATAAAATTAAATATTAGTATTTTTCGGACGTAATTAATTAACAAACTTGGTGCACCACATGTCCACATCAATACACGAAACAGAACACCATCTCATATCCTTTGTCATAAAAAAGTAACAAAACATTTCAGCATGCCCGCCAGGACTTTTCTCCAATGTGTCCGAATTATATCTAACTCTGAACACTGGTGCAAAAAAAGACCTCATTGTATGCATCACCTGTTTTAGTCACTTTTCTTTCATTTCAAGCTAAAAAGTGAAGTTCATCAGAATACGATTGTATACGAGTACATTCAGACACGTCCTTCATGTCTGTCGGCTCCTAATACTTTGCGCAGCATGCTAAAAAGGATGAGACGACAAAGTTTCACTATGGCGGGCTTTGAAACATATATCGCAACGTGCAAAAGAGAAAACGACACTATGATAAATGCTATGGTGTTGGTGCTGCCTGAACTGGAAACTCTATCACTATTTTATTGGTACACTTGGTAGACATTAGGATCCTTGAAGACTGTCGTGTAAATAATGCATTCCTGTGAAATATTAACATTGTCAGTGAAGCGAGGAGACACAAAACAGCGGACTTGTACTCGTACAATGTTTGAGAGTCGCAATATGTATACTGAGTATTTTATCATGTATTTTTATTGTTGTTTTTCTTATTTTGCATTTTGGCTGGTCCCACGGGAGATTGGGGTTGAATTTTTGGGGACATTTGTTAAACTTCACAGGATATTTGATATATAATTTTATACATGATGATGTAATGGATGTACGTCTTGTACGTACTCGTATAAGCAGCTCGTAATGATTCTCATGGTGATGTGGAGTTAAATTATGACTGAAATATTTTGTATCAAGTGGTCTGCCTATACATACTCGTAATTCTCCTGAGGTATGGATATCATGATAAATGGAAATTACGCCTAAGTATTCTAAATTTGATTTATTTCTATTATTTTTGTAAAAAAAGCTCGCCCGGTATTATTTTCGGCTGGCTTTATGATTTCATAATATGCAAGGCTGTCTCTCGGTGTAAACTTCGCCATATTGCCTGAGATCCCTTTAATTTTTTTTCAAATTATATACCAAATGACTGTTCCCGAAGACAACTATTAGAAAATTAGGAAATAATGTATAAACATAGTTGCTGTATTCTACTTCTAAGTAGTAGTACACAAAACCAATCTATAGGTACAATAAATTTGTTTCGTCCGAAAACGATTATTTGCCATTAAACTAAGTGACACCCATTCAAAGAACCTTTCATTAGAGGTTCAATAGAAATGCAATACCTTTCATAAGAACGCCATTAATTTAATGGCAAAGGAAGGGCTAACAAGCAGGATTCATGTTGCGCATTTCATGGTATAAGAGAGAAGTTATTGCCACACTGTATACACTGCCATAAAAGAATCTTTTCATAAGATTCCCTCCTCATTCGTGGTGAAGTGCTTTGGTTCTTGTGATGTGACTATGAAAAGACCTTTTAAAATCCACGCAATTTAGATGGCAATTTACGTGATTCTTTTGGATGAGGACGACGACGATGATGATGATGCTGTAACGTCCAAGATTCAGTCGTTTTACTTTTTTTTATTTTTTTTTAAGTAAGAAATAGAGGCAGAGGGTATTAACCGAAAATCACTTTAATGGTCGTATGAATGGCTACATGAATATTGGTTCAATTGGCAATTCGAATCGTCTCTTAGTGCATAGTAATGGCAGAAAGCTTAGTTATTTGTAATTGGTTTTTAAAATATTGATTTACTTTTTTTTTTGAAACTTTTCCAAACAAATTATTAGAGTATTAGGTATATGTGTTCTGAATTAATTAACTTAATGGACAATATAAGACACTTAGCTCAACAAGAACTTTCTCACTTTACTCTGATTCTTTGTCTCTATATAAACTTTTCACACAAAGCAGAATATACATAGTTACTTCTAGCACCTATACCAGTTCTTGGATAATATCCTCTCGAAGAGTACACATGAAGTTATGCAATCGGATTAGTACCATAATGTGAAAGTTACACATTGTTGCATGCTGGAAGGATAATAGAGCGCAAGACTTAATTGCAGCTGCAGTGTAAGTTTTCTTCTCTGGATGCCGCTGAAATGATTCATATTCTGAATTTAATGACGAAGTTGAATCGTAAAGGATTAACGAAATCTCGCCATAGAATAATATGTGTTAGAAGTTGGGATATTTAGTATGTACATATATGAAATTTTGAGGAACATTGAGAATTAAGTATAGTAAGTGGAGTAACTTGTAAAATGGAGAATGAATGATTATTGTTCTAGAGTTGGGTTCTCTAATATTTGTATTTTTTTTTAAACGAATGTATGAGTATAAATATTTTTGACAGAAATAGAGGACACAATTTTGACGTCTGAATTTAAGAATGTCGGAGTAAAAATTACTTTTTCAAAGGTCATTTTAAGCTAGCCAATTTTATATTAAGAATGGCGTTATTGTTTCAACTCTCAGGTCATTTTAAATCTATCAATTTTCTATGTACATATATACAAGAAAGTAGTGTTAGTTAGACCAGTTATAACTGAAGAACGGCTGGATAGATTTCCATGATTTTGGGTTTGTTGGATTAGGCTTTGGCCGGAATAGCAGAATAACTATTCAAACATGCGAAAAATTCACAATGAGCAAAAATTCACAATGAGTTCTTTTTCCCCAATTAGCGGATTTCTGTAAATTTGCTCCACAGGGTTTGTCTCCACCCAAAGTAACAGGACCACTATTGTGAAATATGAAAAATTCACAATGGACACAATTATGAAGACAGTTCTTTTCACATGCTTCTTTCTGTCTTTCGTGAACGAAATACAGTGAAAGCTCCGTTCGCGGACAGCTCCCGCAGGCGGACATCTCCCGTAGCCGGACAATTTTCTTAGTCCCAATTTTTTCCTTCATATTTCAGAACAAAATCCATTCCACTGGCCGGACACGGACACTATTCCTACATACATTTGTCATAAAATCATCTCCCGTAAGCGGACATAAATTCTTGATTTGATTTTTAGTCGCCAATGAAATTAATGAATAAACTGGATACGATCACAAAAATGCATTTAGGTTTTGTTTTTGAAGTTTTGGCTCCATTTGTGTATTGAAAGAGGGATACAGAAACAGGACGGTTAGAACCAAAACCCATACTTCCATAACGGACGACCAACCCGGTTGGCTTTTTTGTAATCCGGTTTTTAATAGAGAGTTTTAGCAAGTCGTATGGAATAAAACGACATAATTTGACATTCCATATAAAAATTCGCTTGCTTACCGTATACGAAACGAAATATCTTAATTTTGCATGTCCCAAGTAGGCATGGGTGTATTTTCGTATATTTGATTCTCTGGAAACAGTCGAAATTGGCGAAATAATTTGTCGTTTTTTACACCTATGCCTACTTAGGATATGCAAAATTAAAATACTTTGTTTCGTATACGGTAAGCAAGCGAATTTTTATATGGAATGTCAAATTATGTCGTTTTATTCCATACGACTTGCTAAAACTCTCTAATCCGATCAGCTGTTCAACTTTTCAGTTAACCGGAATTTGAATTTCTTTTCATATTTGCGGACAAAGTCTGTTCTGTCTACTAGAAAACAATTTTTGTGTGTAAGAACATACAGATGAGCCGTTTGAAATCGGCGAATCATTTATTGTTTTGTGTGTTATAAGCTGTTCATCATAAAACTGTTTATTGGCCAACAAAAATTACCAATAAAGGACTTATCACCGTCTGGAGATTACACAAATATAATTCGATTCCTTGTTGATTCTATAGGCCTATCAGAAATTCCACGTTAATTTCGATGCTGAGACTGATCATCTGGGAGGGTAGCTTGGCCTATACGGGAAGAAATGCTTCTGGAGCATGCATTGCACGGGATCCTATTGTGCGAGTCATATTGAAAGGATTAAGGCGCCGATGAGTACAACTCACGCCCTACTCCAAATTAAATTTTATTAGAAGGCTAGGCAAAACTACATTGCCTGCTGAAGCTATTCGTGATTTTCCTTTAGAATGAATTGTCCTCCTCCTGTGGTTCTTAAGGAACTCACACGTTGATGCAGACTTCCTTAGTCGAGGTTCTCTACACCAGGCGACACTACCAATTTAAAAAAAAGCTTTATTTAACGCTCTGAGGGTTAATTCAGGGGAAAAAGTAATTAGGAACGCTCGAGTGTCTTACAACTTTCAAGTAACATTGCCCTACTGGGTCAAGTGGTCACTCTGAGTGGGGTTGTTAGCACGAGGCACAAGTACAAAAACCGGTTTTTTTTTAGAAGAGATTCGTGGGGAGCAAGGCAAAGAAAAAATATTTTTTCATATAAAAACCGGTTTTTTGTCGTTGTTCTTGTTTTGCGTGTAGATAGGCCCAGTAAGACACAACTTTGGAAGGAGCATCTCGCCGTTTTTTGATATCCCTAATTAAAGCTAATATTGTTCTACTTGTTCTCCATATGAAAGCTTGGAATAGTTTATTTGTAAACGTGCATTTGTGTTTGCAAACCAAAAATGAATTAAAACACATGCACTAAGAAACAACACTTTTATTGTTTCAATTAGTGTGTATAAATTAATGTAAGTAATATTTTTTAACCCTCTCCCGCAAGCGGACATCTGCCGTGGCCGGACAAAAATGCTGGAACCGTCAGTGTCCGTCCACGGGAGCTTTTACTGTACAGAATTGCAGTAAGGTGACCCCACCGAATGGGTCTACACAAGGCTCTGGCCGGAATAACAGTATAACCATTGAAATAAGCAGAAAACACACACGGATTTTTTTTTTGCATATTTTTGTTTAAATTTCTTGAACATCTAAGCGGAGGACTTGCGTTATATCAAGGAAGATGTGGCCCTCCTACGACTGGAAAAGAACGTCTGAGATTCTGACTAAACCACGTAGAGATATTGCCAAGCTTATTGCCGGTATCACGGGGCACTGGCCAATAGGGCTACACGCTGCCAGGCTGGGCATCCCCTACAACGCGCATTGCCGCAATTGCGGTAATGTAAATGAGAGGGAAACCCTGATTCACTTTCTGTGTGAATGCCCGGGACTTGCCAGAACCCGGTATAGGACGCTCGGTATGGCTTTTCTGGGAGGCTTGGAGGATGCAGCTAATGTGAAATTAGGAGAGCTGCTGTACTTCCTAAACAACACTGGCTGGTTCAAGACACCTCCCCACTCATAAATTCATTACCTAACCTTTATCATATACACTAGTTAAACTTCATGGAGTTGTGGTTTCAAAACGGCGTTTTATGCGCTAATTGGGCTTTGGCTAGCCTCTGCCTAGGTCGCCACTTTTACCAACCAACCAACCAAGCGGATTTTCGGAAGATTTTCCTGCCAAATTGGTCCTCTCCCTGAATGTCAGAATAATATTAAAATTCACAAAAAATTCACCATGAGCAAAATTATAAAGATATGCTTTTCGTATATATGTTTCTTTATTCGGATTTCAGTAAATATGCACCACCAGATTGGAATGCTCTTCGGATAGCGGAAAAAGTATTAAAACACAAAATTCACAATGTGCAAAATTATGAAGAAAGTCCTTTTTTACATAATTTCTATTTATCTCCCAACGGATTAGCTGATGTCGGTAAATTGGCTACGCCGCCAAATTGGCCTCTACTCAAAATAACAAAATTTTAAAATTCACAATGGGAAAAATGTTCAGAGCAGCTGTTTTTCTGATCTTTTGGCCAATTCTGGGACGGTTTAGTCCATTTGGTAAATTAATACCACCGGATTAGTCTGCACTTTTTAGCTACGTAAACTTGCAACAAATTGAAATTGAACAAATTTTAGCTCATGAGCCTTAGCCTTTGCCTATATCTCCTAAGCGAATAAGTTTATTTCAATAAATTTTCCGGACCATATTGTTCTCTACCCTAAAAAAAACCAGAATAACTTTTGAAATAAGCATAAAATTCAATGTGACCCATTTAACTTTTCTCACGGATATGCGTATTTTTGCAAATTTTCTCCTGAGTTTTTTCTTCACCTGAAATAAGAAGGGATGAGTAAAATTTTGGAGACAGCTCTTTTCCTATCTCTTGATCTCTTTGTACGGACTAGGAGATTTTAGTTAATTTGCTCCACGGTATTTGTCTTTTTGCCGAATACGACTAGAACTATTTAATTCTTTCATGTTGCCGTAGCAACTGTGGCTATTTAAGGGTTAATAATTTTAAGATTTTTGTTTGAATTGCCCTGCCTCGCAATTCACAATAAGTAACAATTCACAAAAAGTTCTTTTTCGCATCTTTCTGTCTGCATTTCTTGAACGTGTTACCAGATTTTCGAAGATTTCCCCTATCGACTAGCACCTCGAATAGCAGAATAAATATTGATAAATTCGGAAAAAAATTCACAATGAGCAAAATTATGCAGACAGTCGATTTTCATAAACTTCGCCCAGCATTTCTTAAACGAATTACCGAAAGTCATTTATTTTAACCTACATCATTGGTCTTTACCCAGTAGAGGGTAAATGGCCGCCCATAGTAATTGAAACATGCAGAATCAACTGAAGGGATGAACAAAATTTTGATGGGAGCTCTTTTCCTGCATCGTATTTGTCTCTGTGCCGAGTTCCATTTAGAAGTATAGAAAATTCGGAAAAATTGGGAAGAGCATTTTGATCAAAATGATTTTTCGCATTTCTTTAAAAAAAACGAAGTCATGCTTCTGTAGGTCGTTGAAGTAGTTAATAATTTTATGATTTTTGTTTGAATTGCCCTGCCTCGCAATTCGCAATAAGTTCTTTTTCACAGACTTCTGTCTGAATTGCTTGAACATGTTAGTGGATTTTCGAAGATTTTTCCGAATGAAAATTTCGGATTTCAGGATTTCAGTAAATTGATTCTACCGGATTCGTCTACAATCAGAATAACTCTTTTAAAATATGCAAAACGCATACACAATAACCAAAATTATAAAAAAAAAATTTTTATCAAATACTTTTGTCTATATCTCCTGAACTAATTCGCGGCTCTGAGTAAATCTGAATGTATCAAATGGGAAAGCAACAACAACGCATTGGTCTCAGCGTTGTCACGCACGATCCAAAATAGAGGTGCCTGTAGAAATAGGCTGAAACATTACCGCCAGAACGAGTAACGTGCCTAAACTGCAGATCAAATTACGAGACGTCAAGGAGCTCTGTAGGAAGTAGCGAAGAATAAGGGTTGGGTTGCACCCCGAATAGCGGGATTGAAACTAGCACGAAATTCACAATTAACAAAATTATGGAGACAGTTCTTTTTTTACACACTTTTGCATTTATTTTCTGAACGGATAAGCGGATTCCGGTAAAAATGCTACGCCGAATCGGTCTCTACTCCAAAAATAAATATTCACAATGAGTAAAATTATTCAGACAGTTGTTTTCCACAAACTTTCCTGAACATTTCTTAAATGAATCATCATTGGTCTTCCCAGTAGAGGGCAGATTCACTGAAACAAGCGAAAAAATACAATTAGTAAAATTATGTTTATATAAGTAGTGGTCTCTACCCCAAACAACAGAATGACTACTGAAAGACAGATAAAATTCGCAATGAGCAAACTTATGAAAACAATCTTTTTGCAAATACTTCTGAATAGCCCAATAACCCAAGAAACAGATTAGCGGATTTCGATAGATTAGCTCCACCCGATTGGTCTCGACTCCATATAGTATGTAGAATAACTTATGAAACATGCACAAAATTCACGACAAGCAACATTATAAAGACATGTCTTCTTCACATGCATTTGTCCATATATTGTAGTAAATTGAAGCCTCCAGATTGATTGAATTTATTTACACGCTCAACAGCAAAATACGCATTGAAACATCTGCAAAATTAGGCTGGAGAAAAATATCATCTCTTGTGTATGTCTGTTGATCGAATATTCGTACTTCAGTAAACTATCCCCGCCAACACTCCACCACCTCACCTCTTTGCCTCAGAGAAAATTTTCAAATTTGCAGACGGATAAGCAAAACATCCAAATTTTGGCAAAGCTCTGCTTTTTTTTTAATCTTTTTACCTTATCCTTTGATTTCAATAACATTGTAAAACGAAAAATTGACCGTAAACAAAATTTTGATAGCAGCTGCTTTCCCCATTTTTTTGTGAGCTCACAGCTTGTATTGCTTAAAAGCAAGTCATACATATTACGTCTACATCTTTGAAATTCAAAAGGATATCTTATGGTGGCTACGAATAAAACCTGCGATCCCTGACACCGTTCCGTGATGCATGCCGATGTATAGTACCAGGGACGTAGCCAGGATTTTGTTTCGGGAGGGGTCCAATGGAATTTTCAGACGAGCGACAAATTTATTGTTGAAAAAGTGGATACACTAAATATTAGACTGGTATGTTATGAAACGTTGAGAATAGCTGGAACCGCGTAACCTGACTTTTTAGTGTAATTATAACCATCATGAGTGAAAAGGATGTACCAGTACCTCTTGCAGAACGCATCATTATTTGTTTTTTATAGTCAAAGCAAATATAAAATCCGCGGAGACTTATCAAAAAGTACTAGAGAAGTTCCAGAATGAGTGCCTCTCTAAAACCCATGTGTATGAATGTTTTGAAAAGGCCGAAAAATTGAGGGAAAGTTGCCACATGCGCGCCACCTAGTGTCACCGATGAAAACGTAAGCGCCGCCACCGTTGAAAAACTCATTGTGGAAGACCGACGAAGTAGTGTACGCTACATGACTGGGGAGTTGGGCATAAACGTAAGTAGTATTGGGAAAATATTCATGAGCGGCTAGGCTACCGAAAATCTTAAGCAGATGAGTGCTAAAACCTCTGAATATTAAGTATAAATTCTGGCGCTCGGAAGTTTGTACACATCTTCTACAGCATTGAACGAATTGAGAAAGTTCCATTAAAAGTTTCAAAAGCTATGAAGAAGTAAAATTGTTTGTGCGAGAATGGGTCCGTGAAAAGCCGCGAGATTTTTACAAAAAATATATCCAAAAGCTTGCCGGGAGCTGGCGAAAATGCATACAGTGGTGTAGGGGAGACTAATGAGAAAAACTAATTTTTACCATTTGTATCTTTAAAATTGTTTTGCTTCGTTAAAACTTGAGCGTTTGGTCATAAAAAAAGGCTTAACTACATAACTATTACTTGCACAGACTATTAAAGCAGGCGTATATATTCCGTTTTTCAATAAAAGTAACAGATGCAAACTCTCACTTCATTCTTTATCTACGGACTTCATGTACCTTTATATCTACGCGATTAGTTTAGCCGAGGGAGAGCTAAGTTTCCGTTTAGTCCAACAATCGCCATGCGCAAAATATTTGGGAGCTTATCTTTCACTCGACCCAAAGGGCCGATAATCGCACGTAATTATTTTTGTTTTCATAAAAAAAAACACAAGTCATCACGTACCTTCACGATTGATATTAGTTAAAATTTTCAAAGAAATTGTTTCCTTGAAAAAAAAAAGGTCTGTTTAAAGACTATTTTATCGCATTCTCTATTTTTGTAGCAATGCTCAGAACCTGCGCAGCGGAAAGTTTAAAGTTCCAAGCTCGCATGAAAACACGTCCGTACGTCCAATAAATAAAATCAGAGTGAATAATAATTTTCGACAACAGACATTTTTGCATAGATTCCGCGCAATTTATTTTGAAGGGTTGTCTTCAGAGAAGTGTGAATTGATATTCGGATTTATCTAGTTTTGAAAAGAAAACCTCCCTTAAACCAATAAATTTTCCATGTCGGATATTTTTTATGATGCTCAGTCCCACATAATTTAGATAAAAATATGTTACCACCTGAATATTTTGATATTTTATACTGTAATCACTAAAAATTCCGTTATAATTGAAAACATTTCGGGAGGGGTCCGGACCCCATGGACCCCTCCCCTGGCTACGTGCCTGTATAGTACCAATAATATCACAGAATGTATACCATTTTCAAGAAAAATTCACCATTTTCTCAAAACAAATTAACTACAGTAGAACCTCGATTATCCGAGGTGGACGGGGTTGGACCCCCCTCGGATAATCGGTTTTCTCGGATAATCGAAATAAAGAAATAATTTACACATCTGACGGGAAATAATACATATAGCGTACATGTATAGATATAGAAGTAGTATTTTGTTAGTAATTGTTATTTTGGGGTATTTGCTCGCATCTGGGCTACGTAATTGCGCCATTTTTTTTATAGTTAGAATATCTGAAGAAGTTGCTGAACATATTTCAGAGCAGTCTCTAGAGCTTCCAATCCTGATTAGTGCATGACCTCTTGATCGCTGTCATTGAATTTTCCCCGACAACCATTTCTAATATTTCGTCATCCCCGAGAATATTCTCTTCGTCATCGTTTAAGACCCAATGTTCGACATCTTATTTGGAGGCATCTAAACCGGCTATTTGATTCGCAATCTAGTACACGTCAACAGGAGCTCCTTCTACGTCTTCATTTTATTTTTCGAGGATTTTATTCCACGATTTTTCAAAGGTTGAACACTGGACTATGGCTTTCCAAGCTTCAGCACACCAATAAACCACATTTTTTTAAGTTAATACTTTTTAAAAGTTCTTGTTCTCGCCTTGTACAATAAATGTATAGCGATCATTTCCCCATTTGTACACTGAAAAGTCTTTGCTTAAAATAAATAAATAAGCATTATTTTAAGCAAAGACTTTTATTGTAACAAGAAGATACATCTTTAATTAGGAAAAATTATTCCTTGGCTGTTTTTTGTTGTATTTTTTCTTGTTTTTAGCAAATGATTTTTTTCAGTGTAGCCAACTCTGAGGTACTTGTGCGGCCACTTGCGAAAGGAATCTGTGCATATAAACCCGTTGCAATTGTATTTTAACTTTTACGCTTTCTCTCTCTACCAGTGGCGTGCAGTAACATTTATAAATGGGGATGCGGTGGAGAAAAAGTAACACAAATACCTACTTATAATTTTTTCAAATGTTTTTATACCCTTCACTCGTAGAGTAAAGGGTATATTAACTTTGTCATGAAGTTTGTAACGCATTGAAGGAAGCATCTCCGATCATATAAAATATGTATATATATGATCAGCATGACGAGCTGAGTCGATTGGGCGATGTCCGTCTGTCTGTCTGTCCGTCTGTCCGTCTGTTGCTACGCGTTTTACTCGGCCAGTTTAACCTTCCGGCGGGCGCAATACTAATCCTAACACGATCGGGCGCAATACATCTGACAGATTAAGTGCAGAAAATAGGATGAAACTAAGTTCCTGTATATTTGACACTCTTGTTTATTGTTGCATTGTCTTTTTTAAACAGTTCTTCGGAATTTTAGGAACAAATACAAGCTCACAAAGTTTGATACCCTTCACTTTTTAAATTTTCTAAGAAAATTCCGCTTTCAATCGCTTCAATATTTAAAAAACCTCCAACAACCCAACCGCTTAAAAAATGTGATCTTATTTTACTAAAAACACACTATTGAACGATTTGGTAAGCCTAAAAGTCAACACAAAATTATTATGCAATGTGAAGAGTATAACAAGTGGAAATTTTCATATAAAAGAAAAAATATAACAATCGGGCGCAATACATCTGAGAGATTATTTCATCCCCTCCCGCCCCTCAGACACATGGTAGATAGAAACTGAAAACTGCTTTGGGTAGCTGATCGATAAAGATTAAGCTACTGTGAGCTTCAGATCTCTCCCTTTTCATATCGCTGATTGGCGCAACAAAAACTGGTCACTTAATCTGTCAGATGCATTGCGCCCGCCCGAAGGTTAAAAGCTATTGAGCTGAAATTTTGCAAACATGCTTCTTTTTACTGCAGGCAGTTTGTATGTTCGAATCGCTAAAATCGGACCGTGGGGTCATGGCGCTGCCATACAACCCTAACCCCCCAATTTGGTTTTTCTAAGAAAAACTTTTTCATGCGTGCACCAATTTCAACCAAATTTCACACAAATGTGTTTCTATTGATAAGACAAAACATATGTAAGAATGGATCAAATCGGACTTTGGGGTCATGGGGCTGCCATACAAACTTAACCTCCCAGATTAGGTTCTTCTAAGAAAAACTTTTTCATTTGTGCACCAATTTCAACCAAATTTCATATAAATGTGTTTCTATTAATGTTGCAAAACATATGTAAGAATAGTTGGAATAGGACTGTGGGGTCATGGGGCTGTCATACAAACCCAACCCCCCAAATTGAGTTTTTCCAAGAAAAACTTTTTGATTTGTGCACCAATTTCAATTAAACCTCATAAAAGGGCATTTCAATTGATGCCACAAAACATATGTAAAAATGAATGGAATCGGACAATGGGGTCATGGGGCTGTCATACAAACCGGACCTCTAAATTGAGTTCTTCTACGAAAAACTTTTTTATTTGTGCATCACTTTCAACCAAAACTCGTAAAAGTGCATCTCTATTGATGCCATAAGACATGTGTAAAAATGAATGGAATCGGTCTATGGGGTCATGGGGCTACCATACAAACCCAACCCCCCATTTTAGATCTTCTAAGAAACATTTTTTCCACACCAATTTCAAAAAAACTTAATGCGTCCTTGTCAAAACAAAAAAAAATTAAAACGAATGGAATCATACTATGCGACCATGCTCCTGCACCCCCCCAATAAAGTTTTCTGAGTAAATATTTTTATTTTCCCACTTAACCAAAAACACACAAATATTGTTTTATCGACGCCACAGAAGGAAAAGAATGGGGAACGATTGAACACAAGTCATATGTTCGCCCAAAAAAAACTTTTAGCCCGAGGAGAGTGAAGGGTATTCAAATTTCGGCCGCGCCCGAAATTAGCCTCGGTCTCGTTTTTTTTTGACACACGAAAGTAATTAGAAAATGTATTTACATATTTTAAATGCGAATTTCATTCACGATTCTCAAGCATCCGAAAAACCAAGAGGAGGAATATAATACATAATAAAATGCGTTAGCTTTTCTTTTGAATAATAATCACTCGTTTCGTAATCGCAGAAATAAATAAAAAAACGAGACCGAGGCTAATTTCGGGCGCGGCCGAAATTTGAATACCCGTCACATTTGAATGAAACTTAAGCTTCTTTTGTGTTAAAAATTTATACCGCAGCCCTATGACGTGTTCCGATTGCATCTGTTCCTGGATGCGTTGGGGTTAGTCTAAAACTATAACAACAGTGGTGTTAATAAAACCCCAATCCGGTGTTTCATAGAGTCCGCCCTTGACTGGTGTTTATTTCATTTCAAAAGATCGGTGTTTAATTATTACCCCAGAAGGGAAATATTTTATTATTCGAAAAAATCATTAATTGTTTTCCGGTTGATGTTTTTCAAAAACCGTGATTGGGGGTTTCTAAATTTATTTTCTGGAGTAAAAAATGGTGCGTTCACTCAACCGTTCATAGGCTACTTAAAGTCAACGTTACATTGCATATAGAAGAGTGTATATATCGTCGCTATAAAACAAAACTGGCATATCTGCAAAATCCATATTTTACACCAGAGGGTTTTGAAGTTTTTGCCAACGGTATTTTAATATAAACGTCCGTTCGATGCACCACAAAGTCACACAAAATTGGATTAAGTTTATATGCATACTGTTATTATTGAAGTAGTAGTTACAAATAAATTAAAAAATGCTAGAAGAAATCTGCAGATATGCCAGTTTGGTTTTAAAATCAGAGCAGTTATGCCAGTTTGATTTAAAATCAGGGGCACTGTTTGCACTGTTGCACAGTATTCTATAAGGAATATTGTAAGATAATTCGGTTTTACTTACAATTATGAACGGGTTTTCTTCGGAAATTTTTGAAGCGATTGGCGTATTGCCCGATAGATCTGTCTTTTACTAAATTGAAGGGCAATTTGCGCCGAAATGAACACCGGCACAACCCCATTTGATGTATTTTTACTCAACTATACAATGTGCCGGTATGACAGAAAAATAGAGAGAAAAAAAAAACAATTTTTTTGATATCAAAAACTCAAAAACGAAATTTTTACACTTATGCCGGTTTTGTTTTATAGCGACGATATAATGTGGCAAGCACTACGTATGTATTTCCTGGACCACGACGAGATTCGATCTCCTGAGCTCTAGAGCAGTGCTTCCCAAACGGGGTTCCGCGGAACCCTGGGGCTCCGCGACACCAGCCGAGGGGTTCCGCGAAAAATTGTGAATATATGATGTTCTGAAAATTGCAATAATACTGTAAACACAAACAAATTCTGAAATTATTGCCATCCGTTTTCGCATTAACTTTATTTGGCAGTTTTTAAGGAATTTGTGTATACTTAATACATATGTCTCTCATGTATTTAGTATACACAAATTACACCGACACACCCCGTTGTACATAGTTTACTTGCTCGTTCTGTTAGAGAGTTTCATGGCATATCTTCACGACGAAAGTTGGCGCTGCATTTTGGCATATTTGGCAGACATTTTTGATTTTTCCACGTCGGTCAATTCAAGGTAAGGACGAAAAATTTTGACGTATACTGATAAAATAAGTGCCATGAAATACAAACTTTTACTTTCGAAGAGGCATGTTGTAGAGGAAAACCTGGAAATGTTTCCATCCCTCAATACCGCCAGTGATAAAATAAATCGAATAGTCGAGTATTTGGAAACCTAAAACGGTTGAAAAATATTTCCCCTATTGTTAAACGCATAGCAGTTTGATTGGATAAGAAATCTCTTTGTGGCATGCAATATTTCAAATTTCACCTTGCCGGAAGAAGAAGAATTAACGTAGCTTTCCTCTGATCGAGGTCTAATATTAAAATTTGCAAAATGTTCGCCTGAAGAATTTTTGATATCCGTCAATGAAAAACTTCCTGTTTTGTCAACAAAAGAGCTGTAAATATCCTGCTATTGTTTTCAACTTCAGATTTATGTGAAATCGGATTTTCAACTATGCTCAATATAAAACGAAAACGTGACAGGCTCAGGAACTTGAAGGAGGATATGCGAGTGGCTTTGTCATATATTAGGCCTAATATCACTGAAATATGTAAAAATCACCACGCACATGTTTCTCATTAAATTTATCCTTTTTTTAATAACAGCATACTTCACCTAAATATTGATACTTTTTTCTAATAACACATTTTTCTCCTTGTATGGGTACGATGAACGTTTTGTCTTGTCTATCAACGCTCGCCTTGTCTTAACGACCCATTTTTGGGGTTCGAAGCGGTTCCGGTTCCCGAGGAAAATATTTTTCAATAACAAAACACCAACTAATGTTAAAATGTTACTTATCGAAGCATGGTGAATTTTTACACCGTCTTTGTTTTACTGTTCAGGAACACACTTGGATGTAGTTTGGTTAAGATTCAAAAAGAAAAAAAGTTTTTCTCACAAGAATTAACATTTGGGGTTGGTTTGTATGACAGTCCTATGACGTAATGTTCCGATTCCATCCATTCCTAGATATGTTTTGAGGCTTTACTAGGAACACACTTGGGTGAAGTTTGGTTAAGATTGGTACATAAAGAAAAAAGTTTTTCTTAGAAAAACCAAATTTTCAGGGGCAACCCCATGACCCCATGGTCCGATTCCATTCGTTCCGACATATATACAGCGTACACTAAAAAGAAACTTGTATACCAAATTTCAGCCCGATAGCTTTAAAACTGAGGGACTAGTTTGCGTTGCAACAGACGGACAGACAGACAGACAGACGGACATCGCTCAATCGATTTCTCTCGTCACACTGATCAATAATATATATACTTTATGTAGTCGGAGATGCTTCCTTCTGTGCGTTGCAAACTTCATGATAAAGTTAATATACCCTTTCACATAGTGACGGGTATAATAAAATGGTTCTCTAGGTAACGGAACGGTGCATATGCGTAAGATCCAGCAAATATTTATAAGAAAAACGTAAACAGACAAAATCTCGGTAAAATATAATTTCATAAATATCAAATCTCTTCAAGATACTTACTTCTCCTTTTTGTACTTGCTTGCTTTCGTTCTCCATTCCCAGATATTATAGTGTAGTTGCTAGGTGATTTCAAATTACAAAGTGTGGTGGAGAATTTTTTTTTGTTTCTTTTAAATTTCGTTGCGGAACAGCGAAAAAACCCAAAATTTTCGGAGTTTTCCCGTTTTTTTTTTTGTTTATAACTCCGAAACTGTACATTTCTCCGAAATGTCCATGTCCATGAAAATATTAGGGAAAACATAATTGCGGGTCCAACGCGCAACTAATCATTAAAATGTATAGCTACAATTGATAGCAACTTTTTTGGCGTTTTTTGCAATCTTGACCCTGTTTTGCAACAAAATTTTGGTGGGAAGTTACGGATTCAGGTTCTGCACCCCAAAATACATAATGTACAAAAATACAACTTTTGTGACCAAAAATGAAAAACCGTTCAATCTCAAAATTTTATACATAATATGGAACTAATTTAAAAATTGCCAATTTTAATTATTATCAATTGTAGTACATAATACCGCTCAACGGATTTATAATATTTATGTCTCTTTGGACGCGCAATTATGTGCTCTCTAAAATATTCATGAAGAGTTTTTCGCGATTTTTACCCTGTTCCGCAACGAAATGTCGCTATAGGAATCTCCGGATTCCTGCTCAGCACCCCAAAAAAAAAAACATAAGAAACAATCTAATGTACTAGGTTTATCACATAGTAACCACACTATTAGATGAGCTTCACTCATTAGCTTCCTCTTCTTTTCGTTCTCTCATTCATGCTAGCATACACTGCACAGCACAACTTGGGAGAATGTGACTTGGATGCGTTCCGTGTACGGAACTCGTTTGCGCATCCCCAATGGTACAAAAATTACTCAACGAGCATGTCTCGTGTCGACTGAAATTTTGTCCGATTGGATTCACGACTAAGTGAGATTTTTTTCCGCATCCAGTAGAAAAGTACTCAACTCACAGAACGACTGGCACTATAGAGCAAGTACAATGTCGTATATTACTATATCCATATGCGTGTAGAATTTAAGGGCTGTCGTTTAGTCGACTATTATTGGGTATTTTTATACTATCCGGGTTAAATTTGCTTAGTTCCGTGTACGTACACTATAATTCATACATATGGCGTAGATTTTAGGACAGTTGTAATTAGATACATATTCTTTAACTTTAAGTGAAGAAATATTATTATGTATTCGACAATTTTAAGGGATGCGGCGCATCCACCGCATCTATGGACTGCACGCCACTGCTCTCTACCGAGTGTAGTCATCAACGTTACAAAGACAACTGAATTCGGAGTGTGATACGGTTGTCAGCCATACCACTTCCTAGTCGCATTTTTAGTTTATTATTCTACGATAAGAATATTTCTTATCATCTTCTTCTGAATAATAAACTTGCGACGAGTCGTGCCGAGTTTGGAAACTCGTTTCTCTATGAGTGTCTATTTCACAGAGTGAACCATCACGGCCACAGAGCACGAACTCGGTTAATTCAAAATTAACCAAGGTTAACGCATCGGTTAATTGAAAGATATCCGATCTTAATTTAACCTCGGTTAATCGAGATCTCGGTTAATCGGTCCTCGGATAATCGGGGTTCTACTGTATACATAAAATGAAATTACCAATTTCGAAAATAAAATTAACGCTTTAACAAGACAAATTAACGATTTGACAATGACAAGTGATTTGCTGAATGATTTATTTGACTTGTTAAAACGTTAATTTCGTTGGATTTTGATGTATAGTTAATTTATTTTAACAAGAAAGTTTGAAAGTGAAATGATCTTGGCATGCTTAGCTATGTGAGGCCAAGCAATTTTAACACGTTTTGCATGTGATCCGAATTAGTACCTAATTATTTTTTTAATTTTATGGTTTTTTTTTCTGTAAAGACATTACGATCATGTAGCCACCGGTCAAATCTTTCAAACAAGCCCAAAAACTAATTTTTTTTTCCAAAATTGGTATAGCAGCTATTGATCTCTTCACAAACTCAAACTTACTGTTCATGTGGGCACATCAAACATTTCTAAATCCTACACACAATATTTTATATGTTTTATTATTTCTTCAGTTTGTGTTGTTTTTTAAGCTTTTGTGTTGTATTATTTGTATTTCACAGAAATAAAAAAAAAATATGCTTATCTTGAAGAGTAAACACAAACTCAAGAGCGTAGCAGGTAGATCAAAGGTATACATTGACAATGACTACACTAAAGAACAATTGATGAAACACACTGAAAGACGTAAACAACGCGGAATCGCAAATACTGATTCTAATAAACGTAATCGGTCTATTAATGGTACTACGGGCACACCAAAGCGGGCACGTTCATCGGAATCAATCATGCAGCGATCGGAAATACCAGGATGCTCAGCATTCACTGATCAATAGCAATCCCACACAACAGAAACAATATCACGGCACGGCGACGATTCGAATTTGGACCACGGACTGGATATACTAATATGGAATGTGAACGGACAAAATAATCTTAATAAATTGAATAATGAACAAATAAATCGAATTTTCAAGCATGACATAATCTGCTTTTACGAAACGTGGCACGTATCAACAATGAACAATGAAGTGTATAATAAAAAATTTAAAATAATTGAGTCACTAGCGACTAAGGACAAAGTAAGAGGCAGACCTAAAGGTGGAATTGTGATAATGATAAATAGACAGCTGTCAATAATAAATATTAATACTCATATTGTGTGTGATAAGTGGCTAATAATAACTATTAACACAAACAAAACGAAGATATTACTGGGCTGTTTTTACCTTTCACCGTCCCTGAACGACTCTATACTACTCGACATGTTGGAAGACGATATCACATCAATCATACAACAAAGCAAGAACGTTATTCTTCTGGGCGACTTTAATGCAAGAGTTGGCTTAGCAGACTGGGAAAGTGAAGAGATTCCATGGGCAAATGCAAATCTTGCCAATGGTCGAAATGCAAAGGACAAAACTACAAACAAAAGAGGTAAACTATTATCAAACTTATTTCATTCGTATGGTTTAACCTTAATAAATGGTCGAGCTCACGCTGATGAAGAAGGGGAATTTACATGTATCAAACCAAACGGCAATAGCACTGTAGACCTCGTCTGGACTGGACCAGATATTACCGAAGAAATTATTGACTTTTGTGTAAACGACTTTGTCCACCTCTCAGATCACTTGCCATGTACACTAAAACTGCGAAACTTAACGAATAAGCTCAAAAATTATAAAACTCAAGACATAAAATACAAAAAGGCTACAGTGGAATGAAAACCTGGCTGATGCATACAAGGTACATCTTGAATGGGTTCCAGCAAACATATCATGGAGTGAACTCGTCGACGAAATACACAAGGCCGCTGAATCTTTAGAAATGACGAAAACTATCACCACACCTCGCAATGACAATAATATGCACAGAAATAAATGGTATACGACTGAATGCTATGAGAAAAAACAAGCAGTGAAACTTGCGCACAGAAAAATGAAAAAATGTTACTCATTAGCCAACGCGAAGATATACCAAGAAGCCAGAAATAAGTACAACCAACAACTTAAAATGGCAAAAACCCAATATAATCAGCTCGCTATGAAAAACCTTAATGACAGCACAAAATTCTGGACTGAAATTAAGAAACTAAGAAAAAAACTGTTAGTGAAAAAGTAATAAAGACTGAGCAGTGGACCCATCATCTACAATCCATAAACGAGCACACACCCACAAATTTCGATGCAGAAGCTTTTCCTAAAATAGTTAACACTGACCTAGATAAGGATATCAGCATAGAAGAAGTAAGAAAGGCAATTCAAAAGCTAGGCATCAAAAAAACTCCAGGCCCTGACGGAATACCTAATGAATTCCTACGAAACTTGCCAGAAAACGTCATATGTTCAATTACAAATTTATTTAACTACATAATGGACCAGCCAAACGCTGACATAGTATGCCACGCTCACCTAACAATGATTTTTAAAAAAGGAGACCCGACTGATACAAATAACTATCGCCCAATAGCTCTCGAAAACGGACTACTCAAAGCCCTGACAAGCATTCTAGCTGACAGACTTCTTATATTCGCAGAATCACATCAACTACTGCCTGAGCATCAAAATGGGTTCCGGAAAAACCGTAGCTGTATTGATAATCTGTTTACGATCCGAACATTAATCGAGAAACGAACCGTAGCTAAAAAACCTCCATTGTATGCTATATTCATCGACTTTAAGGGCGCATTTGATAGTATCAATCATTATTTATTATGGAAGCATTTGTCGGCTAAAAAAAATCAGTACACGAATGGTCGACCTTATTCGAAGAATATACGACTCAGCTACTGTTGCAGTTAGAAATGGCCAAGAGTATTCTCAGAATGTTAGGGTATCGAAAGGCGTACTTCAAGGTGACCCACTAAGTGCCTTACTATTTAACTTGTACATCAACGATATCGAAGTATTTTTGAGACAGAACGGACTTAAAGGTGTCAATATCACAAAAGACAACGACATAATGATGCTGGCATACGCTGACGACATTGTCATCTTTGCAAACTCTGCTACAGATCTGCAAGATAAAATAAACAACGTGGAAGCGTACTGCAGACAAAAAAAGCTAACGATAAACGTTGAGAAAACTAAAATTATAATTTTCGAAAAGAGGATCAAGACGAAAAGTAAGAAGCAATTTTATTATCAACAAAAACTTATCGAAATTACATCCGAATTTAAATATCTTGGCAGTACACTCTACCGTACTGGAAACTGGAATAAGGAAATTGACAACAGGAAGAAATCTTCGGCTGCTGCACTTGCAAATATCAACAATCTATTGTACATGCAAAGCATTGGATGGAGTGCTCAAATGAAACTTTTTGACTCAATGATTGAAGCAGTTGCCCTGTATGGAGCGGAAGTATGGGGAATGGATGGATGCCAAAAAATAGAAAAAGTGCAGCAAGACTTCATAAAGAGGTTGCTTTTTTTACCCCGAAACACAGCAGCACATACAGTTCGAAGGGAAAGTGGACGAACACATCTAAAAGTCAAAATCATGCTGAAACTCCTTAAGTGGTTGAGTAGAGTATCAAGCCTGCCCAACCATCGATATCCTAAACTATGTCTGAACGAACTATATAAAGAGGTAGAGAATGGAAATATGGATAACTGGTTAGGGAAGCTACAAATCGACCTTTTTAATAACCTGCAAGACTTCCCACATCTTATGGAGAACTTCCCTGAGCAACAAAATATAGATGAAATAATAAGGATACTTACTGCCAAATCATTAACCAGCGACTTTAACAAATCCGCCACTAGCACATCATCATGTTGGTTCCAGTTCACAAGTGAGGAGATATCGAAACCATCTTGGTACCTTCTACAAAACATTCCTAGCCATCATAAACGTTGCATGGCTCAAATTCGAACTTGCAATAAGTACAACCAACGAATTTACATTGCTGGAAACTCCTACAAGTTCAACCACGAAAACACCTGTACATTATGCAACAAGCGTCAACTTGACACAATCGAACACCTTCTGACTAAATGCCCAATCAACAACCCAATTAGAAATCACTACCTAAATAACTTAAGCACATTACAACAAATTATTGAAATCATTAACACTAGAGACACTACTAAAATAAAGAATTTGTATTTATTCACTTTAGAGTCATTGAAATTAAGAAGTTTTTGTTTGGATGAATAATTAATGTAAAATTTAAAAACATTTTGCTATTCATAAATTGGATTTGTACCACTACTTTTTATTTTCTCTTATTAATATACTGAATTACTATTATCAACTATTACTGAATTAAAAAAAAAAAAACTTACTACTAAACACTTTGTACCCGAACCCCTGTAATAAGGCAATGCCTTCCACAGAATATAAAATAAATAAAATAAATAAAAAAAAATATCCAACCTTGTCCAATGTGTTCTCGTACAGTACAATATTTTCCAATTTAAATACACACTGAATTTACTGAAAATTTAACGAAGGGCTCTTTCATACTACCATCCTTGATGCATCAATTAAAAGCCATTCCTGGGATATTTCATATTTGCTCTAATTAGAGAAGAAATATCAAATAACATTTTACCTGAACGCCATATTACTCGTATAGTGCTTCGAGAAAATGGTTGCTACGTGATTTCTATGCAATTGTGTGTAGGTACTCTAATTAAATTGAAAATGTTATGTTGTTTCCACATAATGGTACCTACATATACGTATTGGAAATTACGATATATACAGAGATAATTACAAAACATGTGCACTAATGGGATACATCGATTTTCAGTTGAATGTAATAAATATGACCTGACTGAGGGTTCTTGTTTCTGTTGCTTTAATCAATAAAATTAATGCATAATACGCGAACAATAAGTAATCTTTGTGGTGCATGCTTCCAATGTATAAAATGTATTTGTTAAACTAACAAACTTATGAAATTCACAGGATGTTTAAAGAACGTTTTTATTACACATAAAAAAAAAAATACTTTAAACTGTGTTAAGTTGAGTGAAATAGGTACATTGAAATTACATTTATAATACAATCGAAAATTGTTCTCTTTCATTAAACAACAGTACAATGACTCGCTATACAATACATACATTTATATTCATTCGAGAAGTGCAAATCCCTACAGATATACTTTTGCAAACTGCATCCCTTCAAAATGATAATGCTACCCCAGATATTGTCCTTATATACATATATTGTAATGCATTCACAGCTTTTCAAAAATACATACACATAGAAGATTATCAACAACGAAGTGTATAAGAGAGTGATGATTTTCCTTTTCGTTTTCTCAAAATAAATCTCCAAGGATTTAATGACAACTTGGAAAATAAGATAACATTTCTGTTGTTTTATGATGAGATGAAAACTAACATCATCCATTCTTGAATTTTTATTACGTTTGGGAAAATTTCAGATTGTGTACCTACATATGTATACGAGTATACATAAGGAAAAGATATTGTAATAAATGCATCGATGTAGAACTTTTGAAAGTGAAAAATGGAACACGAGGAACTTGTTATTTACTGAAAAGTGTAGTAAAAATTTTATTTTCTGGTTTTTAAAAATCAAACGGGAAAATAGTTTGACAATCATAAGACATTTCATTCATATCATCTTCGTGTTCGTATTATTTCGTGTGTGGAAAATTACACCATAGGTAGTATATGAAATCTGGCTGGTCTAGCGGTTAGTGCGCGCACCTTCGGTGCACAGGGTCATGAGTTCGAATCTCACCGTGGATCATGGTGTTTTTCGAACTCACGAGCTTGTGACGGACTATGATCTCACTCAGATGTTAAACGAGTACCCATTTATGGGGATAAATAACACAGCTGAGCGTGATGCTGAT
This sequence comes from Microchrysa polita, assembly GCA_949715475.1. Taxonomy (NCBI): domain Eukaryota; kingdom Metazoa; phylum Arthropoda; class Insecta; order Diptera; family Stratiomyidae; genus Microchrysa; species Microchrysa polita. The sequence goes on along the minus strand of OX454416.1, from coordinate 137,534,609 downwards.
CTCATTACCTCAAGAAAAAGCAGATAAGATCTTGGAAATAGGATGTGGCTTTAGTCCAATGCTGGATTGTAGCGCCTGTTATTTATTTTAGTTATTATTATTATTATTATTATTATAAGCTTTTATTTACCCAATTCAAAACAAAAATCATTTGACATAGTATAATTTTAAAGATTTCAAACAATGTGTAAAATTTACTCTCGAAAAAAAAAATTAGATAAAAATAAAAATAAATTCAATTGGATATTTCAAACAAGTTATGTGTAATTAACTCTCAAAATGAAATAAGACAAATTAAAAATTAAAAATGTGTATTACTATTAAATTCGTTGGGCGTAAGCCTCCCCCATTGATTTCCAAGTTTCCTTATTTCTGGCCATCCTTCTCCAATTCGGACAGAAACTTTCGATATCGTCACGCCATCTTTTCCGTTGTCTCCCAACTCTTCGACTGCTGCCATATGGAATCCAATCTGTGCATCTAGTTGTCCACCTGTTGTCATTGAGTCTTGCTTGATGTCCTGCCCAATTCCATTTCAATATTCTCGCCCTTTCAATAACGTCGGTGAAGTTAGTTCGTGACCGTAGTAGGGCATTTCTAAGCCTTTGCCTCCTGGATATTCGGTAAGTTGCTCTCTCCATTGATCTTTGTGTTACTCTTAGCTGTTGTATGTTCCTGTCCGTAAGAGCCCAAGTTTGCGCTCCATAAGTAAGCACCGGCAGCACAGCTCCATCAAACAGATACTTTTTCATCTGTTGGCTTCTGTTTGCGTCGAAGATACTTTTGATGCCCCAGAATTGTTTCCAGCCATTACTTATCCTGCGCTCTACTTCCTTGTCAGTGCGCCGTTCGAATGATATCAGTTGGCCTAGATATAGAAAATCTTCTACAAATTCTATGGACATGCCGTTTAGAACCACTGGATCTTTGATACCGTTGGTCATCAATTTCGTTTTGTCGAAGTTAATATTTAAGCCAACCGTTTTTCCTTTAGCGTCCAGGTCCATCAACATAGTCTGTAAGTCGCGCGCATTATGTGAAAAAAGGACTATATCATCCGCGAATCTTAGATTAGTTAGATTTTCGCCATCGATGTTAATGCCGTACTCATCCCAGTTCAATCGTTGAAAAACCAGCTCCAGTGTCGCAGAAAAGAGTGTCGGCGATAGTGGGTCACCTTGACGTACTCCTCGTTCCAATTTAAACGGCTTGCCTACACTCAGAGAAATATTCACTAATATTGAACGAAATATATTTAATTCAAACGATTTGCGCTTTTGATTTGGCTCCACACGCAAATGCGTTTAATTCTAACGAGTGGCGTTTCTTTCAAAAGCATAATGAGTTGTAAAAAAGCGTTTGAATTAAAAGAATTTACGTTTACCTGGAAAGAAGGAGCCAGTCGATTTAAACGTATTTTTCATTGAAATAAACACTTATTCTTTTATTGTAAACGGGTAAAACATTTTAAATAAATGAAAGGCAATTGTATCAAACGTCTTCGTTTTTATATTTAACATTTTTGTTATTTTAACTAAACGAAGCATTCTTTTTAATGAAACGGTATGTATTTCGAAAGTAACGCATCCCGTTTTCATTTCATAGAAATTGCCCCATTCAAAATAATTGAGTTTTACATGGAATTAAAGGCAAACTCTGCTGAAATAAAAGAATACATTCCGTTTGATTGTCCATTCTCCATTCGATTAGATACTTACTGTTACCTGTGTTGACAAATGAATAAAAAATAAAACTTATGAAAACTTCAGAAAAACACTTTATTTTTTATTTAGGTCTAATATTAATACGATTAATACAATACACTTTTATTTTAACACCCGCTAAACTTAAATTGCACGTGTGCAAGCGTCCATTCCTCCAGATAAATGCAAAAGTACATTCTCGAAAACACTCTTAACATCGACGAAGATTCTAATACGCGTTTGTTGTTAGACACTATACACATTTGTTTGGAACGAATATGAACACGTGAGACTCATCGGACCGGCCAGAAGTATTAACTACATGTTGTGCTACGTTGAAACAAATGATATTTTGGCATCGCGTCCTTTAGGTATGCGTATTTGTTACGTAAAGGAATGTATCCACATTACTATGTAATGCGGAATCTTTTGATTTAAACGACCGTCGTTTGCGGTTTAGCTGCTCTTTTGTTTTAAAAGAAATTCTCTTAGCGTAAATGAGAACTCGTTCAAATCAAACGATATTTTTCAAACGAATACTGCGTTCAATTTAAATGTGGAGCTTTTAATATGAATGTGCGTTTTTTTCTCTGAGTGTATAGACTCTAATTTGACTGCGCCAGTACTTTGTTTATATAGCTTGCTCATAATGTTAACTATTTTTCGTGGGGCCATTTGGTTTTCGAGGGCTAACCATAATTCATCGTGTTCCACTGTATCGAATGCTTTGCTAAAATCGACAAAAGCCAGGTATATAGTTTCTTGATATTCGATTGCTTTTTCAATGATTTGGTTCACCGCTTGTAGATGGTCGATAGTGGAGTAGCTTGATCTGAAACCGGCCTGTTCTCTTGGTTGACTGCAGACTACAGATGATTGTAGTCTCCGTTGTATGCATTTTGAGAATATTTTGTATACGTTTGATATAATGCTGATTGGTCGATAATTACTAATTTCTTCCTTATCGCCTTTTTTATATAAAAGAGTAATCGTAGACTTTGTCCATTGGACCGGAATTTCTTCAGTTTGAACTATTGCATTAAATAGTTTTGTCACAGGCTCTGTTAGTAAGGTTTTCCCCAGCTTTAACATTTCTGTCTTCAGTCCCTCTGCATCAGCGCTTTTCCCGGCTTGTAGTTCGTCAATAGATTTGGCAATTTCGGATGGTAGGAACTCCGGAAAATCTTCGCTAAGTTCATGTGGGTTTCTATGGCTTGTCGGTTTACTGGATTTATACAGGTCTTCAAAGAAACCAGTTGCGATTTCGCTTATAGCTTTCCTCGATTCAAACTGTTTCCCTCTTTTTTTCAATTTCGGAATCCATTCCTTTTCGTTATTCATACTTTGTTTTACTTTCTTGATTGATCTACTTTCTTCCATTATCTTTTGTATGATTTCTCTGTTGAAATTTTCATTGTCGTTCTTAATAGATTTTCTGCATAACTTCCGTAGGCGTCTTAACTCATTTTGTTCTTGCTCAGATCTGTTTTCTTTTTTTCGTAATGACTCTCTGCATTGAATAAGGGACTTGGTCGATGCAGTCAGTTTATCAATCTTTTTAGATTTGGGTTGCAGAAGTGTTTCATTGGCAGACAGCTTTATGGCGCATTCCATTTCGTTGTAATATGATTGTATATTTCGATTTGTTAAAATCGGAAGATTTTCGAAAGATGTCTCCAGACGGTGTAGGTATTCAATTTTTGCACTTTCTGTAACTATATGTGGAATATCTTTTTTCAATGGTCGGTATCTCAAAGTTTGATGGTTTATTTGTACTTTTGCTCTGACAAGTCGGTGGTCGCTTTCGTATTCGACATTATTGAGCACTGAAATATCACATAAGGTTGAGTCTTTATCTGTTAATATAAAATCAATTTCGTTTTTTATATTACCATCTGGGGAGCGCCATGTCCATTTACGATTGTGTCTTTTTTTGAAGAAACTATTTCCAAATTTCAAATTATTTTGCCATATCCATGTAATCAGCCGTTCCCCTCTTTTATTTCTCCGTCCAAAGCCATATTTTCCGAATATACTTTCCTCACCATCTTTTCGTTGGCCGAGCTTGGCGTTGAAGTCTCCAATAACGTATATTACATTTGATTTCAGCTCATCATATACTGTTTGTAAGTCGTCGTAAAATTGATCGATAATGCTATCGGATGCGCTTTCTGTCGGGGCGTAGACTTGAATGATGCTTAGTCTTTTGTTCCCTTTTACTTGCATAGTAAGTGCGGCTATCCTTTCGCTCATTAATCGTATCTCCTTTATATTGCTCTTCCATTTTGCTTTGATTAGGAAACCAACTCCGTATAAACCTTTTGTTTCTCCTTTGTAGGCGAATATATCTCCATTTTGCTTTTGGATTATTTTTTCTCCATATATACGGGTTTCTGCCAGTCCTATAACATCATACTTTATTTTGCTTATAGCTCGGTCGAGTTCAATTTGACGGCTGTCGCCAATTAAGGATCGTACGTTCATTGTTGCAATATATAAATGTCTACCTTCTTTGCTGGAAGTTGTATTTACCAACGGGGGGTTTTGACCTCTTTCCCTCTTGGTGGTCAGCCTGCTAGAGGGAGTCGCTCGCATGTTCAATTCAGTTTCGTTCGTATCATTTGCCGGGTCGAGTCGCGGGTTCCTTTCCTGGTTTTGCAGTGGTTGTTATGACTTCTGGGATCTGCTGCTGTTTAACGTGGTACCAAAAAAACGACTTATCGGTGTGGTGGCATTGCCTTTTCCTTCGTTCAAACGTTTCGTTTTTTTGTTATTGTCATTTGCATGGTTATATCCTTCTTCATCAGCTCGTGCTCTCTTCTTTCCTTCATTCACAACAATATTACTGATCGTTTCTTTCGATAATACTTCTCCGTTACTAATTATATTTCCTTTGACAATCCGAGCTTCTGGGTCTTTCTGTTTTATTGCCTTTATAGCTTTCCATAGAGTTTGTTTCTCTGTAAGGATTTCTTGCGGCAGGTCGTTGCTAAAATATATAGCTTCGCTATGATCTTTCAATCTTATTTTATTTTAGTAGGTATATGAAAAAAAAAAATTATATTTGATACTTCGCTACACCGGCCTTCATTTTTGTTGAACTTTGATATTTCTATTTTACTTTTCAAAACATTTTCAGCATTGAAATCTATTCAAACAAGAAACGTAGGAATATATTTTATCACGAACCTTTTTAATGAAATTCTTAAAGGTCAATTGGAAAATTCTTCTCAAACTAAAATTTTATACGCTCATATTTTCATCTTACGTCTTCATAAGACTCTTTTGTTCGTCCTTGGCCTTATTCCGTCAAGTATCCCATCCTCGAATTCATATTACGAATATAATATCCCTGAACGAAGATTACAACATGGGGTCGTGTAAACAAATGAATTTATGTATGCATCATATACACTCCTGGAAACAACAGATGGGAGTCCTTCTGCCCTTTACATCTGTTCAAAATTTTCCAGTTTAGATATTAACCCTTTCTCCAGTATATATTCGTACATCTTGCTTGCTTGCTGTTTTCTATAAAAATTTCATAAAGCTTTCGAGAAGCACATTTTCTTTATTTCGTGTTGTTGAACTGTTTGGATTAACTTAAATGGCTGTATAGTCCGTTGTTATAGATAGACTATAACTATAGTTAGACGAGCGGATGAGCCGTTTCGTATAGTGCATGCAAAGACGTTGAATGCTTGCAATTTTTATTAGGATTCAAGTTGTAAGGCGAGTTGAAGAGAAATGTTTTATGCATTTATTTGGAAAATGGTGAATGAGCGGGACTATAAAAATATTATTGTTGCTGTTATTATAACGGGCAATCATAAGATTCCTCGTAAATGGAAAGTTGCAAGCAAGGAACACTCAGCGTGGGTTTCAAAGAAAATATTTGTCCTTATTATGAATGACAGTATTTAAAATATTTTATATCCTTGGTGAAGTTAAATATTGTTCGGAGTCTTGGTTGTTTTGCCTCGATTTGTAAATATTTTCTCAGATTCTCTTAACCAAATATGAAATACTGAAAATAGTAGAGCAACTCGACGCCATAAGTATACATAATACTCGTAAAAAAAAGAAGAGTTGAAGATTTAACAACAAGAAAAGAAGTTATAGCTACCACTCCGATCACTGAATGAATTTTTTTTGAGATTATTATACATCTTTGGAAGCAAATCAAATGTGGTTCATTTTTTATTTTTGAATACGTTTCCAAATACATAAAAAAGAATTATAGAATATCGCAAAGGTCTCACTATGTCATATCGTCATTATCCTTAAGCTTACTCGATTTCATTTGGTGGACGTATAAAAATTTGAAACGAATGAATCGAGTAGGCTTAAGGATATGATAATGTAAATATGATGATATGACGTAGCGTAATGGAGCCCTAAGGTTTAATGTTAAATGTAATTGGTTTGGTTGTTGCCTTCAACCTGCTTTTTTTTTCAAAATTTTGTGCACTTGCCCAGAGTAAGTACCATTTGAAAGCCAACATTTCAAATTGGCAAACTTAAATTTTCGCGTGTAACTTTCCGTGTGAGCACCAGTTGTTCACTCAAATGGACCCCTGTCTTGCATCTTTGTCTCACTGTCTTTGATTCACTTTTCATATTTAGAGGATTTAATCATAGAAGACGATTACTTACACTAGTCGGCATACACATGTATGTATTTTGATATCTAATACTCCCGAGCCCCGTCAATGGTTTTGTTTAACTGGAGCGAATAAAAGTAAATTTCTTTTATCGAAATTAAAGTACATATCAACAGCAAGAAATATACTCAATATTTTTCCTGTCTGCTTCCGGACTCTCATGCTATAGAAAAGAGATGCAGGAGTAATTCTAGTGCGGCATAAGTATTTTGTCAATATTTAACTCTTTGATTGCACGCCTATTCTCGCAAGAATTGATAGACAAAACACATTCTTATTAATTTTTAGTCCCTCACTTTGAACTTCAAGTAAAAAATATCACTAGTGGCTCGAAGAATAAATAAAAAATCTGAACTTACCAGATTGGTTTGAGCATCGATAGAGGCCAGCCTTAGTTCTGGTTTAAACATTCAATACGCTACTATTGAATTTTATTTCATACGGTAAACTGTTTATTATTGCACAAAAATTTTATAAAATAAAACAAATGCAAATCTTGGCGCTATCTGAAATAAGCGAATGTCAACCCCGACTGAAGAGTGTCCTCCGATCGAGAACTCTAAGAGAAAAGTGAAGTTTAAAATAAATTGTGCCGCAAAAAAACCATTATGACGATTCAATGACGACCAAAAAAAGTTTTGGCCTTGGAAACAGTGATTTGAACTTAAGCAGCCTAGGCCATTGTAAGCAATATATCCTTACATAATGAGAGAGCCCCAAATAGTTTTTTCTTGTTTTCAAACTTTAACCTTCGGGCGGGCGCAATGCATCTGACAGATTAAGTGGCCAGTTTTTGTTGCGCCAATCAGCGATACAAAAAGGGAGAGATCTGAAACTCACAGTAGCTTAATCTCTATCGATCAACTATCCAAAGCAGTTTTCAGTTTCTATCTACCATATGTCTGAGGGGCGGGAGGGGATGAGATAATCTCTCAGATGTATTGCGCCCGATTGTGTTATTTTCTCCCTTTCTATAAAAATTTCCACATGTTATATTCTTCGCATTGCGTAATAACGTTTTGTTGACTTTTGGGTTCACCAAATCGTTCAATAGTGTGTTTTTAGTAAACTAAGCTCACATTTTTTAAGCGGTCGAGTTGTTGGAGGTTTTTTAAATATTGAAGCTATTGAAAGCGGAATATTCTTAGAAAATTTAAAATGGGAAGGGTATCAAACTTTGTGAATCAGTTTTTGTTTCTAAAATTACGTAGAACTGTTTCGAAAAGACAATGCAACAATAAATAAGAGTCTAAAATATAGAGAAACCTAGTTTCATCCCTTTTTCTGCACTTAATCTGTCAGATGCATTGCGCCCGATCGTGTTAGGATTAGTATTGCGCCCGTCGGAAGGTTAATTCGGAGTCAGGCCCAAAATGACCTTAGTGTTTCTGGTGCCAGGATTCGACGAGTACTTCCCGAGAATATCAGTACTTCCAGAGAATTACATTCTGGGTGGGAAAACCAGTACTGAACAGGTGCTAAAACCCAGAAAACCGGCACCGAACAGATGGTAAAAAACTGGTCCTCAACAGTGGTGCCAAATAAACCTGGTTCCAACGCGGTGTTCTGGCGCGTTCCAGAGTCCAAAAAAAAAATTACTATATTTCTGACTTTGATAAGGGTATACTCAACCACTCAACGGCAATTCTATGGACAATTAGTTTATCATTTCTTCAGAGCCCCAAAGTTTTCACTTCACTGTAATCGCAGTAGACTAACTGCGATTTATTACAGAACTTGGCCATCGAGTGCACCACTGCATTTCTGTTCGAATCTACTGCGATTTGGCCAGAACAAGAATCGAATGTCTTCAATCATTCCTGATCACATTTAAAGACGCATATATGTACTTAACTTCAGCCGATTTACCTTTTTGCAGGTATTATTCTCTGATAAATTATATACATATTTCTATTTACGCGGAGTTCAACAAGTAACAGCGCATAACGTGAGCACATTTTTGTTATTCGCAGACGCTTCTTAGCCAAAGAGGGCTGCGAAGATGCCACATTTCCAAGTGCGCATATGATGCAGTATTTAACATTTAGATGCATCTATCATCCATTAAAAAATGCAATCACGTCACTAGACTCAACGTCAACGCAACCGTGTAATTATGGCCAAAGTTAAACGTTCGATAAAACTCAGAGATCAGACTTCAATTTCAATTTTCCTATACTGATTAAAACTCACCTAAATAGCTAGTTCAGCAAAATTAGGTTAGAAGTTTAGGGTTGGGCTGAACTTATAAATCTTTTTAACCCTTTAAAGTCCGAACTCTTAATCGCTTGAATTTCCTTTTCTTTGTTCCTGAATATTAACTCTAAATATGATTCTTTTAAGAATATACACAAAAAAATTTTTTACCTCACCCCCTTCCCCCCTTTCCACGCTGTTCCCAATTGGGAACAATGGCCAGTAATGGGATATAAACAAAACAAGGTCGATTTTATTCCAGATATGTTGGACTTTATTGGTTCTTCAATGTAATTTATGGAAAAGTATAAATCATATTTTGGAATTCGATTTATGGAAAAGTATAAATCATATTTTGGCAAAATTCATTCAAGATGAAGACGTTTGTTGCACTCCTTACACTCCAACCGTGCATATGACTTCCAAAGAGCACATCTTCCTTGCGATGAATTTGATCTAATTTGCACCTTGCTGGGCTAGCATGTGCTTTAGGACGTGGCTGTGGACCTATTTTTTTATGAAACCCTTGTTACTTCCCGCCTGAAGTCTAGGTGAGTCATTGCGCGATTTCCCATGCATTTCCTTATGCACAAACCAGGCTGCTACTACTGCCATGTTGAGAGCATTAGCGAATAGATTCCACCACTACTTTTTCCATCGTAGGCATGGGCGATACGAAGATTAGAAGTCCATAAAATATCGACCCCACCCATTCCGTCGTTATATTTGTGAAAAAGATGTGGTTGTTGTATGCCTATCTTTTTGTTCTCCTTCACAGAATATCTACATGCTGATTTCGCCATGACTTTCGATTCCTGCAAGGGACTTTACGGTTGATGCGATTGGAGAGTAAATGTCTCCCACAGTAATGATTCTCAGAAGGCAACAAGGTGGTACTTACTGAGAAGGAGTATGCCCCAAAACGACGTCCATTCAACGCCAATCTGATCAACATGCTTCCGACCTGTTTATTATAACGGAAACTTCACCGCAAACATCACTTGGTCTAAGATTTCTTGCTCAATGTCTTCATCGTCAGTAACTTTGTCGTTTTTCTCAGGACGTAATTGGCAGATATCTATATTATTCAATGAACCCACGTGGCAATCATCTAAGCTCTGTAGATATTCCACTCCAAATTTACGAACTTGAACTCTCACTTATGAACACCGAATAGAGACTGACATAGAACATGCGAAAATTGCATGCAATTGCAATGTAAGTCCAGTCATATTGAAAAATTGGAAACAAAATAACTTTTTTTACAAGACACTGAAGTGAGCCAATGTTCCCAATTGGGAACACGTCAATTTGAACATGTATAGCCGATAACGGTATTATTTTTTTATAAAATTAAGGTCACTACTGTTATTTCGTATGTATTTATTAGTAGTAAAAAATAAAAATACATTAAAATTTCAAGGTTTTGTTGGTTAAAAAAAATTTTAAATTTTTTTCCCCAAAAATAAAAAAAATCCTCATTTTTAAAAAATCACCAAAAAATAACGGCAATTTTTTAATCATTTATTTATTTTTTTTTCGTTTTACCAACTTGTTAACAAACTATAAAAAATGGAAAAGAACAAAAAAAAATTGCAAGTGGGTTTAAAAAAAAAACATGAAATTATGTTCCCAATTGGGAACATTGGGCGGTAAAGGGTTAAAAAGACTAGCGGGAAATCCGGCATTTTGCTCGACAACCAGCAACGTCTTGTTTAATATACCAAAACTCCAACTTTTATTTCGAAAAGAAGGTATTTCATCTTACTCTCCAAACAAAACTATTCTGTTATCTATCCCGAAGGATTATTGCCTTCCGCCCTTATCCGAATCTTGCCTTACAAACAGATAATGAAAGCTACAAACAGATATGGAAATTCATTGATAAAAATGCTATGCCCGCCATTGCTTTTCAAACCAGCAATGCCCTCGTACAAATGAAGTTACACACCCCTGATCTAGCCTACATAACTCTTTTTCTGTAATATTAGTATTGAAAGTATTTATTTTCGTGGGTTGATATAGTTTAATTCATGTAAACACTAAAAACAAACGCTAAAAATGTATGGAGATTAGAAGTTCTGGCATCTTTTTCGTTATGTGGCTATTTGCCTTTTTCTAAAATCTGTATCGCTGTATTAATATTATAGTGTAGTTCGTAGGTGATTTCAGATTGCAAAGTGTGGTGGAAATTTTTTTTTTGTTTCTTATGTTATTTGAGATGCTGAGCTCGAATCCGGAGCTTCCTACCAAAATTTCGTTGCGGAACAGGGTCAAAACCGCGAAAAAACCCAAATTTTCGGAGTTTTCCCGTTTTTTTGTTTATAACTCCGAAATTGTACATTTTTTGAAAACCTGTCCATGAAAATATTAGAGAAAACATAATTGCGGATCCAACGCTCCATTAATCATTAAAATGTGTTAAGCGGTATTGCTACAATTGATAGTAATTTTTTTGGGGTTTTTGCAATTTTGACCCTTTTTTGCATCGAAATTTTTGTGGAAAATTACAAATTTTATGTTATTCATAAAATGTAACTATGTTAAAAATGGCAAATTTAAATTATCCATTGTAGTAATACCGCTCTAAATTTATAATATTTATGTCTCATTGGACGCGCAATTATGTGCTCTCTAAAATATCCCTGGAGAGTTTTTCGCAGAACTAAAAAGTTTCAGAATTAGGGGCCGAATAACGGGAAAACAGCAAAAATTTAAGGGTTTTTCGCGATTTTGACCCTGTACCGCAACGAAATTTTGGTGGGAAGTTTCGGATTCGTGCTCAGCACCCCAAAAAACATAAGAAACAAAAAAAAAAAAATGTCTCCATCACATTTTGCAATCTGATGTACTAGGTTTATCACGTAGTAACTACACTATTATGGATATTGATGGAAATGAATGATATTTGCACATTGCAAACATTTGCATTAGTATGCGATTTGTTCCCTTAAAAAGGGTTGTCCCAAAATTACCGCATAAACGCTCCGGAAGTGTACCGGACTCTTTCCCTTTAGCTGCCACAGGCGTTTAACCCTTTCGGACCCATTGGGACACATATGTCCCGGCGAAAGTTTGGTTTTATCTAAAAGAAAAATCATCCATTAAATGTGGTTTAAAGGCGTCCCTTCTTAGTTCAGTAATATCGTGTCGATTTAGTACCAATCCGTGAAAAAAATACAGAAGTTTTTTTCTCACTCTTTCTTTATGTATTATGGGGCGCTGATTCCGAATATGAACTTTGCACCCTAAAAAAAGTGCCGCAACCTTTAAAAAAAGGGGGGAAAGGGGGGGCATTTTTCGTTTTTTTGCGATTATTTCAAAAACGGTAAGAGATACAGAAAAATGGTCTGAGGACGAAAAAAACTACATAAAATTATCTTTGCAATGATATATAACACATTAGAGTCTAATTGAATATTTCGGCGTTAGAATAGAACATAAATTAGAATATTTTCATTTTAGACCTTTTTTAAAAGCTCCATAACTTTTGAATGAATGCTATTTCAGCCGTAAAATTTTGTACAAGTATTCACAATAAGTTTAAGATCATTTTAAGGTAAACATTGAGCCGCTCCGGTCAAGGACCTCCATTATCCCCCCATTTAAATTTTTCAAAACGGCATATCCATAACTCCCCCCCCCCCCCAAATTGGAGCAGAGTGCTAAATTTTAGTTTGTTGGGATTGGAGGTCAAAGTGACCCCACCCACCAAAAATCAGCTCATTCGGATAAAAACTAAGGGTACCTCCCATACAAAGTGACCCATCAGGAGTTTGTTCTACGTACTACTGTATGATTTGTATATGGAAGTACGTAGAACAAACTCCTGATGGGTCACTTTGTATGGGAGGTACCCTTAGTTTTTATCCGAATGAGCTGATTTTTGGTGGGTGGGGTCACTATGACCTCCAATCCCAACAAACCAAAGTTTAGCACTCTGCTCCAATTTGGGGGGGAGTTATGGATATGCCGTTTTGAAAAATTTAAATGGGGGGATAATGGGGGTCCTTGACCGGAGCGGCTCAATGTTTACCTTAAAATGATCTTAAACTTATTGTGAATACTTGTACAAAATTTTACGGCTGAAATAGCATTCATTCAAAAGTTATGGAGCTTTTAAAAAAGGTCTAAAATGAAAATATTCTAATTTATGTTCTATTCTAACGCCGAAATATTCAATTAGACTCTAATGTGTTATATATCATTGCAAAGATAATTTTATGTAGTTTTTTTCGTCCTCAGACCATTTTTCTGTATCTCTTACCGTTTTTGAAATAATCGCAAAAAAAACGAAAAATGCCCCCCTTTCCCCCCTTTTTTTAAAGGTTGCGACACGTTTTTTAGGGTGCAAAGTTGATATTCGGAATCAGCGCCCCAAAATACATATAACAAAATTGAGAAATAAACTTCTGTATTTTTTTCCTGACGAAAAGACCATATGATTGGACTATCTGGTATTTTAACGTTTAGATAAAAATTATACAAAACTACGTTTGTTCCGCAGTTTGATACCCAATTTGCACAGTTCTCGTTTCAATGAGCAAGCTCTCGCACCTGACGTTCATTATATTCAGGAATACGGTGTTATTTCGGTCAAAAATCAGTATAGGGACAATTTTTATAGGAGAAAAAGTATACTTACATGACAATGATGTAGTAATTACGTAAGTTTATTATTTATTCTTTACATAATATGCTTTTTGTGTATTTTCGTTTTCGGGACCTTTGTGTCCCATCGGGTTTCTTTGGTGGTACTAATATGTCCCACTCAGTGTTTGGGAATACTTTTCATTTTCAAATTAAATTATAATAAAAACCTTTTCCTAAGGTGTCCTTCGGAGTATCTAGCGGAAACTAATAGAATACGAAATATTAGAGCATGTGATAGAGATTTATGCGTCCTGGGATTATTTTCACGGTAATTTTGACGTTGGAACATCGGAACATATATGTTCCATCTAAAAAACCGGACTGGACATAGGTGTCCCGACCCCCACAGGCCCCCCTAGAGGAGTTGGGGCTACAATTTTGTACCTCCCTATATCTAAGACATATCCCAAAGATGATTCCATTAATAAAGCCTTTCTAAACCTGCTAGATTTTTTTAGGTTAAAGGGTTAAAGAAAAAACAAACATTTTCTTCTTCTTCTAAAATTTCAATTTATCAAAAACTAGATTATCTAGCAAATTGAATTTAAATGCTAATCGTAGCCAACATTTTACCAAAGATACAAAAATTTCTTGAACTGAACTAGGCGGTTTTGACTTTTTGATTTCACCCTAAACCAAACTATTCAAACTACATATTATTATATAATTATTCAGGTTTTTAGGGTCTTTTTTTTAGGAAATTTCTTTCAAAAAACCCTTATAAAACCGATTTGTGTTCGTCCGTCTGTTCACTAAATAACTCGCGATCGGTTAAGCGGATGGACATCATAATTGGTAGAAATATGTAGGATGATAATAGTCTTTGGCACGGATGCCTTAGAAGTGGTAGGGCAAAAACAACAGGGTGTCCCTGAAGAGGTGAAAAAGGTCGACTTTTATATTTTTTGCCAGATATGAGCGTGTGGGTACTCAAATCTAATGAACTTGACGAGTGCATTTCATATCAGTTACTTTTATCTGATTTCTAGTAGCGCAACGGAATTATAGGTCTTTGATGTTAGTTTTACAGTACCCCCCTCTGTTTTTCGAAACCGCTATAGGTACAGATATGTAACTTTGCACAAATATTGGCTAGTATGACTAGACGACTAAGCATGTCGACATTTGCTAATAACAGTGAATTTGCGAAATTTCAGCTTGGGCGTGTGTAGCGTCCCTTGTAAATAGGATTGTAAATCTGAAAATTCTGATTAGGATTGTTTAGAAATATATGTTGTGCAAATTTTCATTCGAATATCTTTATCCAAACGGGATTTTTGGGTATCTCGTTATTGGCTCAACCGATCGACATAAAATTTGGTAGAAATGCATTGTAGGAAAAGTCTATTTGTAACGAACAATTTTAAAATTTGTCCGACCAAGTGAATTGGGTGTTCCAGCATTTATGCAAAAGTCCACTTTTTTATTATTCATCGGAAAGGGGTGTCTGCGTACGTTTATCAAAGGGCTCATCGAAGACATTTCCTATATACATATCTGACCAAAAACAACAAAGTTGTAAGAGTTACCCCGCCAAAGAAAAATTCATCTGCCGCAAAAAGAATACATATCACTCCAATCCGCTGTTCATATCTAATTTTGTTTGCTGGATGTACTTTTGTTTTAGGTGTAAATGCTGGAGAAGTTTAAATGTACAGGACTACTTCTTAAAGTAATTTGGTGGGAGCTTTAACATTTTATTCAGTGCCACTTTGACGGCTCCCTCCAAATTACTTTAAGAAGTAGTCCTGTACATTTAAACTTCTCCAGCATTTACACCTAAGACAAAAGTACATCCAGCAAACAAAATTAGATATGAGGAGCGGATTGGAGTGATA
Organism: Microchrysa polita; assembly: GCA_949715475.1. Classification (NCBI taxonomy): domain Eukaryota; kingdom Metazoa; phylum Arthropoda; class Insecta; order Diptera; family Stratiomyidae; genus Microchrysa; species Microchrysa polita. The sequence goes on along the minus strand of OX454416.1, from coordinate 137,519,555 downwards.
TGTATTCTTTTTGCGGCAGATGAATTTTTCTTTGGCGGGGTAACTTTTACAACTTTGTTGTTTTTGGTCAGATATCATATATTCTTGCATACTTAAATAGCCAACTAATATTTTTGTTTTGGGAAAAGTTTCAATAGGTTTTTGTTCAGCATATTCCATAAATTTAATATCATAAGTTATATTCACAGGGTCTTCTTTAAAATAAATAGATACTGCAAACGCAATTGCAAATACGCCACAAATGGCTGTTGCTGAGCTTTTTTAAAAATAAATTTGGGATGAAATGGGTACAGTGTATTTTGTGCAAAATAGATTTGTGTTATCTTTGTGTTATGGCTCTGCTAACATTCTGTTAGTAATCTGTTATTTTTTTGTTAACTCTGTTAATGCTCTATTAACGTTCTCTTAACACTCTATTGTCTTTTCGTTAATGCTCTGTTAACGTTCTGTTAATGTTCTCTTAATTCTCTTTAATCATTCGGCTAACGCTCTGTAAACGGTCTGTTACCTTTCTTTTATTACTCTATTTACGTTCTGTTAACGTTATGTTGAGGCTCTGTTAATTTTCTGTTAACACTCTGTTAACGATCTGCTAACGCTCTGTTGTTGCCTTACCAACGCTTTGTTAACGTTCTGTTACTGATCTGTCTTAATGCCCCTCTGACTCAGTGTCCCAATGTCACATTGTCCCAATGTCACATTGTCCCAATGTCACAGTGTCCCAATGTTCCAATGTCCTAATGCCTAATGTCCTAAGGTCCATTGTCACAGTGTCCTCATGTCCCAATGTTCTAATATCCCAGTGTCCCAATGTCCTAATATGCTAATGTGCCAATGTCCCAATATCCTGATGTCCCAGTGTCCCAATTTAGGTCCTATTGTCCCAATGTGCAAATATCACAGTGCCCCAATGGTTTTATGTCCGAATGTCCCACTACCGTAGAGTCCCAATGTCCCAGTATCGGAATATCCCAATGTCCCAGTCTCCCTAATATCCTTATATCCCAATGTCTAACTGTCCTAATGTCCCAAGGTCCTAATGCCTCAATTTCCTAATATCCCAGTACCCCAATGTCCCAAATGTCCCAGTATTCTAATGTGATAATATCCCAATGGCCCAATGTCCTAGTGTACCAGTGGTCAGTGTCCCAATGTCGCAGTATACCAAGTGTCCCAAGGTCCCAATAGCCTAATGTCCTAATATCCCAGTGCCCCAATGTCCCTGTATCTCAGTGCCCTAATGTCCCAGTATCCCAATGTTCCAATATCCCAATGTGCCAATATCCCAATGTTACAATGTCCCAATGTTCTAATATCCCGATGTCCCAGTGCCCCAATGTTCCCACGTCCCAGTTTCCCCAGTGTACCTAATGTCCCAATGTCCTAATATCCCAATGTCCTAATGACCCAAGACCCTAATGTTCACATGTTCTTTTATCCCAGTGCCCCTATGTGCGAATATCCCGATGTCCCAATGTCACAACATTCCGATGTCTCAGTGGTCCAATGCCCCTATGTACCAGTGTCCCAATGTCCGATTGTCCCAAGGTCATAATGTCCCAATGTCCTAATATCCCAGTGTCCTAATGTCCCAGTCTCCCAGTGTCTTAATGTCCCAATATCCCAATGTCCCATTGTCCCAATATCCTGATGTCCCAATGCTCCAATATCCCGATGTCCCAATGCCCCAATATGCCGATGTCCCCACGTCCCTGTTTCCCCATTGTGCCTAATGCACCAATGTCCCAAGACCCTCATGTCCCAATTTCCTAATATCCCACTACCCCAAGATCCTAGTCTCCCAGTCTCCCGGTGTCCCAATATCCAAATGTCCCAATGCCGCAGTGTGTTTTAAAAAATGGTCAATGCGATGAGCCGATAGACGCAATTGTTGGAAATCTTTTGTTAACTTTACCTATTAATTTACCGTTATTCCATCCACTTATCTAAATGGAAGACATTGATTCATTAGAAGGACCACCAGAGGATCATTCGTTCCAAATTTCATAAAAATTCCATCACGAAGAGAGACAGTAGAAGCAAGTCTTTCTGCAACTGTAGACTTCATTCTGAAATTGGGTTACTCGCTTAAGTCTGTGAGGGTGAAAATTTCACCGTTTATTGCATATATCTTACCCGTTATTGTGCCGATCGAAGATTTTATTTGGAAAGGCACCAGAACAGGATATGTGGAATGTTTTGGTAAAAAAATTTTTTTGGGGGCTGTTGCCTGGAAGGCTGTAACCTGGTGAAACAAAAAACAAGTTGTCTCCGGTAATCATAGACTTGTTCGCTTTCGTTTTTCTTTTTCCTTTGGCGGGCGAGACGCTCTCGCGTCTCTTGATATGATTTTTTTTGAAAAATACGAATGCTATCCCTTTTCTCGTAAAAATTTCGAAAAACTTAAATGGGATAATTTGAAAACTGAGCCTGTTTTTGGAAAAATTTCGAAAAATGTAAAAATTCAAATTACTATTGGATTAATTTAAAAAAAAATTAAAAACTAGCCGTTTTAGAAAAAATTCGAAAAATGTAAACACTGTCATTACAAGTTTTTTTTCGGAAAATTTTAATTAATGCCTTAATCGATTTAAATGAATATTTGTGGCATTGAATAAGGACGAGTAGATTTTTGAAAAAAAAAAGTTAACGATTGGTTTGCGAAATTATTTGAACAACATTAACGTAAAAAATCTAAAGTGTCGCGGTCGAGTCTCCCGCAGGGATGATATGTAGTTTGAATGAGTCTGAGTATGCTCAAATTTGCGAAATTTTATACAAGAAAAAATTGTCCACTAAAATTTGTTGCGCGACGCATTCTCATTCAAAGCCTAGTACACCTTGCAGGCAACCCAATTATAGGTAAAAGAAACTTATAACTGATGATTCAGTAGAAAAATATTGAGATCTTGTGAAGTATTTCAATATTGTAAAGACACTTTTGAAATTTCTGGTTTTTTGCATGAAAATGCGGACAAACGTCTTTGACTATTTCTTTCGAAGTCGCCCGCGGTCCGGGAAAAAATCCCTTCGTGTAACAAAGGGTTTTCTGAGCACATACATTGTATAGTGTTTGATCACTTTGTATTGTTTCTATGTTTACAATACTGGGCCAAACTGATAAGAAACTCATGGTGCGTACACAGATCTCACTGAATTGATCCTTCAGTCAGTGGTGGATCTTTTTTCTTATATATATATACAGGGTGTCCCATTCATGGTGGAGAATATTTTAATGGTAGGTAGTGTGGCTCATTTGGAGAAAATTAATGTACAACGGGACCCCTCTATTTTTAACCGTTACAATGTTATAGCATTTTTTTGTCAAAATGCACGACTTGCTGAACTAAATCAAAATTTGCCACACCACCAATCATTTCATCCGAGATATGACTTCACTTTCTGAAACTACATAAAATTTCCAATAAAACGACACCTCGCCCGTTACGAAGTTGCTCGTATCTTCCGTATCACCCGTTCAAACTTTAAAGAAATTGTAAAATTGTTTTTTTCATAAAAAATTCAAATAATAAAATCGTATGCAATTTTAAAATTTCTTTAAAGTTTGAACGGGTGTATCTCGGAAGATACGAGCAACTTCGTAACAGGCGAGGTGTCGTTTTATTGTAAATTTTATGTAGTTTCAGAAAGTGAAGTCATATCTCGGATGAAATGATTGGTGGTGTGGCAAATTTTGATTTAGTTCAGCAAGTCGTGAATTTTGACAAAAAATCCTATAACAATGTAACGGTTAAAAATAGAGGGGTCCCGTTGTACATCAATTTTCTCCAAATGAGCCACACTACCATTAAAATATTCTCCACCATGAATGGGACACCCTGTATATATTTCTAATAAATATTGGCCCAACCTCTCCAGAATCCGGAGATGGAGGTAATCTCCTGGGTAGATGGTTGTGGGCAATATGTGGGATGGATCTCCTCCCCTTGTTGAGTGTTGAGAGATAGAGATGGAACTCCTCCTGTCTGTTTACGTGTTTTTGTCATTGTTTTGGTCTTGGTCAGCCTCGTTAATGTGCATGTGTCACCTTTTATATTCACAGATCCCACTGGTATCCACAATGCCACAAGCACCGTCGGACGTCCTGACAATTAAAAAAAAAAAAATGAGACCGAATTTTTAGTTCATCCCATATTAAATATTTTCTATATATTTTTACATTCGCGAACCGCGATTTTTCAGAGCAAATCGATCGTTTTTTTCTCAATAGTAAGCTGTTGAAAAATATGTTCATTTAAACAATCCGAAAGTCCCTGCATCTAGGGGGTGTGCTGATCGAGTGGTATAATTTTGAAGTTTCGCTAATTACTTCGAAAATCGTAAAAGTAGCAGCAGTGAGCAGTGAAAACGAGAAAAAAAACGAGACCGAGGCTAATTTCGGGCGCGGCCGAAATTTGAATACCCTTCACTCTCCGCGGGCTAAACGTTTTTTTGGGCGAACATATGACTTGTGCTCAATCCTTTCCCATTCTTTTCCTTCTGTGGCGTCAATAAAACAATATTTGTGTGTTTTTGGTTAAGTGGGAAAATAAAAATATTTACTCAGAAAACTTTATTGGGGGGATGCGGGAGCATGGTCCCATAGTATGATTCCATTCGTTTTAATTTTTTTTTTTGACAAGGACGCATTAAGTTTTTTTGAAATTGGTGTGGAAAAAATGTTTCTTAGAAGATCTAAAATGGGGGGTTGGGTTTGTATGGTAGCCCCATGACCCCATAGACCGATTCCATTCCTTTTTACACATGCCTTATGGCATCAATAGAGATGCACTTTTACGAGTTTTGGTTGGAAGTGATGCACAAATAAAAAAGTTTTTCGTAGAACAACTCAATTTGGGGGGTTGGGTTTGTATGACAGCCCCATGACCCCATTGTCCGATTCCATTCATTTTTACGTATGTTTTGTGGCATCAATTGAAATGCACTTTTATGAGGATTGATTGAAATTGGCGCACAAATCAAAATTTGGGGGGTTAGGTTTGTATGACAGCCCCATGACCCCACAGTCCGATTTGAACCATTCTTAGATATGTTTTGTGGCATCAATAGAAACACATTTGTATGAAATTTGGTTGAAATTGGTGCACAAATGAAAAAGTTTTTCTTAGAAGAACCTAATTTGGGGGGTTGGGTTTGTATGACAGCCCCATGACCCCACAGTCCGATTTTAACTATTCTCACTTATGTTTTGTCTTATCAATAGAAACACATTTGTGTGAAATTTAGTTGAAATTGGTGCACGTATGAAAAAGTTTTTCTTAGAAAAACCAAATTGGGTTGGTTAGGTTTCTATGGCAGCCCCATGACCCCACAGTCCGATTTTAGCGATTCGAACATACAAACTGCCTGCAATAAAAAGAAGCATGTGTGCAAAATTTCAGCTCGATAGCTTTTAAACTGGCCGAGTAAAACACGTAGCAACAGACGGACAGACGGACAGACAGACGGGCATCGCCCAATCGACTCAGCTCGTCATGCTGATCATATATATACATATTTTATATGGTCGGAGATGCTTCCTTCATTGCGTTACAAACTTCATGACAAAGTTAATATACCCTTTACTCTACGAGTGAAGGGTATAACAAGATAAATTATCTCTGCTATGATTTATAGAGTATGTCTGTACGGTAGACTTAGTAGTGGATTTCATCCTTGGACTAAAAAAAATTAGGCTTAAGTCTGGATATAGGGGGTGTTCATTTCTAACAATATCGAGTTAATACCAGCAAAAAATGAATGGAGTCCAACCAAGGACACGCTTTCCCCGCTTATTGGAATTTTAAAAAACGAAAATTTCATAACCTCTCGCAGGAGGTGGGGAGGGGGTGAAATTTGGTTGAGCGTCAAGTCACTGTCCAATGACACACCGCACTCCCCTAAAAATGAGTTCAACCGCATGAATGCTAGGGTAAGGGTACCTCGCCTACTCCACTGTAGACGTTCCCTGGAGTTATGCTGGAAAAGTTTTTGCTTTAAAAAACTATTCGACGATTTTCCAGAAATGTTTATTGTTTACTCTAAAATCTAATCTATCTGTGCAAAATCAAACATAGTTCTGAATATTATACAGAAATAAATAAAATATCTAACCTGACTCATTCTAACAACAAATATTGTTCACAACGAGTAACTTGTTTTTAGACGAATTGCATATGAAAGCATCAATTCATAGGCATAATTTGTGCCTATCCAGCGAATTCATAAATTGATTGGCTCCACACAATGATGGTCGAAACATTTTTATGTTTTTCAATCAACTCCAAAATATTCAATAGGTTTCCATGTAAAAGAATTAAAAAGCACATACACAATACCGGAATGCATTTCAATAAACTCGCCAGGATATCGTGTTTTACTGAAACGTATAGTAAAATGCATAGGACATCGCTTTTACCTATATCAGAATGGGAGTATGGGTATTTTGTAAATTTCGCTTGAAGCGCAGATACGAGTATGTAAATTGAAGACCGTATATACTTGGACTGAACTACACGAGTTCCAAAAACCAATTTATATGGTAATTCAGTAGTAATTGCTTTGTAATGAATTAAACCAAAACCTCGTTTTCAACCATAATAATTCGACACCGTCGCCATTCTCCTCTGTATTATATCCTTTCGGTTCCCCTGCAATGTTTGTGTGAATTATATTAGCGCGAAGCGTGTAATGTGGCACCTGAATGTGTACGAGCTCGAGCACTTCAGGTGTGATTCACTGGACTGGTTGAATTATGTTCATGCCTCGTCGTCGACTATTATACCATCAGAAACTGCAATCTCAATTTTTATACAATTGTTCTTGGAGCTACTCTATTTTCTACATACGAGTACTACACACTAAACAGTTTATCCTCTGTGTCAAAATGAGCGAATTTATACTGCATTTTCAATTTGTTTCGCCATTGATTCGGTGTACTATGACGTGGTTTTCTACTGAATGCATAGAACGTTAAAATGCACGAGCAGAAGGGCTTTTGAGTCAAACCAGCATTGTTGTGAACTCTGAACTGAGCAAATCATTGTCTGATTAGTTAGCTGTTGAAAATGTCATTGAATTGTGCGAAACAAACACCACTCTGGTTGTTTGTGTTAAACGAGCTATAGGCTCGCATTTATGAATTTCTTTGATGCTTATTCATGAGTTGAGTTCCGGAGGGTAGATAACTGCTCCCAAATGAATATGTATCCACCCCACAAATCATCATTTCATTACACGGTCCCACACTGCTATGATGAATCCTGGCACAATATACATTTCTCCTTGATGATATCAACAATACACAACAAGAACTATAGTAAACTAATCTTTTGCAGACAATATGGCATTCATCGACCGTAATATCTTAAGAACACACAACATTGCTTATTCTTATTGTGTGCATGCATACTATACTACACGTCGTCCTAGAGAGGGAAAAGTGATCTGCCAAAGGAAATGCCGCTTTCATCCGTAACTAGAAGTATTATACAGCCAGCCGGAAAACATTCATAAAACGAAAAATAAGTCTTTTCTCATTTTTCTCTCCAATAAAAGCCACCAAATAACCGGAGGCATATAGAGCAAATTCAGGCAACGACAAAGAAGAAAAGAAAAAACCTCCGAAATGATTATAACTACATACTCTACTGACTGCCTTACCTTTTGTACTCATTCTGGTATTATCTTATTTTGTGAGTGAGTATTCTCTTCTCAAGTGTTCACCAACGGATAGAGAATATAAGCGAGAGTTGCTGGTTGATTGCTGAAACCACCCACCAATGATGATGAAAGCATTTCCAAACGGTGCGCTCGTTATCGAGAACTGCCGTAAGTCGACTCATATGTGGCATGTATCTACTCCTATATGTGTCGGAACAATTTTTCGGTCCCAACGATACTTTTTCATCGGTTTCATCTCCTGCCACGAGTACATATGAGCGAAAAGGCTCTCCTATGCGGAAGTAGCAGCCTAAGTATTCAGGCACACCACGTAGCAGAACATCCGCAGGCTTGTAAAGAAATGGCTTGGTTCGTACTTTTTTATTAGTATACCATAAGTAAGCATCTCATGAGCTCCTTTAGGATTTAACTGACTACCGTCAGTATATAGTTAGGCTGCCATATACCTTCCCCACACCGTACACGGGGTCACATTCTATTGAATTCTCGTTTCTATTCAAATTGTGTAACATACGAGCCAATTAGATTTCCCTGAAAATTGCTTCCATCAAAAGATCGTTGAGGATAAATGGAATAATATTTTGCCCGTTAAGTCAGTATGGAAATGTTGTAAATTTTGTAGCTTTTGCTGAACGTGGGTTTTGTAGACAAAATTCGTTTTTCTAGGACAATGCTGATGATGATGATGGTGGGGATGTACTCGTAGAGATGGGCGAAAATAGCGAATAGCAATTTTGTTGATATGTATAAAGGTGAATTAATGAAGGATGGGCGGTTGAAGTTCATGAACAAGGACTCTAGTATTGTGTGCCAGAAATGCTGAAAATCATTGAATTTCCAAACTGCTATTTGTGGATATTTTGGCGAATTCTTTGTTGGAATTATAAGCGTGTTGTAAATGTTTTTATTGTGGAACGATTCGTTGAGAAATCAAGTAACCGCACAATCCATGTGCGTCGGTGTGTTTGGACGGATGTTGTTTGGTTTGATTTTGAACGACATACCTCCGAAGAATGATGCGGTTATTTTAAGGTTTACCATGAAAATTAATCGATTGATTGATTTTTTGTCGTATTATTCTCTTTATGGAAGCAAGCAGGCTTTTCATGATATGAAAACAAAATTTGGCTCGGTGACTTGTGTTGCGATTCCGTAAGTCTCATCTCACAAAAACAACTCTGTTGTAAAAGGTTTCCGCCAAAGAAAAAGTTGTCAGCCGCAAAAAGGATGGATAAAAATACAATCCCGCCAAAATACTCGCAAGGATATGCATTCAAAAGTGATTGAATTAGTTAATAGTTTCCACAAAACCAGCGTGGTGCGGTAGCGGTACGCGTCAGAATTTGTGAAATAATGTTCGCCGCGGTATAGACAACGCCGAATTTGCCATTTCGTTGGAGACTGTGTTGTGTGTACCGCGTACCGCTCCGGCGCTGGTTTGGTGGAAGCTAATTTCTTTCAACGCTTATTGGCGGGGAGCTTGACGAGGGTGCTATTTGCTGCTATGTTCTTTTCTTGATCAGATTTAATTTCGAATATTCCGGCCTTGTAAATAAAATGTGTTTTACAAACTTATTTTGCTTTCCCTCGTATAGACGACTTTTCCCTTTTTTAACCAGTGCCGGAGCGATACGCGGTACACACAACACAGTCTCCACATGAATTGGCAAATTCAGCGTGGTCTTGTAACGAATATTTGGACTTTGCGAAATTCTTCGTTATAAATGCATAAACTCGCGAGTTTTTATAGAAAATAAGGACAGAGCCAGCTAATTTGGGAGAACCTATCCAAATCCCAATATTAGCATTTTCGGAAACATATTAGAGATGTCAATGTGTACTGTATTTCAGTTCCTCCTCCTCGTCTCTGAATTCCAAGATATCTTGCCCAAAAATTTGTCCAGTCAATGCTAGATGAATCAATGAATCCATTTGCGAGGAGATCGGGCCAATTGAAGTTGAATTGCTGCCAAATGAGGATAGATGTTTTTCAAATGCCTGAAAAGAAATTGTGTTGAAAATGGTGGCTTTGGGCAAGAAATTTATCACAGTCACAGTCTTTAACCGACTAATTTTTTCACATTTCTTATGATTGTTTCGGAGGTTCAATATTTATTTAGTGGGCGTGATCTCCTACGATTCAACGGACTAAACAAAATATTAGGCCGCAACCACACTGATCCGGGTTTGCAAAACTGCGCGCAAAATATCAAAGTTGTGGGAAACACACGCCTAGGAAGAACAGAGATGATGGGTATTTCAATTTTGTCATTTGTTCGGTATTCGGTCAACTGCTGGCAGTATGATTGGGAGAATCCAAGGTACCGATCTTTAAAACATTACGCTTTCAGTTCTCGAAAGAAGAATTTTCATTCTTTTTATCGCCACTAGCGACACTTTCTGAATCATCCGTATAGGAAAGGAAATTATCAGAAACACCAAATTCCTCCTCCTCTCCTTATGAGAATGGATAGCAGAACAAGCCATTGCGGCATATCGCATATATTTGCGATAATAAAGTTACGTGCTACGATTTCCCCCTTTATTTCAAAATCAGGAAGGCCTTCGAGGAATTAAAGATCATGCAAGGAAATCCTTAATTCTAATGAAAAGAAGGAAGAAAGTAAATGTTTAATTGGTAGACGAAATTACCACATCATTCGCCAATAAGTTTCTTTTTAAACAAGAACTTAATTAGCACATAACTGAGCTTCACAGCCTAGCAAGGTTCTTGCATCTCATCAGAACTAATGATACACTTAATAAATTCAAAAATTAATACGTTTCTTAAAGGAGAAATTGATGTGATAAGTAAATAAGTACTTTAAAAACAACCTTATTCCTGATTTTATTTCGCCCATTTTTATTTCATCTGTAGGCACTATTATTTTTTCCTTCAGACTTTCCATTTTTTATTCGTATTTTAGCCAAAAAGCCGCCCTAAAATTAGGGGCCCCGGGTGACCGCCCAGCTTGCCCCCCCCCTTAGAGCGGGCGCTGCTGTTTGGCGGTGAATCAGCAAATCATGAACCAATACAACATAAAATGGCTTTGCGTGTCCAGTTTGAGAATAACGACGACATTGGCGTTTTCAAAAATTGCCTCTTAGTGCCCAGCTCCTCATCAGAAGTAGGTTGGTATCTAGTTTCACGATCGAACGACGCAGGATGAAAACAATGAGAGATAATTAAGCAGGCCACCCCTTCCTACCTTGCACCACCCCTCTTCCCTAATTCCTAACCTATATTTATATTTATTATAACATTGTTATATCTTAACAAACAATCCTTTTAACAATGTTTTTCTGAAATTCTCGTAGCGTAGCATCACTTGAAAAAAAAAAGTAGTGGACACATTTCATGCTAAATACATTAGGTATGTTTTTTGGTTATCCCGTGTGGGTTTGGGTAATGAAACTTCATAAAAACTAGGGGGCTTCGCCCCCTGCTCGCTTCGCTCGCCAACCCCCGGGGCCGAGGCTAATTTCGGGCGCGGCCGATATTTGGACACCCTTCGCTTGGGCTAAAAGTTTTTTCGGGCGTACCTATGACTTGTATTTAATCCCCCTCCTCATTTTTTTTCTTTCGTCTTTCGTTTTGGGCTTGATTGAAATAAGTGGGCAAATAAAAATATTTACTCGGAAATTTTTATTGGGGTTGCCGGAGCATGACCGCACAGTACGATTCCATTCGTTTTGAACTTTTTAGTTGCTTTGATAAAGACACATTAATTCAAGGTTTTGTGAAATTTGTGTAAAAAATGTTTCTTAGACGAACCAATATAGGGGGTTTGGTTTGTATGGCAGCCCAATGACCCCATGATCCGATTTTATCCATTCTTACATATGATTTGTGTCAACAATAGAAATACATTTGTGTGAAATTTGGTTGAAATTGGTGCACAAATAAAAGTTTTTCTTAGAAGAACCTAACTTGGGGGGTTATGTTTCTATGGCAGCCCCATGACCCCATGGTCCGATTTTATCCATTCTTGCATATATTTTGTGTTATCTATAGAAACACATTTGTGTGAAATTTGGTTGAAATTGGTACACAAATAAAAAAGTTTTTCCTAGAAGAACTCAAATTGGGGAGCTAGGTTTGTATGGCAGCCCCATGACCCAGTGATCCAATTTGAGTGAATCAAACATACAAACAGCCTGCAACAATAAGAAGATCGTCTGCAAAATTTCAGCTTGCTAGCTTCAATACCCGCCGAGTAAAACGCGTCGCAACAGACAGACAGACAGACAGACGGACATGCTCCAATCGACTCCCCAAGTCATGCTGATCATATATGTATACTTTTTATATGGTCGGAGATGCTTCCTTTAATGCGTTACAAACTTCATGACAAAGTTAATATACCCTTTCACTCTATGAGCGAAGGGTATAAAAAATGACCTCAGCTCAGCTGGCATTTTTTTTTATATGGAGTTTCGTTACCCAAACCTACACGGGATAACCAAAAAACACACCTATTGTTGCAGTAGAGTCGTGTATCTGAAGTGCAGATGTGGAGCTGTGACACGATTAGGTATCTCTTCAGCTGTCGATCATTCTATGAATTGTAACGGACGGTTTTTGGCACATACATGGCTGCTTTTGAGTTTGATAAAAATATTTCACAAATATGATTGGTTTAATTAATTTTTAAATTATTGATATTGGTGAACATACCGCCACATTCAAAAGTAGACATCTATGTGTCGGAAACATTACCATTGGGACAGTAAGACACGGCAAACTTCACGGAGAAGAAGGTACGGCCAACTTCAAGGGAGGTGGGTGACGGCTGTCACCCGGGGGAACACGCGTTTTGCTTCGAGGGGTGAATTATGGGAAGTGACGAGGACACGCGCTGTTTGGAGATGAGGATGGCACTCAGTTAGCGGCTGATTTACAAAAAAAGGCTTGTTTGGCGAAAATCAGCTAAGTTATTGTGTATAATTGTTGTGTTGTTTCGTTGATGCAGGAGGATTTCGCTAACGGTCCCCAATGTGATCCAGTATCACCACTGAGCTAAAGCAAGCGCATGCCGCTGCTCGCTCGTTGAGGAGCCCTATCTTCATTGCCTAACCTGCACGGTTATAAAGGCATTGAATGGCCAAGTCCTTTCATTACAGAATACGAAAAAAGTTTTTTACAAGCGATAAACTGCACCGCCGTCTATATATCTGTGGTGATTATGAATAATCGCTTAACCCTCATCCAGCGGGATAGGTACAGGTGTACCTTTTTCGTTTTTAAAATACCGTAACTTTTTTGCTATGGGTCCGATCTGTCTGAAATTTTCTGACATCTCTACGATTTTAGTTTAAAATATGTATTCCAAATTTCAGAAATGTGTGACCACCCATCCCCAAGTTAGGGAGCAAAATTAATCTTACACCTTTTAAACGGCGGCAAAGGTACATTTGTACCTTCATATATTTTGTATGAAAGAAAATTTACAAAAGAGGAAAAGAAGATATTTTTGGTGAATGCTCATGCTTAGAGAGACTTATTATAGCATCAATAAGTTGAGAATCGAGTGATGTACAGAAGTAGTTGATTTACGAATTTTATTTTGACATGTATATGTCTTTGCGGAGGCTACCTGAGAAATACTGGGTGTCGTTCCGTGAAAAAGCGTCACGAAAAACTGTAACGAAAACGTTTAACGCTTAAAATCGACCTTCCCGTAGTTCGATCTTCACCAAAGTTGGTACACATCATCCTTTAATCGCCCTGACAAAGAATCGACGATCACAATTTTGATAAGTTGCGCGAATAGCGGTAAATTCGCCATTGAAGCGAACGAAAAGACATCCTTCAATTGGTCCTCCTGGCGCTCCCCGAGGACCGATGTCGATGAAACTCGGATGGAAGTTAAGTGGTGCGATCCTTAATATTTTGATGTCCGCACTTCTTATGAGAAAGATGTCCTTGGACACAAAAGGTCCTTTTTTCTGTGGGAATGCATTATAGACGATATGGATATGATGTGGATATCAAAAACAGTATTCGTTGCGACGAGTCTTGTAAAATCACGACAAGTTGATTTTGAGTTTTGTAAAAGGATATTACCACCAAAAAGGACATTTATTTCTACCATAGGAAACAGAGTATGGGCATTATGGGTATCGTTCGAAAGGTGATGTTTGGGGCACAGTATGTGATCGGTTTCAAAGGATTTTTGGGCTTCTGGAGTGACAGGATAACGGTGGAACCTCGTTAAAATGAACGTAGGTCCCTTTTTCTGTGCGAGTGCGCTATAGACGATATGAGTATCGAAATACAGTATTCGTTGGTACGAGTCTTTTAAAATCACAGCAAGTTGATTTTGAGTTTTCGAAAAAGGATATTACCACCAAAAAGGACATTTTTTCTAGTATAGGAAACATAGTATGGGCATTATGGGTGTCGTTCGAAAGGTGATGTTTGGGGCAATATGTGATCAGTTTTAAAGGATTTGTGGACTTCCAGAGTTACAGGATAACCGTGAAACCTCATCTAAATAAGCTTACGTTTAAACATAAAGTTCACTGAGCTTCAACATAACTTTAGCAGAACTTTAAAAAAATAAAATTTCCTTAATGTAACAACACCCGTTTTAGTATATTTAGTATAATGATCACCAAAATCAAAAAAATGTTTAGGTAACTTATTAAAAAGAAAAAAATCTGACATGGGGCTCCAAAACATCAGCCACTGCACCAAACACCTGTCACTTAACCCATTCGGCTTTGCCGACTCCAATTGGGGCGAATAAATCTAGCAATCATCACAGATCATTTCGCACAGCTCGATGTACGCAGGCAGAACATAACTGAAAATATAGGCAGTCGAAGAGCTTCTGGGCAACGGAAGAATGATATTGGGTGGGGTTCCAAAACGAAGAGTTGCGTATGTTCCGTAAACATGTTTGCCATTCTGATTCCCTAACTGCCATTTTGCGGAGATGAAATCATCTGCAGCTCTTTTCGTTAACATATCTCACAAAAGCAGACAAAGGAAAAGAACCGGAGATTATTCCTGATACGCAAAATGGCAGTTAGGGGATCAGAATGGCAAACATGTTTGCGGAACATACGCAGCTGTTTCGTTTTGGAAACCCGCACCCATTGTGTGTTCGGTACACTGTGGAGCGGTGATGGACGTACGTACTGAGGCTTAATATACCTACAATTAAATATTTGAATGTGTTTGAACTTATTGGATTGAAAGATGAACAAAGTTTAAATTTTTATCCAGTAGATGAATTTCATTTCAATCAATGACGTCCGTCACCGCACCAAAATCATTCTTTCGTTGCACTTTGCCTCCTCACAAAGCTCTTCGTCTCGTTCGCAATTACGTTCTGCAACGTCGAGCTGTGCGAACATTATCGTGATGATTCCTAGATTTACCCGCCCCGATGCGAGCCGGCATGGCCGAAAGAATTAAGTGGCAGGTAGTGATGTGAATTTCGACTCATTTCACTGAGCCGACACATCACCTCTGACTCTTTTCACTGAGTCGTTCATTAAAACTCGTTCAATGACTCATTTCGTTCATAGTGCTAGATGGACATGCTACTACTCATTACGGCTCATACGAATCGATCACATCATTCTCACTCAGCACAACAGAATGTATCTGATAGTTGGAAAACTCGATGATGCACACTGAGCAGAGCAGTGAGCACTCACTCAGCACAACTAGGCCTGTTCGGTACCGAGATTTCAGTACCGGGTTCCGGTTTTTTTCAATACCCGGTACCACAAGCGGTTTCCCTGACTCAGGTTTTTTTTTCAGTACCGACGGTTTTTTTAACCATAAGCCGGTTTTTTTGAGTACCGGGTTAAAAACCGACTCAGGTTTTTTTCAGTACCGACGGTTTTTTCAACCATGAGCCGGTTTTTTTGAGTACCGGGTAAAAAACCGGTACCAAAAAACCTGAAAAAAACCGGCTCATGGTTGAAGTGAATCGTTCTTTTTAACTCGGTACCAAAAAACCGACTCGTTGGTCGGTTTTTTAACTCGGTACCAAAAAAAACGGAAATCGGTACTTTAGAATATCGGGTCCGGTACCAAGTGAACACCGGTTTTGTACCGGGATCCCGGTTTTTGGAACAGGCCTAAGCACAACAGAATGTATCTGAGTAAGAGTAACAAACAACTCAGTGCCTGGTCGGTCGGTACTCGATGATGCACACTGAGCAGTGAGCACATCAGTTCAGTGTGTCAGAGTAAAAATCAGCTCAGTGCTCCGTAGAGTGCCACACCGTCACATTGAGCATTGTTCAATGAAAATCGTTGAATTTGACTGGATAAATGTTAGTGTTGGCGGTTGCTATTCTACAAATCGGTAAATTATAGATTTTAAGTATTTTATATATTTTTTAACTGAACGAATCAGTAGCAACGCTGCTGAGCCGACTCATTTGCTCAGTTTGCTGAGTCGTTCAAAATGAACGACTCATTCATGTGCTACACATCACTAGATAAAAGGTTGGATTGAACTGAGCGAGGTTTCGAAGAGTATTTTATTTCTAATGTAATGTACTAAGTTAGCCTTAATGACAAAAATCTAATTGAAATCCGGCTACAGAAAGGGATGTATGTAATCTGATATTCAATTTAACACTGGAATATTAACATGACTGGTTAGGGCGTTATTACTAACAACACGTAATTTCGACGTCGTGTTCATATTTTCCTACAATCTTTTTCGCATCTTTTACCCAGTTTCGGGTCATACATTTTTTTAGCCAATACCTAAGTGGTTATTTTTCAGTGCCCCAAACAAAATTAGTAGACCAAAATACGCCCTTAGGTCTAAAATACACGTGGGTTTCAGAGGCGAACTATTCGGATATTTGTAGTTTGAAGCTCCATTTCATGATTGGTGTGTGTCAATATAATCTGCACCATTTCGTTACTTATGAAAAGGTCACAACATTCAGATGGACTTATGCGGTCTGTTGTTTTAGCAGTTGGTCCTGGTCGTATGTGAATAATGTTTCGAGAATGGATTTTCCCGGAGGAACATGCCTGAGCCTCGGATGTCCAATAGTAGTTAGATTTTCTAAAACATTGCTAAGCTTACCGCATTAGACCACAAACAGGATGTTGCCACTCACATCAACGTACAACAACCAACTGGGGAAAGCACTGCTGCAGTGAGTAGTTAACCAGACTCGTGGAATTGCGTATACACATTATAATGTGAGCGATCACGTCAATTTTACGTATTGTTAGTCATTTAGGGTTAAACTTTGCTTGCCTTTGCAATTCAACTAGTCAATTGCATTCAATTTCATTCAATACGTATGCAACCGTCCGTCATTGCACACAAAATCCCTTATCCGCCTAACCATACAGCTCTGGGCTTCTGCTGTTATGTGCTGTAGTTACCAGAATCAATTTTTTTTTCTTTTCGATAAGAGCCAACATAGCGAAGTCGGTTAAGTGGCAGGTAAGTTTTTCGGACAATGGATTGATGATGTTTCGAATACCCATAGAAATTATTGGATTTTTTCTGTTTATTTTATTTTTATTAAGTTTACCAAAAATTTTTTTTTGTGGTCATTATTTTGTATATTCTAAAACGCATGTTGTTTAATTTTAAGAATGTTAATTTTCGATTTATTCTATTTATAGTGTTAACGTTTTGATGCAATGTTAACTTTCTTGTGAGCGATAATGGTTTCTTGTTAGCAATAATGTAGACATATACATGATCTAAGATTTTTCCCCTTAGGGAAAACTTCTCGTAGTTTTTAATGATCAAGGTCCTTGAAGCTATCGATTTATAAGGACTAGGCTAACTCATACAGCACATTTTGGTTATTTGACATCAATTTGAAGACTTTTACTGGCATATCAAACTTTTTGAAGTAATGGCTTGGGGCAACCAATACAATACAATATTTTCCCCATAACATCTAGTGGTAATTAGGTTTGTAGCAAATGCTAAAATTTTGGATTTTAGCGGTTGATTTTCTTTATCACAAATTCCCATAATTTGTATTCTATCGCCTAATATGTGTAATTTGGGACGTCCACCCGAGTTCCTTTTGAAGTTTAAGCTGAAAACCAGCAGGAGCATCCAACAAAATTTCTAAAATTGGATGTTTGGGATGTATATAAACTTGGTTGAATTGTACGTCGGTACCATTAGATATCGATAACTGCATAATCTATTTATGCCACATGTCTTCGGTTTCTTGTTTGTATATGAGAAAATATGTTACAATAAACCAACAACAATCACAATTACTATTTTAGATATTTTTCCACTATAGGAATTGGCCTGAGTTTAGATTTCCAAAGATTAGAGACAGAAAATTTTCCTAATCGATTCTACTTGCTTGTTGCTTGACAGGACCTGTGTTTCGTATAATAGCACATTAACACATTTCTCCAATATATTTATTGCTCCAAGCATTGTTGTTTTATGAAAAATAACGAGAATGTGATAATTATTGATGCTTTTTTCGTTAGCGGTAACGGGTTCTAGTAACAGAATAATATATTGTGGGTAGGGGGGTAAATTTTAACCAAATACTCCCCGATTCGCAAATCAAACATACCAAACTCTTCTAAATTCATTAATGACTTAATTTGAACCGTTTTCTACTTTTCATTTGTAAATTAATTTAAGATTTCGTCACATTAAAATGCCAAGAAACCCATTTTTTCAATTTTCTCTTTAAAATTTTGCCTATTTTCTAAATTTACCCACTCCAAAAATTAAATCCACATAAGCCCAACTTCTTTAAACATCCACTTCGGCAAAATTAGTTACTAATTTGTGACTATTCAACATTATATAACGGTTTTACGGTCAAAATTCATACAAATAGTGAAGATTTTCATACAAAATGTACTAAGGTACAGGTGTACCTTTGCCGCCGGCAAGCGTTGTAAAAATCTGCCGCTGGATGAGTGTTAAGTCGGTTTTCATAGTTTTTCAGTAGAGCGATTTTAAACTTTAAAACGACTTGTGAAAAATCTATACAGTTTTCAAATCCAAAGACTAATACATTTTTGTAGATTATCATGTGAGCAATGTATCCTACTATAATTTTATTCCAAAAATAAAGCAGTTTGATTGTAATACGATAAAAAACAAAATAAGAGTTTTTTCCGTATGAAGCAATATGGGTTGACAAAACTTAATTCCACTTAAGTCTTTATTCTCAATTATATTGTGCTTCAACTATGATCTTAAGAGGACATAGGTTCTTTTTCCATATTACCATTATACAGTTGATGAATCTTAAATCTAAACTCTTTTTTAATAAATTTTTAATTTCTTTTTATTTTACGGAATTATTCATAAAAAAAGAAAGGAAAAGTAATTATTATAATAAACAAATAATTTAAAGCCTCTTCGAAAGAATTAATGCAGAAAAACGACTTCACAGACGTGATTTTGATTGCTGTCTTCTTCAACTAGGTCGAGGTGTATATCCGAAATTTAATCAGAGGGAAGACTTTTGTAAAAGTCGTGAAATCATCTTTCCTTTCAAGGATCAATCATAGGAAGAAGATCCAATGGATCCTTTTTCTTTTTTACAGATATACGTACTTCCTCTGGTAGCTTAAAAATTTCAGATATATACCTGAATTTATACCTCTTTTTTGGATGTTTAATACTTTAAATGGATGTTCTACATTTAGGGTTGTTTTGATATGAACTTTTCCAAAATAATTTTTTGTGTATCTTAACCATTTAACATTTTTCCAATGAAAGTTTTCAGAATTTGCATCCCGGCTTCTCCACATAAATTTTGTTTTTGAATAAGAAAAGAAATCCAGGAAATCCGTGGAATCCATTTGGATTACATGAAATTGGTTTTTGACACCAACAGTTCGTACAAAATCGAACCAATCACGAGGATGAATTTTTGTGTTCGTTACTTTTTTCTTTCTCTCGATTAAGGCGTGATCCGCATCACACTCCATAACCTACAGTTAGAAATTTATGTTCGATAAATAGACACTGTCTTACTTGTTGTTAAGGACCTCAAAAAGGTGATCTTTCTATCTCTGAAGCTGCTGTTCTTCGGTAACAAGCAGTAACCCTTCTTTATATTTCACAGGATGGTCAGTAGTGAACGATTTGCCAATTAGTTGCTTAATAGGCTTAAAAAGGGTACCACTTTCACCACGGTAAGCCGCATCATTTGCTTCCTTCGCTAAAGCGCTGATGTAGTTACGCTTATCACGCCTGACACGCCACGCCTCTGCACGCCTTTTTGTAGTGAACGGTATTCAGCTCGGAGTTGACTTTTGGCTGAATTATCAGCACCGGAGTTAATCTGTTCCTTAACTCTTTTGCATTCTGAGATAAGAGACCAAGTAGCATCACTGATAAAAGATATCCTACCTCGATCCAATCGTCCCATAGTCGCTTCGCCACACGAAATGAAAGAATCATTTGCAAAATTATATCTATCTTCAATTGTAGGATTCTCAAGAGTGCTGCACTAGCTTTTTCGTGCAAAGCGGTAGAATATGCGCGTTTAATTGATGGGGTTTTTAGTTTTTGCACATTAAAACGTGGCACGATTCGCGCGTTAGTAGATCGTTGGATCGCTGCTGTTCGTAAACGAAATTTCGCGATAACAAGATGATGGTCGCTGCCAATATCAGCCCCACGCTTTGACCTGATGTCCATGTCTCCATGTCTTTGAAACAGCAATATGGTCAATTTGTTTGGTTTTCTGTTCTGCCATCAGGAGAAACCCAAGTTGTTAGGTGGCAGGGTGTATACTTGAACAAGGTTCCGCCAGTGACTATTTGTCGAGAGTTACAGAACCCCACGAACATTTCGCCATTGTTGTTCCTGTCGCCAAGCCCGTGATTGCTCATAAGGTGTTCCAAGCCTAAGTTATCAGTACCGACTTTGGCATTGTGATCCCCCATAATAATTTTGATGTCACCCCTGGAATTCCTATCAAAGGTGTCGCCTAGTCGCTGATAAAAAACGTCCTTTGCTGATTGATCTGCAGGTTCAGGCGGTGCGAAGCACTGAATAATTGTAATGTTTCATACTCTGGATTTGAATCTGATTGTGATGATACGATCCGAAATAGGTTTCCAGTCGATTAGGGATCGGCGTGCATTCCTACTCAACAGTATTCCGACGCCTGGTTGCCGAGGTGTATTATCGTCTTCATTTCCAGAGTAGAGCAATACGACTTCTGTGAGCCTTGTTTTACTACACTCCCCCACATAGTCCGAACGTTCCAAAAAACCTATCTTAGTCCGTTGTTTATAGCCAAAAGTCGTTGCCGTTGAATCATTCGAAGGTATCCGAGGCTCGTTTAATGTTTCGAGTGTAAAGTAAATTTCAGGTGCGCGGGATACAAGCCTACATACCCTCAATAGTTAACTTCACGTTCACGAAATTGCAATTTGATTGAACAACAACTCATTTAACAGTGACTTATCTACTCAATTTCACCATGAATGCATGCGAAACAACCGCTTACATAGACATTGTAACAGGACTTTCCGTAAATCTGATAAGGAATAAACGCTAAAGCCATATAAGAGCTCTCTACGGAAAGAAAATCATTTGGAATAAGAACTTAACTCAAGATGAGGAAGACTGAATTTGTTTTGGACTTAACGAAAAAACGCTTATTTCGATTTATGCTGTTTCGAAATTCAGTGGTAAAAGAGTCATTTGAGTTAATTTCATATTTGGAAAAGTAACTTAAGTTAATTTAAGCTAATTTTCAAAAATATATAAATATTTTAGTAAGAAATATGTTAAGTTAAGTCGCTTTTCCTTATGTCGGTGATGGTCTACTTGAGATAGGCGGAAAAACCAATCGCTGTAGCTCGCTCAAAAATAATCCGAAATTAACCAAATTTTGTGTAGAGGTGGAGTCGAATACGGCGAATCCAGTGAACACATTAACTCGATTTTGTCTTAAGTCGACTTAAGCTGTTTTTCATAATGACCACAGATATTAAGGCCGCAACGTAGACTCGTTAACGTCAAATCCGCAGATTAAATTGCATTGTATTCTTGTTGCTTCTCATGACATTGCTGTTGTCTGCCCGTGTCCGATGAACAAGATCCATGCCGTCATCGTACAGCTGAGTTGCGGTCTTGATATATATCTAGATGGCGTTGGAAACTGTTGAATTTGATACAACTCCCAAATTATGCAATGCAAATTAAAAAAAGAAAAAGTAATAGAAATATATAACATATTAGTTCAAGTATAAGAATAAGTCATTGAATTTAGTTTTTTTTTTCAACATTTTACTTACACTATTATACGCAATTTCGAATTTAAACATGAAGGTACTTGTCAAATATTCATTTAACGTCACTTTCTAAAATTCAAAAATCCGTCAACGAGATACTACATACATACATGCATGCATAATTGCAAACTCTACTCTGGATATGAATCATATCAAAGAACGTCCTTTAGTTTCACGAATATGACATAAACACACGCATCTAAAGTTAGGCGAAATCTTGAAAATGCACACGACACGACCAGGGCCGGATTTAGCCTCTATGGCGCCCCTGGGCAGTCAACCAAATAGCCGCCCTTCGCCACTGGTTAAATTTGAAAGTAGTGTTAGTCGAAAACACATGCTAGACAAAACGTTAGCTTGTAGTATGTATTTTTCATATTTTTACGCGAGTGACCGATGTTATTTTGTTTGCTTGACAATATGGTGCTTCCGAGGAATGGGGCCAGGTGAAGGTCCATGGGGTCCGGGCCCTTCCCGAAATTGTTTAGAAAAGCATTGACATTCAGCATCCATTACATGGACTGTGCATTTTCTTCAGAATGTTTTCTAAATACCTTTCCACTTTCGGATTTTTTTTGATCGTTTTAGAAGTCATAAACGAATAACATAACTTCGAAAACTTTCATGTGGAATGATTTTTTGGCAGTGGAGTTTTCGGTTTTTTGTTTCGGAAGGCAAATGTGAAAATTTAAACTTACAAATTGTGAATTTTTTTTAAACCTGTACACACGACAGAAACATGTTACTGAAAATTGTAGCTAATGGATCACTTCTAATATCCCGAGTGAGGAGGTGTCCACCTGAAACCAAATTCTGGCTACTTCCCAGTTGCTTCGCGGCTAATTTCAAGTAGGAAAAAAATAAAGTAGTAATAGAAAACTCGAAAATGTGTGCTTGCTTTTACTAACTAGGGACACTGGGCCACACACAGAATCCATGGGAGAATATCCATGTGTGGGTGGCCGTCTAGAGTTGCCAAGTTTTAGATCAGTCTATCCCAGAGAGTTGTTTAGTACGAAAGCGAGTTTTTGGCAATAGACTTTTAAAATTTTTTTTTTATACAAGTATAGGTACCTTGGTAATGGTCAAGACATAACGGCAAATACCCTTACATTTGACGAGTCGTGCAGTAGGGAAATCATGTATTGATTACATGTCCAATATTTAATGTTAGGAATCCCTTGATTGTTACAGAGATCTGGAGCGGAGAAGGTCGAAGCGAAACAAACTCCCTGAGTGAAGACCGTTTTTTTGCTCGTCGAAGCGGATTGGATCGATTTTTTTTTTAAACTCGACCCTCTCCGAGATATATCAAATAAAAAGTATTGAATTGTCATTTTAGCCTGTTTTTTTTTTCGCTTTTAATTACATATGTAAGATTTGTACAATATTCAAACGTTTGCGCTAAATTTCGTTAGCCATAATCTTTATTCATAGCGTACAAAAGGATACTGTCAGAAGAGAGACATATGTCAAATGTCGAGGATAAAATTGGGCCGCTCCAGATCTCTGATTATGCACCCAAAATCTCCTCAAGGCTTACTATTAAAATGGGCACTGAAGTATATGCTAGCTTCCCTTGTTTAAGTTGAAGCCAATGATTTGCGAAAATACTTAGTTTGTACTTCTAGACTCACTGAACTACGCGCCACCAGTATGCTACTCGGAATGAATGCTAAAAGAATTTTGCATGTTAGGTTCAAACTTTTGGAGATGGAGATTCGCATTTAAATTTCAGTTGAATGTGCGATTGGGCGCCCTGGAATATATATCTAATTTGAATAAATTGGAGAGATGAAATTAAAGTTTTTGTCTAACTATGTCAACTGCTCTTCGAGTTTCCAAAATGCACCTTTCACAGAGTTTAAAACCAAGGGATATTTTTAAAAATTGCCGCCCCTCAAAATCTGCCGCCCCGGGCAGTTGCCCAGGTTGCCCATATGGGAAATCCGGCCCTGGACACGACATACTGTGACTGTCCAAAAACCAGGCATGTTCGTAGTTCGTATCGACAAAGTTGACAGGCTTTCGAATAGACTTGAATTGAACTTCAAGAACAATCTATCCGATATATTTACATACATACGTGGAGGGTAGAGTACTTCTTTGGCATCTTCCCCAAAGCCCATACATACAAGTACCAAGGCATAGGTAGTCTCGTGCTCGTGTATGTACGCTATCGATTCGATTTGAACGGAATTCAAATCGGGTAAAATGTTATTACGTATGACAGTCAATATTAGGATCAATATGTGATTTACATGCAAACATGTTACAGTTATGTATATGGTAGCAGGATCCAACTGAGAAGAAATCGTTCTAGTTGTTTTGATGTTGGCAACGATGCTATGGATGCCGCATAGGGAATGACATTTTTTTTTGTCCGATTTCATTTCTTTAGAGGATGAGATGATTTTGATAGGATACTAGGTCAAATATAATAAGAGACAGTTTGAATAGAATCAATATGTATTCAGAGGGACAGAAGTAAACAAAATTTACCTGAAATAAAGTTAAGAAAAGAAAATATTCAGAAAAAAATTGTTTTAGTTTACTGGTGGTTAACTTAAATGCACTTTTCATAGAGAATCTATATGTAGTATAATATTGAATTAAGAAGAAATCAATCGTAAATATCTTACTTGTCTTTCATTTCTTTATATAAATCTTCAATTTCACTTTATGAGGACTTTCATACTTAACAGAAGGAGAAACTCTTTGCCAAGAACTTTCATCCTTTCCTTAAGCACACCAGTTGACAATATTTCCAATGAAGCTTGAAACTATTGCCAAGTCTTCGTGAAAAGTGAACTAATATTTGCAAATTTATTAAAATCGAATGTTAAAACTTTGACAGGTCTTGTAAAGTTTTCTTTGCTACTCTACTTAGGAAGCTCAACGACGCGCGCGGGGCGCGATAATAAACGTAAAGGATGCAGGACAGAAGAAGGTTTTTGCTCAATGGTTGTGAAGTGAAAATATTATCAGAGGAAGTTTTTCTTTGAGTATACATATAGTACCTACTTTCGTTTTAGTTTTATCAAGTAGCATAGTGAAACTATATGCAATTTAATAAATACCGTTCAAGTTTTTTTGTTTTGGGAGGGAGTTTAAGGAACAGTTGTTCGAGCGAATAAAATTCGCAGCAGATTATATTATCGAGGTGTAAATGTATATAGAGCAGACTTAAATGATGTTAGATTAGATTATAATGTGGAAGGGCGTGAATCCGAAGGGGTTCGCAGCACCGAAGCCAGTGGCCTATTGTGCTGTCGCCCTAGTTGCAGGAAGGAGTTGAAGTCGAAACTATGTCGTCCGTGTCTGGATAGGCCATTCCAAATTGACTTGACTCCCAATTGTTAGAGGGGTGTCGTACATTATCAGGCGGCTGAGTTCACCCGGATTTCTATTCCTGGAGAAGGGTATGACGATCGCTTTGGATTCTTGAACTATTTTTTGTGCTGGTAGTATTTTCTCAAACAAACCCTTGACCACTATAAATCACATCGTCGGCACATCCCTGAATAGAGAAGCCGTTAGATGTCAGCTTCCACAAAATTTCGTCAGCAACCACGCACCACAGGAGGGGCGAAAGTACACGCATTTGGGGGCAGCCTCTAGTAACCTCAGCAAGGAGAGTTTTTTCGTTGATTTGGTAGACGACTTTTCTGGAGGAAAGCTGTTACACTGATGCTTTCTCCATCGCGTTTGTTTCTAAAAGAATAAGAAAGACAATGTACAATTAGCTAGGGTAGCTAGGCGACGATTAGGAAATGGCGTACTCACCTTTTAAGCATCTACTTATCCGCGACTCGACTTCGAATGTACTTCATCGGCCATCCTGAAAATATATAAGTTTCCACAAAGTAACGCACTCTAATACAATGGACCTCAAATATACTTATCTGAAAACATCTTGGCTGTCCATTTTAACTTCTACCGTCTGCGCGCGCCTCTAACCGAATTGCTCGGACGCATCGGACGACGAAACTTGCATTCCAGCTCCGAGACACGAACATTGGATCACACTCTGTGGTTGAACAAAATAACACAATTTAAATAATTTTGACAATGACATTTGTCAAAATGAAGTTTGTTAAAGAAATGTCAAAATTTGCGAATCACGTAAAACTGTATAACCGACGTAGACGGATTCACATAACAAGTTTGCTGAAATAACTGGCAAAATTTCCCCGTTCTCATCAACTTATAAAAGCGGGTGAAAAACAACGGGAACCCTCTTTGTTCAAATTTTCATCGACTTCAAAGGTGGGTTCCCGATTTATATTTTTCAAATTGTGGATAATTCCTAATTGGCTCTTTGTTCAAATTTTCATCGACTTCAAAGATTCTTCCGAGGAGAAAACCTAACGAGAGAGAGTGGCTGAACGAAACATTCAACGAAAAGCTGAAGATCGGTTGCTGTCCAAGAAGAAGTTCGCTAAGACGACTTTCGTGAAGAAGAGTGGAGTTCTCTCACGAAGCCAACGACAGGTGTTTGTCCACGACAAGAAAGCTGCAGCACGACGAAGATGTGTGTCGAGAAATCCCGGGTGATAAGTGTATGGCTGAATTCAGATTGTAAGACGAAACCGGACGGGTAAACTTGCAAGACAAGAGAGCTTTTGTAGTGGCCAGCAGACAAGCATTGTCCATTTCACATTGTAAGAACGCGTCTTACGAAAGAAAAAATCGTGACACGATTGTTTTTCTTTCGTAAGATCTTTCGTACGATCGATAAGACGATTGCATCTACCAATAGTTCAGGCGTTTTGCAAAGACAATTAGCGCGTGTTTTACTTGCATTTTATTCTTGTCGACTCGTCATTTCACTGTACACTAACTTTGGAGCGTGCATGGCAACATTTATACATAATTGCTGTGTGATTATTGTTCGCCGGTCCGTGTTTTGATCGGATAGTGTGAAATGATCATACGATGGTTCTTATCGTCCAAGTTTACCCGTCCGGTCGTTTTCTTACAATTTGAATGAAGCCTATAAAGGCCAGAGAATTAGTAGGATGTCAGCGAAGACAAGAATCGTGAGTAGAGTCGCCATTTAGGCAGGTTTAGTATTAAGCTAGATTTTTAAGTGTGAAAGCTCTATTTTCTTTCAAATATTCTCATCAATGAATTAACGTAACGTAGAATCGCGAAATTAAAAATTATTGTGAAGAGTAAGGTTTCCCCATACAAAAAGTGATCGATTAGAATAAAATCTTGTTTGCCGTGAATCGAACCGTTTTGTTCTTCTTTGTTATCTCGCGCATAGTGAAAACCGTTTCTCGATTCGTACTTGCGGGAAACGGTCGCGGACGGCCGAATGCAAGTACGTGGCGCCCACGACCCCTTCTTCATTGAGCTGGTCGGCCGGCCGTATACTTTGAACGCGTACAACTTTTCGTTGTGGAAAAGTGTAACAAAGCATACTGATTATTCATCCTATAGTCGTATTTTTTACCATCTTATTTCTTAGTGCTCTTTCATGGCGTTTATTCTATCGAAGGCAGCATTTTTTTTGGCCTCAAAGGTCTTTTCGATTTGTCCTATAGGGCTGTGGAGCGCGGTTTCTGTGGATTTACCCAGTTTACCACGAGTTTGGCAGTTTGGCAGACCTGATTTTCTTGTTGTATTCATAAAGTTGGGAGCGATACGCGTCCAACACTTCTGTCCTTTTAGGTCTGTTAAAGGGTCTTCTTAGTTAGTAGGTTATTTAGAAAAAAAAAAAACAATATTTTATCGGCAAAACAGTATGGGCTTAGAAGTTCGCGTAGTACGGAAGACGCGATATATGAGTTGACCAAAACTATTGTTAAACATTTAGATGAAGGGAAAAAATGTATAGGTGTTTTCCTCGATTTCCGTAAGGCATTCGACACTGTGAACCATGCCATCCTATTGCGTAAAATGGAATCCATACGAACAAGGAGCATAGCTTTACAGCTTTCTAAAAATTATTTGCTCAATAGAACACAGTGTGTTCGGATTGAAAGGACATCAGTTCATTTATTGTAAACAATAAAATGGGTATACCTCAGGGCACAGTTTTGGGTCCTATACTGTTCCTAATTTATATTTACGACCTACTCTTTACAAATTTAAATAGTTGTTCACTTTTTTCTTACGCAGATGACAGAGTGGCATTATATTGGGGAGGTAGACTAGGTAGCTGTTACCAATAAAGCACATGTGGGAATGCATTTTTTAACCCTGGAATACTAACATGACCGGTTAGGGCGTTATTACTAACAACACGTAATTTTGACGTGTTCATATTTTCCTACAGTCGCTTTCCCAGTGATGACGACGTTGTTCCTACTGTTACCAACCCCAATATCCTTGGTGTCTATCTAGACACCATGATGAAGTCGAAAGACCAAGTCAAACACGTAGTCGACAAAATGCACAGAAGAAACAACGTCCTAAACGCATAAGCCGGGAGCTCCTGGGGCGTGGACAAAAGGAACTATGGTGGTCGCCTACAAACCGATAGGTCAATCAATTCCCAGCTATGCAACGCCGGTGTGGTCACAAAATTTCGTCCCAGGACCATCTTCATCAAGAAACCAGCATGTTACCAGTACGCGATCACAATCTTCTCCTGTCTTTACAATATCTGGTCGGTTGCTATCGAGCGGATCACCCGAACCATCATCTCATGGACAGTACTCCCCCTCGACGATATAGTCCAATCATATGGTATTTTCGTCAGGAAAAAAATACAGAAGTTTATTTCTCAATTTTGTTATATGTATTTTGGGGCGCTGATTCCGAATATCAACTTTGCACCCTAAAAAACGTGCCGCAACCTTTAAAAAAAGGGGGGAAAGGGGGGCATTTTCCGGTTTTTTGCGATTATTTCAAAAACGGTAAGAGATACAGAAAAATGATCTGAGGACGAAAAAAACTACATAAAATTATCTTTGCAATGATATATAACACATTAGAGTCTAATTGAATATTTCGGCGTTAGAATAGAACATAAATTAGAATATTTTCATTTTAGACCTTTTTTAAAAGCTCCATAACTTTTGAATGAATGCTATTTCAGCCGTAAAATTTTGTACAAGTATTCACAATAAGTTTAAGATCATTTTAAGGTAAACATTGAGCCACTCCGGTCAAGGACCCCCATTATCCCCCCATTTAAATTTTTCAAAACGGCATATCCATAACTCCCCTCCAAATTGGAGCAGAGTGCTAAATTTTGGTTTGTTGGGATTGGAGGTCATAGTGACCCCACCCACCAAAAATCAGCTCATTCGGATAAAAACTAAGGGTACCTCCCATACAAAGGGACCCATCAGGAGTTTGTTCTACGTACTACTGTATGATTTGTATATGGTAGTACGTAGAACAAACTCCTGATGGGTCACTTTGTATGGGAGGTACCCTTAGTTTTTATCCGAATGAGCTGATTTTTGGTGGGTGGGGTCACTATGACCTCTAATCCCAACAAACCAAAATTTAGCACTCTGCTCCAATTTGGGGGGGAGTTATGGATATGCCGTTTTGAAAAATTTAAATGGGGGGATAATGGGGGTCCTTGACCGGAGCGGCTCAATGTTTACCTTAAAATGATCCTAAACTTATTGTGAATACTTGTCCAAAATTTTACGGCTGAAATAGCATTCATTCAAAAGTTATGGAGCTTTTAAAAAAGGTCTAAAATGAAAATATTCTAATTTATGTTCTATTCTAACGCCGAAATATTCAATTAGACTCTAATGTGTTATATATCATTGCAAAGATAATTTTATGTAGTTTTTTTCGTCCTCAGACCATTTTTCTGTATCTCTTACCGTTTTTGAAATAATCGCAAAAAAACGAAAAATGCCCCCCTTTCCCCCCTTTTTTTAAAGGTTGCGGCACTTTTTTTAGGGTGCAAAGTTCATATTCGGAATCAGCGCCCCATAATACATAAAGAAAGAGTGAGAAAAAAACTTCTGTATTTTTTTCACGGATTGGTACTAAATCGACACGATATTACTGAACTAATATGTCAGGAGTGGAATCAGAGATTTCGAGAGAGACGTTCAGAGATACAAACGGGTACCTCCTCGATATATTTGATGACACAGCATACCATGCGGCTATTGGAGATATTCACACAACCGTGTTGAATCGGTCAATAGGAAGATTAAGCATCAATAGAGTCCTCTAAGCGCCTCCACCATCTATATCACCTAAGGAGCCTATGCTCCCGAGAGCCACAAGAGCGACTTTAGCCCAGCTTAGGTCGGGTTTTTGTTCGCCCCTCAATTCATACTTATCGCGAATAGTCCCGGACATTCAGAACGTTTGTCCGAGCTGCGCCTGATGATGTGGACCACCTATTTCGATGCCCCGCTGCACCTACTAACCTCACTCCAAGGGCGTTATAGGACAACCCTATTGCAGCTGCTACGTTCTTGTCGCTTCAGACAATAGGCGAGAACGACGACGAAACATAGTGCACTTCCACAAACATGCACAGCAATTCACGCCTTTCTACTACAACAACATCATAATTGAATAAAAAATCAAAAAAATGTTGTCAGGGAACTTCATGCTCTAATGGGTTAATGAGCCACTCCACTGTGGCTTCATTCTCGCACTCAAGTAAAATGTGACCTGGCCTGAATCTTATGCCGACGAATTTCGGCTTCATTTGCCTAGCGCTCTCAGAGAGAGTCTCGGCCAAGCAGTCTTTTGCTCTGACGTGAGACAATCTAGTGTTTGAGGCCACTTTGACGCTGATAGCCTTCGATTTTCCTCTGCCTCCAGTAAGGGCGAAAAAGCAGTTTCTTTCGGCCGCACCTGACGTCGCCTTGCGCGTAGAGCGATTCGCGTCTTTCCTCTCTCCTCCTCCGGTGCCACCTTCAATCGGGATAGCACTACCTCAGTCTTGGCTCACCCGTTGCCTCTTACTGTCTAGCGTAAGGGCAGGTGAGACCTCGTCCGTGGAGCGTTGTCCCTTTGCTTGAGGTGTATGCTGGGGGAAGTTCAAATAGGGTTTCGCCGCAAGCTCTCTCGCTTTTGTTAGCTCATGTCTCTGTGCAAGGAATTTGGGGCAGCGCTTACATGAAGCATCGCTGAGGCGGGAGATCCTTGACACCTCCTGGCTCGAAGAGCTTGGGAGTTATTCTCTTGAGGTTCGATGGGTCTGGTCTAGGCTCGCCAATGTCGAGAGGTAGGGCTCCTGTGAGTGGCTTGACCGTTGCCATCCCGTGGATATTCCAAAGTACTAACCTTGCCCTTTTCCGTAGTGGATGCCTATTACTACTCATAGCAGTGGATGACACCTTTATTTCGAGAGTGCTGTTTGTTTTGACTGTTTTTGTTGTTTTTGTTTTTTGGTTTCATTTTTGATCCCACGAGTAGCTAGGGAAAATTAAGTCCCCCAAAACATTGCCCCGCTTTACTTCGGTATGATCATAGCTATCCTCGGCTTGGATATAACCCTATATCCAAGTAGCTCCGTTAGTGAAGATCATTTGGGCCCTGATCACCTTCCCCCGATGGGCACGAATCGCCTGACACTCCGTGGATCTAGGCATATCTAACATCATGGACATAATCAGAAACAGTATGATTACAAAGACAGAGAACCTCTGGTGTATGCAGTGATTTTGAGATCTCGATTCGCCGGCTCACTATGCACGTAAATACAAACTGAGTTGCATATTAAATCTAGTCCGAAAACAGATCCTACGATTACCGGCCCTCACAGTTTGACCTTCACAAAAGTAAATATACTAGCGGCCACCGCGGAGAGGTACTGTGAGCACTGCCCGTGATGCTGGCACCTTCATCCTACCATCTCACAAACTGATCACCATAATGCTCATTTTGTGTTAAAAAATTAAGGGGTAAATTACTATCGTTTGTAATTTTTATTTTTTAGTAAATGATAAGAAATACCAAATCTCCGATTTGTAATTAAATTTAATTTAGGCATTTCATTCATCAATTATTAGCACAAGCACTATGCCCCACAAGGGGCAACCTAGTCAGTACTAGAAAATCTTGCGATAAAAAAAATCAAATCGCATTAAATAACGCCACCCTTTGCACTATATTTTACGCAACATCAATGATAATAATTCACTAAAAAAAATTCTGCCATACTATAAAGTTATGGTAGTTACAGCCATATGTCTGGGAGTGTCACATATATATCTCAAAAATAGATATACCGTAAAAACAATTCTTAGAACCCTTTCCCCATTATTTTATGTCCTCAATCTCCCGTCCTAGATATGCTGTCAGTAGTCATAGTATCCTATCGCGTGATAAAATTCATTAACGGGTTACGATAAAGTTTCTTTTTCGTGTCCATCCTTTTGGGACTCCTATACACTTCTCCCATTTTTTTTTTGCGCCTCAGTTCTTCATTTTTCCTTAGTGTCGCAGACAAATTGAATTATCTGTTAATTTCTTTTTCGTTTCAATCCTTTTGTCTTTGCAGCGCACTGAAACGACACGACAAGGAGTAATGAATTGGAAGCGAAGTTGATAAGAACGGACAGAGTAGATGATAGTGCAAATGTCCTTGGGGATAAATGAAATATATTCTTCTACAAAGGGTGGAAACAAAATGCAAGCAACGATACTCGTAATCTCGCTGTCTATGGTGTAGAAAAGGTGGAAAAAAGAAATAAAGGTGATTGTTTCGTTTTTGTTGTTTAGGATCGTATAGAGGGCATATGAGAAATTTCATTTTCGGAAAGGCACGATTCACTAAACTTAATAGGAAGTTACTTAGTAGATAGTATAGCGACAAACCAAATTGTATCGTAACATGAATTAAGCTGAATTGACTGCACAACAGTCCTGGGGATTTCGTCGACCCACTTTTCTTGTCCATAAGTAATAAATGAACAATTAGCATTCGGTGGATTTATTCTACAAATTGTTTTCATTACAAATGCAACCACTGTGTCCGCGTTTGTTGTTTATTCCTCCGGAACAATCCTTTATTCCGCTCTCTAGCACTTTCTATCCCCTTAATTAATTTATTTTGCTAGCAAATTGTCGTCTTGATACTTCTCGTCTTCTGAATGCAAAATTGTACGTCGTATATACGATATACGGCGAGTGTTATTCTTGTTGTATATAGCGTGAGTTTTCGCATAGTTTTATTTGAAATCCTTTGCTGACAGCCCACGAATAGCTTTTTGCAAGCATGGGAAATTCTCTTGGCGATCGTATGCAAAACACGACATTTTGTCTGCTATGGTAGTGTATCTGTATATACGGAAAAAGGAGTGCCTCTTGGCTGAAAATTTAGTTTTTGTTGTTTAATGTTCATAAATTGAATTATATGGCAAGAAAACAATTAGCGAACCATTGTTTTTGGATATTATAATAGAAATTGGTTTTTAGTCTATTGCGTTAAGTTTCGGTTTTCGGATTAAATTTGATTTTCTGTGCATTGTTATCCGGTGGAGTTTTATTTATTAATTGTTATTGAATTAAACGTACAATGAGAGGATTTGTTAAAAAGTTTTGATGATTCCTATAAAATGTATGTCTATTGTCTGCTAACAGCAATTAAGCACACGAGTCAGCTGTGAGGGCTTTTTTTTCGTAAACCAGTATTTCTAAGAAGAAAGCCGCGATTAATCCGTTACATGTGAGGAGCAGTGTGCTTTAGTCTATGGCCTATTCCACACATAAGAAAAAACCGGACAGGAAGAGCATTTATAGTGACCGGGAGAAAAGCATTAGATTATATATTTTCCACGATGAAAATACCGGGGAATCGGAAAAATAATACAAATGAAAAATGGAACCCTTCTCGGTTTTTAGTTTATGGAATTCCCCAGCATTTGCGACAAGTTCCACGACAGTAGGTATACATTTTCATTGATAAAATCGCAGCGGACCAAAATTTCATGTTCATTCCGCCCAATGTCTATTCAGACCTTAAGACGTAGTAATTATTCAGAGAACAGCACCATACTCTCCGCAGCAAAATGGGGTCGCTGAGAGGAAGAATAGGACTTTGGTCGAGATGGCAAGTTGTATGCTGCTATGGAAGCTAACTTGGACAATCGCTATTGGAGCGAAGCTGTAATTACCGCGAACTTCCTGCAAAATCGACTTCCATGGAAAAACATCGATAAAGCTCCATTTGAATATTGGCACGCAAGGAAACCAGTCTATTCTTGTTTACGAAGATTTGGTGCTAAATGTTTTGTAAATGTTTCGGATGATAAGCGAAGAAAGCTTGACAGTAAAGCGATCTTTATGGGTCACGACATGGAGTCCAAAGCCTACCGTTGCTATATACCGTCATCCAAGAAAGTGGTAGTATCCAGAGATGTTAAATTTGTTACTGATTTGCGTAATAAGGTTGCTGAACAATCACCCGACACTTTCATCTTGGAGCCAGATGAGAGTACAGCGAAGGACGAATATGATGCATTATCAGGAGATGATGGACGTTTAGCTGCAGATAATTCCGACCAGAAAAACGAGATAGTATCTAGCAATAACGACTACTTTGATGCATTCCCGGCTGATTTGCAAGATTCAAAAGTTTATATTAAACCCGATCTATCTTCTGACGAGATGTCTAATGACTCAGAAAACGAGCAAGAGTTAAGACGATCTGAAAGAGCTACTCATCGAATGAGCGAAATTAAATCATTTACGTATTGATTTACGTCGATGATATTTTGATTGCTAGTAATAAACAGTCAAGTATTCAGCATATGCAAAGTAGGTATCCTCGAAAAACATTTTGATAGAAAATCCTGGCGAGATATATGTAGTTATATTAGTATTTGTGTCAGTCGCGTCGAAGGTTGCTTCATATTGGATCAGGAGAATTATATGAAGAACGTTGTGGCGAAGTTTGATTTAACGAACGCGAAACCATCAAAATATCCCTATTAACCCATCGTACTTCAAAGACGGATGTGACGAATCGTATACCCGAACGTTGAAAAGTATCGAGCAGCGAGAGGGTGTTTATTATACATTATGTACTAATACATGTTTTGATATTGCAGCCGCCGTTTCCATTTTATCTCAAAAATTAGCCAAGCCGACAACCAAGTACTGGAACGAAGTAAAGAGGACTATACGTTATCTGAAAGGAACGGCATCGCTACGTTTGAAACTGAGCGGTTCAGGAGGAGATCTGCATTTAATTGGTCGGCGCCCGTTTCGATTTTCTTTTCTTGAGCCTGTAATGATGACCGTTGAGAAGACGAGGGTATGGTGCGGCCACGCAGGCCAGGTCAACCTAAGTTGCGAAAAAAAAAACCCTCTCCGAGAAACCCACGATGATGCGTGCTCGCAGACCAACTCAGCTACTGGGAGTGACGGGGTGGGTATGGTGCGAGTTCTCGGCTTCCATCATCAAATACTTTATTTAAATCACGCATCTGCCCGTGACAAAAAAAAGGAACAACCCATAAAAGGCATAATTCATGGTGACGCCTACGCGTCAAACTCCCGAAACTCAGCAAATAAAGAAAAGTGACTTGGGCTGCATCAGCCAAACAAGATATGAAAATCTAAAAGAAAAGCGGCACTACGGCAAACGCTACAATGAAAAAGGGAGACCGCCCAAACGGAACAGATTTATCTTCCTTACAGGTCCTTTTGAGCCAGCGTTAAACGGCTCTTTATGGGCACCAGGTGTTGTGGGCCCGCGGGTCTCTACCCACCCATCCTTGGGATTCGGCCGCATATATATTTTTTTTTTTGAATCCCCCTTTGTAAATTAAATCCATTTTCTTTTTTACTTCATGGAGGGAGAGGGAGGGGGAGAAAAGCTAGGCTCTCTAGCCACACATGGTGAATTCAGTCGTGTGGGGTAACTACTAAACTAAATGTTTTTTTTTTTTATTTTTATTTTTTTTTTTTAGAATTCAATGTATTTATATCATGAATTGTATTATATTATATAATTTTAAAGAACTCAATGTACTTATATCATAAATGGAACAATATTAAAAGTTAAATTTTCAATGATCCTCACGTAATAACCAGGTTCAGAACTACTTATATCATTGGCCATTGTTTGTTATATCCCCACGATTTTTTTTTGCCAGTCAAAAGTTTCAGTCGTATTTTGTTTTTTTTTGGGTTTACTGACCATATGTTTTCACTAAGTCAGGGCAGAACAAAACTCGAGGCAACAAACAGTTCACCTTGGTATCGCCTATGTCAAGTCTTACACAACCATGGATTTGCGAGCCGCTATAACTGACTATTATGTATGATGGCAATTCCGACTCAGATGGAGTTTTTATTAAATAAATATGTTATTAAACGACTTTTATTATTATTATTATTTACACATATTTTTTTCCCCCCCGTCACCACGATCCCAGTTCGGTGATAAAGAACGATAAAGTCAAACTAAAAAAAAATATCAATTCATTTACTATAATTACAAGACAGCCCCAACTCAAGTAAGGCTTCTCTTCCATATGGTTCCGAGACGGATTCGGTTATTCCCGGTTACATCTCTCTAACCCCAGTCGATATCTATAATCGATATCTTGGGTCAAGCCCCACATAACGTTGTGCTTTGAACCAAAAAAAACATAAAAGTGCAAATACACATTTATTTCTAACTATTTATACAAAAGAAAAGAACTCTTTATTCGATATTATTTATGAATTATAATACATCTGTTTATTCACTAAATTTTTTTTTTTTATTTCTTACTAGAATTCATTAGGAAGTAAGTCACAAAATTTATTTGCATTAACGGGCATCAATTACAATCTGCTTCTGCAGACTTATCCCATAGTTTAGATGTTTTGTGGATATCGAGGCTTGAACGGTGAAACCTACCTTAACGATTTGTTTTCAACAATAGATCGGCGTCTCCAGTCAGGAACAATAAAACTCGTATCTGTTGTAATAACTTCAACATCTTTGTTGAAAAAAACAAAATTAACTATGCGAGTACACAATGTATTCATAAAACATCGCCAAATTCCGTAATATTTTTTTTTTTTTGTTTTCACGCAACGTTATTTACTCTTTTTTTCCGATTTTCTCACATCACGGTTGTCTCGTCACGCAAAAAAAAAAAGAAAAAAACCCGCACAGTTGTGACTTCGGAAGTAATCACTATTTTTTTTTTCACGATACACTCTATAAATGGTTTTAGGCATATTGAAATGCCAGTAAAAAACGGCCAAAATGTCATCTCTGGGGTACACAACTTGTGTAGTCGAATTTACCTATCGGATGATGACGGCGGCGTTTAAACTTCTCATGGAATTTCTTTGAATCTTATACAATGAAAGTTATCCGGCGAAAAGGGCCAGTATTTTGTTGCAACAACAGTAAAAGAAAAACAATTAAGACGACTGATATTGAGATATGGGAGAGAAACTTTTCCCAATACGAAGGATCCGTACCAATGACGTACCCATTTTTGTATATATATGATGCGCTGAAACAATGTCTCGTGTCATACGTAAATACATCGAAATGGTAACTTTATCGATGTGGATTGTCTTTCGATACGATCTGATCCAAATAGAATGCTATCCCGATTTACAATTTGCACTATAACTTCACTTACCCATAATCAAATTGAAACGAATTCGAAGCTTTCATCGGACATACCTACAAAGGGAAACACTTTCTGGCACATATTATTTCACCTGAAAAATGGGTCTCGTTGATGTTGAATTTATTCAACATTCGTTGAAATTACGTATAGATGTGACCATCAGCCTCTCCCAATAGCCTCACAAGACCTCCTCAGAAAATCGACGCACGACGCAGCCTCACGCCACCAGATCTTTTGGCGTTCCCAGCACTCGCGAATTCCACAATCTATAAAGGTGCGTGTAGGACACTCTTAGCGCATCCGGAGCCAATATAATTCCACCACAATTGGTGCACTTGTCTCATGATTGATATGGAAGATATACTAATCAAGAACTTTTCACCTGCAAATCAAACTAACACGCGCTGCCGACTTACACGACCATCTCCCAAGAGCTCTACAACAAAACTCCTCGTACTCCCCATGTTACTCGACACTCAACTGGAAGCATCTCGAAAATCGACCAATCAGCCATCACCACGCAAAATCATCCGACGCGCTAACTGTATCTTCCAGTTCTCAGACCAATTGCTTCCAGATTCGTCGCTGTTGCTGGGTAGCGATGAACAGGTACAGTGGTACCAAACATTTTTCTGCTATGTTGGCGGGCCAACGAAATACAATTTAAATCAAATGTGGAAGCAATTC
Source organism: Microchrysa polita (assembly GCA_949715475.1). NCBI lineage: Eukaryota > Metazoa > Arthropoda > Insecta > Diptera > Stratiomyidae > Microchrysa > Microchrysa polita. The sequence goes on along the minus strand of OX454416.1, from coordinate 137,481,392 downwards.
GTCCGAACGCTGGAAGATCGCGCACGGAACGTCTGTCGCGATTGTGCTTTATTACAAGCCCCATTTTCAAACCCCCAATGTTTTGAACGTTTTAGGCACGTGAATTCCTTAATGAATGTGCTGGATAAGGGGCAACGGCGGAGCACACCCCGCCCGTTTCACTTCCCGACTCGAGCTGCTACTAGCACGTGCCGCTGCCAGCTCGTAGAGGAGCCTCGCCTGCACAGCCGTTAAGGCTTCGTTCTCTTCTCACACTTCGGTGCGGCCACCATCTTACAAGAGTAAATTGCGTTTTAAATGAACAGTTTTTGTGTTTTCTATAATTTTTCGTCTGAATATTTCAAAGCCATAATTATGCAAATATTTGAAATTGCCACCACTTCCTGAACTTTTTAGAATCTATAAAAGCTGAAGATTCTGCCATTAATTTTGCTAAATAATATTTTGATCCGGAAAGTAACAAAAAGGACATGAATTAATCCCTGGTCGGACGTGGCTTTGAAAAAATATATATGAAACGTTACGGGAAACACGAAAATTTTTCATTTAAGCCCGCATTATTCCGTTTAGGGTACTCGAAATAGAAAACAGACACCTGATATGCAATGGACTCGACTTCCCCCTTGATATGACACACCAGCATTTTTCATTCAAGCACGTTCGATCAAGGATTAATTAGTGTCTCTTTTCAGAGCTTTCCGATCAAATTATTTCTGAGTTAGTTTAATGGTAGAATCTTCAGCTATATTGAAAAATGAAAAGGTAGTGACAACTTGAATAATTCGCGTAGTTATGGCTTTGGAAAGATACAGATGATAAGTTACGGGAAACACGAAAATGTTCGATTCAAACGCGATTTATTCCGTTCAGGGTCTTTGAAACAGGAAACATACACAAGAATATGGATGGATATGTAATGTACTCGGCGTCCGCTTTGATATGGCAACCCGCATGCCCATCTCTGATCAAGGATTAATTAGTGTCCTTTTTTTCTTAACAAAATGAGTTTTCGACTCCTGGCACCCACTATTTGTTACGGCTAGGGCTAGGGCTAAGTCAACAGGGTGTCCCGGAATAGACGCAAAAGTTCACTTTTTTACTATTTATCGGAGAACCACGCACATCTCATATCAAAGGGCTTATCGAAGACATCTCCTATCTTGTATTTTTTCATAATTCGGTATAACGATAACGGAGTTTTAGCTTATTAATTCAGTATTTGTATCTATAACCATTTCCTTAGGATTGCAATTCTAAGTATTTGGCATGGGGGCTCTAGAAATGATAAATCAAATGTCTGTAGATTCGTCGTTCGCCTTTCAAACGCCAATCTCAAAATAGATTTACTGGCAGCATTAAAATTATTTTATTTTTATTTCACCCAAAAAAGATAATTTACAACCAGTATTATATACGCAATTATAAAAAACCTATTGCGGGCGCAGTCTTCTGTATCCTCCGTTATTTTTTTTTTTTGGAAATAATAGTACCAAAGAATTTCTATGTAAAACGTAACGTAAACGCGCGGCGGTAATTTACCGTCCTCGTCTTTTCCCCCTCCATTTGCGCTCAACCGTACAACTTCCATTCTCATAATTACGGTTAATTGAAAGAAGAGCATGTCCCATATAAGTTATCATCATAAAAACTGGTGACTGGTGAACGATAAAGCAAGTTCTGTAGTTTTAGCGAAGCACGTCACTTCAGTGATATTACACAGAGCACACACATTTTGAACACAACTTTATACCAAAATATACTATCCCCGAACCAGTGGCGGAACAACTTCACTCGGGGCCCTCTCGCCAACTACTTGAGTGGGCCACCCTAAACTGAGGAAAAAGCAGAGTGAAATCAATCGGAAACACTCTCGAAGGTCAATCCACACTTTCCAGCAGGACCATCTATGCTATGGCGCCCCTGGGCGGTGGTCGAATCGCCGCCATCCGTTACTAGTTATGGGGGTCGCATTCACATGGATGGCTTAATGGGGGTGCATGTGAAATGAAAATCGCTTGATGGATTTTATGCGAAAAATGCAATTCTCTGCTTTTTTTCCGAATGTTTTTAATTATTACTTTTATGCGATTTTAATCAGCAGATTTTGCGTCAAATTCAATTCTTATTAATGTTTTTCTTTCGACTGAACTACCAATGTTGAATTAAGTATACGCCATTGAAGGTGAAATTCGATGAATTCCGTCCAGTGAATAGATCAAAGGAATATGTGAAAAAGATATGAATCTAAGCATTAGATGCGGAAAGTATCAGGACACAAAACCAGTTTGGCTTTTGATAAAATATAGAAAGGAGAGGCGACTCATGCCATGCCTTACTATTGCATTACACATATAAGCTTCCTAGTGATCCTGCAGCGACAATTTAAAAGTGGGCTCATGCCTAGGGCGGTTCATTTTATGGGGGGCATTTTAACAGAAACGCCTCGTATTCAGAGTTTTTATTTAAAACATTGGTGCTCAGATATTATTCCGATTTTAGACGTGTTATCCTAGTTTGGTCATTGTTGACCCAGCCTTGCCAAATTTTCGAGAATATTAGCAGAAAAGGTACAAAATTCTGGATAGCTCACAAAAACGGCCCTACCCCTAGCGGGAACACCGTGACTCAGTCGACTTAGTGCTTGAAGTAGGGAGCGCAACGTCCTCAACTTAGCGCAATTTTTATACGGTACTCACCTATGTAGCCATGAAGCAAAGTAAATGGCGGGAAAATAAATTTGGAAAATTATGGCGCGACAATCCAACATAGGACTAAGGCCGCAGGATGTGTTAGTGACATCCTATTTCCAAGATCTTATCTGCTTTTTGATGAGGTAATGAGATCAGCATCACGGTCAGCAGTGTTATTTATCCCCATAAATGGGTACTCGTTTAACATCTGAGTGAGATCATAGTCCGTCACAAGCTCGTGAGTTCGAAAAACACCATGGAACACGGTGAGATTCGAACTCATGACCCTGTGCACCGAAGGTGCGCGCACTAACCGCTAGACCCGCCAGACTACATGAATTGTATTGTTACAATAAAAATAGGACACCTTCATATTTTTATGATTAATGATTTCCCACCATTTTAGTCGCTCACTTGCGTGTCGTCGTCGTCGGGACCACTCATTCGTCGGGACCACTCATTCGTGAGTGAATGTACTCAATAGCTATGGGTATAGCTTCAACTTGTAGGGGGCGGAGCGTTTAGAAAACCCTACTAGCAATATTCTACAAAATAGATGAAAATGTATGAATTTGACAGAACGAAGAATCAAAAAAATGGATTCGGACGCTTCGTGTGTGGGCGGTGTGGTTTTACTTGCTACACAATTGAAAAAAGCGACACGTCTTCAACGACGTATGCAGGCCGTACTAACTAGTTTGAACTAAGTTTAGTTCGAAAGTTTAGAAAAGGCACTATGAACGAAAAAGTTTTAAGATAGTTTCTTTGTAAAGGGACCTACAGAATCTTTCTGCCCATATGGTACTTGGCAAGGAAAAGGGTAGGTTTGATTACAAACCGCGGCTGCAGTAACAGCAAATAGCGCAGCCTTACCAGGAGCAAATTTTGTTTTTTGTAACAATTGGAGGATCCGGATTATCTCGTGAACTTTAGTATATAGCCTTACATCAGCTTTAAGTTGTCTCCGAGGTACAATGGAACCCTAATCCGACGACCTCGAACATACCAGCACCAAAATAAATATAATTGAAATGAGCAGAACGGATAGCAACGAACTATAGAGTTCTTTTCTGGCAAAGTGGAAACCTTTTTTTCTCTAGAACAATATAATGCTCATACAAATACGATTGAAGACGGAATATAAATGATTAAGAACTCGATTTAAGGATGGTGCTGGTGCGCAATATAAAAGTGGAAAGGTGATGCGGGGAGGTTAGAAGGATAAAACAAAACTTTCAAAGATTTTAGGAGAATATTAAATTTGTTTATCTAACGGACTAGGTGAAAGAGGAACAATAAATTCAGCATTTGTTTTGACTTCGAAAAGTGTATTTATCTTCTTGTTTACGAAAAATATGTACAGTAGGACCCCGATAATCCGGACGTTAGATAATCCGGATTCTGATTTGTGCTAAATTTTGTTTAACTTTTCATAAAATTCGACAATTTCATAAAGTTTGCTCAAGCTTACTGCTATATAAACTTAAGATAAGGCAAATTTCGAATAAGAAATTATCATTTATCGTTAAAATGGTTATCTTTTTTATGATTTGAGCATAAATACAGTCCACCAAGTTGCAATTTAGTGCATTTCGAAAATTCGGACAATTCGATAATCCGGATAGGGTACGGTCCCAAGCAATCCGGAATATCGGGGCTCTACTGTACGTCGCAGTGCTGTTTTTCGCAGTCGTGCTGTTTTTATGGTTCGAGAAATATGTCATGTGGCTTTTGGACCCCTTAATATCGTGGGCCCCTCGCTACGCGGGCCCTTATGCGCCGCCCCTGTCCCGAACGTTTGATGACCGCTGGAAAGGTCTGGCAGGTAAAATTTATCCAACATTTTATTGTATCGTATGATGACTTAATAATATATACTTCTCCCCCTCGATCCGGCCAACGGGAGAAAAGCTTTGCGTGTTTATATGCTTAGGGCGGTAAATTACCGCTCGCGCGCCCGCTTGAAGGTTAATTACATTTATAATGAGAGCTTAACGGAGTTTGAGTTAATCTCGTATCGGGTAAATAAATGTACGACATGATTTCATGTACGACATAAAACTTTAGCAATTTTTCTATTTGCCTATTCCTGCGATTTTCATTTTGTTGATTAAAAAGGCAAATGAAATTCGCAGGTCGCATTCTCTCAAAACAGCTAAATTTTCAGATTCGGGGACTAGTATTTCAAGTAGTAACCTTCAAAATTCAATTGAATAGTATATTCGTAATCTAATTGAATCCTACGCTCTCGTGATGAATAATACTCTGACAAATATTATTTTGCGTACAGGAATCGCATTACATTATATAAATGGAACTGGCAAAGATTGGCTTCGTTTCAAAGTAGATTTATTAATATATTCTTCAAGGAATGCTAATTAAATTTGTTTTCATTATAAAATATTGAAAGCTTATGGAAAATAAAAAGAATTTGATTGAGAAAATTGTATTTTATGTAGATTTTACAGATTTGATGGTATATTCTGCAATACTTTATGATACACGTGGCTGAATTTTTACATGTGGACACGGATAAAATCAACATCAGCACGTGTCCTCTTCTAAAGAACACAAATAAAATAAAAAAGGAAATAATTAATGTTGACGTTATTTCTAAATGACTGATTTGAATTTAACTCTTTTATCAAAATATTCATCAAAATGAAAATCAACAAATAACAGCATATTAAAATAAATATATGTACTCAAATAAATAATTGGATTTGATCCATTCACTCCATATTATGAAAATATTTAACTTTCTGACAAACTACATAACGCGTGATTAAATATCAAAACTATAATAACTTGCAGAATGGTAATTATCCACTCTGACGTTCACTTTACTAAACCAATACGTAATTTATTGCATGTGTAATCTGTATTTGTTAGTTAGTCACTGTCATGCTACTCGTCCTTTGCGAATACGCGTATGCGAATACCTATACATAAGCTCTGGCAAATAAATCAGCCTAAATCGCCAACATTTTAATTAACTTTATACTCAATTTGCCATAGACAAATTTGTAATTGGACAATAGATTCATGTGCTTGGTATCTATCGTCGCGCTAAATTACATATCCAATATCATCCTGACTCGATACACGAAGGATTTGATAGTATGTATGTTGACGTGTTTGAAATTTCCGAAAATTCGATCTCTTCTATTCACGGTATACGATACGAGTACCATACCTTTTCCAAATAGCATGTTATGCAACTCCGAAAATGAATTTGATTTAAAGTATCATCTGATCCTTAACGCGACCTCGTTTTTGTCATCTGTCCATACGCGGCTATGTGGATATGTGGATACAAAACAAATCAGCTCACAACACAACTCACCATACAGGATTCATATTTCATATCATCATCCAAAGTGCCGCGTATATTGGACAGGAGGAAAGCTGTGTACACTCATAGAGAGAGCCATGCAACCGTACTTTAGGTTAAGCTCAAATCTCCTTTGCTCCATACCCGACTAAAAATTGCAAACCATTTAATCCCCGGGCTTGGGATTGATTTCGAACAATTCGGCCAAATTGCAAATGTTTTGTGTTGGTTTATGAAAATGTGCAAATCCGGAATAAATCGGTGCATCTAGGCATAAAATAGTAGAGGAAGTGGTTTAATAGTTTGCTAGCCACACATGACAGTGGTGAATGCTTGATATATGCGTCGGCCTCATCTGAATGTGGTGCCGAATACTAACAAGCAATGGACGTTAATACATACACTTGTCACGCGTTGACCTCAAACTTTATGTATAGAAATGGTCATTTCAGATTTCAGTGAAGTGATATTTAGATGACAGCCAGAATGACGATAGAGTGGATTTGAAAGGTCTATTAATATTGGTGATTTGTGAAAAGGTTATAGAATAGATGGGTTTTCGGTGGTTTTGCTAATGACGTTTAAAGCAAAAGGATCAGATGAACATAGGCATCGAGAACAAGCTCGTCTGACCATCAAGAAACAGAGATTATCTAGACAATCACAAAAATTAAAAAATCTTTTCCGAAAATCTGTTAATTTTTAAGTTTGACCGCACCCACCACCCTTTGTGAATACGCATCGATGGAGACTTTTAACATTTTCTTTGCAACCACTGTAGGAAGAATCTCACTTTAGTAAACGTGTTACCAATGTGGATACCATTCGAATCGAACATTTATGATTTTTTTTCATTAATGTTTTTGTCCTCGTAGTCGAAGATCCCCTGACGACCGCACGGATCGATGTCCACTTTTGGCACAAGGTTAGAGATAGAGTGGCTATAATTTTGACACTACTTTCCAATTGTACCGTTTTATACTACTCACAACAAAATAAGGACCACGGCATCATATTGAACACGATCAAGGATTAGCGACTTACCCACCCAAGTAACAATTTCATCCCTATAATTCTTCGTAGAATATTTTCAAACGATAATAGGGGCACTTTACAGGGTATAAACACTGAAAAATAGTCCAATAATGGCATTTGGCGCCGTTTTTTGATCCAATTGAACCTTACTGTAGCACTGAATTACACTTTGAAAAAGACATACATCAAATGTCATCATTTTCTGTCATTTTCTCGCGTTTGCAAAAAAAAAATTCCCGCAGCCAGCGTCGAACCAGCGACTGTCGTACGCAAGTCCGACGCCTTAACCACTCGGCCAACCTCACATATATTCAGCATTGCTCGTAGACACTACAAGTGGTTCGTTGCTTCTATCGAAATGCTCAACACTTCTCCGCAATGCACCTTCTTCTTTATATGTCAATCAGTTGAAGCTAATTAAATTCACACGTTCATCAATAAAATGCAGCCTGTTTCTGCGCTGAGATTATCTTAATTGATTCATAAGTAAAGAATGAGTGAGGAAATGTTGGTTTCATGCAATATTTCAATGAATTCAATTCAAGAAACGTGGTATTCCAGAGCACTTCATAAGTGTCAATTCTTTAAAAAATCACAAAGTTCATCCTTCTACAAAACTACCCTGAGCAATTTATTGGATGATCACAGGAATGTCACACTATAAAAAAGAAATCGACAGTGCTATAGAAGATTATATGCATGTGTATGTGTTGATTTCAGTCATGTGTGTTTATGTCATTCAATAAAGACTACAAAGAAGTATAATGGAGCATCTTTTTAGGTTAGCGTATAGAGAAGTGTTATCGAAGTCTTATTGGATGTAGTCGTGAATTCATTATATAAGAACTTTTTAAGCTTTCCGAAAAAGTGTTTTAAGGAGTTTTTATCGGATCAAAATACTTATATAAGCGATGTCACACGATAAACTGATTTTGTGTTACTATATGAATGTTACAGGATGAAGTGATTCTTTAAAGCATACGAATTGTTACTTGGGCAGGAAGTGACAGTAGCGAGATGTACATCGGCTTTGCTACCAGATCCGAGTTCCTAAAAGAAAAGAAAGAAATAAGTTTGAATTAGTAATGGAATCAAAAACGAAAATGTAAACAATAATATGTCAAATAATTAACCATAACCTATAATATTTTGATATTGTAATTATTTTACTTTATAAATATCAGAGGGCAATTAGATAGGAATAAAGATTTATTTATGTACATAATATTAGAACAAAGAAATCGCTTTTATATAAAAAAAGGAAGAATTATTGTGAATTTTGAAAAAGTTTAGCACTCTGAGTCCAGCCGTCGAAGAATAAAGAATTAAATTTATAATGATTATTAAAGTATGACTTTTTTTACGAAATGCTTTGTGCAAACTAATCAACATCTAGCCAGGACCCGTTAGCGCACAGGCCACAAGCTTTTTATGGGTAGTATTAGACTTAATTATTTTTATTTATTTATAACGGTGAAAAATAATGCGGGTCTTGTCTTTATGAGAGGGTAGTCTTAAAGCATAAAGAGGTAAGTGGCCCTTATTTTGTCGTGAGCAGTATAGATATATACAGGGTGTCCGGAAACTGCCGCATAAACGCACCGGATTATGATTCCTCAGTTGATTTCCAGCAAAAAAGTTGTGCGAACATACCCCCTCAGCTTAACCCTTTAGCTGCCACAGACATTTAAAGATTATTGAAAAAATCATTTTCTTGCACGACTTAACGCCTAATATCTCCAAAGCTAGACCGGCCAGAATAGCGAAATAAAATGATTATTACAGCCAACAAATTTACCTGTAAAATAAAACTAACCACACTAAAATCGGATAAGAGGTTTGGTTTTTACAGAGCTTCAAAGTCAAATTTGCGTGATTTGACCCAAAAACAATCTTTTTTTCCATCTCAATTTTTTCCAACTTCTGCCAAGGTGAGGTGTTTGTACGATTCTTTTAAAAATTGGCGCATAGCCTTACGTTCATATCTTTCTTACATCATTTTGATCTAGCTCTATTACTTCTAACAGTTTTTAGACGTTAAGTTTAGAAAACTAGGGTTAATTTTAGCTCGAATTCAACACAATTCAATTCTCACTGCCCCTAAAGATCTGCAATTGGTAAAATCTATTCAAAGTATGTCGAAATCGAGACCCTAGTTTTCTGCACTTAAGGTACTAAAACGGTTAGAAATAATAGAGCTAGAGTAAAATTATGTAAGAAAGATATGATCGTAAGATTTTACGCCAATTTTTAAAATAATCGTACAAGCACCTCACCTTGGTAGAAGTTGGAGAAAATTGCGATGGAAAAAAAGATTGTTTTTGGGTCAAATCACGCAAATTTGACTTTGAAGCTCTGTAGAAACCAAACTTCTAATTCGATTTTAGTATGGTTAGTTTTATTTTATAGGTCAATTTGTTGGCTGTAATAATCATTTTATTTTGCTATTCTAGCTGCTCTAGCTTTGGAGATATTAGGCTTTGAGTCGTGCAAGAAAATGATTTTTTCAAAAATCTTTAAATGCCTGTGGCAGCTAAATGGTTAAGCTGAGGGGGTATGTTCCATACAACTTTTTTGCTGGAAATCCACAGAGGAATCGTAATCTGGTGCGTTTATGCGGTAGTTTCCGGACACCCTGTATATTCTCGACGCTCCGTCGAAACATTATTTGCTCTTCCATTGACGTCGATCTTGAACACATGCTCAGAGAACCGGCTCAACACTTTGTGGGGGCCAGTTTATGGCTGCATGAGGGGTTGCGATGAATGCGTGCGCGTCACAGTGTTTATCCTCAGAGAATAAAAATTCTCCTGGTAGGGTTAGCGTTGTTCCGTACAGTAACTCTGAACTGGAGCGTCCGATATCCTCCTTGAAATTATTGCGTAGTCGTAATAGTGCTGTCCTCCTTGAAATTATTGCGTAGTCGTAATAGTGCTGTCGGTAGTATATCCGTCAATGCAGGATTTTTCTCATGGCACATTATTGCGCTTTTTAGACATCGATGCCAGCGCTCTATCATCCCATTCGCCGCAGGATGGTTCCCAACCCATAATATTGGCCAACGCGGATTCCAATTGGGTCGCTTGACCCGTAGTTACGATACGCCAAATCTGGAAATCCAAGTTGAATAAAACGGAGTTGCGACCGATTCGGCTCATTTAGAGGATAGCGGCACCGCCTCTGGCCATTTGGAGAACCGGTCCATCATTGTCAGGCAATATTTGAAACCTTTTGAGGGGATCACTAGACCGACTATGTCGAGATGGATGTGTCGAAATCTGCCATCTGGCATTGTGAATTGCTGGATTGGGTTGATGGTATTCTTACTTTTTTAGACCGCTGACATGGTACTCAGCAACGCGCCCAATTGTGGATATCCTTGTTCATTTGAGCCCATACGAATTTCCTGGCAATGGCCTTGCACGTCACGCGTCCGCTAGGATGTGATGGATCGTGAAATGTGTCCGAAGCCAATCTGCGTAGGACTGCTGGAACAAACGGTCGGATTAGCCCAGTTGAGGTATCACAAGTTATATTTCCCTGCTCACCAATTTGGACTGGTTCCAAAATCAATGATGTTGTGTTTGAAAGTAACAGCGCTTGAAGCTCGCGATCGTTCTGTTGCTTCTTGAAGAGAGTATCCGCTGGGATGATCCTCGATCCTCGACAGAGCGTCGGCTACTTTGTTCTTGTTGCCACGAATATGCTGTAAACTCCGAGGTGAAATTTAGCTGTCGAATTTAACGTGTAGTTGCATTTCTGGCCCTTTTCTCGAATATGAAAGGCTTGTGGTCAGCGTCCCTTCCAAATGATGACGAAAGTGCTTGATGCTATCGTAGATGGCGAGAAGCTCCCGTTCGTACACGCTTTAGCGCTTCTCCGGACAGCTTATCTTGAAAAAGACTGGCGAGAGACAACGGTTATCTTGGAGCTGTTGTGTCTGATGCATCCATTACTAACGAGAGTGGTTGCCCTTTTTCAAATGAACAAGCAGCGTGGCTTTTGCAAGGAACTCTTTGCCATCAATGAAGGCTTTTCCGGTTTTAGTGTTCCATTGTCTTAGCGTTTTGTCGCCCTTTTTCACCTCTGTTAGGTATTCGGCGAGAGGCGCCTGGAGCTCGGCTGCGTTTTTTAATAAAACGCCGACAAAAATTCAGCGTGCATCTTTGACCTGCACCTGAACCTTTGAAGCTCCTTAACCGTTTCTGGTTTGCTGAGCCTGCAAATCGCCTCCACCCGTGATGCTGGCAGGCTAACACCGTCTTTGCTTATTGTGTGCCCTAAATACTAAATTTCCATTGCTCCGAATATTCATTTCGTTGCGTTCACCACAATTCCAAAGTTGTTTAGTCGCTTCAGTACCATTCGGGCATGCTCTAGATGCTCGTCGTAGTGCCGTGACGCGATTAAAATGTTGTCTATGTGACACCAGCATAAGCTTAGACATTTTAGGATCTCGTCCATGTAGTGTTGTAAGGACTGCACAGCGTTGCGGCGTCGCACAGTGGGGCGAAATCGATGATTTTTCGGACATCGCATATTTGCGAAGATGGCCTGTTGCAAAATGCACCATGTAAAGGACTATAAGTTGAATTTGTTTGTGCTGAATCGAATGGTGGACTCCGTTTTCAAATATATCTTGTTCGAAAGAACATATAGCGGTTTTAAGGATGCTTTTACCAACACCATAGTATAGATAATGTACCGTTTCTCCTTTCTGATGTTACAAATGATGCTAATAGATAGTACAGCTTATATAGAGTAGAATATTATATGGCCATATTGCTTTCTCATTTACCGTTACATAACTGCACCATTATTTATAAAATCTTTAGGAAAGCTAGAGTTACCAAACAAAATCCAAAGTTATTCCATCTTGCTTTGTGCAATTTAGTATTTGGGTTAGGGTCCTACAAATATGTATATAGATTTGTTGTAATTTCACTCCCCCGTTCAAAAACTTACTGTCATATCGAAGATATAGTAGTTCAAACTTCGAAAAACTACAAAATTTATGCGACATAGAAAATGCGCACGCTAATGTCATAACGGTTCTTTGAACGGATAAATCTGAATAATTCATAAAAGTTACTCTTTTATGTAAGCTTTTCAGGAGTTTATAACATTTTATCAAAAATATGCTAATATCGAAACAAACGACTTTTCCGTTCACGAATTACGAGCAGCTAAGACAATTTTTCTGGTAAAGTAAAATCTTTTATAGGGGAGTTGGTGGAATCTTGGATTTTATCGAACCTGCATTTGGTCCTGTCGAAGGGTATTCGATTAAGAACTTATTAGAATAACTTGACCGAATTAGGTTAATTTAGCCAAGAGCTATTACTAATTTATGTTTTCTACATACAATTTGTAGGGGAGGTGCGGGGACTGTTGCTCCGATTTACTCCATTTTCAGAATCAGATAAGCTAATATCATTGCTAACATGTAAACACAATTTAAAGTCGAAAGCTACATCAGAGTGGAAGTTATTATGCAAAAACTCAAACATGAAAAACAGAGGTTAGTCGATAAAAATAGCTACTATAGCCGGGGTCGCAGGTGGTCGCAGCCAAACTGTGTGTTTTTATTGACTCCATTAATTGTAGAATAATATGGTTTAATTCATTTCCCGGCCAACTACGGCCATTTTTTGTTTTTGATGAAATAACAAAAATATCATGATTTTTGGCTGTTATCTTTAAAATTTACCGTTATGTTCCTTGTTAGATACGCAAATACCATAACAAAGCCTTCCTATCCAAAGGCCTAAAGTGAAAAGTATATTTATGTGCCATTGTATTAAGTAAGGTGGTTGGTGCGGGTATTTGAAGTTTTGGTGGTATATGTTAAAAATGCATTTCTTATTGAACAAACATGTCTGTACAATCAATACCGTTATAATAAAAAAAAATTTTAACAACGATTTTCGATAGCTTATACTTTAAAGTGTAAAACCATAGTAGTCGAATCTGCAATATTTAAATTTAGTTTATTTGCCTATGTCCGAATTTTTGTTCTAATCGCCCTACTGTGCGTCGGAAGGTCATTACAGTGAACTCAAACAGTCCGAATGGTGTAATGACTGCTTTTTTGGGGATATCCTGTAGAGCGATGGGAATATGGAGAAACGCACTTACCAGGTCTATTATTTTGATCAATTTGGGTACCGGTCTGGCGTCGTAACAGCGTTAAGCCGGCGAAAATCGCCACATGGCCGCCAGCCACCTTTCTTTGGTGCTAAATGCAAGTGGCTTGCCCATGGGCTGGGCGACGGGTGACAAAAACTTCTTTCGGGCATGTATTGAAATTCTTGTTGGGCGATTCTTAATTTAATTTTTAATAACATATCGGTCTTGATCCAGGCATTGTTGACATGCATATTTTTTCAGTTGCAGAAATTTGACCTGGTGCCGACTTGCGAGCTTCGACGATTCTTTTATTTTTAAAGTCCACCAAAAGAGGTATAGTACCGCAAAAAATCTGCGCCTATTATCGGCCTTGAAACATTCGCGATGCGGAACTTCCATCGGAACGCACGTTGGACGCTACTTCGAGCAACTTGCCACCATATGTTTTGATTTCCGACCCGTTATGTTTGAATTAGATATCCCGCGTCAGCATCAGCATCGGCAGAGGCATCGGCATCAGCAGAAAAATTTCAATTTAGAACACACGCATTTGCCTTTGATGACCCACATTGACAGCAGCGGCAGAAGCATCGGCAGAAGCATTTTTCTGCTTCTGCCGCTGTTGTCATTGTGGGTCATCAAAGGCAAATGCGTGTGTTCTAAATTGAAATTTTTCTGCTGATGCCGATGCCTCTGCCGATGCTGATGCTGACGCGGGATATCTAATGCTTGAAATAGATTAGACGCGTCAGCAGAAGCATCGGCATCGCGAAACGTCAAGGCATTTAATATTGCTGACAAACATGTTGAGCAGAAGACTTGGCATTCAGCGTATTTGTCAGCTATGAAATTCTGCCGATGCTGCTGCTGACGCGTGTAATCTATTTCAACTATAATTCAACCATTAGCAGCAAAAAGATTAAATTCGGTAAGTCTTGATCTCCGAAAACGTGAACGATGTAGCACGAAAATTTCAGCTGACATTTTCTAGCCGCGGATGCGAATCTTAAGTGGAACCAGCAAATGGTTCGCCGTTCTTCTCAACTGAATTATTGGACAGACGTCTCATTATAGCTCGGGACGCTGTTTACACTTTTGATAAAACGGAAAGATGCAACGATGCAATGCATTGCATGCGTTCTGAGTAATGTTTTGACTTCTATTGCAATTGTATCTGACTACAGATTCAGATACACTCGCATTACAATATCTTTGTTGTTCATAAATGTCTTAGATATTATATGTCTTGGAGGAAACAATGTTCTTAGAAAAGTTCGCTTCCAGAATTTGATAGCTCAGAGTAGGCCGCGAATGCAATATTTTGGGGCAATGTTTTTTTTTGATTGAAACGGATTTTGGGGTTCCCTTACCGAGGGATCCGACGGAAGTCCTTCTCCGCTTCATGTTCCTATTCCATAGCCCCTTCCTTTTCTTGATCTTTCAAATATTGTGCCAATCATCTAACAAGTACCGGAATATTTACGGTGCCCATTTCGGAAGCTAAATAATAGAGGTCGGTTACAATCCCTGATGCTACGTGTAAAAAATCGATTTGAGTTATATAATTTTATTTATGCGGCCTGGAGTCACTCGTCCGCAGTCCCCGAGAAGTAAAATTGTTGTGCAATCATGATTTACATAAAATAACTTAACTACCCAGGAAAATAGATAATTTTGATCTAATTATATTTCAGCAAAAATAGTGTTTGGCTGCTAGATGCTTTTTAAACAAAAATTGAAACTTCATATCGCCTTTTCTCAAAATCATGAAAATGTAGTTTCTCGGTTTTTGCATATTGGTGACGATATCATACCAAGAGTCCACTGTGAAAGGAAAAAAAATAAAATCAATATTTTGCGGAGTGCCTGGTGCCGCGAAACGGTCATCAACGTCAAGACCAATTTCTGTTGTCCGTTCTTACATCATGAAATCGCCAGTTCCACAAAAAACAGAAAAATTGCAGCTACTTATCAACTCCTTTCCTTTTCGCCTCGCAGTAACAATTCATTGTGTCCGACTATACATATAGAGGACACTCTGGTAGATAACCGGAAAAATGTCTCTTTTCTAAAAGAATAACAAAAGCCGGTTGACAGGAAGATTGGACCATGAACGAAACGAAAAGTGTTGACAATAATTGTGGTTTTAGGTTTTTCGATTTTGTTCAAGCTGTTTGGAGATGTTTGTACATGAATTAAATTTGATGACCCACAATGACAGCAGCGGCAGAAGGATTTTTCTGCTTCTGCCGCTGCTGTCATTGTGGGTCATCAAAGGCAAATGCGTGTGTTCTAAATTGAAATTTTTCTGCTGATGCCGATGCCTCTGCCGATGCTGATGCTGACGCGGGATATCTAATTCAACCATCACGGTCCACAAGACACAACACAAAATAGCCAAACTATACCATTTTTGGCGATGGAAGATGGACATCCATTGCTACTTTTGATGGAGAATGACCGCCACAACCACAGAATGAAGAACGACCACAGTTTTATGTCAAAAAATCAGCAATTGAGAACACATAATTGTCAAGACATCTTGTACGGAAAATTGCATGGCAATACGTTCCAGACGTCAAATCAAAATATTGAATCCGATGGACACATACACCTTCCGATTTATCTGGCAATGTGGTCCGTGAGACTGTCAATTTCAGATTGTCCGATAAATTGCCTAGTTTGTGAGCTGTACGGCCGGCAGATCGATTGTGGGCAATCGATTGACCATAATAAATCGCTAGGTACTCGTATGTGGTGCCCTTAAGATAGATAAAATTATAGTTTCACATTGACTAGGCCATAATGGCATTCTGGTTAACAATGAATAATAAGTTCCTCCCTGAGTGTTATGTTATTTATTTATTTATTTAAGTAAAGTACGTGTTAAATTAGGTAAATTGAAAACCGAAAAACATTGGTAGATTCAATTTCTACTTTGGTAACTCCATCAACTCTTTCCAGGCTCCTAATATGTTTCGTCAAATTTAACCTCCGCTGGAGCATACGACAGAGAAAGAGAAGGCAAAAAGAAAACGAAAAAAAAACTTCCATCGACCGATGAAGAAAGAACTTGCCAAGATGGTTCGAATGGGTTTCCTGGCTATGACAAAGGACAACATGAGAAAATTAAAACTGCTCAAGGACTTACCTGACCAGACAATAGCCGCGTGACTTATGAGGTGCACCCGACGAACGGGCCAACGACGACCCAGCATGCTGTAATGGAAGGTAATCCTTACGACAGAGTCGAGGCAGGATCGAAATGTCGTCTAAGGACATTGTTTGATTGCTCAAATTAACTTAAAAATTGGTCGTTGAGTTTTATTTATAAAGGAATGGTGATGAATTGTTAGCGCGTATGAATGTTGTGGTGCCTTTACTAGTTTTTGACTACCGCATTATTTTTTTCTTCGCTCGTTTTGGTCACTTCTCATACGCATTGCTAAATAGCTATTATTCCACTAAATCAAAAAGCATTTTAAAATGAAAGTACACAAATCATACACCTGAATGGTCACGTAATTGAAAGCAAATTTACTAACCAATTTTCCAAAGCAGTAAAATGAATGTCCTTAGCAAAATGAGCGAGCGTCTATAAGGAAGCATGATATTTTTTTACAAGTCAGACTCGTAACTCGTAAGAAATTACTTTCAATTAATTAACTTTTTCTTTCGTTGTCGTCATCTCCGGAAGCTCCGTTAGCCAACCAACAGCTGGACAACATACTTCCTTTGCATCCATTTTTTCCTATTTTAATGATAAAGGGGTTGAGTACAGAAAAAAAAATACTCCCCAGGCAAGGATGGCAGAAGATGTCAAGTCACCATCCCTTCGGTTGATGTATTCGTTGCGCCTTCCGTATAGGCAAAAAAGATATTTTTATAAGCAAACAATTAAGTGAGATAGAATGGAAGACGTTTTGTTTTTTTTTTAATTTTTTCTTAAGAAATGCTATCTGCTTGTGGTCAAAATACTAAATTATTGTTATTGTAATTTTTTTTGTATAAACTTCTGTTGTTTCGTAAATGCGAAAAGGAGTAAAATTAACCCTTGTCAAATAAAACCGCTAAACTTCCACGAAAAATAATTACAAAGAAGGGGAGAATACCCCAAAATATTTTGTTTAGCTATGGGTATGACATATTTATTTAGTTCTTGTTATATACGTACGTGCGTGAAAACACTGCATCAACAAGGATAATTTTTTATTTAGATTATAAGAAGCATTACAGGGCAAGTAGCAGACAGTTTTTAGAATATAGAGCCAAATAATCTTGTTTTGACGGAGGCTATTATGCCTATGGCAAATTTTCGAATATTTGGTTTTTGTTTCTTTTTTAGTAAATTCGCTACTTTTTTCCAAATTCACATAGCAACATAATTATGTTATGTACACATGTCAATAAAGAAGGGACAAAGTAAGGTTTTTTCGTAAATTTTACAGACTACTTCATTATGACGATCTTTTCTAGTGTTTTTCGTTACAGTGGAGATTTTGGGTTACCATATCGGATTGATCTTGTATTTAGCACATCATACCTTGACTAAAATAGGCATTTTGCCGTATTCCTCACACTTAAAAACTATTTGTAAATGGTTGTGTTTGCGTATGTAAAATATGTAGTAGGTAAATTTAATTGGCGCATTTCCATTTTGTCTAATTGGTTCCTTTGAACCATTGTTGAGGCAACATGCGAGTTGGTACAATCGTCTGTTGATAAAAAGCCTTATAATTGGACTATTATCACGAAAGTAAAAAGTAGTAAAAAGTAATTTTGATTGTGAGTGATTTCCTTACTCTTCTTATATTATACATTTGAAAGAAAATCTATTTCAATTCTCCCTATACATATTTACTAATTGTGGGGAATAGTCCATCTGGTCTTAACGTTATTTGTTATAGGTCGAATGTCTTCCTTTTCAGTTAATTTAATGAGTTTCCTATTCAGGGATCAATTTATCGATTAATAAAAAAATACATCGTTATAAATATTTTCATAAGCTACCATAGAGCCGTATACATACTTCAGTTGTACCAGACTTAGTGAAAAATTAAATTTCTTTAAAGATGACCCTAAATTATTATTAAGTTTAAAAACGAAGTTTCTTATCTGTGAGGGCTTTAGTCCAGTACAATTGGTTCAAAATAGCCCCAAACCTAAACATAAAAAAAAGAAATCTTTGATGCCAAATTGTTTAATACACTGCCTAAGGGCTCCATTACACAATCATATTTATATTATAATATGTATGCCATATGCCTAAGCCTACTCGATTCATTCAGTATAATTTTTTGGACGTGCAGGAAGCGAAATCAAGTAGGCTTAGGGATATGATAATATCTATTATAATATATATTACCAATATATGACTATGTAATAGCGGCCTAATATACGCAGTAAAAAGTTACACTAATTTGCGCCATGCAGGGCCGGATTTAACCTGTATGTCGCCCCTGGGCAGTAGGCAAATGACCGCCCTCTGCCAGTATTTCAGCTTGAAAATAGTAGGAGTCGCATACACATATCATATGATAACGTTAAAGGACGTATCTGATATGAACATTTCATATTTTTCCAGTAACCCATGTGTTTGCTTTGCTGGTTACGGACAACCAGAGGTCCTTTCAGAAAGTATTTAAAAAGTATTCTCATTGTCACACGTCGTAGTATTTTTGAGATGTCCTTTGTCCAATGTAATTAACCTAAGTTCCGATTTCAAGACTTTTTTTTTAATTTTTGGGATCAAAAATAAATTTAACAAAAATTTCAAAATGCAAGCTCGCAATGTTATTCAGCAAAAGTCGTTAGGCAAAGCTTTTATATGCTTTGCTGATTTTTTGTCATCTTAAACTTTTTATTGCCAGTGGAATTGTTGTTTCTCATTCAATTTAAAGTAGGAAAAAAAAAAGAATGGACGTGACGTGTTACTTATCTAGACATCTGACGGGTTGAAAATGGTAAAAAGTGAAGCATTATTTGCGGGATGGAGAAATAAAACTTTTTCTTATAAACCAAGCAAAAACTCTTCAGGTGCGTCAATTCAGTTAATGACCTAGATTGTTTATTGAGTGTGACGAGCCAAAGACGGTACATTCCGTTAAAAAAAAAAACAAAACTACTTAAGCTCTATCTGAAATCTTTTAAAATGGAAGCATGACTGGATCCTATCAAATGGTTGGAGGTGATTTACGAATAGAGTATTTTAGAACGCTTGTAGTGAAATCAGGAGCTCGCCGCCAATGTAGGTTCAGAAGTTAATTGATTGTTACACCCGAAAGCTGCTCGAGACTTTCAATAAAATTGAGAGAGTCATCTCCCGGACCATACCGCCAGGGGAGTGCCTAAGCAATTATGCTCTTTGCACACGGCTCCATCGGACTGTTTTGACATTCGGCATTTTATTGACACGGTCTAATTGTCAAATTGGGATTTCTTCGTGCGATGCATACACTAACCTTCTGAAGCCCAACCCCGGGCCGCAACTCCAGTTTAGGTAACAACCTCCAGCCACCTCGAGATAGGAAGGTACCGTGGTCCCCTGGGCAAACCCATCGCCGAGGTACACTATTTCCTAAAGACTTCCCAATAGCAGGTGTAACCGATCTTCCTTCGGCACCCTTAAACGTTAACCCTCACGCTGAATTCAGACGTGCATACCCCAGGTTCATTTGACCATCAGCTTAAAGCGATTTGTAGTGCTGCTTCTCACATCCGGATGAGGGTCCTTCAGTATACTAGTCAGCAATGCGACTCATTTAACATTTTTTCCTAATTATGTCAACCGCTCCTTGAGTCAAAGTCCATCTTTTATAGAATGTAAAATCAAAAGAAAGCTTCAAATATTTGGCGCCCCTCAAAATCTGCCGCCCTGGGCAGCTACCCAGGTTGCCCATATGGGAAGTCCGGCCCTGGCGCAATGGGTTAAGGGGAGGGGGTGGCAAAGGGGTGAAAATTCAGTTTCTTGCAAATATCTGGAAAACTATGAGTCTGACCTTAAAATGTGCTGGGGACAAAACAAACTTCATAAAATTACCTTCGTAATGATAACATTCTAGACATTTTCTCAGAAAATTATACCTTTGACCCAAAAGTATTATAGTGAATTTACATTTTTTATACCCTTCGCTCATAGAGTGAAAGGGTATATTAACTTTGTCATGAAGTTTGTAACGCATTGAAGGAAGCATCTCCGACCATATAAAAAGTATACATATAAGATCAGCATGACTTGGGGAGTCGATTGGGTGATGTCCGTCTGTCCGTCTGTCTGTCTGTTGCGACGCGTTTTACTCGGCCAATTTAAAAGCTATGAAGCTGAAATTTTGCACATATGCTTCGTTTTGCTGCAGGCAGTTCGTATGTTTGAATCGGTAAAATCGGACAATGGGGTCATGGGGCTTCCATACAAACGCAACTACCCAAATTAGGTTCTTCTAAGAAAAACTTTTTTATTTGTGCACCAATTTCAACCAAATTTCAGACAAATGCATTTCTGTCGATGACACAAAACATATCTAAGAATGGATCAAATCGGACCTTGGGGTCATGGGGCTGCCATACAAACCTAACACAAATTAGGTTCTTCTAAGAAAAACTTTTTTATTTGTGCACCAATTTCAACCAAATTACACACAAACGTGTTTCTCTTGACGATTCAAAACATATTTTAGAATTGATCAAATCTGACCATGGGGTCATGGGGTGGCCATACGAACCCAACCCCCATTTTGGTTCTTCTAAGAAACATTTTTTGCACCAATTTCACAAAACCTTAAATTAATGTGACTTTACCAAAGCAACAAAAAAGTTAAAAACGAATGGAATCGTACTGTGGGGTCATGCTCCCGCAATAAAATTTTCCGAAGAGAGCGAAGGATATCCAAATTTTGGGCGCGCCCGAAATTAGCCTTGGCCCCCGGGGGTTGGCGAGCGAAGCGAGCAGGGGGCGAAGCCCCCTAGTTTAGTTTTACATTTCGCACTGTAACTCTTGATGTCCCGCAGGGGGAGTGTGTTCATGTGACACACATATTTGGTGCGTTGCGACACCACGGACCCGAGCAGCGCAGGGAGGCCCCTGGTATGGTTGATACGCCATGGCGTGGATCTGTACAAAAGACCTTCGGGAGTTGACGGTCCCGAGCTCCCGAGCTCGTCCTGTATGGGTGACACAGCATAGCTTGACTTTTTCCCTATTCCTTCAAAAAGTCAGCTATACAAGCTCACTTAGTAAACGGACGGAGGCCAAACCTATGTGAACGGTAGCGCTATGAGTCTGCTTTAAGCAGACGAGTAGTAAACAGGCATAACGATCCTGCGGAGGCGTCCGAATTCGTTAGGTCTTCCGAAAGGGGGCCAAAGGAGGATCACACCTGCTAAAGAGAAATCTTTAGCGAATAGTGTACCTCGGGGATGGGCGTGCCCAGGGGACCATGGTTCCTACCCATCTAGGCGTTGGACTCGAGGGGGTTTGAGGTGTTAGACAAGCCGACCAGCTAGAGTCGCATCCCAAGGTGGGGATCCAAAGGGAGGCATCCCGGCGGAAAACACCATTCCGGCTTTAAGCCGGATAAAACACAGTCTTCCTGCGGGGGGAGGTATGGCCAATGGCTTAGATACTCTTTTAGACCAGTGTAGTAGATCACACATCAATTGTAACTCTTGATGGAATAGACCTACCGTCATAAGATCTTGTCCATATATTGATAACAAAATTTATTTAATTTCTACCAAAAATTGGAATGCTCCCACCATTGACGCCCTCTCACTCCTCCTAACATTTTTCAAAAAGGCATGCCTGTAGCTTCTTTTTAAATTGATCCAGGCAGATAAAATTCGGTGGGCTGCCTAGTCTAATTATGTTCCCACCAAAAATTATTACCATCCGATCAAAACTAAGGGTACCCCCATACAAATTGACCCAAATTTCTAACAAAGTTCACATTTTTTTCAGTTCTAAATTCTATCTAAAATAGAAAAAAAAAATATCTCTTAGAACGTCCTTATAACAGTTAACTGTAGTCTTCTGAATGTACATCCAAAAGTTTGTATCAGAGCGTGCCTTACAAGTACGAAAAATCGGGTTGGGTTTGGAGATTGCTATAGTACACGAACACGTTACTCGAAATATTCGCAAATATAGCCTTAGAACTGGTATCACTGACCTTCAAACCCAATTTTTTGATACTTGTAGCGTACGCCTTGGTACAAGCGTTTGAACATACATTCAGAAGACAACAGTTAACTGTTATAATGACGTGCTAAGAGATAAACTTTTTTTTTTCTATTTCACATAGAATTTAGAAGTGAAAAAATGTGAAATTTTGTTATAATGTTCGTTCATTCTGTATGGGGGGTACCCTTAGTTTTGATCGGATAGTAATACTTTTTGGTGGGGAGAATAATGAAGCTTAGTCTAGGCACCCTACCAAATTTTATCTGCCTTGCTTAATTTAAAAAGAAGCTACAGGCATGCCTTTTTGAAAAATGTTAGGAGGAGTGAGGGGTCGTCAATGGTCTGCACTGCAAGTTTTGGTACAAATGAAATAAATTTTGTTATCAATATATGGAGAAGATCCTATGACGGTAGGTCTATTCTATTAAGAGTTACAGTGCGAAATGTAAAATTAAAAAAATGTAAATTCACTATAATACTTTTGGGTCTAAGGTATAATTTTCTGCGAAAATTTCTAGAGTGTTATATATCATTACATTGGTAATTTTATGTAGTTTGTTTCGTCTTCAGAACATTTCAAGCTAAGACTCATAGTTTTCCAGATATTTGCAAAAAACTTAATTCTCACCCTTTTGCCACCCCCTCCCCTCTTAACCCATGGCGCAAATTAGTGTAACTTTTTACTGCATATATTGAGCAGTGTAGTCAACAATTTGGCATCAACAATTCCTTTTTTTTTATGTTTGGGTTTTGAACTATCTGTACTAGACTACTTTACCTAATGCTCTTCGCCGTGGTTAAAATTGTGCTAGAGCGAACAAGCCCGGAGAAAATTATTATGAACATATGTATTTGAAATTTTATGTATTTCATGTTTCGGTCACTATCCCGTTTCATTCATTTTACATACAAACATTTGGATAAATCATTTTGAATATCAACCGCTATTGTACTCACTTCTCTCTGAACATTCCTCATTTGAATTGCATTTTGAAATTAAAAGCCGCTTGCATTAATCTCTCTCTGTACTATAAATACTTATCTTAACTACATTATATTACTTAATTGAATTTAATTTAACGTTTTGTGATTTAACCAAAGAAGAACAAAACCTCCCTCATTGACCTATCGATTCAATACAATATTGTAATACATTCTCCAGATTCCCCAACCCACCCACATTAGCCATTGTGATCAGCAACGGATTAACTCCAATGTCAAGTCCGTTAGTTCTAAACGAGCTGTCATTTGTCAATCATCCGGTAGTTTTCACAATTAAAGAAAATGTAAACCTACTACACCAATCTTTCTTTAACCTTGGCAAAACATCCCGGGAGAACTATAGGCGTAACGCCTACAGATATTTGTGGGAATGATCTTTCAGGAGCCAGGAGCTTGTCTACCCCACTAGGAACCACAAAAAAAATAAAATTCAGCACTAATCTCCCCAGAACTTCTTGGTATGATAAAATATCGGAACCTACTAAGACGGCAATGGCAGCAATCACGTGACCCCGCTCTTAATAATATCGTGAGCCAACTGAATACTCAAATTAGAAAAATTCACTCTATGTCTATACGATGCGTAACTGTCAATGGAACAATCAACTTTCCTCTCTTTACACAAAAAACAAAAAAAATATAAAAACTTCGCAAATTTTTACAGAATTATGCTGGAGTAGTACCGCTCCTGCTTTCATTTTCAACAGCTGTGTAAAGCTAAGTTGCTTTTATGTGGAAAAATGATGTGGTTGTCGTCATCCGAAAGTCCGGTAAGGAAGCCCCACTTCCCCAGAACTATCGACCAAAAAGCCTCCTGCCATCACTTGGGAAAATTTTCGACGAAAGAATATTATCACGACTTCAATTAAAACACGAAGAAAACTCTAAAATTCCCTCTTTTCAATTCGGTTTGCGACCAGGTTTTTTAACCAACCACCAACCCTTCAATAAAATCAAATCATCGTTTCGATAAGCCTATATACATTTGCAAGTAATACACTCATTTCTTTCCAACGAAACCTTCAGCGTTGAAACTCAAAATATTTCTAATAAATGTCCAATACTAGCCTGAGTGCCTCAAGGCTCTGTCTCTATACATTTTTATACCTCCACTATACATTTTTATACCTCCGACGCCGACGCGACGTGCCAAACTCACCGCAGGTGCAATATCTCTACATACGCTGACGACAGGTTTATTATTATCCACGGCAATCGACCCACTCTCTCTTCATTACCGTAACTCCTAGTGGAGCATGGTGCGTTGATGACTACCGTGCAGTGGCGTAGATAAGAGTGGGATTAAGGGGATCAATCCCCCCCCCGTTACACTTTTTATTTCTTATTACTTTAGGTACGTAAAACATAGCAAAAGTAAACTTTTTGCTACAATTATTCAACGTATGCAGTGTTTCAAAAAACCTGAAACCATATTCAGAACTACAAAATTTAGCACTTCCTCAAATTTCAATTGTATAATAGAAGCGTATATGTAGATAGAATAGAAAACTTCAGCAGAGGGTTTTACGTTCATTTACAATTTCACATTGGATCTAGAAGTGCCGCTGGAAAAATTAAATGTTAGCACTGATTGAAAATTTGTCGCCGGAAAATCTTAATGTTCGGCTCTTCCACAGAAGCGGCATTTCTAATGGTGAAATAAACTGTACATAAGATTATAAATATTTCTTCCCGAGAGTGGAAAGCTAATGCGAATGGAGAGAAAACGCTGTACAACTGCTTTCATTTTTAACCCGGGAACACTAACCTTAAGTTCAGGCGCTTGTTACTAACCATGAGTCATTTTGACTCACTATGGAAATTGCTGTATTTAAAGTCGAAGAGTATGAAAACTTGTGCCAGAATTCTTCGGAATACTTATTTTATACAATCTATATTAAGAGTTTGTGCATTATATCCGAATAAACTGTAGAAACAACCAAGAAACCAAATATGCCAACTAAAGAATTTAGACGGTTGTTACTAACGTGAGTCATTTTGACTCACAAGAAACGTTCGTTTAGTACTAACCCCGTCACAGAAAAACACAAATAGCTGCTTACCATAAAATCGAAAACGTTTGCTTACTCGGACATTCATTAGAAAACATATTTCTTAACGAATACATGGGTAGGGGAACCCAATGGGCCAACCGCCCTTTCTACGAAAAATGGAAATATGTGGAATATGCGTCAAAATGATTCACATTAGTGTTCCCGGGTTAAAGCATCCTTTATTGCTTGAGTTTATCAACATTTTTTTTTTTTTAAGTTAAAATTCGACGAAAGGTTTTATCGTATATAGCAGTGCTTTGCCTGCCTTTTTTAAACTAAATCTAATATATATAAAAAATATTGTAGAAATTCCCAAAATTGAAAGGCAGTAATTCGAAAACAAATTAACCGACCAACAAACGGAATTCCGCGGTACCCTAGGGTTGATGATCTCTCACGGGCTTCGCAAAAATGCGAACAAATTTTAATACTCCGAAGCTCAGTCTGCTACAATGTACCGGAAATCAACCTTACTGTAAAATATTTGACCACCATCAGAGACTCAACCGATTTTCTTTTAGAACTTTCTACTATATCAAATGGAAAAGGAAGTAGTGTGTACCAGAAAATCAAGCATATCCACAGTGTTTGTTACGAGGTTTTTAGGATTTAAATTAAATCGCAAATAAATTAGAGGATTAAATAATGCGTTAATCAAAACTTTTCAAACAATTGGCTGATAGCCAGGGTCACGAAATTTATAGCAAATATATAGTTTGAAAATTTTAGAAATGTCTACTCACGAATTTCTGAGTTAACGGAAAATTTCGGTTTAAAAACACAAATACTGTACTTTATCCAAATATACTGGGCATTCCCAACGAGCTATTGTCTTCACAATTTCCCTTTTCTGGACATATAACTATATGATTTATTTTAATCCCTGTTTTGAGGTGTTCCGGCCTGAAAAGCGGCGATGCTAGGTGTTCCGTGACTCCGAAAAGTTTGGGAATCCCTAGTAACCTAATATAAAGCTCTGATATTCCAATCACACTAGGGAAAATTCGTACGAAAATTGGAATACTAGCTGTAGTAAAAAAGCCAAAATTATCGATGAATATTTTAAGGACATTTTTTTTTTTTCGTATGGCATATTGCTATTTTTTTACACAAAATTTAGTAAAAAAAAACTGCCAATTTGAAGTGTAATAAATTCAGAAATTGTTATTCTGAAATTCAAAATTTGATAACCGTGAAAGTGCAAATAATCTTGCAAAATGATCCCCCTCCTCTCCGAAAAGCTATATACGCCACTGCTACCGTGTGTAGTCATCAACGTTACAAAGACAACTGAATTCGGAGTGTGATACGGTTGTCAGCCATACCACTTCCTAGTCGCATTGTTAGTTTATTATTCTACGAAAAGAATATTTCTTATCATTTTCTTCTGAATAGTAAGCTTGCGACGATTCGTGCCGAGTTTGGAAACTCGTTTTTCTATGAGTGTCTATTTCACAGAGTAGCGACCGAACGATCACGGCCACGGAGCACGACCCACTAGAGATAGTCAATAATCGACAACTGCAACTCTTCCTTATTGATAACTTCTGTCACAAATGAAGATCAAGATAAGGCAAAAGCAGTCTTTTTCACTGAGCGTCGTGTTTCAAGATTTCTACCAAATCCACAATTGAATGTGCTAGGCCCCACGATCTCCCTTTTTATTATCCCTTATATTTATAGTTAGTGGAATAACTGTGCTTTCCTTCAATTTCCCAGTCAGTCAGTCTGTCTTATGGTGCGGCTATAGTTATGACAGGCAGTGTATATGCGTTAAAATCACTATGCCAAATACTCAGTCCAAAGCAACTACTACTGTGTGAATGTACTTATATTTACAATTTGATTGATTTAAAAAAAGAAAACAAAATTCCTACAAAACAAACAATCTAACAAAAAACGAGACCGAGTTCTAATCGTGCGAATAGCACGATGAGTGTATACCCTATACCCATGTACAGACCTAAAATGCGCGTAAAACCGAAAATATTCAATTTATTTTTTTTAAGGGGGGAGGGGTAGGTGGGCTGAATTTCGCACATCTTTAATATCTTATAACGGCATCCAGCAGCTATCATTTGCGAGAAATTTCAAGTTTTTCGGGACATTCTATCAGAAGATAGGGCGGAATATTGCTTTGTAGGGGATGTAGGGTTAGGGGAAGTCAGACCTTCTCCACTTTCCACTAACTTCAAGCATATGTCGCAATTAGGCATTGATGAAACTTTCAGGTCCCTAGCGACATTCTGTCGAAAAATATGGCCGGATTACACTATCACGGAGAGGTCATTTGTATGGGAGGTAGGGGAACCCTTGGTCCGATTTGGCCCATTTTCAATACCATCCAAGCTTTTATCAAAGCAATCATCTGACCGAAATTTCAAAACGCTAGCTTCATTATTTCGGGAGTTATCGTGCGAACTGACAGACACACGGACGGACAGACAGACAGACAGACAGACAGACAGACAGACGGACATGGCTTATTCGAATCAGGGACCGACCCTGATCATTTATATATATGCTTTGCCATACCTCCGGTGGCTCCTTTGAGGTGTTACATAAATCGTCGTAACAAAAACAATATACCCTATACCATCTTATGGGTATAGGGTATAATAAATATAAAACCAACAAATCCGGGATAAACTTTCAAGCTTCATCCTCGACTGAATAAAGCAAATTGGAATTTATTATCCTATCCAATCTCTCTTCTTCCGTGTGTGTACGGCGCGACCAGCTAGTGGGTGCATTTTAAATGTTTTTAATGGAGCAAAAATGTAAAACTACGCCTCCAACATGTCAAACAAGATTCAGAAAAATTTATGGATCACAATAGCGTACTACAACCCTGAAACTACCCTGGTTCCCACGCTCCCCATATATTCAGTGCAACAATGCTCCATTTCACTGTATATAATCAATTTTATAGTATCTACACTACAGTGCAGAGCTGAAACTGTACTATATCGATATCGACAAAGGACGAGGGCAGATGTTGTTGGCTCAGGCATTATCCTTTGCAGCATGTTGTGTCAAGTTGCTGCGATGGTTGCTTCAATATTATGGCAAACCATATCCACCAACACACTATATGCAGAGAATTTGGGTTCCAGATTTTACTTTATAGGATATAGTTCCCCGGGTTGCATGCATCAGGCAAGGCAGGACACTCCCAAATCACCATAGAGCAATAATGTCGGCAACAACCAACGTGCAGCCGTTGAAATCTATGGCCCGAATGAACTTTTATCCATACCCGGAGAAGGATGATTCTTCACTAAATTTTAATCGGAGAATATTCTGATAAAATCAACCCCCAAACCTCGTACCACAAATCATTTGTTGGTTTCACTCGGAGCAAAATCGTTCCACCTTCCTATACGTATTTGTAGTGATTGTCAGTTGAATTGTTGGTTTTGCTTTTTGTTGTTGTCAGTAGTTTGTTTTTTTACTCTCTAGGATAATAAAAAAGCTGACTCTTGGTTCAAATAAAAAATTATATAGGATCAACTCAACTACTGTAGAAAGGAAGTTGTGAATATAGTGATATCGAACAAGAAACGGTATACGTAGAATAAATTGTAACGCTCATAAAATGGCTTGAACTGGACTGATGATAATGTCAAGAAATCGTAAAGTGCTGTCGATAAAGTTTAACGTCATTTAGGGCATTGTGACGGTTGCGTTTTGTGCTCAAGGAATATAGTCGACTGTGCTAGTATCAGCGAAAATGAAATGTGATTTTTGTCGTTGTCTAGTAAGTGAGAGGGGGAGGATTCGTATTTTTATACCCTTCACTATGTGAAAGGGTATATTAACTTTGTCATGAAGTTTGCAACGCACAGAAGGAAGCACCTCCGACTATATAAAGTGCATATATTTTTGATCAGTGTGACGCGAGGAATCGGTTGAGCGATGTCCGTCTGTTTCAGTACAAACTCGTCCCTCAGTTTTGAAGCTATCGAGCTGAAATTTTGTACATAAGTTTCGTTTTAGTGTATGCTGTATATATGTCGGAACGAATGAAATCGAGCCATGGCGTCATGGGGCTGCGATAGAAACCCATACTCAAAAATTAGGTTCTTCTAAGAAAAACCTTTTTTCTTTTTGAGCCAATCTTAAACAAACTTCATCTAAGTGTGTTCCTAGTAAAGCCTCAAAACCTATCCAGGAACGAATGGAATCGGAACACTATGTTATAGGGCTGTCATTCAAACCAAGCACCAAAAATTAGGTTCTTCTAAGATAACTTTTTTTTTTTTTAAAAGTAAATTTTTTTAGAAGAACCTAATTTTTAGGGGTTGGTTTGTGACACATCTTTATGACATAGTGCTCTGATTTCATCCGTTCCTAGATATGTTTGGAGGCTATACTAGGAACACATTTGGGTGAAGTTTGGTTAAAATTGGTTTAACCAAAAACTTCACCCAAGTGTATTCCTAATAAAACCTCAAAACATTTCTAGGAACGGATGAAAACGGAACACTACGTCATAGGACTGTCATACAAACCAACTCTTCGAAAATTAAATTCTTTTAGGAAATTTTTTTTTTCTTTCAAACCACTCTTATTTAAACTTCACCCAAGTGTGTTCCTAGTAAAGCCTCAAAGTGGGGAGCATTTTGCCGCTCCTTTTCAGTGACCATTTTAAGTAGGAATAAAGCAACTGAATTAACTTATTTTCTCAGGATTTAAGTAAAGCACAAATGACAAATTAACATATTTATTGAAATCTATTTTGGGAACTTCGGTTTATAAAAGTTTTTGGAAAACGCAACGCATTTTATTAGACTTTTGACATATTCTACATTATCGTATATGTAATACTAAAAGCAGGAAACTAACAGCAGGAAATTAACAGCAGGAAATTAACAGCGTTTTTATAGTTTTTGCAATAACATTCCAACTTTGCGAAAAATATGTTTTTTTTTAAATGTGATTTTTTACGTAATTGAAATCGGTGACTCTCCTACAAAACGGAATTTCGAGTTACTTAGGCCTCCATTACACAGTCATATTTCTATTATAATATTGTAATGCGCCTAGTCTATACATCAACCCAAGTGATATTTCTGTACTTGGCACCAGATGGCGCTAGTGCCACTAGCGAGACATTGCTGGAAAGTGCATCACCGAAGTTTCCGGAATAGTGGAAATGGGTATATAAGGGCGTCGACTAGAGTCAGTCAGTCAATACAGTTTTACTCGTGGATTATGTCGGATCAATAACTAGTCAGTAAATAGTGAAATTGTAAATCGTGCATACTCGTATATCCGTGTGTGTTGTAATAAATAGTGTTACAGTAAAGTGAGTGTTATTTATTATCGTGTAAATCGCGAAAATCTATAGAACCCACTGGAACGTCTAGAAAAGACGAGAAAAATATAACAATTGGTGTCAGAAGTGGGATTTTGGAGTACCGTGTAGTGTGACTCGTGTGCGGAATATACGACGTGAAACTGCGAGTGTCGAGTGCATTCGGGAATATTCGAGAGCTCTACGAGAATTTTCGGTATAGTTCGCGACGGGAGAGTTCTAGAAAGTGAGCGCAATCGTGTCGGACTAGTGTCAGAAGATCCGGGAAACGAGATCGAGAATGCGACGAAAGTTTTCTGGAAAATTCGCGACAGAAAATTCTGGAAAGTGAACGCAATCGTGTCGGACTAGTGTAAAGAGATCCGGTGAACGTCAAATTGCGTGTGTAGTGAACATTCGAGAACTCGACGAGAATTTTCTTGAAAATTCGCGACGGAAAAGTCTGGAAAGTGAACTTACGAACTTCAGGCCGCACTATTGTGGAAAGAAAAACTTCTCGAAAGTGAATTAGTGCCGTAACGTGAATTCGAAAACATTCTAGAAAGTTCGATTCGCGTAAAAGTTAATTGTTGACAGTTTTTAGTCGAGAATCGAAATGCCACGTAATATCTCGCATTTAACAACGGCCAAATTGAAACGTGAGCTGGTAAAACGGAATCTTTCGACTTCAGGAAACAAAAGCGCGTTGCTTGCTCGGCTGATGGACGCACTAAGAGATGAAGGACAGGACCCCGATTCGGTAGAGTTTCTGGAGGAGCAAGACATCTGGGAGCCAAGTGCAGAACAAGTCATAGACCCTATGATGCAATTTCTAATATCAATGCAGCGAGCAGCAGAACAAAGTGAGAGGAATCGATAAAGTCCGAACTGAAGGAACAGAATGAACGATCAGCCAAGACTGAGGAGGCACTCATCGAACGAATTGCGGGATCGGAGACTTCGATAACGACAAAGCTGGAAGAGCGTATTGCAAAATCGGAAGAAGCGTTTAGCACCCTTAAACAGCAATTTGAGAAACAAGAAACGGAAGTCTTGAAAATAATAGACGAGAATTCTCTAGAAAATTCCGAGAAAATCAAGACGGTGGCCGAAGAAGTCCAGATGTTAAAGAAAGACCTGGAACGTTTAAGAACAACAAACGTTAACCATCACCAGCAGAGTCCCGTAGTAATTGACGAATTCCAGAAAGCAAACATCAATCCAGAATCATCGGGAACAAATGCAGTAATAAAACCTGACTCGGCGATTAAAAGTCTGAAAGCGCCGACTTTCGATGGAGAAATGTTTTGGAACATCTCCAAGACTCAGTTTGAGGCTGCTGCGGTAGTAAATGGTTGGTCGGATAGCGAGCGCGTCACGGCTCTGGTTCTAGCGTTGAGAGAACCTGCTGCTGAGATCCTGCAATCGATTCCTAGGCCTACTTAAAATAGGAAGAAAACCTGGAAACTCGGTCCTTAACAAAGCAACAAAAACATTGTTGTTGGACGGTGGATGTTGCATGCTCAAAAAATGATTTGAGTTATCCACCGTCCAGTTTGCCCATAGTGGGACAACACAATAGTATGCATCAGCGAGTTGCGGCACACAGAGTGCATTTCGAGCCGGTTTCGAGCCAGTATTACATGGCGCGCTGCAATTCTCATCAGATGCCTCTACGTATGCAGCGCGTCATGTAATACCAGGAGAGGCATTACCGTGTGCCGCAACTCGCTGATGCAAACTCGGTCTTATTTTTTTTATATATGTCACGACGTCCGACGGTGCTTGTGGCGTTGTCAATGGCGCCGGAGCAGGGGGGGTGGCAGCGGGGGCAACTGCCCCCTCAATATTTTGGCTGAAGGGGCAATTAGTACTATACATATATTGCACTATATTAAAAATTAAGAATCATTTATTTTATATTTTTATACATATACAGTGTACCTACATATTCAGTTTCCTGACAGTTCCAGCATCAACAGAACCATCAGTGCTTTACGACGTCTTTAAACATGGCTACATTCAACTATGACACAAAAACGTCTGACACATCTAATCCTTCTCCATGTTCACAGAGATCGAACAGGGAATTTAGATCCCTCAAAAATCACGAAAGAATTCGCTTCTCGAGGAAACCGGAAAACAACCTTTGGGAAAATCGTTTCATCTTTAATTTTATAAAACTGTATAAAATAAAGAATATGTTTATAATCTTCAACACTTCGGAATTACAATGGGACCAAAATGGGTAACAAAAAGAAACTTAAAGGTTAGTCTCATATTGAAGACTATTCTAGGTGGTTTCTGATCGCTGTTGTTGTCTAATATTTTTCATAATTACTTTTTGGTATCGTCTCACAGGATATTTAAGTGCTTGAGCTAGAGGTCCGGTATATGGTGACCGCTTAATTTAATATGAATTAGAGAAAAAAAAATGTTGCCCCCCCAATAAAAAAATCGTTCCGGCGCCACTGGGCGTTGTGGAGACCAGTGGGATCTGAAAATATTATTAAAGGTGACACATAAGTACACATGCACATGAACGAGGATGACCAAGAACAAAACAATGACAAAACCACGTAAACAGATAGGAGGAGCTTCATCTCAACACTCAACCAGGTTAGGAGATCCATGCCACATATTGCCCACAACCATCTACCCAGGAGATTACCTCCATCTCCGGATTTGTCAGAGGCTGGGCCAATATTTATGAGAAATATACCCAGGAGAGGAATTCCATCTCCGGATCCTGTATATTCTAATTTCTAGGCCTTCTACCCAGGAGAGGAGTTCCATCTCCGGATTCCGTAGAGGCATAAACGAAACACATCATACCATGCAGAATATAGATAACAAATAGCAAAGCTTGGTCATCCTTTAGTTATTTAAATAAAACACAAACACACGCATACACACACGTACTTATTAAGTCTTAAACTTACCCCAATGTACTATAAGGCACACACAAAACACACCACTTCACTACCAGAAGATTTGTTACAGACTGACTGATCAAATCTTACTTGTGGACGTTCTATACATCTGAGTATCCACATAATCAAATCGAAACAAACATACACTCTATGAGCGTAAACAAACCTTTGTTACAATCGGCCATCCTGTGATTAACTCGCCTCGAGTTAAAAGTAGACATAGTCAACTAAAACTCAAAACAACTATTTTGCCTTCATTAAGTCCCTGATACCTTCGAGGGTTTTTTAGAATTTTGATGCATAGTGAATAATTTTTGTACATATATTTTATAAGCAATAGATAAGAATTGTGCACAGCATTAATGAAATTCTTCCTGTAAATCTATTTTTGGATTGGTCCACCTTTAATTAGACCAATTCAAAAATAGATTTACTATTTACCCAGTTTGTATACAAGTAGGTACTCCAAGGCAAATCTACAGGCATTTTTCGATTTAAGATTTCTGATGGCCTTTGAGCAAAAAGAAACTCAGGCAAACGTAAGGCCGGCTTGGCTTTATATATATGAACTGAATTATTGGCTGTTCTTTTTTTAATCAAGGAAAAGCAACTTATATGAAATAATTCCATTGTGTCCCCTGACATAAGAGCCCATGCAAGCTTTCCTATGAGTATTGAACAAGTATACTTTTGCAGCTATTCAGGGACACCCTGTTAACTTGGTCCTACAAACTTCAAAAATATTTGTGGCAAACACTATTACCATTCTATGCATATCCAACAAATTTCATGTTCATTGTTTCATCAAGATAAAAGATATGCATTGAAGAAATGCTTAAGAGGCTTCCCTTGCATTGTGAAAGGCCCTTACTAAATACTAACTTGGCTATATTTCCGGTTTGGATACAGATATTCGAATGAAAATTCGTAGACATATTCCCTATGTAATTTTCTAAACATCCCTAGCAGAATTTTCATATTTGGAAACCTAAAAGGGGCTACACACGATCAAATTCAAATTTTACAAATTTACTGTTATTTACTTTTCCTTAGCAAAAGTCAACAGTCTTAATATTTAGCGTATATAAAGCCATACAGACCAATCTTTGTGCAAAGTTTCAAATCGATCCCTATAACGGTTTAGAAAAACGGAGGTCGAAAAGGAAGTTTAACTTTGAACGCCAATAACTTTTTTACCGTTACTCGAAACTGGAAAATTTTAACTGATGTGAGATGTACTCGTTTAGTTCTTTGATTTAAATAGCCATATGTCAATCTCCGATAAAAACTAAAAAAGTCGACTTTTTTCAAACGTTCGGGACACCCTGTTATCTTCTTCCTACCAACTTCTAAGGTATATGTGCCAAAAACTGTAACCATTCTACACATTCCTACCAAATTTCATGACAATCGGTTGAGCCGTTCGCGAGTTATTTAGTGAACAGACGGACGGACAGACGGACGGACAGACAAAATCGATTTCATAAGGGTTTTTTGAAAAAAAAAAAAATTTCTAAAAAACCCTAAAAAGAATTATCACTAGTCATCCAAAATTAAATCACACAAACTACTCAATAAGTTTACGAAACTTAGAAACAATTAGCTAAGACATCATTTGGTAGGAATGATCAAAATGGCAAGTGCCTCAAAATGACAATGAAATCTCGAAATCTCGAAACAAATTTCTTAGGAATCATCATCAACTGGAAAGTTACAAATTTATTTACCACTAGTACCACGAATAACAAACAGTACAAAGCTTCAGTAACATAAACTTCAATCGAAATTAACTTCCATATGCCCAAATAAACTATAGACTTGAATAAAAACAAAAAATCTGCCGTAAATTGTCCAATTGACGACCACAGAAATCCTATTCAGCCGATCTTTCATTCTGAAACGTAAAATTTGATCCGCTTCCAAGTTCAACACTCTAGCAATCAGAGCTGACTTGACACAATACTAAAGAACAATTAGTTTAAATGATTGTTCTTTGTCTCAGATAAAATCACCTACTTTTTGCATAACAGCAAAACATAAATCTTTCATCCGAAAATTATATTTTCTAAATTCTTCACATTGAAATCAAAGAAACAAATAATTAATCAAACAGATTGAATAAAACCAATATGAACGCACAGCAAAAAGAAGAAATTTTAAAAAGGGATCTTGTCTTAGCAACTAAGTTGTATTATCACCACTGTGAAAATAATAAATACAACCTTTCCATGGAAATAAGAGAAGACCCCATCACTTCATCCGACTGACGTCAAAATACCAAAATGCCAAAATTTGGTACGGTTTCCGTTCTTCGAGTAGGTACTAACATTGTCAGTTCACGAGAAATCCATGGTAAAACTGTAAAACTTTGATAATCGCGAAATTGAATTCGCTTGGTTATACTCACTTTACACGAAAGTCTCCACACTTTTTTTTTTTACAGTTCACCGAGCAAAAAACTTGCATTTATGTCTCCCGTGGAAAATGTACTGTGGGGGACTTACCTTCTATTTACTACATTTAAGATAAATGTACAATCGTGGTCTAATTGATTATCAATTAAACCCTTTACACTGCGAAATAAAGTGCATTGATGCATTGTTTTGTCCAGCGGTTTTCGAGGCTATGCGTCATAGAGGCCCGTATTTATGAACATACCTCAAATCAAGGAGACCTTGAGTCAAGGATGCCGAAATTCATAAAATTAAATGTCATTTCCTATACTTTTTCATAGAAATCATTTATATTTAGGAGTCAATTGATCTTTTATTTGAGGCGAAACTGAAGGAGACCTTAAGTTTTCAATAGACTTCAAATATAATCTTTCAAGGTAGGTGGGTAGCTACCTTGACTTCAAGTGAGGTTGGCTATAGAAAATTTCAAGGTCTCCTTGAGTTTCTCCTTAAATCCAGGATGCATTGACTCGTGAATATAAGTGATTTCTATGAAAAAGTATGGAAAATGGCATTTAAGTTTTTTAATTTCGGCATCCTTTACTCAAGGTTTCCTTGAGTTAAGGTATGTTCATAAATACGGGCCAAAGAAATCACGTTCCATTCGAGTTATTAGTATTTAAAAAAAGCCATTAATTGCATTGATCGATAAGTTTAATAGCCTATGCACTAGATTTTGTGCTGAATATTTTGGTATTTTTTTTAAAGTTGCCTGGAAGGTGTATTCTTGTTAATCGGTATAAAGCATGTCTCGTCTGGTGGTAATCTAACTTGTTAGAGTTTCGTTTGTTTCTGTGGCAGGCGAGACACACCCGCGTCACTGGATATTATTTAGTCCGATTGTCTATAGTGGAACTTGGTCACTTTTGTGTTTAGGGATTTCTGTTTAAATTTTGTAATCAACAGCTTATTCGGTATCTCACATAAAAATATACTAATAACTAATACCACAGATAAGATAAAACTTTTATTATTTAGTTATTAATATGTGCTAATACCAATTTCGTGCTCTGTGGCCGTGATCGTTCGGTCGCCACTCTGTGAAAGAGACACTCATAGAGAAACGAGTTTCCAAACTCGGCACGACTCGTCGCAAGTTTATTATTCAGAAGAAGATGATAAGAAATATTCTTATCGTAGAATAATAAAACAATGCGACTAGGAAGTGGTATGGCTGACAACCGTATCACACTCCGAATTCAATTGTCTTTGTAACGTTGATGGACTACACACGGTAGTCATCAACGCACCATGCTCCACTAGGAGTTACGGTAATCGAGAGAGAATACCAATTTCACATTTGAGTCAAATCACATCAAAAAGGTGATGATGATTTCACTGCAAATTTTTATTTGATTTTCATTACAGAATCCGAATTCCTGTGTACTTAATATGTCTTTATATGTTAATTTTAAAATTATGGTTTTACATAACTTTCAGATTGAGGATGTCAAATCAGTTTATCCCATTTCAAGATGAATGATTCAAAATTGAACTATGCAACTGCTCTACCATAAGTTTTATTATTATTATGCACATTTTAAGAAATACTTCCTACATTTTTAAACCCCCATTAAAACGCTATCATCATAAAATTAAACCCGGTAAGTACAACCCCTGCACTATACAAATATCGTTCGCAAAACCCCGATTCAATAAATCAACTCTTTAATTTGATGCTCTCGTCATATAAAATGACGGTGCTCGGTACTCCGGTTTTCGCATAAGTGAAACATTTGACGAGTACACACTTTCCAAAACTACTCCACCCCCGACAACTTATTATTGTATGTCATAAAAGAAAATTATGTACCGACCCCTTAAACGCAAAATTACTCCGTTAGTAGAAGTCATCATTCCCGTGTAGAAAGCTTAGACGTCGTCGTATATGGAAATTCTAATATGCTTAGTGTTTGCGCAGGGGTGATTTTGAAATGTTTATAACGTTTCATGATATGCATGAGGAATAGAAACGATGAGGTCGTAAAAGTTTGCTGCTCAAATAATGATTATGGTGGAATTTAAAAGGGCAATATGTCAGAATGTTTGTTTTGATCTGCTTAAGTTTGAGAAATGGTGAGAAAATTGTAACCGGAAATTTGGAAAAGGGGTGGCGATATTTTGTTGCATGGATACGTACATATAATTATTTGTGAAATAGGAATTTTCTTCTTTTTACGCAACACCTTTAAATTTGCACTATTATATGAGATGCTCACTGAGAGGCTTAGTAGGTTACAGAAAAATCCATCCCAGGGTATTTTTTACGGGTAAATTCTAATCGACCACCGTTCCGAACCATAAATCCAACCAGACAGATTTCCATAAAAGATAATTTTAGCCTACTTTACAACTCTTTAAAAATCGCAAAATGAAACGTCATTTCAATATTTCCTTCGTCACTGAAAAATAAAAAAAGACCAAAAAGAAAAAGGATTACCATAAAAGAGGACTCAAGTTGATTTCCATGAATGTTGATACGTGACAGGCAAAATAATAAAAAAGGCGAAACAGAAAAAAAACGGTCGAGCAACAAAAAAAAAAGCCAACGAAATATCAATTTTAACGTTCACAAAAACTTCTAAGAGGGCTTGAAAGAAATCGCAGCAGCTCGTCACTCGGCCATGAAACAGCTCCACACAATTTAGAATTTATTAGTCTTTTGGCGAATGGTCGACACTCGACAGCTACCACTCAACCAAGCGGGATTTAACGTTTATTACTGCCTATATCCTACATCCTACGACTAGCTATAGGTATGATACCTATATCCATATATTGGGCTACGCTATTTCTCTGTAGTGTGCAACTAAAGCCTTTTTGAACAAATGAAATCTACGCGGCAAAAACAAAGCAGAGAGTTATAGCCAAAGCTCGTCGAGGATTTTTTTCCTGCCCTCCAGGCTACTTGTCTATTATTGACAGCATATTGTTCTCACTTCCCTTTATGACTTTTCAAATTTTTTTTTCTGCCACGCTTTGTAGTTCAAAGGATACGGTTCTAGAGTGGAAAATAAGCTCAATCATGTTACAGTTGGTTGAACAGATAGCATGTGTATGAATCTCATAAATAAATCCAAAAGGGTAGAAGATTTGACGAGGATGATATAGAAAAGGATAGTTTATTTGATCCTATGTATAGCTGTTGCTATGTCCGATATTGGTAAATATTTCAGTCACGGAATTGAGGTTAGGAAGATCCTGATTGCAAATAGTATGACCTTCGTATATTTTTTTTCTCAAAAATCAATCGATTTCTTTGCATTTCATCAGAATAATTAGGTTCTGATCCTTTTGTTTTTTTTTTTTTATAATCCTCTCCCGGCTGATCTGTTTTGATTACTAAATGAAAAATTAACAACAATCAATCATTTCAAGGATGTAGAGGCACGACGATATTTATCTCTGTGCGAACATTTCTCGAGGAAACACCCAGGCAAATCCCGTCGTGATTGTGTCAACGATTAATGTGCCTGATGTGAACTTGTGGAATACGAATGTCGACATGGTCTGGCACATTGAAACGTTAATAGAGGCTTAGCGGAGGATATTCAATTTTTTCCCCGTTGTTGCTATGAATAACATGTCTGGATATTAATTACAAAATACCGAAAGACGACGATGGACGGTTCCACGGACGGCCAGTCGTCGCGACAACAGTGACGACTGACGACGAATGGCTTAATGAAAGGCCAAGTTCGTGACAGTAATTTATAGGATATTGGCAAGAGTTGGGAGAGAAAATCGAGGACAACCTAATTTAGTTGTGAAGCGAAATTCTAATGAGCTAGACTTGTGACAATAGATGAAATGTTTTGAGCCAATTGGGGTAGTGTTACTGCAGGATGTGCTTTGGTAGAGGATGAGATGCAATCGAAATGTTAATTTGTCACGGATGGATTAATAAAACGAAAGCGAATTGCACAAAAAATTGGGTATATGTATCGTAAGTGTGTCACTGAATAGTTTATCGACATCAACCCGCATAGTCCAGTCAAAATATCCCAATTCAGGCCTCCAAATAGGAAAAAATAGAGTCAGACTAATTTTTGTTGTTTTTGAATCAGTGGGCTCCCCATTACATCTCTTCGACTTTGTAAGGAATCCTACAATGGAGCCCAATGCCACGTCCTGCATAAGCGCAAGCTTTCAGATCCTTTTGACGTGCACAGTGGAGTGAGACAAGGCTGCATTTTGTCACCTATTCTCTTCCTTATTGTAATTAGTGATGTAATCGGTTCCGCACTTCAATTACATCGTAACAAAGGTATCAGATGGAAATTGTTTGATCACCTTCAACATCTTGACTACGCTGACGACATTTGCCTTGTATCAACTAATACGGATGATGTCGCTCAAATGACAGAAGCTCTAAATTGCGCAAGTCGTAATGCGGGGCTGAAAATCAATGCTGCCAAGACTAAGTTCTTGAGCACATATCCAGGGGGGCAAAGCGGAATTTGTATTTCGGGACAGGCAGTGGAAAAAGTTGATGAATTTTGCTATCTCGAGAGCGTAGTTACAGCAGATGGTGGAGCGGATGCTGATGTAAAATCACGGATAAACAAGGCTAGGGCGGCTTTCTTCAATTTGACTCCTTTCTGGCTAAACAACAATATTTCCAGACGCACCAAACTTCGAGTCTTCAATTCCAATGTGAAATCCGTGTTGCTCAATGGCTGTTCAACCTGGAAGGTGACTAACAAGATTACTGGTCAGTTGCAAACTTTTGCAAATCAGTGTCTACGGCGCATCCTACATATTCGTTGGCCGGAGATTATTTCGAACGAGGATGTCCTCACTATAATTGGCCAAGAAAGGATAGGTACTTCGATCAAAATCCTTAAGTGGCAATGAATAGGTCACACCTTCCGAAGAGGGCCCAATAACGTCGCAAAAAAGGCCCTGAACTGGAATCCACAGGATTCCGGAGCTAGACGCCGTGTTGGACGGCCAAGGAACACATGGAGAAGATCGGTAACAAGCGAGGCGAAAACGCTAAATCTTACATGGTCGCAGCTAGCGCCGTTGGCAAAACAGAACGAGGTGGAGAGTAGGCGTAGTTAATGCCCTATGCCCCAAAAGGGGTTGACAGGAACTAAAGAGAGAGAGAGAGAGGGGCTCCCAAGAATCCAAAACTGATTTCGCTAAAAAAAATTTTGATCGGAAAGGTCCCAAAGAGGACAAAAAAGGATAGTCTTTACTCCTTGAGCGGAGGTCGGCATGCGGGGTATCATATAAAAGGGGACGTCAAGTGCATTACATATCCGGTGTTTGTTTTTAGTTTCAAGGAACCTCAACGGAATAAATCGAGATTAAATGCAAAACTTTCGTGTTTCGCGTGTATCTTTCCAAAGCCATAACTGCGAGAATAGTTCAAGTTGTCACTACTTTTATCACTTTTCAGAATCTATAATAGCTGAAGATTCTACCATTTAATTTGCTAGAAAAAAGTTGATGGGAAAGCTCTGAAAAAGGACATGAAAGGACACTAATTGCACACCTTGATCGAACGTGGGCATGTGTCATATCAAAGAGGACGTCGAGTGTATTAAATGGAATAATTCGGGCTTAAATGGAAAATTCGTGTAATGCACTCGACGTCCCCTTTGATATGATATCCCGCATGCCGACCTTTGGTCAAGGATTAAAGAGTATCATTTTTGTCGTTTTTGGGACCTTTCCGGCCAACATTTTTTTTTACCAAAATCAGTTTGGGATTCCTGGGAGCCCACTGATTCAAAAACAACAAAAATTAGTCTTACTCTATTTCTTTCTGGACTAGCAGATGTCTGCGGACCATTTACCTGTGAAGGGAATCGCTACGGACCACCGTTCCGAGGATGGATTAAAAGGTTTTCAGAATGATTTCCTTACCCATTCAGTTGTGGTCAGATTTTTCTTGTTATTTTTCAGCCCTTCCGGGTCGATGCACTCTTTCCAGCCGTACTGTAGGCTTTGAAATAAGAAGATGTCTGCATAGTACGGCTTTTCGGTTCCATTCAACCAAGTGGGCATAGTTCTTTGGGATGAATAAAGACTGAAGCGTTGTCGGTATGGAAGAACATTTTCTTGCCGCTTCGCTGTAAGCGTGGCTCAGATTATAGCGCACCGAATTTACCCAATAAATATTTTTAGTATTGTCCGACATCGTTCTTCCCTTATTAAAAAAAAAATATACGTCGCCTGCGTGTCCCATAAACATGGCTTTCTTCTTAGAAGGTGATTTCGATTGAAGATTTTACTGTTGCGACTACTATTTGAAGCCATGCTTCGTCGACTGGACAGAACTCCACAGTAAGAAGGGCATTATGCTCTATCTCGTCCTACAGCATTCAGTACTACAACTATTTGGCGATCACTTCCTTATATGTAACCAGCGCCCGCTCTAGCACTTACGCCGCCCCGGGCGAGTGGACAAATAGCCGCCCCTTTAGGTAAAGCACCAGGCAGATTGATACTAGATAGCACAAATGTTATGTCGTTGTTGTTGTAGAAGCTATGTAAGAGATATTTAATTCTTAAATCGAGTGATCTTGGTAGCCCTTGGTCGTTATAACTCATCGGTTCGACGATGGCTGCCGTAGGATCACATATCAACCCAAAAATGCATAGTCACAGTGGGACTCGAAACAACGCTATAGTAATTCAGAAAATAGAATGTATACCCACTGAGAAAGCCCAGATAGTATGTAGAAGTCCGTAG
Organism: Microchrysa polita; assembly: GCA_949715475.1. NCBI lineage: Eukaryota > Metazoa > Arthropoda > Insecta > Diptera > Stratiomyidae > Microchrysa > Microchrysa polita. The sequence goes on along the minus strand of OX454416.1, from coordinate 137,438,579 downwards.
AGCGTAGAAGTCCGTTCCGCCACAATTCATACTCTTAAGCGCAATTCACCTCAGTTCAGCAAAGCCTTCTAGAGAGTTTGTTAGAAATTTCAAAATTAAAGCAAAGTATATTGAATTTCCCCAGCCACATATTATTCACCACCAGAAAAAAATGTACAGAAACCTGGCGGAATTTAGAATGACGTATACATATATGCGATTTGGGAATTTATCGAAGCAGACCACTACTTTTTGGGTCCATTCTCGTCCCCTTACAGTGATTTCCAGAAGTCATCACTGAGTCCCGTGTGATGTGTAGCATGTCTTTGAAGCTAAGTTCACTCATGGCTTCCACACTTATTGTGGATTTGCCTAGGATCCTCAGCCTTCTACTACCTAGTGCTGTCGTCTTAGCCAGACATAGTCTGCATACATCATCCTCCACGATTTTCATCTTAGTTAAATGCACTTTAAAATTACCATGCCTTGTCACTAAGGCAGTTGTCCAACATAGGCTACTCCGTGTATAACTGAGTACCTGTTTAGCATTCCTCCCTAGTGGGCTGGTAATTGCGTTTCGAGCCTGCCTACAAGTGAATAGCCTTAATCTTTTTTAACGCTTTTACTTGAGTGTTTATGCACTAATTATCTATAATTTCTTATGGTTTCTCCGGAGATTCAATATTTACTTAGTGGACGTGATCTCCTATGACTCGACAGACTGAATAAAAATATTAGGCCACAATCGGGCCTTGCAAAACCGCGCACAAAAATTCAAAGTTGTGCACAATACACGCCTGGGATGGACAGAGAAAGACGAATTTTTCTTTCTTTTTATAGCCACTAGCGACACTTTCTGCATCATCCGTATAACGAACACGTAGCGGAAAATATTAGAAACACAAAAGTTCTCCTTATGAGAATGGATAGCAGATCAAGCCAGAAGAGGAATTTTCAATTGGAGGACGAAATCAGCACTCTATTTTCCAATAAGCTTCTTTTTAAGGAAGAACTTAATTAGCACATAACTTTGCAAGCATCACAGATGTAAAGTTTAGGCAAATATCACTAACCATTTTAAGATTCTAAATGTAGTATGTACTTCGCTTTGTCTTTTCGAGTCGAAAAAGCCGCCCCTAAAATTTGGCGCCCCGGGCGACCGCCCGGCTTGCCCCTCCCCCCTAGAGCGGGCGCTGTATGTAACCTTTGACGCCCACTGTGTATGGTTAATTCTTGGTACTCTCGCCTTACAAAACTTTGCCAAACTGTCAATTTCTAATTTTCCCTAGTTTAACCATCCAACATTGTAAGCAATTAAATTAAAATCCTTTTTATACCCTTCGCTTACTAAGCGAAAAGGGTATATTAACTTTGTCATGAAGTTTGTAACGCATTGAAGGAAGCATCTCCGACCATACAAAATATGTATATATATGATCAGCGTGACGAGCTGAGTTGATTGGACGATGTCCGTCTGTCTGTCTGTTGCGACGCGTTTTGCTCGGCCAGTTTAAAAGCTATGGAGCTGAAATTTTGCACAAAGGCTTCTTTTTGTTGCAGGCAGTTTGTATATTTGAATCGGTAAAATCCGACAAGGGAGTCGTGGGGCTGCCATACAAACCTACTCCCCAAAATTAGGTTCTTCTTATAAAAACTTTTTTATTTATGCACCAGTTTCAATCAAATTTCACACAAATGTGTTTTCATTGCTGACACACAACATATGTAAAAATCGACCAAATCGGACAATGGGGTCGTGGGGCTGCCATACAAACCTAGTCCCCCAAATTAGGCTCTTCTAAGAAAAACTTTTTTATTTTCTCATCGATTGCAATAAAATTTCGTGCAAATGTGTTTCTAGTGATAGCACGAAACATATGTAAAAATGGACCAAATCAGACAATGGGGTCATGGGGCTGTCATACAAACCTAGCTCCCCAAATTAAGTTCTAAGAATTTTTTTTTTATTTATACACCAATTTCAACTAAACTTCACACAAATGTGTTTTTATTGATGACACAAAACAAATGTATGAATAGATGGAGTCGGACCATGTGGTCATGGGGCATACAAACCTATTCCCCCAAATCAAATTTTACTAAGAAAACCTTCTTATTTGCATACAAATTTGAACCGAACCTCATTGAAATGTATTTTTATTGATGTTTCAAAACATATGCAAAAATTAATTAAATCGGACCATTGGGGTCATGGGGCTGGCATATAAACCCAACCCCTAAATTAGGTTCTTTGTCCACCAATTTCAACCAAATCTCATAGAAATATGTTTTAATTGATGCCACAAACATACGTAAAAATTCAAGGAAAGGCCATGCGTTCATAGGGTTGCCGTACAAACCCCCCCCCCCCCACACACACACACTTCGTTTTTGGTTCTTCTAAGAAACCCACGTCCCCCGCTTCCCCCAATAAATCTTCGCCACGGCACTTATGTGAAAATTCAAGGAAAAGCATGGAAGCGTGGAGAATTGAACACAAGTCATAGGAACGCCAGAAAAAAACTTTTAGCCCGGGGGGAGCGAAGGGTATCCAAATTTCAGCCGCGCCCGAAATTAGCCTCGGTCTCGTTTAAAACTGTTCTTCTCTTTTTTTGATTTGAGTATAATTATTATTCACGGGGTCTTTTTAAATCTCAGCTTGAGCTTAGTGAATTTCGTTGTTTTAAAATTATTTTTAAAATAAACCCTTTGCTCGGTACTAAAAATATGTTTGAAAATTTCAGGAGGAACCCTGCTCGGCTCCTCGCTGAATGTTTACGAAAAGCCAGGGCTTTCGAACAGCAAAGTTATCATTTGACTTGACGCAAAACCTGCTGTAGTTTTGAAATATTGTAATCGCTATATTTTCAATTTGGCAGGAAAAAATCCCTGAAAAAATACTTTTATTGAAAATATCTGCTAGGACATCAACAATATTTGAAAGGCAATTTTCAACGTGAATATCAGTATTTTTCAGTGCCATGATCAAGCGATATAATTTGAAGGACGTAATACGATTAAAGACGAAGCTTTCTGAATTAGAAGAGTCATATGTCTTTTCTTTGGAATATTTTCAATAATGTCTTATCTAGAAAAACGATTAATGGATTGTTTCACATCATTTCTGAAAACACCAACCCCCTTAACGATATTCACCTTTGTTGGTCCTTTACTATACCAACTACCCGTCATCGGACTTTTCTCTTCGCGCATCTTAACTAATTTTAATTAATTTTGAATACCAAAAAATATAAATTGCTTAAAATAGTAACGTTAAGTTGACGAAAACAATTGGAGCCATAGACACACATACCAACAACAAAGCTGTTTTCGAACCGAAATCCGCCTAATGTGAGAGTTTTATCATCCATAATTCCATAATAAGTGGACTTAGTTCATGGTTTTTGCTTCTTAAAACTCGATAAAAATTAAAAAGGAGCAGTAAAGTTAAAATTACCCACAATTTCGCTGACCGTCACACCCATCGAAACAATCGGTCAAATACTCGTACTATAAAAGAGAATTGAAAATAGCTCCGCATAGTAAAGGTAGTTTCTTACGGCTACTACATATATGGTCACATCGGCGCGGCATTACAACTGGCCATATAATCGGCCTGGTCTGGTAATACGATTACACGTCCATATGTATAAAATTATGTTAAATGCACGTTACACTGAGCGTCACGTCGTCGTAGTTGTTTTAATGATTCGCCAACATGCGATTAAATTCAATCAACGCTTTGCGCCGCCGACATGACACTTTACAAGGAAAAATTGCCTTTCACATTGTACATACAATAAAGTTTCGATTCTCGGGAACACAACAACAAAAATAATATTCAATTATCCCCTTGTGGTCCTACTTATACAGTATACATACAACACCTTTCTCCGGCCATATTGTTCCTCCAACGGCTGCTGTCGCCGTGCCACCGACTTTACAATCTTTTACAGCCCACTTTTGTGTGAATATTGTCAGATGGCATGCAAATTTTGTGACAATCCGCCCTGGGACCGGGAGTACATAGATAGGTATATGTATCGAGAGCGCTACAAAAAAGGATTATCGTTAACTCGTTGATGATAAAATTTGTACCGTGCGTCGTCATTACAATACGACGATGATGCCGTCAACAATGGTCTAGTATATAGTACTGTGTTGATGACTTAACATTTAAATTTAAAGTTATTCAAAAAATTAATGCATTTTAAATGAAAAGAACGAAATCCAAAATTTAAATGTAGGTATACTAGAGGTACTTTTGCACGATTTTCCGAAAGGTAAAATCCGCAAATCTCCAATACAGTTTTCGATAAACATTTATATTTTCCAAAATAATACACATTTGCGTAAAATGCAAATATACAATTAAGCTATTAAAATGTATGTTTTAGCAATTCGAAAATATAGGTTAAAACCACAAATAGACTGCACATACTACTTCGTACAGGAATACAATATTCAGCGAGCCAGAAAAATACCAAAAAACTATGCAGCTGCATCAGCACCAATATTTCGCAGTACATTACATTCATGTATTATTCATTTCAGAACGGCCGACGACGACGACGTGGCATGTTCTTTTTCGCCCATTAATGTAATTTCTTCATGAAAAAGAAAGTTCTAAATTATTTCCTATAAATAATTCAGTAGAATGTAGTTCCAAAGTTATGTTGTGTGATAGAAATGTTACGTGAACATTTTTCAACAACTCGTAGTCGTAGGTATATAGTTTGTCTACTTGAATTTTCACATCATCCTATCGATAAGTAGGGCAAAAATTCTTGAAAGTATGTCGTCCCTACGTTAATAAAATATAAATTGAAATATGTAGGAGCCTCTTTAGGTTTTTTTGACGGAAGTTTAAAGAAAATTGTAGATTTGATTTTGTGACCCTAGGTTTTTGATTTTTGAAATTTGCACCACCAAAATTCACAAAAATAAAATTTCCTTCCACATAAACGACGATCAGAAAATAACATACTTCAAACAGAATAGACATAATCCACAGCATCAGCAACAGCAAAATTTCAATCTGAAACTTTGATGAATTTAATGGAAATAGAACGGAAAGCAGCAAGGCAGGAGACGAAAGCAACACATTGTTGCTTTTTGTTGTATTTCAAACATAACAATGAAAACAGCAACAGCAAACATGACGTCATCCATTTAAAATAAGGTAACCAGCTCCCTCTTAGATAAGCTGCCTCTTGATCGGGTTCGGATTTAGAAACAAACCCAAATCCACTACACTGAAAAAAAAGGCTCTTCATAATATTAATGAATTTCATTCATTAAAAAATATTCATTGTATGTATGCAGAATTCATTGATATTTCATTGAGATTTTCGGCATGGCTATGAAGGGTTTCTTATATTTAATGAAAGAGATTCATTGATTTCAACTTTCCATATTTCTGGTGAAATATCCATATAATTCGTAAAACAATGTAGTTTTACATGAATTCAATGAAATAAATTTAGATTTAATAAAATTATTTCAATGAAATATATGTGCTAAAAACTATGAATTCCTACTTGTAATTAAGATTTTGTAAAGCTACATACACATGCCCAATGTCAATGTAAGCTTTGTCCTTTCAATATATTGTGCTTTGGTGGAAACTTCAGAAGAGGAAATAAAAAAAAATCTAAATATGTACATGATGAAAAGATCATTGGTCCAATGTATTTTCATAGATATGAGAAGCTATAGAAATCAGTGATTTAAAGCAAATTTTATTGTTCATTTTTTGTATTTTATTTCTTATACCTGAAATAGAATACCGGCAGCAGCATTACATGGCTGCCAAAAATGCATTTGTCAGCAATATAAAATGCAAATTGCTTGACATGTCGCCCTGCTGCTGTTGCTGGGGACATTCTTTTTCCAGCATTTCGAAAGTTAAATGGACTTTTAATTTTAAATTATAATTTATCCATATTAATGAATTTTTCATAACATTAATGAACGCTATTCTTAACTCTGACTAATACTTTATGTGTGTCTAGAAACCTTCATCACGTATAGTCTGGTTGGTGTAGTAGGTGGGGTGTAGGTCTTGAAATCATAGGGTCCCGGAATCGAATCCCATTGCAGCTAGGTAGGTACAATTTATGATGCGTTTGTAGGAAAAAGAAATGTGTGCAAAACTACCGGCCTAAATTCAATGCTGAGCTTCAGAAGCATTTTTTTTATAAAATAAAATAAAAAATAAATAAAAAAATACTATGAAATCATCATAGGTAAAGTGAATATTTTTCATTAAATCAATGAAATTTTTCATTACATATTAAAAAAAATGTAAAATCAATGAACTGAATTCATAGTAACCGTGAAAGTATTCTTTGGCTGAAAATGAATGAAAAATTCATTGCATACACGAAGAATTGCATTACTATCATGTAAACATTTGGTTCAGTGTATGGGGAAAATTTTGAAAAATCAAAAATCCTCGAGAGGTTCTATCATTAAAGTAAATCATATGCTCTAACATTTCATGAGGGATTTCATCAGAGACTAATGGATTGATTACGAAAATCACAATTTGTATAGCAAAAATTCGGCTTCAATTTTTTACAAAATGTTTGTACTGCCTGAAACAACTGGACAAAAAAAAAACAAAAGGATCTAGTCCATATATGTAAGTAAAATATTGCAGATAGACACGTCAGCTTGTTTATTACCTGTGAAGGCCACAATGAGCTGCAATCTAGAAAAGCGTTACTCATGTTATTGGAGCTCAGTTTGTTCAGCCAGCGCCTTCTGGCAACAGACACAAGCCTTGCCAATTGACTGGCAATCAGACAAAATTATTTCGAGGAATTGTGCTTGAAATACGAAAGGAAGGAGTTCCTAGGTCTGGGGGTTGATTGTGCACAGGGCCAATTTGGCAAAAATTACACAAAACCTCTAAAAAAAACCAAGACTGCTGTAATGGTAAAATGAGTACCGTTATTAAAAAAAAATCGCACCTCTCGACGACTGTTACTTTAGACCATTAGTAGCTAGAGCCTTGAAATGTTCACCAAGGATATTCTACACGTTTGCCAAGTTTCACAATTCCGCTCAAGAATTTGGGCAAGTTATGGGCAATTTTCCATTAAAAACAGCTTGCGTACAAGTCCGCAACTCAGTGGGACATTTTCATGTTTCAACAAATGCTAATGTACAGTACTGATACAACCTCGAAATGATTTATACAACCTAAGTTGAAAGTTACACTTTTTCGGTCGTTCAACAAAAGTTGAACGAAAGTTAAACGTGAGTTGAACCTAAGTTGAAAGTAACACTTTTTGGGTCGTTCATTAAAAGTTGAACGAAAGTTGAACGTGAGTTGAACCTAAGTTGAAAGTTACATTTTTTGGGTCGTACAACAAAAGTTTAACGAAATTTGAACGTGCGTTGAACCTAAGTTGAAAGTTACACTTTTTGGGTCGTTCAACAAAAGTTGAACGAAAGTCGAACGTGAGTTGAACCTAAGTTGAAAGTTACTCTTTTTAGGTCGTTCCACAAAAGTTGAACGAAAGTTGAACGTGAGTTGAACCCAAGTTGAAAGTAACACTTTTCGGGTCGTTCAACAAAAGTTGAACGAAAGTTGTACGTGAGTTGAACCTAAGTTGAAAGTAACAGTTTTTGGGTCGTTCAACAAAAGTTGAACGAAAGTTGAACCTTAGTTCAAAGTAACACTTTTTGGGTCGTTCAACAAAAGTTGAACATGAGTTGAACCTAAGTTAAAAGTTACACTTTTTGGGTCGTTCAACAAAAGTTGAACGAAAGTTGAACGTGAGTTGAACCTAAGGTGAAAGTTGAATTCGAATCGAATTCGAGTTGAATTCGAGATGAATTCAAGTTGAACCCAAGTTGAACCCAAGATGAACCCAAGTTGAATTCAAGTTGAACTCAAGTTGAACGTAAATTGAACCCAAGCCCAACCTCTGTTGAACCTTGAATGGCACCCAACACTCACAGGGTACCACCTAGCCCAACTTCCGTTGAACCTTGAATGGCACCCAAAACTCACAAAAACTGTAATGCCAAAAACGTACCGCCTTTTCGTTGCAATTTTCGTGACGATTTTCGATTTATGTGCCAGAGTCAAGACATAAAAATGTCAAAAAATGAATTTTATAGCCTTTTTTAGGGTTTTTTAGAAAATTTTTTTCAAAAAACCCTTATGAAATCGATTTTGTCCGTCCGTCCGTCCGTCCGTCCGTCCGTCTGTCCGTCTGTTCACTAAATAACTCGCGAACGGCTCAACCGATTGTCATGAAATTTGGTAGGAATGTGCAGAATGGTTACAGTCTTTGGCACATATACCTTAGAAGTTGGTAGGAAGAAAACCACAGGGTGTCCCGAACGTTTGAAAAAAGTCGAATTTTTTAGTTTTTATCGGAGATTGACGTATGGGTATTTGAATCAAAGATCTAAACGAGTACACCTCATATCAGTTAAAATTTTACAGTTTCAAGTAACGGTAAAAAAGTTATTGGCGTTTAAAGTTAAACTTCTTTTTCGAGCTCCGTTTTTCTAAACCGTTATAGGGATCGATATAAAACTTTGCACAAAGATTGGTCAGTGGGGCCTTATATACGTTAAATATTAAGACTGTTGACTTTTGCAAAGGAAAAGTAAATAACAGTAAATTTGTAAAATTTCAATTTGTTCGTGTGTAGCCCCTCTTAGGTTTCCAAATATGAAAATTCTGATGAGGGTTTTTAGAAAATTACATATAGAATATGTCTACGAATTTTCATTCGAATAACTGTATCCAAACCGGAAATATAGCCAAATAAGTATTTAGTAAGGGCCTTTCACAATGCAAGCCTCTTAAGCATTTCTTCAATGCATATCTTTTAACTTGATGAAACAACGAACATGAAAGTTGGTGGAAATGCATAGAATGGTAATAGTGTTTGCCACAAATATTTTTGAAGTTAATAGGACCAAGTTAACAGGGTGTCCCTGAATAGCTGCAAAAGTATACTTGTTCAATACTCATAGGAAAGCTTGCGTTGGCTCTTGTGACAGGGAACACAATGGAATCATTTTATATAAGGTTGCTTTTCCTTGATTAAAAAACAGTAACAGTAGATTTACAGCTAATAATTCAGTTCATATATAAAGCCAAGCCATCCTTACGTTTGCCTGAGTTTCTTTTTGGTCAAAGGCCATCAGAAATCTTAAATCGAAAAATGCCTGTAGATTTGTCTTGGAGTACTTATTTATATAAACTGGATAAATAGTAAATCTATTTTTGGACTGGTGTAATTAAAGGTGGCGCTAGCCTTTCATTCTGGAACGCGTTTATTTAGACCAATCCAAAAATAGATTTACAGGAAGCATTTCATTAATGTTGTGCACAATACTTATTTATTGCTTATAAAATATATGTACAAAAAATATTCACTATGCATTAAAATTCTAAAAAACCCTCGTATTGCGGGCGCAGCCCTCTGTACGCCGGTATTTTTAATTAATGACGTACAAGATTTAGGGTAACGGTAATACAGTTTTAGCGTGTTAATTTTTATTTCACTTAAATTTAATCTTTAAAAATTGAATAGAATTTTTAAGCTGCATTTTTATTCAAAAATCTGCTAATGTGACGTGCATTGTAGTACTCAATTAACTTTTGAAGAAGTAAGTTTCGTGTAAAATTTGTATATTCTGAGGAGCTTATTAAAAAATTATTTTGTGCTAGCACGCATCGATCTAAAAACCATAGGAACAGTATAAATTTCAATGCTGCAAAACTCAAATTTTTGTCAGTTTTCCTCTCACATTTTTTTAAAAGAGTTTTTGGCAAAAAAAAATAATTTTTGTTTTAGATTTATTTGCAAAACTTGGCAATTCTGATTTAATGCGAGCTTTCAGATCTCTGCTTCATGGCTTGTAAGCGTTCCTTAATCTTTATCGCAGAGCCAAATGCAATGTAATAATATTTCTTAGTCGGAGCGGACCGATTTGATGCAGCTGCGAAATAATGCTTTCGCCATTCCATGGACCAAGTGGAGTGACAAAATCCAGTGAAGTATTGCGAGCTTTGTTTAGGAAATACTTTGAAAAATTCGTAAGTAGATTAAACCCGAGGAGCAATTTGTATGTTTGGGTAGCAGGGTCTTCAGCTGATCGACGTTGTTGTTTTCTTTTCTTTCTATGTCGCCTAACTCTTGTCCAAACATTGAGGGCCAGTTTCTCGCACATCTCATTTAATGGTTAGTATTATCCTATAGACAAGACACACACTATTTTCGGAAAGCTTTTGCATTTTTGCTTATTTTCAAAAGTTATGCTAAAAATTGAAAAGCTTTCCGAAAATAGTGTGCGTCTTATCTATACGATAAGATCTACGAGAAACCGGCCTTCAAAATGGCGAAAAAATGAAAATTGTGTGAAGCAAAACCAAATAGCGACAAGATTTAATATTTGGCAGATGCTTTTCTCAATTTAGCAATTTAAAGAAAAAAAGGTTACATAACTTTAGTCTTCAAACTGATGTTTGTTTCGGTCTTCGCCGCATTACCGTTATGATCGACTACGAAAGCCTTTTATATTTATTAGCCTATTCAACTAACCTTTTACCTAACATAAGGCATTTTCCCTGCCGTTGCAAGGAAGAATTGTACGAAACGTGAGGGTCGTGGGACCAAAGTTTTTCAATATTCGGTTTCAGTTGCAAAAATTGTAAACATTTGAATTCATCAACATTTATTTTTCCTTTGTTTATTTCGAATAAGTTTGCATTTTATAGATGATTTCATGGACTGGATTTTTACTAAAATGGATTTGGTATTGGAGTCAAAATCAGCTTTAACCCGACACGTTCCTCAAATCTCAGCGATACTTGACGTGAGTCTTCCATTACACATATACATACAAGGGAACTGAATTCTCGCTTTGCAATGTGACGAGTGTGTGCCAAAACGTTGGACACACATGCTGTACGGCAGGTCAAAATACTTTTCTGTACAGCAAGATGTTGTACGTCTGGTCACCTTACTCTAAGACCATTACTGTACACACACATTTGCGGTGTCCAGGGATTGAATTGATTAAGGAATGCAAAATGCATATATCTGTCGAACAAGTAGCTGGATCAGCGAACGTGAGTTTAACGCTTATTATTCAGTGGTGTAGATTTGGGGGTTATCAAGGGGATTAATCCTCCCTATGTTCAAGCACATATTTATTTATTTTAAACTAAATTATTCAAATTTAGGTCTTGTACGAATTGGGTACATTTCGAAAAAATATCTGCGAATGTGCAGCAATGTGCGATTTTTATCTCAACTAACGTGCCATCAAGGTGTCTCTAATTCAAATTCGATTAGGCTTGTGAAGAAGCTGAGAAAGAAGCATACCTAAAAAATATCTAACACTTGAAACTACACTCGACGTCAAAAGTATCGGGCCACCCGCAACTTTCGAACTCTAACCCAATTTTGTCAAAAAATATAAAAGTTAAAACTATAAAAGTTGTATCTGCAGGAAGGGCATTTTATGACAATTAAAATGAATGGAAACGCATTGTGATTTATTAATTTATTAAGCATTTATTAAAGATTTTACAAATAAGAGTCGTTACCAGTCGTTTTCCCGTCTTTGTAATCACCAAGTGAAAAGCTCAAATTTAAGCTAAAAAAAAAATTTAAAATAAAGTGTTTGGTCAGTATTCAGTTTTCCTTTCTCTTGCTCGAATAACTGCTAGCATCCTGGTAGTGGTATTCATATAGACCTCACGAGGCCAATGATGAAGTCTTGGGAAATTGCATTCCACTCCTCTCCAATTGCAATTCGCAGCTCTGGAAGCTTTGATGAAGCAGGAACGCGAGCTCGAATCCGACGTTTCAGCTTATCCCCTAAGTGTTCTATTGGATTCCAGTCCGAGCTTTGACCTGGCCAGTTCATCGGACGAATGCCGACGTCTTGTAGATACTGGGTCACCACAAGAACAACATGAGGCCGTGCATTATCCTGCATCAACAGGATATTATGTCCGATATAATTTGCGTAAGATATCACATAAACTGCCAGGATTTCATTGATGTAGCATTGTGAAGTCAATCCCGTTGGTTTGATAAAAACTAATGCTGTATATCCGCTTGGGGAGCTGCCGCCCAGACCATTACAAATCCTCCTCCAAAAGCAACAGATTCCGCAATGCCAAACTGAGAATAACGTTCTCCAGGACGACGATATACTCTTTGACGTCGATCACTTTGATATAGACTCACCCTGGTCTCATCAGTGATGGGTACATTACGTATTATTACGTTGTATTCATTATTGGTTGACAAAAGTAGCAAAAATACACGCGTCTAAAAAATCAATGAATGACAACTAAAAAAATTATAAAAAATATCCTATACCCTCACTGTAGCAGAAAAAAGGTAAGGGCGAACTCTAGTCAAAACATAGCAAATCAATGTTGTTTCATTGCTATGTGAGTTTATGGTACTTTAAATAAAATTGATAGGCATTTAAATTGTCATTAAACGTACTTTCCGTACACTGAGAAAAAAAATCCTGTAAATTAAAAAAATACGCATATGATTCAAAGAGATTCAAATATGATTTTGCTTCATATTTGTTTCCCTTTGAATCATTGTATAATCCCCTTATTTCAAACGGATTTCCCTTTGAACTAATAAGATATTCATTTTGAAAGTCTATCTATAATCACTTTAAATTAAAGTGATGCAGTGTCAATTTAATCAGGTCACAACCATAAATCGAAAGGATTTCCTTTTAATTTAAAAGGATGGACTCTTTGTTTTAAAGGGATATCATTTTATTTAAAAGTAAAGGATTTTTCTTATAATTTATCCAAATGCGTGAACTCAAAAGAATACTTTAAATTACACCAAAAGGAGTAAGTTTTACAGGGTGTTCTTTCCTTGTGAAAATTACTCATAAAAGAGTTTTGTATAACTGACCTCGCTATAGGTTTTGGCGACATTTCATTTACCTCTTTACGCTCAAAAATGCATAATAAATTACCTACCTACAGTGGGATTCGATCCTGCGACCCTATTGAAGACTAACGCCCCTACCTACTACACCACACAGACTATACGGGACGACGTTTATAATTTCCACCATACATTGTGACATCGCTCTACCACACTGCCGACCAACTGCGAGTGTAAACAAAAAAATTCTATTGAAAATTTGGATTTAAAGGATTTCCCATTAATTTAAAAGGATTTCCTATTGAAAATTTGGATTTAAAGGATTTCCCATTAATTTAAAAAGAATGAATTTGAATTAAAGCGATATATATTTAAAAGGAAAGGATTATATTTAATAGAATGTAACTCGATTTCAAAAGGATATCGAGTTAATTTTAAGGGACGTTATTTTTCTCATCATCATCAATGTGGCACGATAGCCCGACGTCGGGCCTTGGCCGCCTGAATCGTTGACCTCCAATTGTCGCGGTTACGTTACCTCGTCCTCCAGTTTCGGAAGCCCAGCAGCTGTTGGGCGTCTTCACCTACGGAGTTCTCCCAGCGAGCTCTCGGTCGTCCACGCAACCTCGCTCCGTCAATTCGTTGTGCGTTCATCACTTTCTTTGGCATGCGATTATCGTCCATCCGTTGTACATGCCCCGCCCATTGCAAACGTTGAAGCTTCACGATTTTCGATACTTCCAGCTCATCGTACAATTGATACAACTCATGGTTGTACCGGTTACGCCATTGGTCTCGCTCGCGAACGGCCCCGAAAATTCGCCGAAGGACCTTTCGTTGGAATCGGTCTAGCAAAATTTCGGAGGCTTGGGTGAGGGTCCATGTTTCGCAGCCATAACATAGCACGGGTCGGATGATCGTTTTGTACACGCGGAGCTTCGTGTTCCTGTGCGCAAGTTTCGAATTAATTATAGGGAGGACCGAGAAATATGTCTTATTGGCTAGTTGTATCCGTCGCTTAATTTCGTCGGTTTCGTTGGCGTCCATTGATAAGTTACAACCCAGATAGTTGAAGTTGTCTACATACTCGATATTAAGGTCCCCCACTGTGATGCTTGAATTTGCTGGCGTCCTTGTTTTCGATTGCATCATGGCCTTTGTTTTGCTTTCGTTGATATGTAGTCCAACTTCCTTTGCGGCGTTATTGAGGTTATGCAGAAGGCTTTCTGCATCACCCAACCTTCGAGACATGATGTTGATATCGTCGGCGTACGCTACTAATTGAGTCGACTTGATGAGTAGCGTTCCGCTGCTGTCCATATTCATGGCTCGAATTACATACTCCAAAGCAAGGTTGAAGAGCGTCGGCGCCAGCCCGTCGCCCTGCTTGAGTCCAGTACGAGTTTCAAATAGGTCAGTGAGTCGATTCTGCACTCTGACCTGCGAGACGGTATTAGTCATCGTCATCCTTGTGAGTCGCACTAACTTTGCCGGTATACCAAAATTCAGCATAATGTTGTACAGTACACTTCGATCGATACTGTCGTATGCCTGCTTGAAGTCGACAAAGATTTGGTATACGTCGATGTTATATTCCCAGCACTTTTGGAGTAGTAGCTTCACTGTGAAAAGCTGATCGGTCGTTGATCGACCAGGTCTGAAGCCGCCTTGATACTCGCCAATGATTCGTTCTGCGTACGGATTAATTCTCTTTTCAAGAATTTTAGATAATATCTTATAGGCCGTACAAACTAATGATATGCCCCTGTAATTCTCACACTTCAGCTTGTCACCCTTTTTGTGGATTGGGCAGATTATGCTTTTGCGCCAATCTTCGGGGATTTCCTCGTCGTTCCATATTTTCAGCAGTAGCACATGTATTGCGTTGGTCAGGCACGTTCCACCATGCTTCAGCAGTTCTGCTGGGATCTCGTCAGCGCCGGGCGCTTTATTATTTTGAAGCGACTGTATGGCAAGACTCACCTCCTCTACTGTTGGGGGTAGAACGGGAGGGCCTGGTTCGGCTAACTGCTCAAGAGCTGGCTCCGCGGGGGATGTTGATGGTGCATTGAGGAGCTCTTCAAAATGCGAGGCCCATCGTTTGTTGACGCTTTCGATGTCGCTGATGATGTTACCATCCTTGTCCTTACATAGGCTTGTCCTGGGTTGATATCCGTTCTTAACATTATTAATAAGTTTGTACGCCTGTCTAATGTTCTTACTGGCTAATCTTTGGTTTATTTGCTGTAACTGCTCGTCAAAATGTTTGCGTTTCTTACGTCTAATTAACTTATTAGATACTCGCCGAAGCTCGTTATATCTTTCTTTCTTGGCTCGGGATGCGCGTTGTGTGTATTGGCGATAGGCTTCATTTTTCGCCTCAATCGAGGCCCTGCATTCGTCGTCGAACCAGTCTGCTCGTCTGCGCCGGCCTTTATAGCCCACGACCTCTTCTGCGACCCCCTTGATGCTGTCTTTGAGCTCCTCCCAGAACTCATGGATGCCTAAATTGTTGATGTCATCAAGCATGGGCGACAGTTTTTCCTCTAGTGCTGTTGTATACGCAGCCGCCGTGGCATCATCAATCAAATTGTCAACCTCGAAGATCTTGGCAGGGTTGATTCTCGTTAGGTGCACCGAAGAGATTCTGCACCTGTAGGTCGTCTTCACCAAATAGTGATCGGTGTCGCAGTTGGCTCCTCGATAGGATCGAACATCTAGGACATTAGAAGCCCATCTCTTGCTGGTCAGTACGTGGTCGATCTGGTTCACGGTGTATTCATCTGGAGACTTCCAGGTCTGCTTGTGGATTCGTCGATGAGGGAAGCATGTAGAGCTTATTACCAGGTTTCTGCCGCTCGCGAAGTCGATAAGTCGCTGACCGTTGTTGTTGTTTTCTTCGTGGAGGCTATGACCTCCAGTAGTTCCCCTATGCCAGCTTTCATTTCCGACTTTGGCGTTAAAGTCTCCTAGCAGCAGCTTGACGTCGTTTGATGGAAGTGAGTCGAAGAGTGTTTCTAGGTCGTTGTAGAACTCGTCCTTAATCGCGTCTTCTTTTACTTCTGTAGGGGCATGCGCATTAATGAGCCAGAGATTAGCGAAACGGGTCTTAATGCGGATCGCACATAGCCGCTCGTTGATGGGTTTGAAGCCGATAACGTGGTCCTTGAGCTGCTTATTCACGATGAAAGCTACTCCAAACTCCTTGTTGCCCTCCTCTTTACCACTCGTAAAAATAGTGTGCGAATTGAGGTCGTTAATCTCGCTTCTGAGCCATTTAGTTTCCTGGATTGCAACTATGCTCAGCTTGTATTGTTCTACCTGATCCAGGAGGGCCCTTAAGGCCCCCGGTCTATTCAGGGAGCGTACATTCCAGGATCCGAAAGAGTAATCAGTTGTTCGTTTGCGGGGTCGTCGTTGTTTTGTATCCGTCCAATCCGAGGCTTTTGTTTCAGGTTTCTTGACTTGAAGTTTTTCTTAGGATAAGTTGTCGGCACATCGCTAAACCATGATAGGGTTTAATCGTTGAGTAAAGGCCATCATGGGCATGCCTCGAAGATGCTGCTTTAGTGGTTGACTTAAATGTTTTCTGTCACCTATCACGTTAAGTAACCTGAGACGCTGCAGATGTTAATGCAGCACTCAGGCGCAGCGGTTACTCGGATAATGCGGGAAAGTAACGCCCCGTAGAGAGACATAGGAATTGGCCGAAGTCCTTTTCCTATGAAACACCTCCTGCATAGCTAAGGGTCCGCAGTTATGCCACAACTGAAGACGTTATTTTTCTCGGTGTAGATATAACTTTCATAGTTGTAAGTTTGATACTTTTTGAGAAAATTGGGTTAGAGTTCGAAAGTTGCGAGTGGCACGATATTTTTGACGCCGAGTGTATATCTTAAAACACCAATTCGCATTCACAGCTTTCATGATAAACTCTGGAAGCGATTTCTCAATATAACGTCCTGTTGGTTTATTTACAAAGGGAGACGGGCAATGAGGACTGAGCTATAGGCAAGGACAAAGTGTGTCCTTATATAAAATCCCGTTTTTTTAGTAACAGCATTGTTTTCTTTGCAGCCGGCCCATTCAAATTACACTTATTGCGAATAACGCCTGATGAGTTATTAAGGACTTTTTTCGATGTAAAACCATCTATTCACTCTATCGACTACTCTATCACCGTGCTAGTCGCTCCAACTGACTGTTTTCTAGTCGCCCAGCCAGCATCGGCGTAATGTACCGTGAACATAAATAAATAAATAAATAAATAAGCTTTACTTCATGAATCACGAATCGGCATTATGTATCGATAGGACGCATTAAAAGTTAGATACATGATGGTCAGCTGAAAGAATGTCGACGGATCATGCATATAGGAAATATTAGGAATTTTCTCCTCAAGTGCGATTTTTGTTGCTGGGGTGATTAGAATCGCGAATAAAAGATGATCGTTCGTATAGTCTGGCTGGAGTAGTGGTTAGGGCGTGCACCTTCGGTGCATAGGGTTATGCGTTCGAGGCTCACCGTCGCACATGTGTTTTTTTTAAATTATTTATTGATGCATTGAATATATATGATACTTAACTATTACATTATGTTTACGAATAACGATTTTATAATGTTTATCCGTAATACGCCGCAAATGCATATATACATGAAATAGGGGGACATCGTCATATACTGCTTGTATGAAAACGTGATGAATGAATAAGCAATATGTGCTCACGCGTGTTGCATGAAATAATAATTACAAATGTGTTAAATGCTGGCTGGGCGGTAGAGCCAAACAGTCAAACTTAACTCTCATGCAATCATTTACACGAGTAGAGTGGACACGTTCTTTTTTTGACACTTGAAAAATTCTACTTTACTCTACCATTTACTCGACTCATGTAAACCACGCTTTAGTATCACTCTATGTACCGTTCCTCTATACCTGGTTTCTTAAATATTCCTATCTTCCCCATATTCTCCTATGGAACAAAAATCCCCAAAAATTAGCTATTTCATTGGGAAAAATTTACTCACCCTTGTTGACATGACCGACGACCCTACGCCGACAGGTGAATATAATGTTAACGCTTTGTCGTAGATTCGGGCAAGGATAAGTTGTGCGGACGCGACAAGAAAAATATACCTAATCGGAAGTTTCTTGTTGTCGTCCATCGTCGTCGCCATTCAGAAATTAAGTTCGATGGTATAAACAGATTGCCGGAAAACTTTGGACTTTTTGATTGATTTATGCCCGAGTGGTTACTGAATAATTTAGGGATCTGTCAGGACGATGCGTTGATTGAACGTCTACGCTGCTGGAATAAGAAATGTCTACGCGTCATCAATGGGAAATAATTAATTTATAGATCGGATGCGAAGGGAGGTATATGCTGATTTATAATGAAACATAATCAGTGTTGCCAATTTAGCCGTTTTCCGGCCAAATTTAGCCGAAAACCGTGCTGTTTAGCCGGAAGAAATTTATGATTCCGGCCGGCCGGATTTTTAGCCGGAATTGATTTTCTTCGGCTGTTTTTCCGGCTAAAACTAGTTTATACATTTTTTTTCCTTTGAAACCAAAATCAAATAAAATAATTAATCGCCTTGAAATTATTTCTACAAACACTTATTGTCGTGTATTAGGGTAAGTACAAAGTACCAACTATGTCCACCTAGAGCAAATCTTGCATTTATGTCTCCTGGGAAAAATTTGCCGTGGAGACATGCCTTTTTTTCAATAAATTTAGGGTAATGGGTTTCACGTAAACTGACGATATTCGTTCCTAGTCTAAGCATGTAATTTACTAACCACCAATATGCTGACTAATTTGCAAAATAGCAGACAGTTTCTTAGATAAAATTCTTTATTGAGCAATTCTCGGAGCATCGGGGTACCTGAAAATTTTTCCATTTTTCAAAGTGTCAATTCTTTACCACAGATAACGTAATCATCCCAGATTAAGTACAAGGGTGAAAACATTTTAGCTCGATTCATAGATATTGATAATATTGCCGGAACTTTGTAGTGTTCAACACTAACGTTGTGCAAGTAGCTTGCCCAGTAAATTACAAAAATTAAGAATAAGAAGGGGGAAGTTGCCCCCGAAATATATATGTACACAGTTAAATTTAATTTTTGTCATTTACTGGGCAAGATACTTGCACAACGTCTGACGTCATAGAAACTACACATTTTCGTAGATGCATTACATTTAGTTGTTGGGTTTGTAGCAACCAATTTATCAAAAATATATACCATTTCCCGGCCAAGCTCATAATTTTGGAACGTAAATTCCGTATCTTTGGAGCATCAAATTCGTAATTGCGGAACATCAACAATGGAACATCAATTTCGTAACTATGGAAAATGAAATAAAATTTGGAGGGCTCAAATTCGAAAATAAATAACAAGCTTGACACACATATTTTCGAATGACGCAAATTTATCACCATTAGCACAAGTTCCAAATTACGCATTTGGACCATCATTTGCTCAATAATGACTGGGAACGCCATATGTTGTAAAATTTAAGAACAAGAATGTTTACAAAAATATTAAATTTGTTATCAATCTTTACACATTTCTATAATATCTAAAATATCGCAATTGTGAGGGACATTTTTACCATTTACACAAACGTCAAAAAAAAATGAGGAATTCTAATGACGAAAGCATATGTGTCACTCCAATTTCGAACTTTCATCATCATGATGGAATATCATCATGTGGTTATGGACTTGACCGAGAAATTGTACCTAGTTGAGCTATCTAACTTCGAACAAAGTAAATTTTGACTGTAACGCCAGCGATTGGAGCATATATGTAAACTAAGAAATCTGCCTAAAGCCTAGTTTACGGGTATAGTGCTCCAGAAGAGAAATAAAATTATTCAAATCAGTTTTTTACTATATTTTTTCGCAATGTGACTGTTTTTTTTTTATGATTTAGCCGGTTTTTTGGCCGTTTTTCTCGCTGAAATTTATTTAGCCGGACTTTTAGCTGTTTTTGAAAAAAAATATAGCCAGGTTTTCGGCTAAATTTAGCCGTTTTCTAAATTTCCAGTTGGCAACACTGAACATAATACACACGTTGTGAGTACAGTTTATTTTTGTTTAGGATGTGTATTAGGTGCTTTTTAGGTTAAAAAAATAAAGCCATCAATATACAATATTTTGGAACACAGAACTATGTTTCTGAAAATTCTTCCGTGATATCCTTCATCATTATATAATTGTTTATAATTACTGATTTAGGACTAGCTAATTGTCTCAATGTCCATCTCTCTGGTTCCTGCCATTAACTACGCCTACTTTCCACCTCGTTGTGTTATGTATAAATAAAATATTATCTGGCGAAAACTATTTTGCCCATAATTCTTTTTTTGTTTTTTTTTTCGCCTAATTATTTAATTTAGTTAATAAAAAGTTGTACTGAATGAAAATTATTTGCGGAATTACCACTTCAATTTGTTGATATTACGATAGCACAGAATACACTGTCATTACTGCGTTCTCCACTAGTACACTAATAAGTTCATTTTTGTTGTCCAGAACAGGACAGAATTACTTAACTTTCATAACAATTTCAACTAGAGTTGTTTTAGATAAATTTATCTAGGATTTGTATTTGGAAAGTTAGGTTATCCTGTCCTACTCTCATTAAAAAAGGCACAAATTTTCGTTCACAAACTCGGAACAAACTTAAATCTTCTTGCAAACTTTAGTGCCAGAATAGAATATTATTACGTCCGTCGCGTCCACGTCGACTCTTCGTCATCATCAACCCTATCGACTTGCCAGAAAACTTTCTTCGCATTTATATGAACATTCAAAAATTGAGAACGGTTAACTTAGCATTTCCTTCGTTCACTCGAGAGCTGTTCTGTTCCTAAACATTTCCATCTTTTATTCGCACTTGTCCCGCCATTTTTCTTTTTTTTTTTTACTTTTCTGTATTATACATAATACGAATACACACAATAATGAAAGTTTTTCCGCGAGTTTTAACCCAAACCCAAAAGTCATACGACGACGAATTACGAAAAGTTGTTTTAGCTCTTCTGGCGATGTCATTATTATTAGCAGCCGTTCTTCTGTCTTGTGCCAGAAAAGAGGTTCATTGTTTGTCTGATTTTCATGAATTGCGAAGTGAATAAGTTTTCAATTTTCGCCTTTTTATTTATTTAGTTTTAGTTGGTGGAATTGTGCTAGGATTTGACTGACTGTTCGGATGGTAGAGGCGGGATTTTGGAATATTTTCAGATGTCGGGTTTAATTATTGTCAACGAATGAGGGATCAAAAATAATAATAAATAAGTAAATAAGAAGAAGAGTGAACGGTTGTAGTGAATGAACTAGAGCCACATAAGTTTGCTTAACGAACTTTTGGGTTTACGAACAATATTTTAGATAGGATCTTTATTCATCTTAGATTGGAGATAGTTTACAAGATCTTGACAACCATAGTAATTGTTTGCATTATGCATTATGTGAAATATATGTATTACGTACGTAACTATTCCACTATTGTCGAACACATTCCCAAAATGTGTAATATTGTCGATAAGTGTATCATTATCGACTCGACAGTGTCATACACATTCATTACCACACTTTGATGGGTGGTTGGTTGCCATCAAAGAACTCATGACACGTAACAATGTGAACATCAAGACGTGAGATAGTAAAGGAGGCATTTATACGGTAATATCGCCTAGTATGTATCAGGGAAACGTGGAAGCATTGCGTTTTCGGAATTAGAGTATTTCGATGTTATTTCTGATTGTAACAGCAAAAATTACATGAACAAACATTTTTTAATTGGCACTTCCAAAAAAGTGAAATCTCATTTTCAGAGATATTTATTCTATAGGCAAGACAAGCGTGACCTGTCCTGTCGGGCTATTGAAATTTTTTGTCGAAGTCAACTACATTTTATTAGAAAACGAGACCCAGGCTAATTTCGGGTGCGGCCGAAATTTGGATACCCTTCGGCTTCGCTACCCTCGGGCTAAAAGTTTTTTCGGGCGTACCTACGACTTGTATTTAACCCCCCCCCCCCCATTCTTTTCCTTCCGTCTTCACAAAAGTTCCGTTGCGTCGACAAAACAATATTTAAATATTTACTCAGAAATGTTATTGGGGGATGCGGAGCATGGCCCCATAGTACGATTTCATTTGTTTTTACCTTTTAAGTTGCTTTGATAAAGACACAATAATTCAAGGTTTTGTGAAACTGGCATAAAAAATGTTTCTTAGAAGAACCTAAATGGGGGGTTGGGTTTGTATGGCAACCCCATGACCCCATCATGGTCGGATTCAATCCATTCTTACATATGTTTTGTGTGATCAACAGAAATACATTTGAGTGGAATTTAGTTGAAATTGGTGCACAAATAAAAAAGTTTTTCTTAGAAGAACCTAATTTGGGGGGGTTAAGTTTGTATGGCAGCCCCATGACCCCATGGTCCGATTTGATACATGCCTAGATATGTTTCCTACTATCAATAAAAACACATTTTTGTGAAATTTGGTTGAAATTGGTACACAAATAAAAAAGTTTTCCTTAGAAGAACCTAATTTGGGGAATTGGGTTTGTATGGCAGCCCCATGACCCCATTGTCCGATTTTACCGATTCAATCATACAAACTGCCTGCAGCAAAAAGAAGCATTTGTGGAAAATTTCAGCTTCATAGCTTTTAAATTGGCCGAGTAAAACGCTTCGCAACAGACGGCCAGACAGACAGACAGACTGTTGTAATGAATAATAATTTAACAAAACATTTAATAACCCACTGTAATATCACTAATAATAATATAATTTTATACCCGACTGTATTATGATTGTCAAAGTGGATTATGTCAAATAAAGTGCAGTTATAGAAGAACTCTTGCGTATATAACTCGTCATTACATGGCGCAGCCGTATCGATTCGGAAAAAGTAAAGTTAAAGGTATAATTCGTTCGAAATATTGTTGAACGCGTATTATATTGTGGCTAACAAGCACAGTATTTGTGATCCGGATGACGGATGCAACTATTAAAACCGAACCTGAACAGATTTTGGACGGCAGTCAATACAGCGGAATGGAGTTCCACGCGCCAGCGCCCATGCGGTTTTCCGGTAATTTGGCCGAGAATTGGCGCAGGTTTTCTGAACGTTTTCAGATTTTCATGGAGGCGTCAAAAAAGGACAAGGAGGACCCTAAATTGAAAACTGCGATGCTGCTTAACCTACTTGGAGACGACGGGATCGAAATATTCAATACGTTTCGCCTGGCGGATGACGAAAAACGTGATTTTAGTAAAGTTTTCAAAGCTTTTGAAAACTATTGTAATCCACGAAAAAATATCCTCTACCAGCGGTATATTTTTTACTCACGCAAGCAAAAGGCGGGCGAAGAGTTTGACGTATTTCTAGGCGACGTTCAAAAAATGATCAAATTGTGTGATTTCGAGAATCAAACCGACTCGATCCTCAGGGATATCATAATCCTCGGTTTAGATGACCAAATGCTGCCAGAACGATTGCTACGTTTGAAGGACGAAGAGCTAACATTAGAAAAAGTTGTTGAACATTGCCGTGTTGCAGAATTAACGAAGCGTCAGATATCGGAAGTACAAAAAAGTATTCATGTAAGTGAAATTAAACATCATCCCAAATATCGTAAAAATTTTAAAGAAACAAATTTTAGTAAAAACAAATGTACAAAATGTAATGGAGAACATAATTTCAAACAAAAATGTCCTGCGAAAGGTAAATTGTGTTTCAAATGTGGGAAGCATGACCATTTTTCCTCGGTTTGTAGAACTAAAAAGATAAAAGAAATTAAGGTGTCACATAATGATAAAAGTTGGGATAATTTGTTTGTTGAACCGATTTCAATTCATGTCGTAGAGAAAGGCGTAAGTAGTAATTTGACTAAAGGCGAGTGTTGGTACGAATATGTAACCATTAATGAAGAAATTATTAAAATGAAGCTGGACACAGGGGCAGAAATCAATGTTATTTCCTTGGCATTAATCGTGAAGTTAAATTTAAAAAATAAAATGGAAAAGAGTTCGGTAGTTTTAGAAACCTATGGCGGTTTTAAAGTGAAGGCTGTTGGTATTGTCAGGTTACCTTTAGTGATAAAGAATCAAAAATCAATCCATGTTTTCGTTGTCACGAACAGTAATACCAGTCGAATTCTAGGTATTGCATCCTGTAAGGAATTAGGATTGATAAAACGAATCGATTCTTTAGTAGAAAATGGTATAACCAAAGAAGAGTTTTTGAAGATGAACTCGGATGTGTTTTTGCCGGGAGGGAAATTTCCTAACAAAATCAAAATTAAAGTAAAAGAAGATGCTAAACCAGTATCATATCCACCGAGTAGGATTCCATTAAAACTTAAGGAAAAAGTAAGGGCAAAGTTAGAAGACATGATTAAAGGGGATATCATCGAAAAGGTGGATGAACCAGGTGAATGGGTTAATAAAATGGTGGTAGTACACAAAAAGAACGGAGACGTTCGAATATGTTTAAATCCGCAGGAATTAAATAAGAATATTATAAAGAATTACTTCGAAATACCTTCGCTAGAAGATATACGCAGTAAAGTTGATGGATATAACTTTTTTACCGTATTGGATTTACGTGAAGGGTTTTGGCAACTTGAATTGGATGAGGATTCAGCTAATCTGTGTACATTTAGTACTCCATTTGGCTGTTTTAGATTCAAGCGTTTGCCATTTGGAATAAATATCGCTGCGGAAGAGTTTCAAAAAATGAACTATAAATATTTTGGTCTGTTGCCTGGAGTTCATGTCTACATAGACGATATTTTAGTATGCGGCTCTACAATAGAAGAGCATAACAAAAATTTAAAGAATGTAATAAAAGTAGCTAGGGAAAAGAACGTCAAATTTAATCCTAATAAAATGCAATTTTTGGTTGAAAATGTAAAATATTTAGGATTTATTTTTGGCAAAGATGGCATGAAGCCTGACCCCCAATATGTGGAAGCGATTAAACAATATAAACCACCCAACTGTAAAAAAGAGTTACAACGGTACTTAGGTATGGTTAACTTTCTTAGAGATTTTATTCCTAATCTATCGCAATTAACATGCAACTTAAGAGAGTTACTTAAAAACGACTCGCATTTCATTTGGTTACCTGCACACACAGAAGTGGTGAACAAAATTAATGATTTGATTGCGAATTCAGGTGTTTTAACGAATTTCGACTCCAAAGCTGAAATAGTTATCCAAACCGATGCTTCAATAGAGGGTCTCGGTAGCGTAATGCTTCAAAACGGCAGACCAGTCTCATTCGCATCAAGAAGCTTAAATGATGCTGAAAAAAATTATGCATGCATTGAGAGGGAGTTTTTAGGCATTTTGTTTGCCTGCCATAAATTCAGAAACTTTATTTATGGTAGACGAGTTAAGGTACAAACTGATCATCAGCCTTTAGTGGCTTTGATGAAGAAAGATTTAAGTAAAATTGGTTCTTCTCGATTAAAAAGAATTAGATTGAAATTAATGGAATATGATATTGATGTTCACTATCTCCCGGGATCAAAAATGTATATTGCGGATTCATTATCACGGGCTCCTTCGAATATAAAGGGCGTTCATGATGAATTAGTAGGTGATAATGTAGATTACTCAGTTCATGAAGTAATATTTTCGGAAGATCAGAATAAACAGTTTAGAGAAGCGTTAGAAAATGATGCATTATTAAGTCAGATAAGAGAATATTGCAAAACACATTGGCCAAAATCTAAAGATAAAGTGCCAAGTAACTTGAAATTTTACTGGAATATTAGAAACGACATTTATGTAGAAGACAATTTACTTTATTATAACGATAGATTGATAGTTCCAGAAAGCTTACGGCAACGTTTTCTCATGGCATTACATGAATCGCATTTTGGGATATCGAAATCAAAAGCACGTGCAAATATGCTTTATTATTGGCAAAACATGAATAGAGATATAGAAAAGCTATTAGCAAATTGTCGAATTTGTGAAAAATATCAAATTGCAAACGTAAAGCAAAAATTAATAAATCATAGCATTCCTGATTTGCCATTTAACAAGGTAGGGTGTGATATACTGGAATACGGCGGCAAACCGTTTATAGTTCTAATTGATTATTTTTCGAAATACATTGAACTGAAAAAACTTAGCTCGAAAACCTCCGAAGCTGTAATTCCAATTTTAAAAGAAATTTTTGCAGCCCATGGAATTCCGGAAACTTTTATTGCGGATAATATGCCTTTCAATGCTAAAAACTTTCATGAGTTTAGCAAAGAATATAAATTCACAATAGTTACGTCTAGTCCAAGATATCCAAAGTCTAATGGATTAGCAGAAAAGGCAGTGGGGATATGTAAACGAATGTTAGCAAAGAGTAGTGAAGATAATATTGATATTGAAGTCTGTTTGATGGAATATAGAAATACTCCAATATCTGGAATAGGTTAGAGTCCAAATGAATTACTTTTTAGCCGGATTACTAGAACAAGATTACCTGTTGTAAAATCTAAATTATACCCTAAGCTTATAACCGATGCTACCAATAAATTGCACCAAAAACAAAAAGCTACAGAGAAGTGGTACAACAGAGGTGCTAGAATGCAAGAAAGAGAATTTAAAAAGGATGATTTTGTTATAATTAGAGATGGAAATAAATGGATTAAGGGGCAAGTAGTAGAAAAAGACAAAACACCAAGATCTTACTGGGTAAAAACAGAAAATGGTACTATCTTGCGTAGAAATACATTCCATTTAAGAAAGTCTAATATTAAGCCTATCGTCAAGCATCATTATAATGATTTCCTAGAATCATATTTTGAAGAAGTTAATCAGAACACAGCCGATATAGTCAATTCAGCAAACAATGAACCGAATAGAATCTCACCAACAACAAACAAAACAAATGAATTAGGTAGTTATAAGACACGCTATGGAAGATTGGTCAAGCCACCCGACAGGCTACAATTAACATAAGAAACAGCTATTGTATGATGCAAAGGACATCACATTTTGAGTTTATGTTTTTTAATTTTGAATTAGTTTAAATAAAAGTTCCATATTTAATCCTTAAAAAAAATTAATAATAAATAACAAATAAAAACCAAACACTTATTTTTAAAACTTTTATTATTTGCTTTGAAAGGGAGATGTTGTAATGAATAATAATTTAACAAAACATTTAATAACCCACTGTAATATCACTAATAATAATATAATTTTATACCCGACTGTATTATGATTGTCAAAGTGGATTATGTCAAATAAAGTGCAGTTATAGAAGAACTCTTGCGTATATAACTCGTCATTACACAGACGGACAGACGGACATCGCCCAATCGACTCCCCAAGTCATGTTGATCATATATGTATACTTTTTATATGGTCAGATATGCTTCCTTCAATGCGTTACAAACTCCATGACAAAGTTATTATATACACATATGGCCAAAAAAATAAGTACACCTCACATGTTCTTTTTTATGCAAAATTTTCATACCCTTTTTAAAATTGAATTACTCCAAATAGATAGCCATTACAGCAATTAGGATACAACAATGCCAACGGAACCGAAAAACTAAATGGCAACCTCCTATTGTCTTAGTCCCTCCCGATAAAAGCTTTGAAATGGGTTTTCAGCTTGGTCAAAATAATAAGTACACCATCGGTTCTTTAAATTTTTTGACAACCACTTGCTATTTTCAGTAAGGATTTGTTTTTTTATTCATTGGTGTATGCAACAAGCGTTAAATTAAAAACAAACAAAAATACTTAAGGGGCGAAAAACGCATGGTAGGTACGAAAAAAGACGTTTAAGTTCGAAAATTTGAAATAGCGGAGAAATTATTCTCTCATTAACGAAATAACCCAGGTAAACGTTGTATTTACTGTGTAATTCATTAAAAACTTAATAAAAGCAGCAGGTTAGGTCCATTTAAGCTGTCGATCTCAGTATCCCTATGGCGAGAAAAGTTCCCTTGGCTTCACTGATGATTTTCGCGGTAAATATTGAAAATAGAGAATCGCTTTGAAAAGTTAATCGGAGAATACAAGAAGTAAAGCAGTTTTGGAAAAATTTTTAGAACTTTCCATGGCGATGTCAAAAAGTGTTGACGGTTCAAGAAAATTTTGGAGAGATAGTTCTTCTTGCTTCATACCGAACAATCAAAACTCACCGAAAATTCTGTTTTATTTATGAGATCATAATAAATTTGATTGGAAACTATGCTTATCGTAATATTCTTCATTCACGAAAAAAATAATATGGTATACGCTAGATCAACTGGCTATTTCCCATGGAGGCGGAAAAAATTGGTCTTTGGCTTATTTTTCATAGTTTTGTTTCGTTCAAATATACCTAATAACCGTTACTATGAGGCTATTTCCATATAAGAAATGTTAGTTGAGAGTCCTGGAATATTTTACTGGTGAGCCCATACACTTTAAATGGTGATTTCATCAGGATATTAACCCTAACCATACCTCACAAACTGGTCAAGTATCCGCTTCAACCAAATCGAGTGGCTTTTCGCGTTGTTACTAGTGTCAAATTTAGTCCGGAATGTTTAGGGAGAGTTGAATCAATTAACTAGAAACAAAGTTTTCACAATACGGACCAATTACGGAATTTCCTAGAAGTATTTGGATATATGGATGTATGGTAACATACCATAAGAATTATCTCCAGAGGTCCAACAAAAACCTTTTTTTTTTTTCAAAATAATGGACCATTTCCTTTTACATAATAAAATAATTAAAATTCTTGTCGAATCAGAACATATTATTTTAATCAAAACCAGTTTTAATCAAATTAACTGACATGTACTTATTATTTTGTCCAGCCTATTTTAGTCAGTTGGTACTTTTTCAAGGTAAATGAAAGCTGTTATTTATTATAATATGCTAATTTACATAATATTTGATTCCTCACCAATTAAGTATTTAAATTTTTCCATATGATTTTATTTACTCAAATAACTACTTGGCTACAGGGTGATAAGAAAAAATCGTATGGGTGTACTTATTTTTTTGGCCATATGTGTATATATCGCAGACTGCCATTCGGCAGATACTTAGCATCTACACTAGCTACCAAATGGAGGCTGAAAATGACACCAAACTTTTATTTTGGAAATTTTTTTAAATTTAATTATCCAAACCGGACCCTGTGCGTTTAAATTATTAGGTACTCGGTCATTCAATAATTAATCAATTTCCCACAAAAAAAAAACCAAAAGTTGCAAAATTGTCAATAGAATTCGACCAGCGGTTGTCAAAGCGTCAGCTGGCATGTGACTGAGTTGCCATATTGAATTTTAAAACTAGACGGCCAACCAAATGGCATTCAGTTTGCATGCAATGACAACTGCCAGTTGGTAGCAAGTGCTGCCATTTGGCGGTCAGTCTGGATGGACCTTAATAGCCCCTTCCTTACCGCTGTCTTTCTCCTAAACACTGTCTGTTTATAGTGGAGAAAGAGCGCCACTGTATCTACTGTGTGGCTGTGACCTAGCGGTTGCAATGTGATGTGCACAGGACAAATATGTCACTAAGCTCGTCAACTTAGAGACAATGATTCGCCAATTGATCCTATGCCAACAAGCGCTTAAACTTGTTGGCTGCGGTAGTAATGTTATTACAACAGCAGCTGTTGCCACTCTGCTGCTCCTGGTGCTGCGAATATTGCTGCTGATCTATCATTCATACCACGCGTCAGATGAGATACCTTTGTACTTTATCACGTTTTCATACAAACATCTAGCATCATGCCTTTGCGCCTTATAATGATTACAAAATCGTTACAACCATTGCATTTCCAATATGCAAGCACACAATCATATTGATTAATGGCATTTCCCTCAGCTAACGATCGTGTGTTTCACTGTCAATGCGCCCTATAGATACAGCACGTCGCCTCGGGATGCATGAAGTGAACTTTATTTTTGACTAATTTGTCGATATATGACGCCAAGAGCTAGCTGGGACAACTGCTGTGCCTCGAAATAATTGAAACGACGGTTTGGTGACTACTGGCCTTTATTCAAAAATTGCAATTGCTAAGTATCAATTTTTGTCGGCAATTACAAATACATGGAGGAGAGTTCTAACTGTCAACTGTATTGAAATATGCATTAGAAAAAAAAAACAAATTACAATTATAATCGTCTTACACTAATTATAAAGCACTTAACTCTTTTGTTGGCGGTGTTCAAAAATTTATCCAATTTAAATTCAAAATTATATAATCATAATAATTATATATGAAAGGGTATATTAATTTTGCCAAGAGCCGTGGTTCACTCGGTTGAGTCGCCCTCTACAATGCTAGGAATCTAGAGGTCCAGAGATCGAATCTCGGCGTGGTCCAGGAAATATATAGTTCTTGCAACATTAAATACACTCCTCTACATATATGCAATGTAACGTTAACTCGAAGTAGCCTATAAAATCGGCTGCACCATGCCCCACAAGGGGTTACGGTACAAAGAAGAAGATATTAACTTTGTCATGAAGTTTGTAACGCATTGAAGGAAAGGAAGCATCTCCAGCCATATAAAATATGTATATATATGATCAGCATGACGAGGGGAGTCGATTGGGCGATGTCCGTCTGTCTGTCCGTCCGTCTGCTGCTACGCGTTTTACTCGGCCACTTTCAAAGCTATGAAGCTGAAATTTTGCACACGTGCTTCATTTTATTGCAAGCAGTTTGTATGTTTGAATCGCTGAAATCAGACAATGGGGTCATGGGGCTGCCATACAAACCCAACCCCAAGGTGGATCAGCTGGCATTTCTTTATATGGAGTTTCGTTACCCAAA
The DNA here is from genome assembly GCA_949715475.1 of Microchrysa polita. Taxonomy (NCBI): domain Eukaryota; kingdom Metazoa; phylum Arthropoda; class Insecta; order Diptera; family Stratiomyidae; genus Microchrysa; species Microchrysa polita. Next base: position 137,407,842 of record OX454416.1, on the reverse strand, counting down.
CCTGCACGGGATAACCAAAAAAACACACCTTTTGCCTATCTTCGGCGCCTAGTCATTTACTACTTTCACATATGCTGCTCCAGCCTCTCCGCTCACTGTTTTTTGGCTGATGCTGTGCCTGGATTTGAATTTGTTAAGCCAGCCGACACTTACCTTAAATTCTGTGTTTTTCAACTCGATGCTACTTTTAGCGCCTTCTTTTTTATAAGGGGTCCGGGATAGGGATTCAGATGGAACGCGCTCTACAAATCCACTAGAAAATCAAATTGAGCAGTTGATACTCTGCTAGCTACTTGATATTGATACGAGTATGAGTACATTGGTGATTGATATTTTGGCTATATATCAGTATTTTATGGATAGTGGTATTTGAGATTAGTGTAGTAGTAGAACTATTTGTTTGAAGCTGTAAGACGGGATGAATTATAGAATTAGATTGAAAAATCGGTATTGGATATAGTGTGTTGTTTTAGTTCATGCTCTTTAATGCATGTATAAAATGAGAATTTATCCAGAAAGAATTATTGTTTTCGCGTATATTTAGGTACAGGTTTACTTTCTTTGTGATAAAATTGTATGACGCAGTAGATTCTTGTGAATATACTTTTTGGTGGTATATGTATATAAGTTAGGATAACATGCGTTTTATAGTATAGTAGATAAATGAAATTAATGATTATTTTTATATAAGTAGTTATATAGCGCTAATGTGTTTTGGTGAGTGTAAATGTTTAAGTTCAATTTTGATGGATAACGCAGTAACGGGGAAAAAAACAACATTTGACTGGACGATAATCGTATTGATACCGAAATATCAGATACATTTGATTTGTATCAGGTATTCAAAAGTATCAGTTACAAAATATCAAGTTGATACTGTATAAACCATCCCTAAATAGAACACAAACTAACTTGCTAATTGAAAAAAAAAAAATGCAAACAATTTCACCGAGAGATAAATGATAGGATTCCCGGAAGATCGGTTTTGCAACACAAGAAATATTCATTTTCCGGGAATTGCAAAATGCTTTCTTCGAAAAATAGTTCTGTACGATAAAAATTTTGATTACTATTCGTTCGATCTGTCCGCCTATTAGAGATTCATTTATGTATTGAGAAAAAGTATAAAAGTAGTGTCCGTGTCCGTTATAAGAGTGTCCGCCTATTAAAAAAAAATTTCTTAGCAAAATCAGTAGAAAACTTTGGGAAATATAAAAGTGTCCGTTTATGAGAAATGTCGGGTTATTAGAAGTGTCCGTTGAGGGAAGTTCGACTGTGTTTATAAAAAAAAATTTATTGTCTATAAGCAAATACGTATTACAGATATTTACTGTGCTATAGTGTTTTGATCAGCTTTTCGAAATAAATGCTCAGAGAGTAGTTCCTTATTAATTTACCAAATCTTGTTGGTTTAACATTTTCTACAGAGTGTAAAATTGTTTGAAGAACATTTTCAGAAGATTTCCAATTTCTCTATTTTAGGTAGCCCAATTTTTCCATGTCCCAAGGTTGTTAGTGCCTGAGATTTATATTTATTTTAAAAAAAGTAATATTCTGTGATGCAATTTTGAAATAATTTTCCATTGTGGCTTGCGAAATTTTTATGCTGCGGCCCGCTCAATCCGGAAGAAACTGATATTTGGCCCGCCCAGCTTTTGAGTTTGACACCCCTGGCTAGTGGATATTTTTTCCATAATGGAACATCTGGTTCGCAGAAAGTTGCATACGTGCATCTAGTGCATGTATACGAGTACCACGAGTATGTATGTATATAATAATTTCAATTTCATTTCTTCTTCGTTAACAACAGTACCTCAAATTAACGATAGTGAAAATATTCACTGTTGATCAACGAAAACGAGGAAGCGTTTCCTTCTCCTTGTTAGAAAGCCGTGCTGATGGTAGATATAATCTCACAGTAAGGCTGCTATGCTCCATTTCGATATTGTTGAATATGTCGGGAGCTTCACCTACATGTTGCGCCGCAATTGCTGATAATTTACGAAGTATATCGATCACAGCAAGTTGATACGGCTAGTAACATTACTCCTGACGGTTCCAGCATCAGCAGCATCACCAGAAAGGTCGTTCAGTGCTTTACGACGTCTTTAAATATAGCTAAATTCAACAATGACACAAAAACGTCTGACACATCTAATCTTTCTCCATGGGATTCATCATCACAGGGATCGAACAGGGAATTTAGATCCCTCAAAAATCACGAAAGAATTCTTTCCCGAGGAAACCGGAAAACAACCTTTGGGCAAATTGTTTGACCTTTAATTTTATAAAACTACATATATAAGATAAAGAATATGCAACAACGGAATTACAATGGGATCAAAATGGGTAACAAAAAGAAACTTAAAGGTTAGTCTTATATTAAAGACTATTCTACGAGTATGTGGTTTCTGATAGCTTTTTTTAATTATTTTACTTTTTGGTATCGTTTCACAGGAAATTAAAGTGCTACAGCTAGAGGTCCGGTATATGGTGACCGCTTAATTTAATATGAATTTGAGAAAAAAAGCTTGCCCCACCAATAAAAAATTCGTTCCGGCGCCACTGGGTGTAACGGAAAGTTTGAAGCTTACATTATAAATTTGAACTTGCTCAGTATTGAATCTTCTGATTTGAAAAACCAAATTAACATCATCTCTCGTACACCACATCCATTTTACGACTTGCTCTATTATTCGTATTGTAGGAGAATCATATAGCACTCATAGAAATTTAAGTGTGCCGGTGAGGCAATTGAATGAGTTATTTCAGTTTTAATGTTAGTATCCTTGAAATTTATGTAGGTGGCCATAGAAAAAATGAACCTTTTTCCTGGCTATACGTATGCAATGAGAATACCCTAATGGGGTGAAATTTTCTTGCTGATACTTAACACCGACCAATGACATAATATATTCGATTAAAATAAATTTAGAATATGAAAAAAGAAATATCTCAGTGAAACCAAATTAATGAAACCACAGGAATCACTTACCACATAGATTGCATCTTCCCATATAAAAACCGCACCCTGTAAGAACATTTTCGCTTATCACGTTACGAACGATATTGCAGCTATTAGCCCCCGACTATTCCATTCGGTGAAGACGTAGAAAAACACATCCTGAACAATATTCCATTTCCCTATACATATAATCCGAATCCTTGGTTAAATTCGCTTCCCTACAATACGATTTATAATCATAGTGGTGGATGCAGATTTCCAGTAATTAGAGACTAAGAAAATCTAATATCTACAATTATCGACGATTTATTGTTATGCGAATTTATAATACTTGGCATTGGGAGTTGTGTACGTGATTTCATGGCAATGCGAATATCTTGTTTTAATTAAGCCCGGAATTTATGTTGACGGGGATAATTTGTTGCCTGGTTCGGGAATGGTTTTCACTAGAGAGATGTTAAACTTATTGAAATTAAATTTAATATTTTATTTTGTTTGTAACTTTTATGGCCATTTTCTCGTACAACTTATCTAATGGATTATCTTATAGTGCAGAGAAGACACACACAACAAAAAGCTCTTCGATTGTATTGAATTTTCGTTTATTTTGCGTATTTATGCCATATTTGCTGGGATATGAGATTGAAAAAATCAATGCACGATTTCATACAACGGCGTAAGTAAGCCAAAGGTAACATAACTATACAAAATAAAACAGTGGCGCACCCACTGGAGGGACTAAGGGGGCTAAAGCCCCTTCCAGACCAAGAAATTAGGAAAGGAAAAAATGCAAATGAAATATGAATCAATGCATTTCGTTGCAAATTACATAAAAATACGAGTATGATTCGGTTCATAGCATATTCGCCAGTTTTGGTGTTTTGTGCAAGTTTGAAACATATTTGATTTTATCTTTGCACAAATAAGAACAATACAAATGAGCAGCTCTGAGGCGATTTTAAGGTAAAAAAAACAAAATCGTTCGAGTTGGATACTATCGAACTATACCTACATATTTTACATCCGAAATTTTTGTGAGGCATACACAAAATAAAGTTTGAATTTTTCATTGCAATTAAAATTGTTGGAGGCTCTATGCTTCAAAAAGAATGTGTTTAGGTCTATAAGTGTCCTTTTCGCAAATTTGGATGGCTTTATGTAACCGAGAATCGAAGCGTTGTATTCAGTTCCAGTCCTGTCTATCTATCTGGGAATCTAGGAAGAATTGTGGACTTTTATCAAATTATGCTTGAAAGTAAATTTAGATATCCCAGGAGAATAATGGATGCTAATAGAATTGAAATTTCAACAGCATCTATTTATGGGTCCGTTGTAGCCATAACCGGTTCGATGTTGATACAATTTTGAGCAGAAGGCATACAGCAAAAGACTTACGTCTCAACTGATCGTCGAAAATTATTATGCCTGATAGAAAATCAGCATTAGCTGCACCGCTAATAACATCAAAGGTAAAACATGCACTGAGTAGAGTTCATCTAGAGGAGTATTGGTAAGAAGCAAGGTTACGAAAATCGGCAGGATATACAATCTTAAAATTTCACAAATTGGGTACGATTGACAAGGAAAAAACGAAGCCAACTTAGAATGAACGCAGATACCACAAATTTGTGTATTTTTTTTAATTAGAACTTTATGGTCAACTCTAGCTCTTACTAAAAAGTCAGTATAAACTGCATCAACTTGATTCCCCTCAAGAACCTCGGAAGGATTATGAGGTTGGTTGTAATCGATCTGCCTTTGCGAAATCTATTGTTGGGGACAAGAATCCTATTCAATATATGACAACCAGGAACATGACAAAGTCAAATTATTTCCTATCGTTTTGGTTGGTTGGCGATCTGTTTCTACTGCAATGCGTAAGTGATTTAAAATTATGTTTTCACAAAACCATGAAAAGAGCTTGCTGCTAACGAATAAAACACTACACTCACCTTTCACGATGTAATGCTAAGCTATGAAATATTTACTTAAAAAATAAGAGGAAATGTACCGTAGGTATAGCGTTATTCATTAATGGATAAATTCACAATTATCGATATTGTGGCATAGATTTAACCTTCCGGCGGGCGCAATACTAATCCTAACACGATCGGGCGCAATGCATCTGACAGATTAAGTGCAGAAAATAGGATGAAACTAGGTTTCTGTATATTCTACACTCTTATTTATTGTTACATTGTCTTTATGAAACAGTTCTACCAAATTTTAGTAACAAAAACTGGCTCACAAAGTTTGATACCCTTCACATTTTCAATTTTCTAAGAATATTTCGCTTTCGAACGCTTCAATATTCAAAAAACCTCCAACAACTCGACTGCTTAAAAAATGTGAGCTTATTTTACTAACAAAACCCTATTGAACGATTTGGTAATCCTTAAAGTTAACACAACGTTATTACGCAATTTGAAGAGTATAACAAGTGGACATTTCCATAGAAAAAAGAAAATAACACAATCGGGCGCAATACATCTGAGAGATTATTTCACCCCCTCTCGCCCCTCTGACATATGGTAGGTAGAAACTGAAAACTGCTTTGGATAGTTGATCGATAAAGATTAAGCTACTGTGATTTTCAGATCTCTCCCTTTTCATATCGCTGATTGCCGGAACAAAAACTGGTCACTTAATCTGTCAGATGCATTGCGCCCGCCCGAAGGTTAAATTGAATGGTTTTACCCCCGTCCAGGGCAAAATCCTGGTTGCGCCACTGAAATAAACAAAAATTCAGTTCATTATAATGAAAAAGCTTTCTGAAAATGGTGTGCGTCTTCTCTACACGATAAGACCAACCATTAGATGAGATGAACGAGAAACCCGCCCTTAGTAGATTAGATTTAACAACATAATGTTCTGTTGCATTTTACTAAAACGGAAATTTTGATAATTTCATATTTCGAACTTTATAGCTAATATACCATACATTTCTATTTAAGCAACCAACTATTCATATCCTTCAATAAGTACCTTTGAAATAATTATTATCAAAAATATATCTAGCAATTACCTTCGCCTATGTAATCCCATGAAATTCCCTAACTTTCAAACAAAGTTCAAGTTGAACATTGCCCTGGAATTATTTCCGAAAACTTACGTCGAACGACTGAACTTTACCCGGAACGAATATTTAGTAATGTTTGATTTTGCAGTTCGGTAAAACTCAAATATGAAATATTTGCAAGGTAAGCTTTATTTAATCCGAAACTTTGACTTGCTGCTGATTTACACCATCACTTCAGTACTAATAAGGATGCATATTTGAATTATTTTAATCTTAAAAGTAATAAACTGAAGACATTCGAAGAATTTGTGTTTATGAAATCCGATAAATAAAGTTGAAAATTAAGGGCTCGATATTGGCTTAATTTATATTAAGGAAGTTGAAGTCCTGTCATTAATTAGGTTACTTTTTCTTTCTACTGAGATTGCCAAAAAGAATTGGGCTGTATAGGAATTTAAATTGTTATAATTCCTTGCCAACTTTACCACCATTCACCGACAATTGAATAATAGTGAGCATTTTCACTCAAGTACAACCACTCGTTTATTAAGTATAATAGCACTAAATCTATTCGAGATAGAATTGCATATCCTTTTTTTTTCATTCAACTTCCAAGTGCTCGATGCACTTTCCGTATATGCAACGCGCGGCGTTGCATACTACTTATTATGTATGCCTCGACGAGACGTATCGTAGTCGTTGTCGTTAGAGTCGTGTGCAACTCCGATTCATGTATTTTACGCCTTTTCACTTTTGCCATTTCAAAACACTTGATTCCATGTACGATCCTTATGCAAATAGACCTAAATGCGATTGAAATCCGTTGCAGTTTTAGAATGGTATAAGCAGCTTTGCTTTGCTTTACTCTCTCTCTCTGTCTCTCACACTTATATCCTTGAGAACTTATGGAGGGTATGGATGACAACGCGACCGGTGGCGTGGCCCAGGATCTGGATGATGTACGAGTAGTATAGTGTGTGCATATTGAGTGTGGATAGAGTAGCGGGCATAGAAGCGGCTCGGCTCACACATGTCGTCACTCTCGAGACAAAGTGCACTCAACACAAATGTCTCAGCGCGAGTTGTATTCGAAATCAAGAAACATTGTACGAGAGACCAATATCAAAGCTGCACAACACGTATGAAGTTCCAGGATGTTGGTAATGCACTTCAGGATGACAAAATATACACCCGTGCATAGTATTCTCACGAAAGGATGTATTCTACGTGTGTATGATATAGTCCTATTGAAGGACACTGGAAGTATGGATATGGATGTCGTGTTGTGTCCTTTTCAAATGACAGTGGAGAAGAATGAGTAGACAAGTGCTGTCGACGCGTTAATGCAATTTACGTAGAGTACTCTTGGTCTTTGATTGTTTCGCCCGGATAGACACCATATGCTGAAAAGTGTCGAAAATTGAATGGGATTGTCGTGAAGGATAAACATTGTGCCTATTTGAATGTGTGATATGATAAATATTCGGTTCAGGAGAGGATGCAATATTCTTCGAGTGAATCACACAAAATTTAAGGGATGAAAATAATTATTCCTTTTAATACCATACTACTAACTGAATACTGAATACTATCTATCGAAAAAAGTTTTGCAATGCATAATAGCAATCAGGACTTGCGTATTTATTCTGTCTTTAATTTAAGTCTGCGATCATAATTAAATTGAAGTATACTCCTATAACTTGGGAGTACGTTCCATCAGTATATACCGTTTCAATATTAAAATGCAAATGTAAAACATAAACAAAACAAATATGTATGTTTTTCTTTTTGAATTTAGCTCGAATTTTAACATGATGTACCGGCAACCTGTCTCTGACTCAATATCAACATATCAAATCATTTTTTATGAGAACCATCAAGCTCATAACCATTTATATTTATTTTGCTCCTTCCTCTGCCAGTATGGATATTGCTTCCCCCCGGCCGCCCCGGTACGCACTTTCTATACAGCTATTCCCTCGCTCATATGTTGCTTTTATGTGTATTAGACAAGTGTAGATTCACACGAATTCAACATACATTCTATAGATGCAATAAATATCCATTTAATCTCCATAAATTCGATGATAATAATGTTTATGGGTTCCGCACACAGGACAACGCATCAAATTTTATCAAATCGCTCATATATCAGATTCAAGCCTTCGTTTCGTCTATATACCTCTATACTGTGTTCAGTACACAAAAGTCCTGCGGGGTATGGCTGTCAGATGCGAACCTCAAACGACAACAAAGTGAATAAAATAGCTTCCGAAGCAAACACTCAAAATAGCATTTTGATAGGCTTCATGTGTGTGTCGTGTCGTCTATGATTTATGAGTTCAGCTGATATGCGATAGGCATGGGAGAATGAGGGGGAGTTGAGGGTGAAATGTTGATGGAAGGAATCAAGCGTATGACCTTGTGATGTACAAAAATGTTCATTTGTGTCTTGTCATGATCATGAATATATGGGCTTTCAAATAGGATATTTATGCTATTGTTGTTTGATACCTACTGTTGCTCTACTGGCAACAACCTACAAAACAATGGCATTGCGAAAAAAAAACCAATAATGAATTTGTTTCTACTTTTGATATTGATTACTATCCGTAAACTACACTCAGAAAAATGGATCCAGTAAACTTAAAAAGTTTTCGTCTTATTATTTTAATTGGACGGCAATTTACCAGATATCGGCACGTCGATAGATGAACGTAGGCGTTCGCTTAGGGCGCAACGCTTGGCGGAGCCAAGGAATAACCACATACATCTACAGGGTGTCCCGCATTAGGTGAAAATAATGTAAGGGTTGATAGCACAACTTGTTGCAGCAAGAAAATTACTAATAAAATCGGAATTTTTTTTACCGTTACCTTGTTATCGCTCTTTTTGTTTGACCACCGCATTAGGTGGTCAATACTGTAAGGGTTTATAGCACAACTTGTTGCAGCAAGAAAATTACTAATACAATCGGAATTTTTTTTTACCGTTACCTTGTTATCGTTTTTTTTTTGTGAAAGTCATCGAAAATCGTGACTTTTCAAGCAAAATCATAATTTGCAGCCCTCCTGATGACTAAATCCAAGATTAGATTTCAGTGTCAGAAACTACATAAAATTTCACAAAAACTGAAGTTTTTCCTGTTGCCAACATTATCGTCACTTTCCAGATACAGTTATTCAAACTTAATAGAAATTTTAAAGTAGATTTTTCATTGAAAATTCAAACAGTAATTTCATAACGGTGCTTTATACGTACAACTCTGCAAAATTGATAAAAGTGGCATCAACATGTTGGCTTTCCAACGGTGTATCACTTTTCATATTTACATTGCGGGATTTTGAAATTAGACATAGTGGATGTAAAAAAAAAGGTAATTATTTTCTTATCGGATTATTCAAACTGAAATTTCATTCATTTGTTTTTCATATTTTACTATCGCAATTTAAAAAATTTGTTAAATAAAAATGAAAATAAACTTTTGAATATAAGAAATAACCAATAAACTAAAAATATTAACTAATGATTAAATGTTATGTATGTTATGTTTGATGAATTGGAATAATGCTGCTGGAATTGACCTCCTCCATTTTGTATGCATGGAAGAAACGTCCCGAAGGATTTCAGGAGGGGTTTTCTATATGTCGTCACAAGCATCATTAATTCGCTGCAGCAGCTGTTCCCGGGGGGTAATCGCCTCGGAATAGACATTGTTTTTTAACTTACCCCATAAATAAAAATCTAGGGGAGTAAGATCGGGACTTCTCGCAGGTCACGCAACTGTCCCAAATCTGCCAATCCACTTTCAGTTTGAGCGGGGCGCAGGATCAAAAATACGGAAACGTCTACAAAAATTTACGAGTATTTTATAAATTTGATTACAGAAATATTTTTGACATTTTTATGTCTTGACCCAGCCAGCATCGGCCTCATATACCGTGAACATAGCGACAAATAAGCTTTACTTCATGAATCACGAATCGGCATTATGTATCGATAGGACGCATTGAAAGTTAGATACATGATGGTCAGCTGAAGGAATGTCGACGGATCATGCATATAGGAAATATAATGGTTTTCTCCTTAAGTGTGATTTTTGTTGCTGGGGTGATTAGAACCACGAATAAATCATGATCATTCATATAGTCTGGCTGGAGCAGTGGTTAGGGCGCGCATCTTCGGTGCATAGGGTTATGAGTTCAAGACTCTCCGTCGCCCGTATTTCTTTTAATTATTCATTGATGCATTGAATATATATGATACTTAACTATTACATAATGTTTACGAATAACGATTTTATAATGATTATCCGTAATAAGGCGCAAATGCGTATATACATGAAATAGGGGGACATCGTCATATACTGCTTGTATGAAAACGTGATGAATGAATAAGCGATATGTGCTTACGCGTGTTGCATGAAATAATGATTACAAATGTGTTAAATGCTGGCTGGGGACTCTGGCACATAAATCGAAAATCGTCACGAAAATTGCAACGAAAAAGCGTTACGTTTTTGGCATTACAGGTAGTACCCTGTGAATTTTGGGTGCCATTCAAGGTTTCAACGGAAGTTGGGCTAGGTGCTACCCTGTGAGTGTTGGGAACCATTCAAGGTTCAACAGAGGTTGGGCTTGGGTTCAATTAACGTTCAACTTGAGTTCAACTTGGGTTCAACTTGGGTTTAACTTGGGTTCAACTTGAATTCAACTCGAATTCAACTCAAATTCAACTTTCAACTTAGGTTCAACTCATTCGTTCAACTTTCGTTCAACTTTTGTTGAACGACCCAAAAAGTGTAACTTTTAACTTAGGCTCAACTTATGTTTAACTTTCGTTCAACTTTTGTTGAACGACCCAAAAAGTGTTACTTTCAAGTTAGGTTCAACTCACGTTCAACTTTCGTTGAACTTTCGTTTAACTTTTGTCGAACGACCCAAAAAGTGTAACTTTCAACTTAGGTTCAACTCACGTTCAACTTTCGTTTAACTTTCGTTCAACTTTTGTCGGACGACCCAAAAAGTGTAACTTTCAACTTAGGTTCAACTCACTCGTTCAACTTTCGTTCAACTTTTGTTGAACGACCCAAAAAGTGTAACTTTTAACTTAGGTTCAACTCATGTTTAACTTTCGTTCAATTTTTGTTGAACGACCCAAAAAGTGTTACTTTCAACTTAGGTTCAACTCACGTTCAACTTTCGTTCAACTTTCGTTCAACTTTTGTCGAACGACCCAAAAAGTGTAACTTTCAACTTAGGTTCAACTCACTCGTTCAACTTTCGTTCAACTTTTGTTGAACGACCCAAAAAGTGTAACTTTTAACTTAGGTTCAACTTATGTTTAACTTTCGTTCAACTTTTGTTGAACGACCCAAAAAGTGTTACTTTCAAGTTAGGTTCAACTCACGTTCAACTTTCGTTGAACTTTCGTTTAACTTTTGTCGAACGACCCAAAAAGTGTAACTTTCAACTTAGGTTCAACTCACGTTCAACTTTCGTTTAACTTTCGTTCAACTTTTGTCGGACGACCCAAAAAGTGTAACTTTCAACTTAGGTTCAACTCACTCGTTCAACTTTCGTTCAACTTTTGTCGAACGACCCAAAAAGTGTAACTTTCAACTTAGGTTCAACCCACGTTCAACTTTTGTTCAACTTTTGTCGAACGACCCAAAAAGTGTAACTTTCAACTTAGGTTCAACTCACGTTCAACTTTCGTTCAACTTTTGATAAACGACCCAAAAAGTGTTACTTTCAACTTAGGTTCAACTCACGTTCAACTTTCGTTTAACTTTTGTTGAACGACCCAAAAAGTGTAACTTTCAACTTAGGTTCAACTCACGTTCAACTTTCGTTCAACTTTTGTCGAACGACCCAAAAAGTGTAACTTTCAACTTAGGTTCAACCCACGTTCAACTTTTGTTCAACTTTTGTCGAACGACCCAAAAAGTGTAACTTTCAACTTAGGTTCAACTCACGTTCAACTTTCGTTCAACTTTTGATAAACGACCCAAAAAGTGTTACTTTCAACTTAGGTTCAACTCACGTTCAACTTTCGTTCAACTTTTGTCGAACGACCCAAAAAGTGTAACTTTCAACTTAGGTTCAACTCACGTTCAACTTTCGTTCAACTTTTGTCGAACGACCCAAAAAGTGTAACTTTCAACTTAGGTTCAACCCACGTTCAACTTTTGTTCAACTTTTGTCGAACGACCCAAAAAGTGTAACTTTCAACTTAGGTTCAACCCACGTTCAACTTTTGTTCAACAAAAGTTGAACGACCCAAAAAGTGTAACTTTTAACTTAGGTTCAACTCATGTTTAACTTTCGTTCAACTTTTGTTGAACGACCCAAAAAGTGTTACTTTCAACTTAGGTTCAACTCACGTTCAACTTTCGTTCAACTTTTGTCGAACGACCCAAAAAGTGTAACTTTCAACTTAGGTTCAACTCACGTTCAACTTTCGTTCAACTTTTGTCGAACGACCCAAAAAGTGTAACTTTCAACTTAGGTTCAACCCACGTTCAACTTTTGTTCAACTTTTGTCGAACGACCCAAAAAGTGTAACTTTCAACTTAGGTTCAACTCACGTTCAACTTTCGTTCAACTTTTGATAAACGACCCAAAAAGTGTTACTTTCAACTTAGGTTCAACTCACGTTCAACTTTCGTTTAACTTTTGTTGAACGACCCAAAAAGTGTAACTTTCAACTTAGGTTCAACTCACGTTCAACTTTCGTTCAACTTTTGTTCAACTCTTGTTGAACTACCCAAAAAGTGTTACTTTCAACTTAGGTTCAACTCACGTTCAACTTTCGTTCAACTTTTGTTGAATGACCCAAAAAGTGTAACTTTCAACTTAGGTTCAACTCATTTTCAACTTTCGTTAAACTTTTGTTGAACGACCCAAAAAGAGTCAAATTCGAAAAGCAAATCGTCACGAAATAATGTATAAATGATTTCGCGGTTACATCAGTACTGTACATTAGCATTTGTTGAAAACATGAAAATGTCCCACTGAGTTGCGGACTTTTACGCAAGCTGAACCGACATTCTGTATTTTTTATGGCTGAAGCACTAACGACCTCGGGATCTTTGAAAAATGAAATTTTTCGACAAAGTACTTCAATCGAATTAAACAATTTTAAACGAGAAATTAAAAAGCCAAAATTTGTTTGATCCGTCAGTAACAACTTTTTTTCCGAATTAATTTCCGTCAAATTTTAAACAGCTGATCAGAATATTCATCCGGTTATCCAGGTCGCCCCAAACAACCTTGGCAGTGAAAATTGTTAGGCAGAAAATATAAGTAAACTTCGGACAAAAAGGTGGTTTTAAATAAGCAAAAATTAGTTTGTGATGTGGTGTGAAACAAACGCATGCACCAGTAAAACTTGGAAAAAAATCGGGTACTTGGAATGAAATTGCACGAAATTTACTATTTTCTCACTAAAGGATCGGGGTATTTTGTTGTAAATAAATATTTGTCCAAGATACTCTTGTCCCATAATCTGAAAGGTTGCGAACGAACGTAGCAAATTACTATCGGTTTTGGCATAGACAATACCATTTTTCTGAACCGAATCTCGGGACAAAACCACTTCACCAAGGAGATATTTTGCCTGCGCAAAATGGCTGCCCTAAACAAATATACAAATTATATATCTGTAAAATATATATTTTAATCTTGCATAATAATATGTTCACAGTGGTTGAAAACCGATTGATGTCGCCGTTTGTTTTCAAAAATCACCGAAAATTGTTCACAGTGCACTATTCGTTTCAAATGACAACCAATATTATTATTTTGCCTATAAATCGTTCTAAGTTAAAAAAATGCGCTGGTAACTTCAAACTGACCGTCCAAATAAGATTTTGGGAAAATTAAGAAAAGTGGCACACACACACCAAACTGAAAATTTTTTTTCGGGTGTCAGTTAAAATATCGGAGTGGGCCGAAATGTGCTGAATAGGGGAATCAAGTTTGGGACCTGGGGTTTTAAATATTTTCATTGGAAAAAAATTTATTTTTGAGTGTTGGCCCAAGTCACATGTTTTCGTGCACTCTGAACATATTATTAGCCACCTATTTTACAAGCTTTTGTAAATTTTTAGACTTGAGTTCAACATTCAATTTCTTTCATTTTGACGCATTTTTCCTGATGATTTTGATTTTTTTTATTGGGTCGAGTAGAGGACAGCTCACCTTCCATACATATTGACAAGAACAACTCCACCTGCAATGACAAAACTTCAAATCCGGATTTCAAATACTTTTCTATCAACGTCACTTCTAAAATACAGTTTTAAATTTCATGTTCATTGTCTGATGCAGTCGCAAGATAATACAGGGAACAAATGCTTAACCCGGGAACACTAATGTGAGTCATTTTAACTCACATATAAAAGTTTTTCACTTGCCCATGAAAGGGCCGTACGCACACCGCGTTGCGCTACTTATGTATTCCTCGAGAAACTAGTTTTGTACTGAATTTCATTGTGAGTGGTCGATTTTGTTTTCGTGGTGAGTAGATATAAGTGTTTTCCTGCAAGCCAGTGAGTCAGATTGGCTTACTGTCGATTCTGCAATTACAAAATAAGAAGGAAGACAAACACATTTTGTGCTAAATGCAGTGTTCCTGTATGCGGTGAACATACAAAAAAAAATATGTTTCCAGTGCAATCAATCGGAATCGTAAATGTATAGCATTATGATTGTTCATTTGTTGAGGCTGTTAAAATCACAGAGCTCTTTTTTATGGCTGTGAAAGTCAATGATTTCTTATTTTTATTTTTGGTTAATAAAGAATTTCCTATGAACTAAATTATTCTTGATTGTTTTCCTTTGCTGTCTATGATTTTTATTCAAACTCTCCCATTTTATGTAACGAAAATCTCATAGTGAGTCAAAATGACTCATGGTTAGTAACAAGCGCCTAAAATTAAGGCTAGTGTTCCCGGGTTAAGGCGATGTCCTCTTGTGAAACGTCCTTAACAAATATTAGATTCGCTATTTTTTTCGGTTTGGATAAAGTTTTTCGAATGAAAATTTGCAGACATATTCCTCAAGTCATTTCCTCAGAACCCTCATCAACATTTTTAAATTTGCAGACCTAAGAGGGGCTACACACGCACAAATTGAAATTTCAAACATTTATACTGTTATTTGCGTTTTCTGATCAAATGTAATGACTTAGTATTTAACGTGTATCAGCTCATATTAACTTTGTGTAAAGTTTCATATCGGTACCCCCATAACCGTTTAGAAAAACCGAGGTGATATCGTAAACTTAACTTCAAACTCCCATAACTTCGTTACCGTTACTTTAAACTGGAAAAAAGTAACAGGTATAAATCAAATCAAAGGACTCGATGAGTGCGAGTCCTTTGATTTGATTATCCATACATCCATCTCCGATAAGAAATAAAAAAGTCACCTCTTCGGAACACCCTGTTATCATTGCCCTACCAACTTCTAAGGTACTTGTGCCGAAGAGTGTTACCATTATACACATTGCTACCAAATTCTAAGTGAAGTGGCGGACGGACGGACCAAATCGATTTCATAAAGGTTTTTCGAAAAAAAAAATCTAAAAAACCCTACAAAAAAGCTTTGTTGCGAATTTTAGCCTGCAAGTAAATTATAAGAGGCCTTTTCGCTTTTCGTCTTTAATAATAAATCTTTTCGTTGTTCGAAGCTCTGAGATAACGGTGACAAATAGTTCTTCACTTATGTGTCTCACTGAGGTACAAACACACTTCACGAGAAGAATAAGTGGTATGTATATATGGCATGGCGTTGAAATTTGTTATTTGCTCCAAATTTGCCGCCCCCGCAAAATCTGCCGCCCTAGGCTTCAGCCTACTCAGCCTACTGGTAAATCCGCCACTGGCGGGACACCCGTGTATTTGCCATAAATAGCAATTATTAAATTTTAACTGTTATAAGTACAGTTTAATTTGCCAAACAATGTACAAAATTTGAAATATTTTAGAGTTCTGTTCAAAATAATGTAGCAAGATTCTATCCCGAATTATAATAGCCTTTCGATTGTTACTTTCTCATTTCTCCATGCAGCTTTCTTTATTTCTCCTTTTATGACGACGTTTCGCCTACTTTATTCAGCATCATCAGGTTTTATGTTCTAAAAACAACAATATTATTTGATTAATTAATTTAAATACTAATCTATTTTTTGCTTTGGCTAACGTATTTGCTATCTTATATACATAGTTGTTTACTTTCTTTTTTAACACTCCCATTTATTTGTGGGGGGCTGGTTATGTTTCTGTTGTCCATAATTATATTTGGTTTTCCTTCTTTTCGCCACTGCTATTTTTTGGTCAATTGATTGTTACTTTCTCATTTCTCCTTGCAAATATAATTCCAAACTCCCGCCCCTTGTGACGAAGTATGATCAGATGTTACCATTTGAAGTTTCTATTCATAAGCTGGCAATGTCAGTATAAACATTTCGTGTTGATTGTTGACAACGCATTTACCGGACCATGGAAAGTTTCGAAAATTCACGAAAAAAACAACATTTGCGGGAAGTTTTACTTGGGCATTATTTTGCTTAGAAGACTGCAGCTCAGAGTCATCAATTGCTCGTGGAAGTTTACGGTGACGATTCTTTTTCGCGTGCACAGTGTTTTCAGTGGTTTCATCGGCTCATAAATGAAAATTTCGACATTACCGACGAAGAGCGACCTGGCCAGCCTAAAAAGTTTGAAGACGAAGAATTGACGAAATTACTCGAAGAAGATTCGTGCCAAACGCAAAAAGAGTTCGCAATTTCGTTGGAAGTGACTCAGCAAGCCATATCGAAGCGGTTAAAATCACTGGGAATTATCCAAAAGCAAGGCCACTGGGTTCCGTACGAGTTGAAGCCAAGAGATGTTGAGAGGCGCTTTTGCATGTGCGAACAACTGCTTCAAAGGCAAAGACGGAAGGGTTTTGTGTGACCGACGATGAAAAGTGGATACATTATGATAACCCAAAGCGAAAGAAATCATGGGGAACGCCCGCGCACCAATCAATATCGACCGTGAAGCCAAATATTCATGGTTCCAAGCTTATGCTCTGCATTTGGTGGGACCAGCTCGGTGTTGTGTATTATGAGCTGCTAAAACCAAATGAAACCATTGACGGGCAGCGCTATCGACTGCAATTGATGCGTTTGAGTCGAGCATTGCGTCAAAAACGGCCACAATATGCTGAAAGGAACGACAAAATAATTCTTCAGCATGACAATGCTCGCCCTCATGTTGCGCGAGTCGTGAAAACGTACCTGGAAACAACCAAATGGGAAGTGCTACCCCACCCGCCGTATAGCCCCGAAATTGCTCCATCTGATTACTATTTGTTCGCTTCGATGACTCATGCGTTTGCTGATCAGCACTTCACTTCAGATGAGGATACTAAGAACTGGCTCGATTCATGGATGCATCGATTCATGGATAGCCTCGAAAACCTAAGATTTTTTCCGCGACGGAGTTCGTAGACTTCCCGAAAGATGGGAGAAAGTTATCGCTACTAATGGCAAATATTTTGAATAATTTAGTTATATGAATAAATCTATGAATAAATGCCCAAAATTAAAAAAAAAGTCTCATTATTAAGTTGTAGGCCCAGAGAAACTTTTCCTATCTCATGAGTTTTTTTTCTTCAAAATATAGTGATGGTTTATCTATTGTAAAAAAGTGAGAGAAAGGATACCTACGTAATTTTTTAAATTAGAGTTTTTTTACTAAAGTGCATTTGTAATGATTTGTTTTTTTCATTATTTTTCCGAAATTAATACAAATTATACATATAATATCAAAATGATCAAAATCAATTATCGGTGGAAATGAGCAATTTTCGCCGAAATTCGCATAAATTTTGCAAACATGTAAGTTTGTGAATTGAATTTCAAGAACTGAAAATTTTGCAAAATGAATAATTTTGGCTAAATACGAGTGCATTCATATTTCTAAAATATTCTGTTTATTGATTGATTAAGTACCATGATGGATTCATTATCTCAATTAACATATTTTCGGGCAGATTTCCAGTAATTTATTATACTGTACTGCATTAATATTCCACCAGCAATACAGGAGCAGGCGTTTTCGATAGATTCATCTATCCTCAATCCATCACGGGCGTGTTATGCGGTTTTCAAATGAACTTTAATTAAACTGATATCAGATGCGGGAATGTTGATAGACTAATGGTTTAATTAATCACTATACCAACAGTTTCAGTAATATGTAGAACCAAAGAAATGCCTCATTGGAAAACGTTGCTGGAGGGTTGCTGATATGGTTACCCCGAACAAAAAGGATAAATGGACACCCATTAGAATAGTTTCGGTTTTTGATAACGTAATTCGGAATGCATTAATTAATTAAAAATAGACAGAATATATTACGAATTTGATATGCAATTATTTAAATACATTTTATTAGAATATTTGATAAGCTATATTTATTAAAATACAATTCAAATGAAGAATGTACACGTGTAGAGTTCTAACAGCAGAGGGGGAGCCTAACAGGTCTTGCGTTATTTTTCATCATCAACATACAAACATACCTACATCTTTTTACAACAAAATCTTAAACTTTTTCGTCCCATTAAAACCAACCTCTGGTTGTATGTTTCTGTGATTTTGCAAAAAAAAATTCTTAAATTGCTACGGCTTAATTTACATTCCCCCTCCTCAAATGCTTACAGCAGATCTCAACGCAGGATAACAACATTAATTTTAAGTCACAAATTGAATTGTTTCTTTTTTTTCAGGTGATATAGAACGACAGACAAGTAGATAGGAAGACTATGAAAAATATTTTTGTTGATGTTGCTCTATTTCTTCCACCTACTCTAGAGTCTATAGTCCAGACGTGTCAGACTCGCGCTAGGGATGTCCAAAACCGGACGGTTAGTCCGAAAACTGGTACTTTCAAAACGGTTAACCGTTTTTTTTTCGGTTTTTTCATCCTCCCGGTTTTAACCCGGACGGTTGTTTGCCCATCCGGTTAAAACCGAAAAAAACTTTCCAAATTCATAAAATTTTTATATTTTCTTGATTTGTCAGTCTGTAATTCTATTGCTTGTCTTCTATGAAAAATTTCGTATTTCCGAACACTCTCCTTAGTGCTATTATCCCAAGAACCATCGCTTCGTCAAACTACCGCTTCTTGCATTTTTCCTTTCCAAGGCAGATATTGTTTACGTTGCGTGTCACACGTGTACAGAGCCCGCTCTAAGGCGGGCGGCTTTTTGGCTGGTAGGTACTCGGATAAGAAAAAAGTGGAAAAGGCCGAAAAGAAAATATTAATATCAACTTCGATTTAGTGGAAATAAAACCTTAAAAACTACAGATAGAATACATAAAAAGGAAAGTTGTGTGTTAAAGAAAAGAGTCTTTGCAAGGTTTTAATAACCCACAATTGATACGGAGTACTGCATTCGGAATCATAAAAGGCTCAGGAAAAATTGCCAAAATTGTACGTCCTTTACTCTAGCACGCGTCTTACTTCCGAAAAGCAAAGTAGGACAGCATATGAAATGAGAAATAAGAAGCCACATCGCATAACACTCAGCACATAAAAGCGTTAAAATCAACTTCTACTGTGAGAAATTGTAGGCCTGACAAAAACATTTTCATCACTTTTCAATTTTTTTCATTTTAGATAATTTCGAAACACCTTTTGCAGCAACTCGACTTTAATTTGCTTGATCTTTTCGCGGATCAGTTGATTCCAATAGCATTGATTCATCTAGCACTGAGATGACAAATTTGGAACAGGTTGGTTCAGATTTCAGCAAGTTGAGGGATGGAACCACAGTACACATTGTCAGAGCTGCAACCAATATTCCCTAATATTTTTTCTAGACATGCTAATATCGGGATATTGCTAGGTTCTCCCGATTTAACTAGCTAGCTACCCAATTCTCTATAAAAATTATCAAGATGACGCATTTATGAAAATAAACCACTGAAGAAATCAGTTTGCGAAGAGATCCGACTAATTGAAGTTTATCTGCTGCGCAGTGTATAAAGATGTTATCAAAAACTACTCCAAAAGATTAGTAATGAAAACGAGCACCATTGCAAATTTCCGAAATTTTCCCAAGCAGTCTTTTACAAAATGTGTTGAGTCTTTTAGTGAACAAAATAATTTTGCATTAATTTTCAATTTCTTACGTCGCTGTGAAAGCCTCCAGGTTTCCGTATGCCCTCTGCCTATTTTTTGACGGTGGTGAAAAAAAATGTCGCTCGTGGAATTCAATACTAACCTCAATTTTTGGAACTTCAAATAAACTCTACGAGTATATCAAGCCTTGCTGAACTGTGGCGAATTTCGCTTAGGAGTCTGAACGAAAGCGGAACAGTTTTCTAGTGCATACTTTCTGGGCCTTTTCAGTGGATCAAGATAATATTTTCTGAATTATCAATATTTGTGCTGTCTTTCAAAAAATGCTTCTACCCAACTAACAATTATAGTTCTATATTACTTCGTAGAATATTCTCTTCCAATAGTATTAGAAGCAGATTTCATGATATGAAAACAGAAAAGTGACATTTGCCGCCGTTTTTTCTAAACCAATAGAACCTTGTATTTTATATGTTATATCATCATTACTTTCGTGCCTCGTGCATTACCTCCGATAACCAATGTGAACAGATTAAGTGTTAATGCCATCTATAGGAAGCTTATAGAATGACACTGATATCTGATGAAAAAAAGTAGCGCGCAGCTAGCATTGAACCCATGCCCACCGTATCGCTCGTCCTATGCCTTAACCACTCGACTAATCTGAGTATTGCTCGTAAGCAGTTGGAGCTGCTTCTATAGAAATATTTAACACATTTCTATAAAATCTGTTATGCAATTAATCTTCTCTCATGTGGTTTTACCAATAGTGGCAATAGAAAAACTGACAATCATTCGTTTGCAGTGAGAAGATTTTACAGTTTACAGTTTGTTTCAATCCACATATTTATCAATAAAATGTACTCAGTTTATATGTAGAGATTTTCTTAGCGGCTTCAGAAACTGACAATAATTCAAGACTTCAAACCATTCAATTGAAGATAGTTGGTTTCCATTTTGGTATTGCAAAGTACTTCATCACTCTCAACTCTTCCAAAAATTACGAAGCCCTTACTCCTACAAAAATACGATAAACAATTTATCGGATGACAATTTTATGTCATACTATTAGGATAAAACAACACTACCGATTATCTGCTATAGGAGAATATTGCATGTGTGTGTTAATTTGTGAGTGATTGATTACATATTTGCTAACAGGATTACCCCTGTGTGTTAAGCCATCCAATAAACATAACAATAAAAAAGTATTAATGGAGTACCTATATTTTTTACCTTCATATTAAGAGCAAGTATTACAGAAGCTTTTGTTCGTCGTGAATGTATACACTCCCAATCAATAGGAGAGTTCCACTTGAAAAATGGCTGTATCTCGGTAAGTGATAACGGTATTTTCTTCAAACTTGGTGACAATATTTACCGTAGCCTGCCTGTTCTTTGAATAACAGGATGTCTCAAATCCGGAGTCCCGTTAGGATTTTCTTACGAGAATTCTTAAAAACAGTACAAATGGCGAAGTCAATAGGATAGTTCCAGTGGAAATCAAACATCAAATAACGGTAAGAAAGGATAATTTTACTTTGGAAAATGAAGCTGGTAATAAGAAGAACTTTATTTTAATAATTTGAGCCCAAAAACTTAATCTGGGATAGAATTGTATAGGTTTTAACGGTAAACTAAGTTGATTTCGTCCCGAGCTCCTCTAAACGTACGCCAAAGAGCTTCAGTGTTCTTAAACTATCGTCTAATAGTAAAGATCTTCCTCGTCATTCATTTCCACACTTTTATTGATAATATTTAGATCTAGGAAGTATGCAGGTCTTTCCATAACCTTGATTAGTTGGTCTTCAAATCAATTTTCATCAGCCTTGCTTCATAATTGGAGTCATTATCTTGCTAAAATCTTATAGGAATGGCATGGAAAATGTCGGAAGTCTTAGGCAATACATTAGGAAGAATATCTTTAAAAGCCTGGGTACTCTGAGTACCCCTAATTTAAGAAAGCTTAGTAGTTCCATACCAAGATATTCAACCCCAATGGAGAAACTGTATGGATTGGACAAACGCGTTATTTTTACTGATGGAAAAGATTGAATCTCGTCGGTTCAGATGGATCTAGGTATTATTTCCACGATTTGAGCAAGAAGGAATTAATTTTGTAGACGCATTACTCAGAGTAAGAAATGTCGAAGTATGGGGTAGAATGTCCCTGTGTGGAATTATTGAGATTGTGGAAATTAGCGGTATTCACAACGTCCAGGCTTACAAAAAAATTCTGGGCAATATAGTTCTTAAAATTACCGACATTTTTCATTCAACTTCTTTGAGATTTTAACAAGATAATGACGTCAGTCAAGGAGCAAGACTGATAAAAGATTTGTTTCAAGACCAACTAATCAAGGTTTGGGAAAGACCTCCATACTTCCTAAATCTAAATACCATCAAAAATGTGTGGGAATGAATGACAACGAAGATCTATACCGTTAGACAATAGTTTAAGAACACTGAAGCTCTTCTGCGAACGTTTAGAAGCGTTTTGGGCGAAATTAATTTAATTTACCGTTAAAACATATACAGTTCTATCCCAGATTAATTTTTTGAGCTCTAATTACTTAAATAAAGTTCTTCTTATTATCAGCTTCATTTTCCAAAGTAAAATTATCCTTTCTTACCGTTATTTAATGTTTTATTTCCACTGGAACTATCCTATTGACTTCATCATTTGTACTGTTTTTAAGAATTCTCGTAAGAAAATCCTAACGGGACTCCTGATTTGAGACATCCTGTTATTCAAAGAACAGGCAGGCTACTGTGAATATTGTCACCAAGTTTGAAGAAAATACCGTTATCACTTACCGAAATACAGCCATTTTACAAGTGGAACTATCCTATTGATTGGGAGTGTAGGTGTATCAGATCAGTGCATTTGGAGTTCATTGTTATAGAAAGACGAATCGGCAGTTGCTACAACCTCCGCGTCCACATCGATATTCCCGTCCACTTCAACATCCGACGTGTCCACAAAGACTTCAACATCTACATCATCTACATTGTTTAGCAATTAAAATCAGTTAACTATTTTTGAAACTTTATGAATACTTCTGACAATTTTATTTGATTATCTTTTTTGTTCAACATGTTTCTCTTTTAGGGCTCCATTACACAGTCTATTTTCTATACGAACATCAGCTTAACGAGTGTGTATGCATTATTTTGCTAAAATTCTAAGCAATTCAATGAAAAACCGGTATTTTGAGCCCGTAAAAACCGAAAACCGGGTTATGGGCCGGTTTTTGACATCCCTAACTCGCGCCTCCGGACTTTTATTAAATTTCGGTCATATGCAATGAATGGTTCGCACTTCTTACGGAACACGTTGAAAGCTTTTGAGTTTGATACCTCTGGTCAGTGTTCTAGTCAAGTGTAACAATGAAACATTTTAGGGAGTCGGATTCAACTGTAGCCGAAGAATGATAAACTGAGGATGAAAAATGTCGTCCTGTGGATTTGTCAATGACACTCAAGGTGTGGTCACTAATGAAATTATTTGTATCTGATTTGGTTGATTGTGGTTAATTTTGCATAATTTTTTTTGTTAGGTTGAGTCCCGGAAGAAAATCAGCAAATTATTCATGACGTGATTTAGTAGGTACGAATGAAATACGTGTACATATTTGCTATTGCAGAAAGTACACCCCTAGTGTGCTATTTATATCGGAAAACCTCAACAACGCTCTATTTAAATATTATGAATAATGGGTGCACCCACAATTCGATAAGTTACCGCGCCAACCGGTCGTCCATTAATTACCTGTAGTGTTCCTCAAATTAATTAATCTTCGTTCCGAAGCCAAAGGTGATTGCGGTTTCAATATTCCTCCAGTACTACTGGTATATCTTAACCTGGTGGGGTTTTATCAAAGTTTTATTAGAAGTTGCACGAAAGTCCTGGACACGGTTGTGTGGCTAAAAGTGCAACCACTATGTATTTGTGTATGTCCACTCCGAAGTTGAATTTCTATCTACATACATACATACTTACCAATCTTGACAGAGGCATGCACTTTTCGTATTTGATTAGTGCGAGTGAAATTATAACAAATTATGCTAACATGGCCTTCACAGATTATCACATCGGGAAGCAAAGTACGACAGTACGAGTATAGCTAATGCGCGGCCAATCTTAATAGCTTCACCTGCAATTAATCAACAAAAGAATGTCAAGTGATTATTAATTACACAGTGTCATGAAAGGGTTTCAGAGTAAAATTAGATATGCAATATTGTTGAATTGTATTATTTGTTGTTGTGATTCGCCATGTATGTACTTGGTTTCTTACAAAAAAATAATTATTGCAAGACAAGGTAATATGTTCACATACTCGTAGAAACTTGATAGAAAAGAGTTCAACGCACTTTTCAATTAGGTACATTTTAAGAGCAGACTGGTTCGACGACGAATGCAGGGCCTCGATTGAGGCGAAAAATGAAGCCTATCGCCAATACACACAACGCGCATCCCGAGCCAAGAAAGAAAGATATAACGAACTTCGGCGAGTATCTAATAGGTTAATTAGACGTAAGAAACGCAAACATTTTGACGAGCAGTTGCAGCAAATAAACCAAAGATTATCCAGTAAGAACATTAGACAGGCGTATCAAGAACGGATATCAACCGAGGACAAGCCTATGTAAGGACAAGGATGGTAACATCATCAGCGACATCGAAAGTGTCAACAAACGATGGGCCTCGCATTTTGAAGAGCTCCTCAATACATCATCAACATCCCCCGCGGAGCTAGCTCTTGAGCAGTTAGCCGAACCAGGCCCTCCCGTTCTACTCCCAACAGTAGAGGAGGTGAGTCTTGCCATACAGTCGCTCCAAAATAATAAGGCACCGACGAGATCCCAGCAGAACTGCTGAAGCATGGGGGAACGTGCCTGACCAACGCTGTATGTGCTACTGCTGAAAATATGGAACGACGAGGTAATCCCCGAAGATTGGCGCAAAAGCATAATCTTCCCAATCCACAAAAAGGTGACCAGCTGAAGTGTGAGAATTACAGGGGTATATTATTAGTTTATACGGCCTATAAGATATTATCGAAAATTCTTGAAAAGAGAATTAATCCGTACGCAGAAGGAATCATTGGCGAGTATCAAGACGGCTTCAGACCTGGTCGCTCAACGACCGATCAGCTTTTCACAGTGAAGCTACTACTCCAAAAGTGCTGGAATATAACATCTACGTATACCAAATCTTTGTCGACTTCAAGCAGGCCTACGACAGTATCGATCGAAGTGTACTGTACAACATTATGCTGAATTTTGGCATACCGGCAAAGTTAGTGCGACTCACAAGGATGGCCATGATCAATACCGTCTCGCAGGTCAAAGTGCAGAACCGACTCACTGACCTATTTGAAACTCGTACTGGCCTCAAGCAGGGCGACGGGCTGGCGCCGACGCTCTTCAACCTGGCTTTGGAGTATGTAATTCGAGCCATGAATATGGACAGCAGCGGAACGCTACTCATCAAGTCAACATCATGTCTCGAAGGTTGGGTGATGTAAAAAGCCTTCTGCATAACCTCAATAACGCCGAAGTTGGACTACATATCAACGAAAGCAAAACAAAGGCCATGATGCAATCGAAAACAAGGACGCCAGCAAATTCAAGCATCACAGTGGGGGACCTTAATACCGAGTATGTAGACAACTTCAACTATCTGGGTTGTAACTTATCAAAGGACGCCAACGAAACCGACGAAATTAAGCGACGGATACAACTACCCAATAAGACATATTTTTCGGACCTTCCTATAATTCATTCGAAACTTGCGCACAGGAGCACGAAGCTCCGCGTGTACAAAACGATTATCCGACCCGTGCTATGTTATGCTTGCGAAACATGGATCCTCACCCAAGCCTCCGAAATTTTGCTAGACCGATTCGAACGAAAGGTCCTTCGGCGAATTTTCGGGGCCGTTCGAGAGCGAGACCAATGGCGTATCCGGTACAACCATGAGTTGTATCAATTGTACGATGAGCTGGAAGTATCGAAAATCGTGAAGCTTCTACGCTTGCAATGGGCGGTGCATGGACAACGGATGGACGATAATCGCATGCCAAATAAAGTGATGAACGCACAACGAATTGACGGAGAGAGGTTGCGTGGACGACCGAGAGCTCGCTGGGAGAACTCCGTAGGTGAAGATGCCCACCAGCTGCTGGGCTTCCGAAACTGGAGGACAAGGTGACGTAACCGCGACAATTGGAGGTCAACAATTCAGGCGGCCAAGGCCCGACGTCGGGCTATCGTGCCACATTGATGATGATGACTTTAATCCCAAAAGGTAATACATTAGATTGGTACGATCCAAAAGGAGTGGTAAATATGGTAAACTTTTTTGAGGATTCATTCAGTCCAAGCTGCCAAAAACCTTCCTTCAAATCTAAAACGGTAAAGAAATTCATCCCATTCATTTCGTGACGAAAATCTTCAATAGTAGGAATTGCAAAGTGTTTATCGAGTAAGCTTAAGTTTAGTTCGTGTGGATCCAGGCAAATTCTTAACGTTTTATCTTTCTTTTCTATGATTACAATTGGGTGTGACCACTCTGATGGTCCATCTACTTGTGTGATAATACCCCTTTTCTCCATTGAGGCTAGCGTGTCTTTTAGTTTATCTCTAATTGCTATTGGAACTCTTTGCGAAGCTTTGTTAATAGGAGATGCAGTCTCTTTTAAAACTAATCTGCAAGTTTCAAGAAAACGTCCCGTCCCTGAAAAAATATCCCAATTCTTTTCTATGAATACCTGTTTCTCTTTCAGTTCTGATATAGTATTAACTCTTTTGATGAATCCCAAACTAGCACATGTATGTAAGCTTAATAAAGGTTGTGTTTGCCTATCGACTATAATGAAAAAAAGTAGACGATTTGTTTTATGAATGTTAACAGTGCATCTAATAGAGCCCATGACCGGCAATTGGAATCCCCCATATGCTTCTAGTCGAATGTTGTTTGCTTCCAGAAGCGGTTTTGGAATCAACTGATCGTAAACGACTTTTGGCAAAATATTAACCTGCGCTCCAGTATCCAACTTGAATTCTATAAGCTTGTTATTAATTTTCAATTTGGTGGTCCAACTTTCCAAATTTGTTTTTTCAATGTTACCACCAAAAATATCACTAACTGAATCAACGTAAAACTGACTATGATCATCAACATTATCTTCACTTGAACACTCTGTTCTTCTTTGTTCGTTTTAGTTGCCGTTGAATAAATTTCAAAATGGATTCTGAACTTTTTTCAGTTTTCTCGCAGGTTTCCATCAAAACTTAATTTTTCTGGTTTCCATTTTCAAATATTATCAACTGTTCACGATTCGAAAAATAAAATTGTCCAGCAGCTTTTAAATAATTAGCTTTCACAATATTTTTGCAATGTCCGATCGATCGATTTAAACTATTCCGGCAATAGCACGTTTTTCACAATATTCAATTATTCGGTTCTATCTTGCTTCCAGATATTACACTTGCACAATGTTCAAAATCGGCAGATTCATAACACCATAACTTTAAAAAGTTTTTTAATTTTCCAAAATTTTTCAACGAAAAATTCACTAATCAAAATTTTTTCCAGTTGGTTTTTTTATTCCGGCTGCGCCATGTTACATCAAGTGAAAGACGACTGTTCTAGATTACTGACATTTATTGACTGGCTCTTCATTATTATAATACAGGTTACAATACAGGTTACAATACAGGTTACAATGATAGTTAAGAGTTATAAGAGAGAGATGCATACAGTAGAAGCTATATAATGCAATGATGTACGTTACAGCAACAGGCGACAGAGTGTTGTGTTGATGCTTTGTAACCGAATATTACAAATTAGTTCCCCAATAGAAAATCGATTAAAAATTATTTGCAAATGCCTAAGCCTGAGTGGCTTGAATTATTTTACAAACATTAATGGGAAAATGCTAGCGACTACCACGATTTTTCAAAATTCTCCCATAGTGGATTTGGGTTTGTGTCTAAACCGAGTCTCACTAATAGGTAGTGTACGAGTATTGGAAACTGGAAATTTTAATTTCCGAACCAAATGTATCAGCTGTGATGTGCCAGTTGTCACATTTGTCACTTTCTGAGAGATGGCGATGGGAACACCAAGTCTGATTCGGATCTATGCGTTTACAGAACAAAATAGGGAACGGTTCGGAAAACGCGAAACAGTATGGGAACGATGTGTTTCAGAACCTTACCCAGTGTCATATCCGTATATTTCATATGTGAGCGATTCTGGATGATTCAGGTTGCTTATGTGAATGAAATATTTCTTTTTTTTCACAATGGCCACCGTATTATCATTGGCTTGACGGCTTGAAGCTGACTTTTGGGAAACCCTGTATGCACTTGCTATGTAGGTGCCTACATACATAAATAAAATCAAAAATAATTTCAATTCATCCAGCCAACCAAAATCCCAAAATCAAACCACATCCAGCCACTTAAAACGGAAATTGTCTCAGAAAATTTAAATTGCACTCTATTCACTCACCGCATTCAAGTAACAATCATTAATAATGTTCGCTGCACAAATAATGAAAAAAACACGCCCGACAAGTGTAAAAGTGTGAAACACCCTACAATATCTACAATTTCCGTGAAAGGCGTGGATGGATATTTCATTTAAAAGTTGGGGTGTTGTATCCGCCCAACTGCAAAAACCACTCAAGCTGTTCGAA
Source organism: Microchrysa polita (assembly GCA_949715475.1). Lineage (NCBI taxonomy): Eukaryota > Metazoa > Arthropoda > Insecta > Diptera > Stratiomyidae > Microchrysa > Microchrysa polita. Next base: position 137,379,001 of record OX454416.1, on the reverse strand, counting down.
ACCGAAGAAAATCTCGATAACGCCAAACACAGTAACTGTAACAGAAGCAGCTGTACAGCAGGAGTCTCTCTCAGAAAAGGTAAAATGTTTCCATGTTGTATGTATTTCCTTTTGCTTTGGATTAAATGGCCGGAAATTATGTACAGTGCATTTTCTATTTCCATTAAAACGACCACACACCTAAAGCATCATCACGGTTGAGAAAAGCTCTTCTTTAAAAATATGGTTAGCTCTGGGATTTCAGGTTGTGATTTTCCACATTTAGGTGCTAGAGGGATGTTTTATTTTTATCTTTATTTCTGTGTATCTTTTTCATAATTTATGAATTTAGCAAGTTATTTAGCCATAATGGTAAAAGTGCATCTCTGGTGTTAATGTTGGCTGTGGTGGAATATAAGTTTATAAATAAATAATTAAATAGCTACGAGGATGCGCGTTGAAAACATTGCACAGGTTTTCTGGATAACTTCGATTTACAGTTGATTCAAGATTCACACTATCAACATAAAACTAAAACTGCATAAATTTCTACATGATTACATGAATATGAATATTAGGTATGATATGATTTAAATCATATCATGCCTAATATTCATGTGCATGGAATCATGTACAAATTTATCACTTTTACCAATCCATCTCGTAACGTCGAAAATCGAACAAAATTTCATCAAAATAATTTCAAATTTCATTTTACTCTTACATACATGACGACAGACTTTCAATGACACGTTTTACTAATTAAACTATTTTTGTGAATTGTGTGCATGTACCTACATGAGTTCGGTAATCAAGTTATGGTGCAAATGCAGCTTTCACCCTTGTATAGCTATCCGCCAATCGATGAGATGACTCAAATAAAAGTTTATTCAATTTATTTCAATGTAAAAAATAAATAAATTTAAATAAAAACGAGAGCATGTATAGATACTAATTCGAGAGGTTGATAGGTAGGGTTTGCGCCAACCTATAGAATTGTTTCGATTTAAATTGGTTCTATTAGTATAGTGATTTTAGCATTAGACCAAACATCAAAAAAAAAAGAGGAAAGTTCTGATGCCAAATTGTTTTACACCATCCCCTCTATACGCACTTCAAAGTTACACTAATTTGATCGTCACATTAAGGGGGGAGGGGGTGACGAAGAGGGGAAATTTTATTTTTTAGAAAATATTTGAATAAGTTACACTGTAAAAACAAGGTTGAGTTTTACATCGAAAACTCGTTGAATTTTACACCTGTTTTCTAGCAATATTACAAACCGAATTTCTAGTAAACCCACAAAATAGTGTAATATTACACAGATTTTTTAATATTACTCAATTTTGGTGTAATTTTACACCACATTTGGTGTGAAGATGTTATTTTTGTGTAACTTTACATTTTCAGTATATATTTACCAATAATTTTAAGGAAATTTTCATGTAATGTTACGATTTTGGTGTAAAAATTACACCTGCATTTGTGTAAAACTGAGTGTGTCACAATACTTTTTTTTATTATTGCATTTTCCTGTATCTGTCAAGTGGCTTGTTCTGTGTGCAGTTAAGGTACGTGTTCGTAGAGACAATTCATGTAATGATCGCTCAGCGATCGTAGTTTTGCATCCAATTTCGAGCCGCCCGTATTGAAATATTTTTTGAATGGTTCTACTTTCCTAGTATCGACTATGAACTATAGGAACATGTCTGTATAGAAAATATACACATGCGATGATCCCATGAGTCGTCTCTATGAACACAAACCTTTAGTCTGTTCCGTCCGAAGTGCGTTCATGTGAGCATCATATTATTGTTATTGTTGCTTTTTTGCTCTTGAACCGAAGGGGGAGCGGCAGCTCTTGGCCGATGGAATAACGGGGAGCTCCATGACGATTTACATCGAAGAATCGGCTGCCGTAAATATTATTAATTAATTACATAATCCCGGATGTAAATTTACATATTTGCCGGTGTAAATTAACATTTTTTCCAGTGCAAATTTGCTGATTTCTGATTTAAATATACATAAATCTAAGAGTAAGTTTACTTCTTTATGTGCGCAAATTTACTTATTACCGTTTGTAGATTTACACCAATTTTGTAGTAAATATTTACACCGTAAAGGGTAAAATTACTCTCGTTCATAACGTGGTGTAAATTTACTACTATAATAGAAGGAAAAAAAGTTTCCTCCTATTATTGGAGTAAAATTTTTTAGAGTGTAGTCTTATCGCAAAATGTTTTAAGAAGGAAATAAACTACATTTAATTTCCTTTGCAATGATATATAACACTCTAGACCATTTCTCGGAAAAATATACCCTAGACCCAAAAGTATTATGTGAAATTTAAATTTTTTTATATTTACATTTCGCACTATAACTTTTAATTGAGTAAAGGTAGAGTGATTAGAACTAGTGCTTATATTGCCAATTGAATGTACTAAACGTATACCGAAAATGAGCTTGTTTTGGCCAAGGACACCTCCCACGCCCCAGTCAACATTTCTGAAAAAGGCATGCCTGTAACTTCTCTCTAAATTCCGTAAGAAAAATAAAATTCCCATGCAAAGTGAGAACGAAATCTGTCAAATTGCACATTTTCTTCTCTTTAGAACCCATGTAAAATAGAAAAACAATAATTATCTGTTCGATCGTCACTATAACAATTAATTATAGTCTTCTAAATGTATGTATATTAAAAAGGTCGTACCAAGTTGTGCCCTTAAAGGTTCGAAAAATCTGTTTTAAAGTCACTAGTTCCAGGATTAAAGCTATTTTCAAAGATCATCGACAAATACGTAGGTACTAGTGACCTTTCAACCCGATTTTCGGACACTTCTAAAATTAATTGTTATAGTGACATTCGAACAGATAAATATTTTTTCTATTGTACAGATTTCGGGTTCACTTTGTATGGGAGGTACCCTTTGTTTTAATCCGATCCATGTAATATTTGGCATAGGGTCTAATGGGGCTTAGCCTCAATGTTTACCAAATTTTTTCCCGCCTGCTGTGATTCGGCGATTAGTTCCAGGCATATCTTTCTGAAAAATCTAAACAGGGGAAATATGGGTATTATGCACACTCCAGCGAGTTGCGGCACACAGGCACAGTATTACATGGCGCGCTGCAATTCTCATCAGATGCCTCTACGTATGCTGCAGTGATATCGAATTTCCAAGATCATTTACTACTATTTGTAGAGGTGTTAAGATCAACAGCACGCTCATTACAGTTATTTATCGCCATCAATGGGAACTCGTTTAACATATGAGTGGGATTGTAGTTCGTCACGAGGGTCATGAGTTTCAAAAACACCATAAACTGAATTCGCTCAAGGGGAGACTCGAATCCACGAACCCGTGCTCCGAATGTAAGCGCAACCACTACACCAACCACACTATACATTATAAAAAAAAGTAGCTCATTTAAGATTCAATCAAAGTCCTGTGCCTCACTTTACATCAATTTCTATCTAACACATCAAAAACTTGCCACAATTGCAAAGTATGTTTGGATATCATAAATTCAACGGCTTCACACTTATTTCTGACGGTTTTAGCCAATAACTTAGCACCGACTTCCGTTGTAACGTTGCGTTGCCACGAAACCGCATACAAGAACGCAGAAAGTGCGGGTTATGCATTCGGTCAGTGCATATTAGTACGTATACAATATTCTTAGGCAAAGTATGTATCAGGTCCTAGCACAACACTATATTCGTCGTTCGTACATTGCTGCGAATAATGAGGCAAAGTTTGCTCCATTAAGGATTTGTATTTTTTTTCCGGTGGTGGTAGTTGAATAATGAATACGACACGCAATAATATTTGCAATATATTATCCTCATTTTGACATTTTCACATCGCGCCGAGACTTAAAGTGCGTTGTGTTGTTTGTGAATCTTTTAAAACTCCACACCACAATGTATGGGAGTAGATAGTATTATTATGAATGTACATTCTACATCAGAAATTGAAATAGCGCCGCGTGAAGCTAATTGTTTTCTTGCATGTATGGGGAAGATATTAAATAATAAATCCTTTAAAAACAGAGACTAAGTAAGAAGGAAGTTTTCTTATCTCCTCACAAATGAGATGCACTGAATATGTTTTTATAGATGGTCCTTAATATTTTGTACATCGGGGACCACTCGCTACAAATCGTTAATTGTCGCGGACCACCAAATCGGAAATCTGCGGAGAACTCCTTATAGTCCAGTCATATTAGCATTTCAAATAGAAAAAAATAGAGTAAGGATAATTTTTGTTGTTTTTGAATCAGTGGGCTCCCAGGAATCTAAAACTGATTTTGCAAAAAAAAATTTGATCGGAAAGGTCCCAAAAGGGACTTAAAATGATACTCTATAATCCTTGACCGGAGGACGGCATGCGGGGTATCATATCAAAGCAGACGTCGAGTATACATTACATATCCGGTGATTGTCTGCTTCATGGACCCTCAACAAAATAAATTGATCTTAAATGGAAAATTTTCATAATCTATAATAACTGGCTATTCTACCATAAAATTTGCTAAGAAAAACATTGATCGGAGAGCTCTGAAAATGACATAAAAGGACACTAAATGCACACCTTAATCTTACGTGGGCATGCGGGGTGTCATATCAAAGAGGATTTCAAGTACATTCCACATATCCGGCGTTTGTTACTTGTTCCAAGGACCCCAAAGGAAAAAATTGGGTTCAAATGAAAAATTTTCGTGTTTTCCCTATATCGTTCTAAAGCCGTAATTTTCCATTTAAGCTCGAATTTTTGCATTTAGTATCCTTGAAACAGGAAACGAGCACCAGATATGTAATGCACTCGACGCCCTCTTTGATATGACACCCCACATGTCCACGTTCGATCAAGGTGTGCAATCAGTGTCCTTTTATGTCCTTTTTCAGAGCCTTCCAATTTTTCTTAGCAAATTTAATGAAAGAATCTCCAGCTATTATAGATTCTGAAATGTGATAAAAGTAATGACAACATGGAATTATTCACGTAGTTATGACTTTGGAAAAATACACAGGAAACACGAAAATTTTCCATTTAAGCTCGATTTAATCCGTTGAGGGTCCTTGAAACAGAAAGCAAACACCGGATATAAAATGTACTCGACGTCCCCTTTAATATGATATCCCGCATGCCGAGCTCCGGTCAAGGATTAAAGAGTATCCTTTTTGGGACCTTTCCCATCATATATATTTTAGCAAAATCTGCTTTAGGTTCCAGGGAGCCCACGGATTCAAAAACAACAAAAATTAGCCTTACTCTATTTTTTATATTTGGAGGCCTGAATGGGGATAATTTGACTGGACTATTAAAATCACATCTTGTGCTCCATGGGGAAACTTCTCTTCACTAATATGATTAGATTATTCAATTAATAATAATTTGAAAACAACCTAACGCAATATTGTTTCCGTTTCCAAATGAACGGCGGAAAACATATCCAATCATAAAATATGGTCAATGTGGTTACAGGAAAGAATAATCCTAAGAATATCGGTAATGTTAATTTTCGCACAAAAATTTCCAAACCTTTCAGAAGCACCGTCCAAAGTGCATACTTAACCCTTGGTTTGCATGGTGGTGAAAACTACCTTTAAGTGTATGGTGGAGTCCCAGGGACTCCTTACTTCAATCTTAATAAAAGCAAAACCAATGCTGTTTTCGTAAAATTATCTATAAATATATTTAATATTGTCCATCAACAATAGATTTTAACTTACGTTTGGAACTTTTAATGAGTTTATTTTTTAGAATATCCAGTTAAATTTACAGTCTCAAAAATCGCATAAAAGAATGCTCACTCCTTAAAAATAGTAAAATTTAAACTTTCAATAAAAATAATTTCCATTTTTTACTAATTTTGAATAGATAAACATATCCAATTATAAAATAAACATAAATCTTCTCAAATAGCATCTAAATAAAAAAAACGTGCATTGCTTCAATTCAGATAATGTTCTGTGCATTTTCTTCATACCTTTTTGATCATGACGGGAATATTGGTTTGTGATAAGAGTTGCGAATATAAATTGTCTTCCTCCATTATTTTTTTCAGCATTAGAAACAGTATTATTCTCTGATTGCGAGGAATTTATCACAACTGCATTATCAATTTCATCAGTTAGAAGGTTTACCTTTAGGGCTTTAGGGTTTCCAATGCTGTGAGCCTGTTGTTCTGGGCAACATTGTATGTATTGTACATACGTGAAGTCAGGTTAGCTTTTTTTGTGTAATTAATAGTGTCAGGAACTAAAGTTTTTTAGTTTTGGGCATACATTTTAAGATTAATTGAAGACATAGGGATTGATTCCACAAATGTCGAAAATAAGAAACATAACTACTATAGGTCATCGAAGAGTACGACGGCTGCATGAAAAAACAGTGCACATTTCGATTGCATCTACTTCACCCTTGGTGTATTTATAATATACATAATTATAAATTCTGGCTAATTTGCCTCAGAAACAAAAGTGGGGTCATGGTGGGTGTACCAAATAACAAAAAAAGACAGCCTTTCTCCTTTCGAACCATAACTAACCAGTATGCAATCCAAATAATGACTTCTTCCAACCATTGTGTCGGAACACTAGCAGGATTTTATTCCAAAAGAATGATATGGGTAATATGATATCGGTTGGAAGCCATGAAAATAGCTTATTACATTAAAAAAGCTTTATAGAGCACATTAAAAAAATCGACAATTACTCTCATTGCATAACACAAAATGCATGGTGGAGTCCCACGGACTCCATCTACCGTTTTTACTCACCGAAGCAAATAGCGCAAGCTCACGTCGTCTTCTGTCCAAGTTCACAGCGCTACTGGAGGAAGGTACTAAAAAGCCCACAATTTTTTCAACATCATGATTTTCTTAGAAGTTGTAATTGTCGGTCACGAAAATATTGTTAGGCAAATTTTAAAATAGTGTGGCTAGTGTAGTGGTTACTGCACCTTCGGTGCACAGAGTCATGGTTTCGAGACTCACCGTGAACGAATTTAGTTTTCGAACTCACGACCCATGTGACGGAATGTAATCTCTATGATAGAGATAAATAACATTGCTGAGCGTGCTGTTGATCTCAGCACCTCAACAAAAAAGTAGCTTAGGTTTTGGAAATTGGATGTAACTTACTTTTACCTTGGTGCAAAGATAGACTGTCGGGCCTGTTAGTTTGTTTTTTTAATTTTAGAGCCAAATTTCAACAAATGACAGTCAAGATTAACAAGTTTAGACATTCGCTGCCCATTCTGATTATACATTCAACTAGCCTCCAATTTCTGCGTTTTAGAGGGTAGTTCGTCTATATTCGGTGCTATTTTTGTCTATAGGACTGCATATTCCTCTTCTAAATCTAAATTTCATTGCTGGTGTGATACAAAATGAAACTTGATTAAATAACTTGAAATTAAATGACACCCTTCAAACTTGGTGAAAATATTTTCAGTAGCCTGATTGTTCTTTTATTAACAGAAGGTTTCAAATCCGGAGTCCCGTTAGGATTTTCTTACGAGAATTCTTAAAAACAGTACAAATGTGAAAGTCATTAGGATAGTTCCACAGCAAATAAAACACAAAATAAAGATAATTTTACTTTGGAAAATGAGGCTGGTAATGAGTTGAACTTAAACGTAAAATGATATGAGGTCCAGAAGTCTATCCGGGATAGAATTGTATAGGCTTTTAATGTAATTTAATATAATTGTTTCCCTTGTTCCCCTAATCGCTTACAGAAGCTACTCAGGGCTATTAATTTTTCGTGTACCGGTATAGATCTCCTTTTTCCTTAACGTTTTTGATGATATTTAGATTTAGGGAGTATGGTAGCCATTCCATAATGTTGATGAATTGGACTTGAAACCAATCTTTTATCAGCTTGGTTTCATAATTTCGGTCATTATCTTGTTAAAATCTTATAGGAGTGGCATGGACAATTTCAGTAATCTTAGGCATTACATTAGGAATAATATTTTAAAAAGCTTGGGTGCTCTGAATACCTCTGATTTATAACCAATCAAGGTTATGGAAAGACCTTCATAGATCTAAATATCGTCAAAAATGTTTAGGGATGGACGATATGGAAGATCTATACCATTAGACGACAGTTTACCAACACTGAAGAGCTTCTGTAAGCGATTAGAGGAACTTGGGATGAAATTCAATTAAATTGCGTTCGAAACCAACACAATTCAATACCGGATAAAATCTTTGGGCTGATACCACTTAACGGAAGTTAAACTCCCATTTTCACCCCTCGTATCGTGTCGTGTCGTGAAAACTTAGGCATGAGAGATCCCTTTCAATTGTAAAAGGACAGGGGCAAGGAGTGGCATAAACCCTACTCGAATCTCCCGAACTGAGCTACATCAAGCACATGCCGCTGCTCGCTCGTTGATGAGCCTAACCTTTACGGTTGTAGAGGCATTGGCTTCGTCCTCTGGGCATCTTCGGATGGCCCAGTCCTTTCGTTACATGCCCACTCTGGACTAACGTATAGAATCTGTTAGCATGGTTTCCCTAAGCTATCGGTTCCCAGGTTTCGAAAAATTAACATTCAAGAAGCTTGCGACCCCCTATAACTCTATATCTTTTTAAATTTTCAAAAACTACCTTTACAATATATTACTTCTCCGTTCCTCTTGGAAACTGGCTGATAACAGGAACAATATGAAATCTAAGTGTTCAAATGCAGTTTGCGAAAAATGCTACTGTTTACTTATGCAAGACATTTTTTGACATTTTTGCGAAAGTGAACTCAATTTGTCTCTCTTTAACACTAGAAGGGTCAGAGCCGTCAATTTGACGGTTTCGTGATTTAAATCATCTATATCTTCTAAACCGCAATGGTTTCAGCTTTCATATTTATTGACTTTTCCTAAAATATGTATTTGATCATATATTTGGATAGAAATAAAAATAAAAAATTTTATTTTGTGAGATATTTCTTGTTATACCTATTAGGGTCAGAACCGTCAAATTGACGGTCAAGGCAAAAAATCTATAAATCCGTGGTTAAACATTTTTGTTTGTGATTAAAGTGCTCGTAAAAGAAAATAATCGTTAATATCGGCTTTACGCTTGAACTTATTGTGATATTGTGCGTTTCTGCAGCGCCCGTGTTCGCTAGCCCAGGCTGCGGCCATAGTCATTTACACGGTCTTTGGCGTGCGTGTTTGCCCATTGATGATCTGTTGTAATGCAACAAAGGGTACGTTCCGTCAGTAATGATACTTTTCCAAAAATTAATCCACAACAGGGACTAAGAGTAATGTCACTACACAATGAAACGTTCAAAAGACAACGATCAAACGGGCACCAGAAAAAATTGAGGCCACTTATGCTGAAATAACTGGTAGCCGATAAGTAACTAGTGTAAAGTAAAATAGGTACTAAGATACTCTAAAATACCCTGAGAACTCCAACACCAGAAGTCCCCTGTAAAGCAGTAAGACATACCAAACTAGCGACGCCATCAGCCCTGCTATATGAATAATCCTCATAGTTCTAAATTTTTGCTGGGTATCGTTGTCGCTTGTGGAAAGCATCATATCGCTACGTGCTCCATGAGTAGAGTTTCAATACCAAATCCATCACGCAATGTTTTGTTGGTGATGAGACAGCTATGGGACCACAAATTGAACCTTTGGCAGTTCTACCGAACGAGTGAAATTCATATATTTAGTTGATATCCTTCCGAGGAAACCTTGTATTTTTCAAAACGATCCTAATTTAGCTGTCCAAAGTTGTCTAAATCTTCATGCTCGAATCACACTTCCGTAAAATAAAATGGTTCGTACTTGATTCGTTGAGTTGCGATTGCTTTATAATCATCGGGTGTGTCTCTAGGAGTAACACTTACTCTTGCATTCCATAATTCAATCAACACAGAGGCCTGAATAGTAGATGTCACAAGTGCAGATATAAATATTATTACCAAAAAACAGAATAGGTTTCGGTTTTAGAGGCACTCGGGGTACGCTCTTAGCTACTGGGTGGTTTGTTTTTATTACTAAACACCTATACACCCCGTATAACTGGCTAAAGCTAAAGCAACTAGTAAAAAGGATCTCCGGAGGATTTCAGTGTAAACATGGATTTCAGTACTACTAGAAAAGAATTAAACTATTACTTTTTTACCATCTTTAAAAAGCTGTTTGAGAATAATGAGCTATCAGTCATACTACAAGAAAAACTAATATTTTTCAAATTTCACTAAACAAATTATTCAGAAATACGCTTATTTCTAATTAAAAGTAAGCTAATTTCTTATGTCTTCATTTACATTAACATTTTATATTTATATTAGTACCATTTCAGCTATAAACACCTTGCCGTCAAATTGACGGCTGTGACCCTTTTAGGTATATAAAATTCCTGACCCTTCTAGTGTTAAGGAATACCAAAAAAGGCAAAGACAAATTATGGAACCATACTCAGACGGTATAGTCAATGGAATTCCCTCGATCGTGAGTAGCTACGAGTATGCATTTTCATTTAAATAATTAGAGAGGAACAAATTCCGAGGTGACTTTCGCTGGAGCTCCATCCACGTATTTCGGAAATGTCTCTCAGATGTTGGTTTGTCTATCGCTTTTTTTCAGCAAGAAGTCCAGAACTAATTTTCATGAGTTGTATGATTTGAGCTACTTCCCAGATATAAGAGACTGACTAGCAACATATTATTAAGATCCAGCCTGGTCCGTCAGGTGTGACTTCCATGATTCATGTTCACGATGTAGGCCTATAGCTGATATGAGCTACGAAAAAAATGGGGACCGATGAGGCTTATTCTGTCTAAATTCCCATGTCTACGTAATCGGTTAGAAAGAGATATTTTGCGACCACTCACGGGACCTACAGGTTGTGAAACGATGCTCTAAGCAATTCGTGTTTACAAAAATTGTAAATCGAAATGAGGTGACCCATAGGATTGAAGGAGGCTTGGTGTTTTTGTATGATTGTATTTTCATAGTAGGCCATGAAATTAAATGACAATTGAAAAATAAAATAGAATCGGTCATTTTTCCTAGCGGAACGTCAAGCGCTTTTATGTTCCTGGTGTGGTTTTGCTATATTTCTGTGGTCAAATTACGCGAATAATAATCGACGCGTAGAATTAAGTTTATTTCACACGATCGTGTTTCGCATCAAGTGTTTTTCCGGGGTGTTTGTGAAGTGTGCCGCGAGAAAATCCATTTCAAGATATCACGACACATTCGATGGTTGTTGGCTGCTGCTAAGGTGTCCCATCGTCTTCTTTCCGTCTTTTGCGGTGACAACAAGGAATCGGTAGGAAAAAAACGTTGTGCGTAGGTGAGTACACTGAGCTTGTAGTTGCTTGTATTGTTGTTATACTAATTGTGTAAGATCTGATTTATGGCGGACTATGTTTGCTGTGTGTACAGCACGGAAAATTACCAAGAGGTATTCTAAGATTCAGTATTGAGTGAGTGTTGTATGGAAAGGTTGTGGTTTCCCCCTTTCCGGAAAGTTATGATAGTTTGATAGGTTGTGGTGTCTCCCCTCTCAGTGAGATGTTTAGAGCCGTGTGGGCTTCACCTCGGAGTTGGTCCCCTCCGATTGAGTCGTTGAGAGGTTGTGGTCGTCCCGCTCTCAGCGTTGTGTTTGTAGAAAGGTTGTGGTGTCTCCCCTTTCTACTTGTGATAAACTCGAGAGGGTGTGGTGTTCCCCCTCTTTGCACAGAGTTTACGTTTTGGAGAGGTTGTGGTGTTTCCCCTCTTCATGTTGTGTTGACGTTCGTAGAAAGGTTGTGGTGTCTCCCCTTTCTATTAGTGGTAAACTCGAGAGGTTGCAGTGTTTCCCCTCTTTGCACAGAGTTTACGTGTTGGAGAGGTTGTGGTGTCTCCCCTCTCCATGTTGAGTTGATGTTTGAAGAGGTTGTGGTGTCTCCCCTCTTCGTGTTGTGTGATTGAGAGGTTGTGGTGTTCCCCTCTCTGAAATTTGAGTAGAGGCGCGGTGCTCCGCTCCGGAGTTGATCCCCCTCTGTAATAACTAGGAGGTTGTGGTTTCCCCCTCCGCAGTCTACCATAGAATACCGAATTAGAATGTTTTCGCCAGAAGTTGTGTGCCTTAGGTAGAAAGGCTTTACTTCTGGATATAGAAGAATTGAGGATGGTAGTGAAGTGGGATTGAACCAAGGAGAAGCAAGCATACCATCTACGAGGTTACTGTCTAAGGGTCACCTAGCCATACGGCTTTATACCCTGGTCCTAGCTAATGCGGTTTGGACCTCCAGCTTGTTTACTGACCCGGATCTGTAGTCAGATGGGGATTTCTCCATCCGGTGAATGCATTCACCTTCAGGAACCCAACCCCGGGGCTGCATCACCAGCTCGATGTCTTGCTTAACAACCGACAGCCCCCTCGAGACCAACGCCAAGATGGGAAGGGACCATGGTCCCCTGGGCTCGCCCATCCCCGAGGTACACTATTCGCTATGGACTTCTCCATAGCAGGTGTGATCCTCCTTCGGCCCCCTATTGGTTAAGCCTTACGGCGAATTCGGGCATGCACACCCCAGGCTCGTTGGACCTGTGACTCCGCGTCTGTGCAGACAACGAAGCGCTGCTTTTCACATCCAGGCGGCCCCTTCAGTTTACTAGTCAGCAATGCGACTCAGGCAGTGTGGTCATCAATCCACAAACTAGCTAGATATAGGCGCGTAGGCATTTTCCACCAAGGCCGTTCTCCCTAGCTAGCCCCTTCTCGACTCGGGTCATGCGGAGCCGTCACCTCCGAAGCTCACACGACTTCCGTATGATGCACCCCCCCACCGGGGGACATCAAAATCGTGCTAGGCCTTTAGTGCTTCCCTCCCGCAAACTATGGGGGGAGGTAGGCACGCCAAGAGCCACCCGTGCATAACTCAGGAGTACGGGACCGTTAGCGCCCGAATGGTCTTTGTACAGATCCTCGCCATGGCGTATCAACTGTACCAGGGGCCCCCTTGCACTGTTAGGTCCGTGGTGTCACAACTCACCAAAGATCTCTGTCCGACTACAAACAGCCTTCCGAGCTGAGTGTCACACGGACACAAACCCCCCTGCGGGGACCAACGAGAAGCAGCCGAATCAACCGATACATCCATCCTGCGTCTACCTCGCATTGCCGTTTGAATACCTGAGCCAGAATCAACCGATACAACGAGAAGCCGATGACCTATGCTGCGATGACCGATGCTGAGACGACGACGCCGACAAGTGGTTCTCCTTCGCTCTCCTCTTCTTCCTGTTTGTTGGCCGGGCCAACATAAAGATTTGAATTATTATTCGTTTTCGTTTCAAATAACATAATATCTTCAATGCGTGTAACTGCCGGCTCATTGGTTGTCTTTTTCTTATTACAGATGGTATCAGGCGGTATAGATCAGGTGAGTACCGTATTTTATGCATACAAATGTCCAGTACGCCATGTTCATTAAAAAAAAAGAAAAAAAATTATATAACAAAATAAAGTTTGAGTGTTTTACAGGATAATATTTACGCATTAAATCAACTCATGTTTTCATGTGTGTGTCCTGCTGAGAATCTGTTCTGGGCTTCAAATATTGAATCGAATTGGGGATTAAGATCTCGGGGTCTTGTTTGTATGCTTAAATAATCGGTGGGCTTGAAACATGCTAGCAAATCAGTATCAGTATTTTTTTTAAACCTATTAAATCCAGGAAGTCAACTAATCCCATTGAAAATTGTAACATTTTCGCTCTCTTCCTCTTTTTGTACCGTGCTGTACAACGCAGTAACTACTTCTAGATGGAACTCAAAGACTTACCAGATATCCCCATCACATTGATTATGACATTTTTTTATAGCGAAGAAACGTCCTTTCACCACATAAATTAGGGGCGGCGATTTGTCCTTTTACTCGAGGTACGATAGCGATAGTGCGATGGCCGAAATTCAGTCTGCTAAGTATCAAATCGACACCAAAAAATGTCAAATTTTTGAACCCAGCGTCTCGCAGCAGTTCAGCCGAAAACTTCCTTCCGACTGGCTTGCTTGACTAAAAACGCTAAATTAATCACAAACCAACGTAATCCCCTTGTTCGAAAATCCCTTTTTCAAAAGTTCACGATATGCATTCGAACTTATAAAATGCGCATGAAAAGTATTTTTCTGCACCAACGTTCAGCTCGCATAATCAACCCCGTTATACCTACCTGAAACGGTTCACAGTTTGTTTCCCCTCGAACATATTCGCTCAACGAAAATTTCGAAACAACTTTCTATTCACTCGTCGCATAAACTCCTTGAGCCGTTCGTTGAAAAAAGCTCGCCAGTAAGCACAGAATACACCCGCGCCGTTGTAAATATGCCGGGGGTGGACTATAATATTCGAAAATTGTTAGTGGGACAACCCAGGTCAGGAATTCAGAAACAATTTTACAAACAGTCGTCGTGATTCACTTCAAATCGAACGGACGTGTGTTGTGCGGATCGTGTGTCGAGGACGTTTTTAGAACTGCGGTTTTTTGCTTTACAGCCCTCAACAGTGTGCTCCACTTTGGTTGGCAAATTTTATGCCATCCGTGTGTGTCTCTGTTTCGGTCGCAAGAGCCAACAAATAAACCCACCAATTGTATTGTCTTTTTGAAAACGGAATTGAATATGTGTGTCTCGTTTGGAGGCAACGCGAAAGTAGGGTAATGTGTTGAAATTGTCGCAACCGATATTGCGAGGGTCAGCTGTATATGTATAAAGGGCCGTTGACCGTTAGTGCAGAAATGTATGTATAAATAAATGTGGAAAGCTGAATCGTTAGTTTAGTGATAAATCAGCGAAAGTTGAATAAATTCCAAGTGTTCAAGTGTCCCATACAGAGAGTGTGTCGGCGACCACATTTTTTCCCATCGCCTTCCCTCGTACAGTGTCAAGGGAAAATGCAATTTTCAATTACATTGTTACACTTATAGAGTTGAAAAAGAAAAGTGAAAAAGTTGATTGTGTAACATGTGGAAAGCTTAACCGTGTAAACAGTGGAATTGGATTACAACGCGCGTACACGAATCAGGTTGGGATTTTGCCTCTTTTTACTATCGCATGCATGCATTGTTGAACAAAGCGTCGTTATATTACACCATCGGGCTCTCTGTTTATCCCTCGGGAGGGAAAACATAAATTTCCATAATCTCAGAATAAACAATTGTTTGCAGGTCAACTTTAACGAACGACTACTTTCACATTTTGGGTACGTTTTGTGAGAGGACGAAAAACGGTTTAGAGAATGATGGGTATGCTCATGCTTCTCTCTCTCCCATTAGGTCCTGTGTGCGGTGAATTTCTGAAAACCACCATAAAACACATTTTGATATCATCCAATGTCACTTTGCTTTGGCCATAAATTTGAAATTCTGTCACGTTCACATCACCTTGTTTTTTCACTCATTGAAGATTTTTGGGTGACACGCTTGAAATTAAACACACACACACACACACAGTCTCGGCTCGGTCCCTTTTTGTTGGGGGTGAAATGTGGAAATTGAATTAGCCAAGTGAAAGCGGCAGCCAGATGAACATTTTAACACGTAATTGTTTAGCCTACATTTTTAATGAGGATGTACGTTTTCGTGAGGTTATTATAAAAAAAAACCTTGAGTAAACCAAGAGGAAAATAAGGAAAATTTCAGTGTTTTTTTAGTCAAGGATTTTTTATATTTACTCTATGGTCGTTGCTTTTGGTTCCAGAAACGACAGTACACGTAGGCGTATTATATAGTTCGCATGGATGTGTTGAATTGGGTATATTTGGGATAGGTATCGACATTTTAGATTTCAAGGATCAATCCATTATCTGCGTTGTCGATTGAATCATTAATGACGTTCAGTAGCGTTGAGAATCTAATTTCGTGGCTCCCAGGAGTATTGCGGGATTATCGTGGATAGAATTTCAATTTAGGTCTGATGAAGGTTCAAATTTAATATTAGTCATCTTAGGTTAGGGTAAACAGTATTCTATTTCTATTATCAACAGGTTGTTTTGGGGTTAATTGTGAAATATAATCGACAGACTTTTTGGTGGAAAATTTATAATATGAAGTTCGATAAAATGAACTTTTTGAATAATTTGATCTCATGTTGTATAGGGAGCTTGTATAGATATATAGTGTTGAATGTGCATTATTCTGTATGGTTGATAAGACATTTTTTTGACTCATAGTTTAGTATTTTTGTAACATTCACTGAATTTGGTCTGGCATTGTGTTCATTTTTCTTTGAAACATGAAAAATTTTAGATAGCCGAAAGTAAAAATATATTCTTTGTCGTCATCCTGAAAATCGAATCTC
Organism: Microchrysa polita; assembly: GCA_949715475.1. Taxonomy (NCBI): domain Eukaryota; kingdom Metazoa; phylum Arthropoda; class Insecta; order Diptera; family Stratiomyidae; genus Microchrysa; species Microchrysa polita. The sequence continues at coordinate 137,362,700 of OX454416.1, read as the reverse complement.
GGCAATTAATCCTAGCTTACCGCAACCATTTTCTTACTAGTTTCATGTTATGGGGTGCAAATGCACCCCACAGTATGTATGCCCCTATTTCTGCATTAACTGACTTCCATTTTTTTTTAAATTTTAATCATTTTGATAGTGTATTATGTTAATTAAACAGGGAAAACAAAAATCAGATAGTGAGTGCGAATTCAGAAATACTGGAGGCAAACATGTTGAGTTTGGTTGGACGGCAAGCACTGATATTCATTTTGAGTGACATGATAAACTCAAACAAGAGTCATGTTTATGAAACTTCCGTATGGTGTGCATCCATTTCACTGATTTTGCGAGAGTTATGCATCTCTTCAGGTTCCTCATCATTAGCAGAATTTTATTATATTCAGTTATAAAAGTGAAATCGCTTCGCATAGATAAAAATAGCAGGCCGAAACTAATGGGCTCGAAGAGAGATTTTGTTCACAAATTCCGAAATGCAACTCTTTTTCGAAATTTTATTCAGCACACTCTTCTGCAATTAGTATTTCTGATCATTCGAATAAGTTTCTGTTGCTTATTTATAAAATTTAGAGTAATTTCAAAACAGTTTCAAATTGAAATCGTGTCTGAAACACAGCCACATTTGATGTCTCAAAGTTCATTCCGAAGAAACAAAATTTCGTACTATTATTAACATTTTTGAAGTTTTTTTCTCATCCCATATGTAAGTTTAGATCCTATTACCTTTATTTCAAAATAAATATCAATTTAACATTAAAATAAATAGTTCTGAATTTAAAAAAATTATTTGTGGTGCAAATGCACCTACCCCAGAACCAATGACTTCTTTCCACAAAAAATTCGTAAAAAATAAGTTTATGTAGCTATATTTGTACAAACTTTAAAAACTAAAACAAAGCTAAATTTTGTTAAGCTATTGAAAAATTTATAATGAAAACTTGAAAAATTCCGAAGTTATATTAAGTGAAACATGCGCTGGGGTGCATTTGCACCCCAAACAGTAAACTAGGGTTAAAATGCAATCCCGGCAATAAAAATCGAAAATGTTTGGAACACAGAATACGTACTAGAATACCTTATTCCCTGCAGCGAATCTCATGCAAGTTGATGACATGAAATTCACTGCAGGGAATAAGAACACTGCTATTCATTTCTTCGCGAAAATGATTTTTTTTTTTTAAATTGTAAGAATAATAATTGAAGAAAGCATTAGACACGTTTTTAAAATGAGTGCCGTTTTTATAGTGAGTGCATTTTAGAATTTGTTTGGATCAGCCTCAATTGAGTAGATAGTATAGTAAATTCTTCTTCTAGTGTACTAATATTTTTGTTATCTAAGGTTCCGAAATTTAAATTCAATTGTATTTAATGCCCTAATGCCCGATTTCAAATGAATTTTCGAAAAAAAAAACAAACTAATCGGTTTACAACAAGGGCACTAAGTTAAGCTGACCAGACGTATAGCATTTTGCTGTACAGTACAGCATTTTGACCTGCCGTACAGCATTGGGAAATGTACAGCAAAATGTACAGCATTTTCCATGCCTCACAATGAAGCCCAATTGACTACATAATAAGGTCCTCGATGATGCCTGTGATTAGTCTTGTCTGCTTTTAAGGTGTAAAGTTGGACTATACTGTACCTTGTACGATCGATATTTAACGAGATAATCGCTTGGAAAATCCTTCATTTTCGATAACTCGGGAAACCTTCTCGATCTTTCTGAAATTTGCCGCTCACATTTACTCTACATCACGGTCCTACGTATCCTCGTTCGGAAGTTACAGCTGGCCAAGTCTCAATTTTGAGTAATTAAAAATTGTCCATAACTCGGAGATCCGTAAGCGAAAAAGTTTGAAATTTAGACAACTGGTAGAGCACCGTACTTTTCATATTTGATAAAAATTTCAAGGCTCTAGCTGTCAAGTGATATAATCGCACTTTTATGTTTTCCAATCATTAATTTCCCATAACTCGGACCCGACTAAAATTTCTGAAATTATGCACACTTTTAGATATACTTGACGTATATCTCATCCAAGTTTCAAGATCTTTTCTATCCGCGTTCGGAAGTTACAACTTTCAAAATCGCACATTTGTTTTTTCTAAACTTTTAAATCAGTAGTTACTTTGCGGGCAGCACGAAAAGCCAAATGCCAGGTCATACGACTGTCCTGTCAAACTTACAGAAATCTGAAAATTCTGAAATCTATCTTTTGTTTCATGAGTTTAATATTATTTCGAGTACTCGCCGTTTTCAGATTTCTAAGTGTAACATTTATTTTATAAAATTGTAACATTTTGAGGTTGAGTGTAACAAATTTTAAGATATTGGTGTTAATGAACATATTGATCGTACAAATAGTGGATTTGGCTGACTTTTTCCGAAAATGTTACCCATTCTGTTCCATAAATTCCGTATATTATGGCGAATCCATGGATTTAACAAAAAATTCACGAGATAGTTGGACATAGTATTTATTATAAAACATTTCAGCATTTCAAGGCACAATACAACTTTAAATAAGGAAATATGAATCTCGCAATTAATCTAGGAAATCATATTACTACAGGTACCCTGAAATGATGAAACGCCGATATGTCAAAATTTCCACAATTAGTTTAATACGAACCCACGCTTTAAGAACAGATATATTACAAAAGCAATTGTTTAGAAATCTCGCAATTAATATTGACACTGCTCTGCACAGAAGCTTAGTCTCCGAATGATTGAAGGGGCATCCCAGTTCTTTATCTTGTCTCAAAATGAGATGCTCCCTCTAGTATCTCAGACAATGCTTGAGCATTAAAGTGAGTGCGAAAAGAGGCTCAGGACCCGTAAGTAAAGATGTCGAACGTTGTCTGACAAGTTTGCCCATCAGCTCTTTTCTGTCCATCAAAATCCTATCAAACCACTCGCAAATCAATTTGAATCGAACTATCCCGTTCCTTCTCAAATGTTTTTTTGATTTAAAATGAAACTTGGTGCCTGCATTCCAAATTTTGTAAATGTTTCGTTTGAATCTGCGTCAAGGTAGAATTCAATTAGAACTGACTCGAAGGCCTGGCGCATTTTAGCCGGTACAATTGAATGATGAACACTGATCCTGAATCAATGAAGGGCCAGCTAAAACGGGCACTTAATCCACAGGTATCAAAATCAAAACCTGACCTAGGCCAAATGGGCGAAATTTGGTGGGTCGATCAACAACCACTAATTCCGAATATGAACCAGTCAACCAGAAATAACCTTGGGAGCCAAAATTATTCGGCGGACAATAATTAAGCTCGAACAGAAAAGTTGAGTACCTAAAAAATATGAACACGAGGTATAATGCAACTGCCGAATACAGTTTTCTTTAATTAAATCTTGAGAGAAAACGATTTCACTATGGGCTTTATATTTTTCTGCACAAAAGTACTTTGAACAACCGCTAGCTTCCTAAAACAGAGAGTAGGATTTTTAAATACATAATTTAAGTTTGCATAAGCTGTCGAGTTCTTGACGAGTTTTAATACATTTCCTAGATTTTAGCTCAACAACTCAAAAATTTAATTTTGTAGAAACATTTACATTTTTTATTTTATCCGATCTGGCCGCGGGCCTCACAAAACTGCGATGTGGGCCACAAGTGTGACATGCCTGACTGAATCGATGGGTGATGATGCACAAATCACAAAAATAGAAAATTTGTTTTTCAAAATACTTCTTCATGTCACTAATTATAGTAGAAAAATATTAAAATATATAATTGAGTTCTCCACTCTTGCCCGATTGTAACAAAGTTGGTCGGGGTGTAACATTGTAACAAGAAATTGGAAATTGTAACACGAGTGGGAACGCTCGCTGGTACTCTTCCTTGTTAAAGTATTTTGTGTTAGAACATACATTTGTGCTTCACCTGCTGATGATTTTTTGCCAAGGAGAACCAGTGGCGTAGATAGCTTTTCGGAGGGAGAGGGGATCGGTGGTCAGGATTTTTTTTTCAGCACAGAGGAAATTAAAAAACCGGCCGTCGTTTAAAGGCTGAGATTCCGGAGGAATAGGTTTGGCAGAGCGAAGTAAATATTGCACGTCGAACAACTAGACCCCAGAGATGTAGAGTTTTCATAATCCCCACTTTAGTGTTGGTGTACCTACTTAATCGAGGTTGGACTAGCGACTCATGAATGATACACGGGAGTTTAATTCCGTCAGGCGACGACGCATCTTGGTAATAACTGAGAAGATTATAGAATCGCCTGAAGATTATGAGTGCGCAGAATACGCTCTACACCTTAAAAGATCGATCCTCGAAGGTTATGGGTTGAACTTAAAATTGAAGGCTCCCAGCGCAAATGTTAAGAATCGTTGTGAGTATGGTTTGTCTGCAGTATACAATAATGTTCTGCAGAGCGAGGAAACAGGTCGTAAATATACGTTGAGGCCGCCTCTGTGAAGTAACACCGAAAGATGGTCTGGCGATTTTATTCGAGAAAAAGTAAAGTAGTATGATGCAGCATTGTTGAAGCAAATTAGTCCTCCATGTGTCGTAATTAGAAGCCTATTGTATCACTAGATATTCCACACTACTGATTTTTGCTAAAATGCCAAATTTTATTAGTAAATTTCACCTGATCTGTTCCTGTGGCAGTCAAACTATGTGAAAAATAACGCTTGAAGAAATCCAAAACTCATGTACGCCAGTAGACGCTAGGAATAGCCATAATTCTAGCCAAGGCAGTATCAATTATACAATTGGAAGTACCTACATACTATAAAAAGGGTTACTTCCGAAATCGCCTGTGGATGGCATTTCGGTAAATAATGTTACGAAATGTACCCAATTAGCCCATTTTGTCCTACGGTTGCGTTCTCGCAACGCTTCACATTTTCATGTTTCACGGTTTTCTGGCAAAATAATATAAACTTGATCTCCCAAGAAGAAAGGTTCATTTTAGAATTATCTAATCGACCTGTTTTTGCTCAAAGATGTATTTTGACACTTTCTATGAGTTTTTAGGATTTTAAAATTGTGAAAATTCCATGTTTTTAGGTACGGATGCTAATTTGTTTATAAAAATACTTCGATCAAATATTTTCCTGAAATTTACGGACATAACATAAGAAAGACTACAACAGATGCGAAAATAAACATAGTTTATCAAAAAGTTGTATTATGAGCGCACAATATACGCTCCAAATTTAAGGTTGCGAAAACGCAACGCTGGACTATAACGATATCCTCTTTTTCCTATCCTATGGACAGCTGATTTCCATTATTTTTACTACTAATTCAGTTTTTATGCTATTAAATTTTTGCTTTTATTGTTTGACTCTATTTAACTTCTTGAGATAAAGCGGGGCGAACATTGTTTGTACTTAAGTTTTCGTTAAATTTAAGAAATATTAGTAAAAACTGGCTTTGCCAATGAAAAAGTTTATTTAGAACATTTAATTTTTTTGGTTTTATAATGCGGCCACTACCACTATTATCAGTGAAATGATTAGTTTCACCCGATTCAGCGGCCCAATATTCCTCAAATAGCGTGTGAAGTTTAAACTTTGTGTAGAAGAGAATCCAGATATGCCCTTGGGAAGTTAGGGTTATCATAGAACCACCTTCTACAAATGGAGAGGGAAGGGTCACTACTCCTGGAGGGAGGATCGCCTGCCTTATATCCAGACACCTTTCTAAGGAGGAGTTCCACCTATCTGATATGAGCGATCCGGTTTGGGCATTGCGGCTAGCACCGTTTGGTGACTTCAACAAACCTGGTAAAAATCGAAGGGGAACAGAGAATGAGCGGGGTTACGCATCCCTATGCGGGCTCCACCAGAATACTTGGCGATTATTTTCGACGACTAAATTGGTTGGGCGATCCATAATAATGCTAATAATAGCTTTTGATTCTACATTTTTGGCTATTAATTATAAAAATGAAACGTTTTCAGTGTATGGAAGAGACATTTCTTTGACCATGTTAGGTCCTAGCGTTGCGTTTTCGCAACGTGCTCCACAGCCCAAAATACATTTCCACAAATCAAAAATACATTTCTTCGAAATTTGCATATTCTTCCTATGCCAAACTACTGTGCGAATTTTCGAAATACTAGCACAACTCCTTCTTACCCCCAGACAATATGGGTTAATAGCAACGAACTAAATTACAAATTAATAAAATAAATTTATCACGAGGATCAATCCCCTTGACCCCCCCTCCCCTTATCTACACCACTAAGGAGAACATTGAGAACTTTATGGTTCCCTGTTTAGTATCAACCAAACTCAGTTCTATTCACAAAGATATAACTTATGACAAGAAGAATCATGGTGGTAGTCTCGTGAGATATTATTCTTTCTCCAAATCGGCAGGAAGACGAAAGGGGAGGGTAATACGAAAAAAAAAAACCGAATTCCGCAAGTATGTACAGCATTGGGTTTTCGGAAGTCTGGTCACCTTACACTAAGTCCAACTGAGTTTTAGTGAATATGTCTTCGAGTAGATATCTTATTTTTTAAGAAGAATATGACATTATTAGAAAAAAAACGAGACCGAGGCTAATTTCGGGCGCGGCCGAAATTTGGATACCCGTCACATTTGAATGCAACTTAAGCTTCTTTTGTGTTAACAACGTAACGTAACGGTGTTCAATATGTTCGGTCGAACACGGGCCCCCAGCCACCCAGCATAGTGACAAGAAGTGGAGAATTTTTTACTGTGATCTAAAAATAACTTTTGTAGATTTCTAGGTCATTGCGCCGAAGAAATGCATCCCTGTTACTAGGGAGGGCTATATGTAAACCAATGATTGCAGCTTTTTATGTCATTGATTTTTATCAGTTGCTCATTTGTACTAAAGACTCCCTCAGTACCTAATTGCAAAAGCCCGAAATTTCATATAAAACCCCAGCCTACCACCTAAGTTTTCATCGAAAGCCGTTCAATCGGTGCAATAAGAACGACTCCTTGTTCCTACTGTTATTTTGTATTGTCACCAAGTTTTAGTTTTTTTGTCATCTCTAAGGCCTGGACCCGCCCGTTTCAACATAATATTTAATACTGTTACAAATGCCGCGTTGGAATTTTTAAATAATTCCGCACAACAAAAAATGAAAATCATTTTGGAAATTGTTGAAATCTTAATAAAGCGAACAGATGAAAGGAAAGATGCACCCATTTAACAGAAGTAACAAACAGCTTTGGTGCAAAAGTTAAAATCCAATCAACAGACAAAAATCCACGGATTTCCCATACATTTCCAACGATTTCATAACGTGATTTCAACCAAAATCCCAAAATGAATCGTGGTAAATCGTGGTGAGCTCCACTTGAGTGCATGCAATACACATCTTTGAAAACAAATGTCACGTAGAGTAGAGGCCGTCTAACCTACTATCGGCTCGTTTATCCGTTCATTCCACGTTATCAACCTTTTAGGAGTTTTTGTTATTGTAACTGTTTTTTACGAACACAAGTCTCTGACGTAGATTTTTAGATTAAGAAGTTAGACTGCACTTCTTGCTGCAAAGAAAACCATTTTAGTAATGCAGCAAAGGGTCAGAGTGGAAATTTAAAGTACGGATTTTAACAACAGGATTTGTGATTTAATAATAAATCTAAATTTCGTTGTCAATCGCATAGCAGAGCCCAAGACCTTAAGAGCCTATTTGAACGAACTAAAATAACTTAAACCCGTTTACTAGATTGAATTGTGAGATTTTAGTAAATCCTATCGATAGTGTGAATCCAACTTTTCCTATAATTATAGTCCTGGATTTACTTAAAATTTCATAATTTACAGCGTCTACTAATGGGACAAAAATAGTGGTATCAATAATTTGGTTTATTGTGTTACATTGTGTGGGGCCCTCATTTGGATCTCGAACGCAAGATATTTTAGAAACTTCACGCGACTGCATGAACCGTATATTTGGGGGGTGGTTTGTATGATAGCCCGATTTCATAATGTTCCGATTCCATCCATTCCTAGATATGTTAAAAGGATTTGCTAGGAACACATTTGGGTGAAGTTTGATTAAGATTGGTTCATAGAGAAAAAAGTTTATCTTAAAAGAGCCTAATTTCTAGGGGTTTCTTTGTATGACAGCCCTATGATGTAGTGTTCCGATTTCAGCCGTTCCTAGATATGTTTCGAGGCTTTGCTAGGAACACATTTGGGTAAAGTTTGGTTAAGGTCGGATTCAAAATAAAAAAGTTTTTCTTAGCAGAACTTACATAATTTTCAGAGGTTAGTTTGTATGGCAGACCTATGACGTAATGTTCCGATTCCATCCGTTCCTAGATATGTTTTGAGGCTTTACTAGGAACATGTTTGGTTGAAGTTTGTGTCGCGAAAGAAATGACAGCGACTGAAATGAAAATGTTACGCATGTCAGTTGGTGTAACGAAAAGGGACCACATCAAGAGTAGCTACATCCGAGGCAGCTTGTCCATAGACCAACCAATCACCGAAAAGCTCGAAGACCGACAAATGGATTGGTATTGCCATGTTCAAAGGCGTCCGCCTGAGAACCCCGCAAAGAAAGCGATATCAATGGAAGTTCCACTTGATGGACCCAAGGCCAGAGGCAGACCGAAAAACACCTGGATGTGTCTAATAAAAAAGCAACAACAACGCATTGGTCTCGGCGATGACACGATCCAAGATAGAGCTGCCTGTAGAAATATGCTCAGAAATTATCGCCAAAACGGGCGATGTGCCTACTGTACTAGAAGTAAGTTAGTGAGTAGGTTAGTACGTAAGTACATAGTTAAGTAATTAAGTATAGTGAGATGAACAGTTAGTCTGTCAATAGTCACATCATCCACAATCAGCAAGTCACAGTTGTGCAAAGAAGAGTTTATAATAAATTAAGTATAACAACGCAATACTTGTACATATTATTTATTACAAATAGTACATGGCGCAGCCGATATCGAACTGTGGAAAGTTATAAACTTAATGGGAAAAGCGAAAACGACGATTCCTGAGTACAAAAACCCACGTGGCAGGCCGCCGAAGACGAGGTGTATCTACGTAACAAAAATGGAATGCGTAAGGCCGATTGAAAAGTTAAAAGTGGATGGAAACATTGGTGACAGTTGGAAGCGATTCAGGCAGTCTTTTGAAATATTCCATGTTGCTGCAGAATTGTCGAAAAAGCCAGCACCAGTGCAAGTGGCAATTTTCTTGAATGCACTTGGTTCCGAAGGGTTGGACTTATATAACAGCCTTAACCTCAAAAAAGAGGAATCTGAGAAACTAGAAAGTATTTTGGAGGCGTTAGAAAAAGCTTGTAAGCCAAAAATAAATCACGTCTATGAGTCATACAGGTTTCACAATCGCAATCAAAGAGATGGCGAGCCGTTTGACAAGTTTTTATTTGAACTAAAGTCATTGATTAAAAACTGCGAGTTCAAGGACTCTGATCGCATGTTACGAGACAGAATTGTCATAGGAGTAAATGATCCGAACGTACAGAAACGTCTTCTCGAGATGGACGATTTGACATTAGAAAAGGCCATAGAATTTGCCCGAGCAGCGGAGGTGACGATCAAACAGTGTGGAGCAATGAGAAGCCAGGCAACCCATCAACAAGCTCAACTAGATGTAATTACGAATTCCGGAGAAGTTAAGTATACTAACAAAAATTATAATTATAATAACAAATTCGGTATACTAGTATGTAAAAATTGTAATTTTAGGCATTTGCCAAGAAAATGTCCGGCATTTAGCAAAACATGTAACAATTGCGGCCGAATAGGACATTTTGCAACTTGTTGTCGGGTACCTACTAAAAACAAAACGAAATACGTCAAAGAAATCAATGATCCTGAAAGCGCAAAAGGTGAAAGTACCAAGCCAGAAAGCGAATACTTCCAAATTGATTCAGTCGGTGTTTGCAGTAGGACTTGGAACGAGAGTATCAATGTTGAAGGTAAATGACTAGAGTTTAAACTAGATACTGGGGCACAAGTTAATGTTTTGCCAATAGGAACTTTAACTGAAGGCCAAAAAAGAAGAATAGTGAAGTCAAACAAAAGGTTAGAAGCATTTGGAGGTGGTCAAATCAAATCAGTTGGCAGTGTCCAACTAATGTGTTACTGTAAAAATGAGAAAATGGTGTTGACTTTTATGATAATCGATATTGAAAAGACGAGACCGAGGCTAATTTCGGGCGCGGCCGAAATTTGGATACCCTTCGCTCTTCTTGGGCTAAAAGTTTTTTTTCGGCCGTACCTAGGACTTGTATTTAACCCCCCCACATTCTTTTCCTTCCGTCTTCACAAAAGTTCCGTTTCGTCGACAAAAAAATATTTATGTGGGGTTTGGTTGGAATAAGTGGGCTCGGGCCTCGCCCGGCAGTGACGGGCCCTGAAAGGTGCGGCCGGGATGCCGGGTTCAGGAAAATTTTACCGGGACGCGCTCTTTGGTGTAGAAAAATGTAGTCCTCCTAAAAACTCAGTACTATAAATAAAAATTTAATTGACAGTTCAGTTTATCTACATTTTTTTTTCATGGGGACGTAGCTGCAACTGTTTCTTTAAGGGCCGCGCTTGAATTGATATATGTAGCCAAGCTTTTCTTAAAAATATTCACCCTTATGACGATCGTGAGTTTGATTTAGCTTTCCAATGTCTGCTGTTCAAGAGTTCCTATAGTCTATCCTGCGATAGGTGGCGGCTTAAACGTTTACTCGCAATTAAAAACAAGGGGGCTTCGCCCCCTGCTCGCTTCGCTCGCCAACCCCCGGGGCCGAGGATAATTTCGGGCGCGGCCGAAATTTGGAAACCCTTCGCTTGGGCTAAAAGTTTTTTCGGGCGTACCTATGACTTGTGTTTAACCCATATTGTCCGGGGGTAAGAAGGAGTTGTGCTAGTATTACGAAATTTCGCACAGTAATTTGCCATAGGAAGAATATGCAAATTTCGAAGAAATGTATTTTTAATTTTTTGTATTTTGGGCTGTGGAGCACGTTGCGAAAACGAAACGCTAGGGCTTAACGTGTACTTTTTTGGTCAAAGAAAATTCTCTTCCATACACTGACAACGTCTTATTTTTATAAATAATAGCCTGAAATTTAGAAACAAAAGCTGTTATTAGCATTATTGTGGATCGCCTCACCAATTTAGTAGTCGAAAATAATCGCCAAGTATTCTTGTGGAGTCCGCATGGGGATGCGCAATCCCCCTCATTCTTTGGGCACCTTCGATTTTTACCAGGTTTCTTGGAGTCACCAACCGGTGCTAGATGCCATGGCCAACCCGGATCGCTCATATCAGATAGGTGGAACAACTCCTTAGAATACATATTGTCTAAATATAAGGCTGGCGATCCTCCCTCCAGGAGTACTGCCCCATCCCTTTCCATTTATAGCAGGTGGTTCTATGATAAACCTAACTTCCCAAGGACATATCTGGATTCTTTTATACACAAAGCTTAAACTTCACACTCTATTTAAGGAATATTGGGCCGCTGAAGCGGGTGAAACTTGAAAATAATCATTTCGTTGATAATAGGTAGTGGCCGCGCCATAAACCCAAATAAATTAAATGTTCTAATTAACCATTTTCATTTGCAAAGCCACTTTTAACTAATATTTCTTAAATTTAACGAAAATTTAAGTACAAACAATGTTCGCAATGTTAAATAGCATCAAAACTGAATAATTACCAAAAAAATTGGAAATTATCTGACCGTAGGATAGGAAAAAGAGGATATCGTTATAGTCCGAAAAACGAAAACGCAACGCTGGACAACCTTACATTTTGAGTGTATGTTCTGCGCTCAAAATACAACTTTTTGATGAACTAAGTATATTTTCGCATCCTTTGTAGTCTTTCTTATGTTATTTCCGAAGATTTCAGGAAACTATTTGATCTAAGTATTTTTATACGCAAATTAGCATCCGTACCTAAAAAGACGGAATTTTCACAATTTTCAAACCCTAAAAAATTATAGAAAATGTCAAAATACATCTTTGAGCAAAAACAGGTCGATTAGATAATTGTAAAATGAACCTTTCTTCCTCGGGGATAAGGTTTATATGTTTTACCAGAAAAGCGTGAAACATGAAAATATAAAGCGTTGCGAAAACGCAACCGTAGAACAAAATGGGTTAATCCCCCTCCTCATTCTTTTTCTTCCGTCTCGACAAAAGTTTTGGGCTTGGTTGAAATAAGTGGACAAATAAAAATATTTACTCGGAAAATTTTATTGGGGTTGCTGGAGCATGACCCCACAGTACGATTCCATTCGTGTTGAACTTTTTAGTTGCTTTGATAAAGACACATTAATTCAAGGTTTTGTGAAATTGGTGTAAAAAAATGTTTCTTAGAAGAACCAATATGGCGGGTTTGGTTTGTATGGCAGCCCCATGACCCCATGGTCCGATTTGATTCAATCTTACATATGTTTTGTGTCATCAATAGAAATACATTTATGTGAAATTTGGTTGAAATTGGTGCACAAATAAAAAAGTTTTTATTAGAAGAACCTAATTTGGGGGGTTGGATTTGTATGGCAGCCCCATGACCCCATGGTCCGATTTCATCCATTTTTACGTATGCTTTGTGTCAACAATAGAAATACATTTGTGTGAAATTTCGTTGAAATTGCTGCACAAATAAAAAAGTTTTTCTTAGAAGAACCTAATTTGGGGGGTTAAGTTTGTATGGCAGCCCCATGACCCCATAGTCCGATTTGATCCATTCTTGCATATATTTTGTGTTATCTACAGAAACACATTTGTGTGAAATTTGGTTGAAATTGGTACACAAATAAAAAAGTTTTTCTTAGAAGAACTCAAATTGGGGAGCTAGGTTTGTATGGCAGCCCCATGACCCAGTGATCCACTTTGGGTGAATCAAACATACAAACAGCCTGCAACAATAAGAAGCACGTGTGCAAAATTTCAGCTTGCTACCTTCAATACCCGCCGAGTAAAACGCGTCGCAACAGACAGACAGACAGACAGACAGACAGACAGACAGACAGACAGACAGACGGACATGCTCCAATCGACTCCCCAAGTCACACTGATCATATATGTATACTTTTTATATGGTCGGAGATGCTTCCTTTAATGCGTTACAAACTTCATGACAAAGTTAATATACCCTTTCACTCTATGAGCGAAGGGTATAAAAAAAAATATGTAAATAAATGAATACTTTTAAGAAGGGAGGTGTACTAGAAGTAAGTTAGTGAGTAGGTTAGTACGTAAGTACATAGTTAAGTAATTAAGTATAGTGAGATGAACAGTTAGTCTGTCAATAGTCACATCATCCACAATCAGCAAGTCACAGTTGTGCAAAGAAGAGTTTATAATAAATTAAGTATAACAACGCAATACTTGTACATATTATTTATTACAAATAGTACACCTACACCGCAGGTCGAGCAACGCAAAACCGTGGAGCGGTATAAAGAACGAGGCAAGGAAGAAGAAGAAGAAGATATTTGGTTGAAGTTTGGTTGAGATTGACATATAAAGAAAAAAGTTTTTCTTAGAAGAACTTAATTTTCAGGGGTTGGTTTGTATGGCAGCCTCATGACCCCATGGTCCGATTCCATTCGTTCTGGCATATAAACGTACATGAAAGTACACTAAAAAGAAACTTTTGTACATAATTTCGGCCCGATAGCTTTGAAACTGAGGGACTAGTTTGCGTTGCAACAGACGGACAGACAGACGGACAGACAGACAGACAGACGGACATCGCTCAATCGATTTCTCTCGTCACACTGATCAATAATATATATACTTTATATAGTCGGACTTGCTTTCTTCTATGCGTTGCAAACTTCATGACAAAGTTAATAAATATACCCTTTCACATAGTGACGGGTATAAAAAAGAAAACTGAAAGTTTACTAAAACCAGAAAGTATTGTTAGACTGAGACATATATAACTAGCGAAGCCGACATACAGACACAATATTTGATTTAGTTTCAAAATTAGATCCAACTAAGCATATTGAACTGAGTTCAATTTTCAAAAGGAATTGATCAAATTAAACTCAATATAATTCCTAGAATTTGTCACTTGTTTTTTTTTTCAAAAGGGTTGTTACTGTACTCCTCATTAGGATTTTCGGGGCATTTCGAAGCTAATTTGTCATTAATGTCAGGATTTCATGCTCATGTTGGTTTTCAAAGTTTTCTCGAGGATCTCCAGTGGAGCCAACACAATACAAATTATACCGTTACTTCTTAATAAGACCATAACAATGCTGAAGTACAGGCAAAATTTGGGGCTAAGCTGATGTTATTTCCAGTGTTGCCAACTGGAAATTCAGAAAACGGCTAAATTTAGCCGGAAAACCGGCTATGTTTTTTTCAAAAACGGCTAAAAATCCGGCTAAATAAATTTCAGCCGGAAAAACGGCCAAAAAATCGGCTAAATCATACAAAACAGTCCCATTACGAAAAATATATATAGTAAAACACTGATTTTAATAATTTTCTTTCTTTTCTGGAGTAATACCCGTAAACTATGCTTTAGGCAGATTTCTTAGTTTTATTACATGCTCCAATCGCTGCACAGTTGAAAAAATTGTGTAATTTTTTGGATAATTTTAACTCAACATAGTTTATAACAAGCATGCATACGAAATTTTAAATTCGCTTTATAAACTCAACGGGAGTAAAACATGTTTATACAAAAAGTGGATCATTTCTATCTATATTTTTGATAGATGATGATTCTACTCAAATTTGAATATTTTTTCTATAAAACCATTTGTTCTAACCACGAAGGGTACCCCAAATTTTGTATCAATTCTATAAGTGCAAAGAAGTCAGGATATCCAATAATAATGTGCTTATCATTCTTACGCGGTCGCAAAGTAAAATATCAAATCGAGTTTCCGCTGAAAGCTGTTTTATCTATGTAAGCGAATCAATTCGATACAGATCTTAGATACAAATTTAATTTCTACCCAAAATTAAGGTAAATATCATCCCTGAAGACGTACCGAGCAAACATTTGTTGGGGGGGGTGAAAAGTAAAATTTGCCGACTACATTTAAAAAACTTGAAAATTCACCAATTATAATTAGAGGTATGGAAATTTCGTTTTAACGAAATAAATGCGAATTTCAACGAAAATAGCTCTTTTATACGAATAAATGCGAAATGTTGTAATTTGAACTTTTTCCACAAAAAAAGTTTATTATCTCCAATGTCAATGATTGGAGATAATTTTTCATCTCAGTTTTTTTTTCAGGCGTTTTCCGTTAATAAGACTAGAGAAATTGTTAAATGCAGAGAGTTCGCCTGATTGACGAGCACGATGGCTTGCCGTACACCGAGCACTTTAGTTGAAGGTTTGATGAATGAACTTTGTTTTCTGCAATGCGATTTTTTTCAGTGAGAGTTTTTCTCGTGGTTCGGCGGATATTTGCGGAATATGCCTTAGCAGTTTCTCGTTTTACCGTTACCGTAACTCCTTGAGGAGTGGTCTTGTCGACTAGTATCTATGTGTGTTGTCTGAATTCGGATGCAGTTGGCAGACACACTTCATACTGAATAATAAACACGTGAAGTTTTTTTTTATGCTACGGGAGTTTCGAACAGTCGTTTAATTGTGAATCTACAGAATTTCCAGAGTTTAGAAAATTAAAATAACAACAAGAAAATTTACAAAACTAGGTTTTTATGCGAATTTCAGCGGAATTTCCAATATTAGTTTATGAGCAATTCCTGTTTTTTATTTGCCAAATATCCGTACCTCTAATTATAATATATTTTTTAGCGTTCATTAAACATCGAAAAATACAAGACAGAAACACGAAGAATTGTATTAATATATAGAACTTTGATTCAACCAGTTAAGTTGTGAGAATCCATAACCTAATTTTGGATGTTTGCAGAAAACATTAACATCAAATTGTCTAAACGTTCTTCCCCCATTAACGTTCGGAAATAATTGATTATTAATCTTAATTTACTAAATGATCGTTCGCTCGAAGCTGATGTTACTGGACATGTCAAAATAAACTGAATAATCTTGTAAGCTTTCTTAGTTTGAAAGCCTCTCTCACTATCTCCCCAAATTTTGACACTCGTAGCAATTATCAAGAAGAATTTGAATTACAGCATGAAGGCTTTCAGATATCTCCTTTGAAATACAAAAATAAGTTTCGATCACCGGAGTTACTGAGATTATCGTGCAATTTTTCCCATCGGCCGGAATTTAAAATATGTCTTGAAAAGGTTAAAGCAGTTTGGCTATTTTTTTTCCAATTCTTCTGTGGGCTTTGAGATAAAAACGCCAAGGATTTTGAACTCTTTTCGGTAAAATGTTGCAAAGTCTACTTCGGCTGAGGATTGAGATGATTTTTCCATTTTTTCGGAGCACGACGAGTTTGGTGTTGTGTTTTGTAGTCCGATTAATGATTGAAATACATTACACGCGTCAGCAGAAGCATCGGCATCGCGAAACGTCAAGCCCAATGCATTTTAGATTGCTGACAAAAATGTTGAGCAGAAGACTTGGCATTCAGCATATTTGTCAGCTATGAAATTCTGCCGATGCTGCTGCTGACGCGTGTAATGTATTTCAACTATAAGGGCCAATATCTAATTTTCTTGCGAAAATCATGGAGCTTTGCACTAACGCATTGACTTCGCTGCCGTTGTAAATGTATTTACAAGACTTTATTGTACTGCGAATGAGTTTCATGTAGTCAATAATGTTAAGGTCCTGGGCTTCTAAATTATCAGTAAAATTTTTCAATTTAAACATTAGCTTTATGTTTTTATGCCGAATAGCTCTGTTAATAAGTATGTACATTCAATTACATACTTTTAATATTGCAACTTTCAAATGTTTATATCCTTAAACTCGACAGGTATTCTTTTGTAAATGTATTAATGCCGAAAATCGCAATCCTACTTATTCCCACTGAGGTCAAATTTGCCGACTGCAGATGAAAATTGAAAAAGTTAGGGGGGTGAGACACCCCCCCATACCCCCCCTTAGGTACGTCCCTGGAAGTGTATCGTTTACGATATGGCACATGGGCAAGTTAATGTTGCGTACAGTACAGTTCCTCTGTGGCGCACTTGGTTGAGTCGCACTCTACGATGCTAGTAATCTAGAGGTCCGGAGATCGAATCTCGGCGTGATCAAAAATTTCCGTAAATGTGTGGATAGGAAATATATAGTACTTGCAACATTATATAGACTCCGAAATGATATGCAATGTAACGTTGACTCGAAATTGCCTATAAACGACTGAGTGAACGCACCAAGGGGTTACGGTACAGGGAAAGACAGTACAGTTTCGGGTGTTGATGAAACTGGTGTCTTTTTTAAATAATCTATTGATTTTACCTTACTTTCTTATTAAATCTACTAGTTATTGTGTCGAAATAACTGACACTATTTGTGGTGTACTTTCGATTCTTATTCTTATTATTCTCATTTAAATATAACCATGCTTTATTATTTCTATACAAAAATTAGATAGATTTATATAGATAAATTTTTATATTGAAACTACACCAAATTTTTCGACTGTGTACAGTCAAAATGTACTTTTGTTCGAGATTAGATAGCTCAACTGGTCAAATTTGTTGTATACAGGTTCAATTTCTCGGTAAAGTCCATTATCACATTAAGTTCGAAATTGTGGAACATATACAATTCGTAAAAGGAACGTCCAATGCGTAACTATGGGCAAGGGCAACCGCATTTATATATGGATATCTTACCATCATCACACCTGAATAATTTTATATTTTGCTTAAAATGTAACCATTTTAGGCCCAAGACACATATCCAAATCATCATGACGATAATCCATCATGATGATGAAAGCTCGAAATTGGGGTGATGCTTTCGTCATTAGAATTCGGCATTTACTTTTGACGTTTGTGTAAAATGTCCCTCACAATTGCGATATTTTGATGAATATTCAGTTCAATAATTTGAGGACACACTTTTCTTAAAGAATTTAAATAGAAATGCGTAAAGTCATTATTGACCAGATGATAGTCCAAATGCGTAATTTGGAACTCGTGCTAATGATGATAAATTTGCGTCATTCGAAAATATGTGTGAAACTTGTTATTTATTTTCGAATTTGAGCCCTCCAAATTTTATTTTATTTTCCATAGTTACGAAATTGATGTTCCATTGTTCCATTGTTGATATTCCGCAATTACGAATTTGATGCTCCAAAGATACGAAATTGATGTTCCAAAATTATGAGCTTGGCCGGAAAATGGTATACATTTTTTATAAATTTGTTGTTACAAACCCCACAACAAAATGCAATGCATCTACGAAAATGTGTACCCAGCCAGCATTTAACACATTTGTAATCATTATTTCATGCAACACGCGTAAGCACATATACCTTATTCATTCATCACGTTTTCATACAAGCAGTATATGACGATGTCCCCCTATTTCATGTATATACGCCTTATTACGGATGAACATTATAAAATCGTTATTCGTAAACATTATGTAATAGTTAAGTATCATATATATCCAATGCATCAATGAATAATTAACAAAAAACATGTGCGACGGAGAGTTTCTAACTCATAACCCAATGCACCGAAGGTGCGCGCCCTGACCACTACTCCAGCCAGACTATACGATATATGTAACAAAAATCACACTTGAGGAGAAAACCATTATATTTCCTATATGCATGATCCGTCGACATTCCTTCAGCTAACCATCATGTATCTGACTTTCAATGCGTCAATGCTGATTCGTGATTCAAGAAGTAAAGCTTATTTGTGGCTATGTTCACGATACATGACGCCGATGCTGGCTGGGTAGTTTCTATGAATCGTCAGACGTTGTGCAAGTAGCTTTACCAGTAAACTACAAAAATTAGATTTAAGTGAGTATATATTTCGGGGGCAACTTACCTCCTTCTTCAGCACTTAGCTTTTGTGCTGAAGAAATATATACACAATTAAATTTAACTTTTGTAGTTTACTGGGCAAGCTACTCGCACAACGTTAGTGTTGAACACTACAAAGTTCCGGCGATATTATCAATATCTATGAAACGCGCTAAAAGGTTTTCACCCTTGTACTTAATCTGGCATGATGATGACACTTTGAAAAATGAAAATATGTTCAGGTACCCCCATGCTCCAAGAATTGCTCAGTAAAGAGTTTTATCTAACTGTCTTCCATTTTGCAAATTATTCAGCATATTGATGGTTAGTAAATTAGATGCTTAGACTAGGTACTAATATCGTCAGTTTACGTTACTCTAAATTTATTAAAAAAAGGCAAATCTCCGCGGCAAATTTTACCCTGGAGACATAAATGTAAGTTTTTCTCTAGGTGAACATATGTATTAGGTACTTACTTACTTACCCTAATACACGAAATTAAGTGTATGTAGAAATAATTTCACGGCGATTAACTATTTTGTTTGTGAATATTGAAAAATTGATCCTAGTTTCAAAAAAAAAAAAATTCACAAAATAATTTTAGCCGGAAAAACGGTCGAAGAAAATCAATTCCGGCTAAAAATCCGGCCAGCCGGAATTAGAAATTTCTTCCGGCTAAACAGCACCGTTTCCGGCTAAATTTAGCCGGAAAACGGCTAAATTGGCAACACTGGTTATTTCTATCTTTTTGGCCCCCTTCAACTAGGGTGATAACACAATAGGTTTACTGCTTCAGTGCTGCGAGTTCCCCGGACTTCCAGCCCCTCTACAATATTTTGATCTTGCAATTAAATCTTTTAATGTCTTTACCAACTTGTTGCTTGCTTAAATTATTTTACAACAAAAGAAGTGACGTATAGATTAATATTTTGCTTTTCGGCTATAATTCGTCAATTTTCTATGCCAGTCACAACTTATTTTAATATTTTTTTTAATTTTAAATCCTTTGAAAAATGTCCCGCAGATTGTAATAATTATCAAAAAATATTTATTATAAGAAATACCCTCGTGCCTCTTCAGCTGCATAACTTACTATTCAATCAAACATTGGTGGCCTATACAATGTTTGAAGGCCTACAAATACGTGTCTGAGTGTTGGCGAGACACACAATTTTCTTGTCTCGAAACTGTAGTCTCGAAGATTCGAATATTCGTAGGTGTCAGGTGTTTGATATCCGGGTCTGAGAACCTACTTGTCAATATCATTAATCAAATAATCCGATCCGGCAATCTTGCGTTTCGTTTAATTTTTCAAAACTTAACCCTTTCCATTAGTGAGATCATAAGGTTTTCTTTTTGCGAGGATACCATTTTCTGTGTTTCATAATTTAATGGCTAAAATTTTTTAACGCAACGTTAAAATAAAGGATATATCACACATAGGTCTCTTTGTGAAGTTAATGAAATCTCATTCTTATAGGGATCAATTTGTTGGCAAAAAGGTATGCAAACCTCTTTGCTACAAACCTCATGAAGAACTAGTGACATATTTCCGTGTTTCTCAGATAACTTAAACTCATACAAATATCGATTAGGTAATAGGAAATTGAATGAATACTTTTTATGATGGCTTAGAACCAGTGTTAATCCTTCTCCTGACCTAGACTTTTTCTCACAACCGATAAAATTGGAATCGACACAGGAACAGTGGGACAGGAGGCATGCGCTGCAATGGGGCAACGCCGAAACTAGTTTCCACAGTTAACAACAAAATTCTAATTTCTAATAATGTCAAAATTTATGAAATCGAGCGGGAGACGCCGATGCCAATACAAAATCCTGGCTACGTCCCTGCGTCCTTTGTGATTCTTTTGTTTTCCACTGCGTTAAAGCTTTATTGATTAATCACTGTATTCGAACTATTTTCTGCTTATTACTATCAAATTGGTAACTTCAAGTAACTGACACCTAGGGATCTGAATTTTTCAGCAAAATGTGCATCGCAACATGCTCCACATCGGCCCTTGATCCTCTGTTTATAAAAAAATTTAACAACTGTGGAAAATCTTTGAAAAATTGATCCTGATTTTGGAAAGTCCTTTTTTATGGAAAAATTTAAAAACTGCCTGTTTTTGGACAAATTTAGAAAACATGAAAATCCGACCCTGTTTTTGGAAAATTTTTATATATTCACATTGTTGTTTGAAAAATTTCGCAGAATTCAAAAGTTGTCGCGATTGCGATTGCAGAACCCTGTCCCCAATTAACATTATGCTCGGCTTTAAGGTCGAGGTCATTAGTTGTTGACTGAAGATCTCGCAACTTGTATGGAAAATGACTGTGACTGATGACTGAAAAGTGTGAATCGACATTTAATTTACATTTCGTGAAAAGAATAAAACACGAAAATTACTGACACTCATAAGTATGCTCACTTGAATTTGGCGCCAAGTTTTAGAAAATCTAATCCAATCAGATTTATTACTCGTATTAGAGGGGATTCACACTATGGACAGGATTTACTAAAACCACTAAATTAATCGAGTCGAAACCCGCCTACTATATTAAATTGTATGTCATTAAATTCAAAATATACAGGGTGTCCCATTCATGGTGGAGAATATTTTAATGGGAGGTAGCCTGGCTCATTTGGGGAAAATTAATGTACAACGGGACCCCTCTATTTTTAACCGTTACTATGTAATAGCATTTTTTATCAAAATGCCCGACTTCCTGAACAAAATCAAAATTTGCCACACCATCAAACATTTCATCCGAGATATGACTTCACTTTCTGAAACTACATAAAATTTCCAATAAAACGACACCTCGCCCGTTACGAAGTTGCTCGTATCTTCCTAGATACACTCGTTCAAACTTTAAAGTAATTTTAAAATTGTACGTATACAATTTTATTATTTGATTTGATTTGATTTTGATGAGAAACCAATTTTAAAATTTCTTTAAAGTTGGAACGTGTGTATCTCGGAAGATACGAGCAACTTCGTAACGGGCGAGGTGTCGTTTTATTGGAAATTTTATGTAGTTTCAGAAAATGAAGTCATATCTCGGATGAAATGTTTGATGGTGTGGCAAATTTTGATTTTGTTCAGGAAGTCGGGCATTTTGATAAAAAATGCTATTACATAGTAACGGTTAAAAATAGAGGGGTCCCGTTGTACATTAATTTTCTCCAAATGAGCCAGGCTACCTCCCATTAAAATATTCTCCACCATGAATGGGACACCCTGTATAGTAGAATGTACTTCCATTATTCTTATTGCAGTACAATATGGTACAACTGTCAACTAAATCTAGGATTTAGTAAATCTTGTCAATAGTCTGAATCGCTCCTAATTAATTGCTTTTTCATAAAATGTTAATCGATTAGCCATGATTTCGAAAAGCAATGCTGATGAGAGCTTTCGTTCCTCTAACATACCTTTAGTTTTAGACACCGTTATGTGATAATAATGTAGGTTAATAGCAGTGGCGTAAAGTACGGTGATCCATGTGTTCATTGGAACACGGGCCCCAAGGCGAAAGGGCCCCCGAAGGCCGAAATCCATATCTGTTCAAAATATAGAAATAATTTTCATTAGTCAAGTCAACAAAAACGCAGTGAAGCCGTAATATCAGAAGTAGCGAATTAATACCGCCGATTGATACCTGCCAGAGTTAAAATGAAAAGCTATGCTATACGTTTAAAAGTGTTGCCACAAATACGTTCCAACTTGACGAATTTCCATTTGAAATTGAGAGAATAATACGAAACTACGGAGTTTCCATGTCAAATCTCGAATCTCTAAATCATATGCAATTTCCACATCAGATTGATAAATGTTCATAACAATTTGATGAATTTGCCGAATAAAATTGTTGAATTTCCATTTTAATTTGATGAATTTATAAATCATAGTAATATAAATGCATGTTGGGACGCAGCCTCCGCATCACACGAAACAGCCGTGGAGCCCTCCGCTGCCGTCCCTGTTCCCATTTAGTGCGGGTACACAAATTATACATACGTACAATATTTTTTAGAATGAAGCTCTCCGAGCGATTTCCTGATTTACAGGCATATTTCGATCGAAACCGGTCGAATGTCATTTTTTGCACTCTCCGAGTCGATATGCCTGTAAATCAGGAAATCGCTCGGAGAGCTTCATTCTAAAAAATATTGTACGTTTATAAATAAATAAATTATAAATTGCCGCTACAAATTTTCATTTCAAATTAGTATTTCGCTATTTATAGATTAAATTGATGAATTCTTATTTCAAATTGACAAACTTCCAAATCATATTGACGAATTTCCATTAATCGGCGAATTTAGAAAATTGCGTCTAGAATATCCATTACAAATTGGCAAATTTCAAAAAATTCCAAATCTTGTCGAATTTCCATTTCAAATTAATGAAGTTCCATCTAATTGATTTATTTTCATATCAAATTTGTGAATTTCAATGTCAAATTGACAAATTCCCAACCAATTTTGACGAATTTCCAAATCGGATTGACGGTTCTCCATTTTAAATAGATCTTAATTGTTCAGTTTGCAAACATTTACTCTCTAGAAATGTATACTGAGCTTCAATGAAACCGGGCCACACGGTAAGCGCGAACTCTAATCAAAACAGGCATTGTGTTTGTTGCGTGAGTTAACGGTACTTCAGATAAAAATCAGAGTCATTTGAATTGCCATTAAATGCACTTTCTGTAGATATAACTTTCATAGTTGTAAGTTTCATACTTTTTAAGAAAATTGAATTTGAGTTTGAAAGTGGTGAGTAGCCCGAGTGTATGTTCCTTGTCGGCACCTATAGCTGAGATGAGTACGGTTAGCTGAGCGACGATTTAAGTCCAAGAAAAGACTGCCATAGGCATCCATTGGGGTTTTGGAGCTTGAGTTGTGTCCCGGCAATTCAGAGGTAGAGTGTATACTCTGCGTACTGAGCTACCGAGTGCCCATACTCAAAGTGAAAAATTACCGATTGATGAACAGAGAATACAAATTCCAGTCAGAGGACGATGTCCGATATGGGGATAAGAAATGGAAAGTGCGACTGCATAAAGAAAGAGGCCCCGCTTTAATTTCGAACACACAACAATTGAAAAACGTTACGCCACTAATGAAAAGATTTATTGATTCGCTGAACTTTTGTACGATTTAGCCAGATACAGATGGCAATGACCGTGCAAACTTCACTTAACACAGAAAAATAGTCAATCAAATAAATCGCCTGTGAAAGGGACTTTGAATGGTAGAAGAAGATATATTCTGGTTTTGGTCATCTTTTAGTATTATACAAAAAAAACTTCTAGATACCGTGAACAAAATTGAGTAAGCATGAACGAGCCAACAGTTATTTGGCAATAAATATAAAAAGGCCAAAGTATTACTTTTCTATTTTTGGAAATAAGAGTTTTCGATGACATTGATAAAATAAGGGGCAAATAGTATAATCTGCTGTCACGCTCTGTGGCTCACTTGGTTGAGTCGCACTCATAGTAATCTAGAGGTCCGGAGATCGAATCTCGGCGTGGTCCAGGAAATATGTATATAGTGCTTGCAACATTATATACACTCCTCCATATGCAATGTAACGTTGACCCGAAGTAGCCTATAAACGGCTGAGTGAACGCACCATGCCCCACAAGGGGTTACGGTACAGAGAGAGAGAGAGAGTATAATCTTCTAATCGACTGCGGTAACGTCTAACCACATTAGTCCACTTTTAGGTTAGGCTTTCAACATACGTGTAGCAAACTTGACAAGTTGCTGTGAAGTGTTCTTCTTTTCTCGTCGGTGACTTTTAGGCCGGAAATTACAAATTTGCATTATAGAGCAGTGATTCCCAAAATGGGTGGTTCACCTCGCTAGGAAGGCGTGAGGGTTGGGAAAAAGGGTGCAGGCACAACTCTAGAATTGATGTCGTGCGTCAAGACCATCATTCCGTTGTTGCAATAAAATAGCCAATCTGCTTATTTTCTTCTATGAAAAGAAAATCGTTGGAATTCAATCCGTTTTGATGAACACCGCTGAGAATATTTTCGGCCGAGACAAAATTCAAAAATCAGTGGATATGACTGATTCTTATTGACGAAGCTTTTTCTATAAACCGCGACAGCCAGCTAGTCTTTGTATGGTTATAATTATAATAATCTTTGATAGTTTGTTCTAGCTTGCTTAATCTTATAGTATTCGATCTAGTCATAATTTAAATTATCAAAATAAAATCCGAACTGTAAATCAGGAAATCGCTCGGAGAGCTTCATTCTAAAAAATATTGTACGTTTATAAATCATGTTAATGAATTTAAAAATCCTGCCAACGACTTCCCATTACAAGTTTGTATTTTGCTATTTATAGATTAATTCAAAAATTGACGAATTCTCATTTCAAATTGACAAACTTCTAAATCATATTGACAAATTTCAATTTCAAGCTTACGAGAATATTCATCCTAAATTGACGCATTTCCGCTACAAATTTTCATTTCAAATTAGTATTTCGCTATTTATAGATTAAATTGATGAATTCTTATTTCAAATTGACAAACTTCCAAATCATATTGACGAATTTCCATTAATCGGCGAATTTAGAAAATTGCGTCTAGAATATCCATTACAAATTGGCAAATTTCAAAAAATTCCAAATCTTGTCGAATTTCCATTTCAAATTAATGAAGTTCCATCTAATTGATTTATTTTCATATCAAATTTGTGAATTTCAATGTCAAATTGACAAATTCCCAACCAATTTTGACGAATTTCCAAATCGGATTGACGGTTCTCCATTTTAAATAGATCTTAATTGTTCAGTTTGCAAACATTTACTCTCTAGAAATGTATACTGAGCTTCAATGAAACCGGGCCACACGGTAAGCGCGAACTCTAATCAAAACAGGCATTGTGTTTGTTGCGTGAGTTAACGGTACTTCAGATAAAAATCAGAGTCATTTGAATTGCCATTAAATGCACTTTCTGTAGATATAACTTTCATAGTTGTAAGTTTCATACTTTTTAAGAAAATTGAATTTGAGTTTGAAAGTGGTGAGTAGCCCGAGTGTATGTTCCTTGTCGGCACCTATAGCTGAGATGAGTACGGTTAGCTGAGCGACGATTTAAGTCCAAGAAAAGACTGCCATAGGCATCCATTGGGGTTTTGGAGCTTGAGTTGTGTCCCGGCAATTCAGAGGTAGAGTGTATACTCTGCGTACTGAGCTACCGAGTGCCCATACTCAAAGTGAAAAATTACCGATTGATGAACAGAGAATACAAATTCCAGTCAGAGGACGATGTCCGATATGGGGATAAGAAATGGAAAGTGCGACTGCATAAAGAAAGAGGCCCCGCTTTAATTTCGAACACACAACAATTGAAAAACGTTACGCCACTAATGAAAAGATTTATTGATTCGCTGAACTTTTGTACGATTTAGCCAGATACAGATGGCAAAGACCGTGAAAACTTCACTTAACACAGAAAAATAGTCAACCAATTAAATCGCCTGTGAAAGTGACTTTGAATTATAGAAGAAGATATATTCTGGTTTTGGTCATCTTTTAGTTTTATAAAAAAAAAACTTCTAGATACCGTGAACAAAATTGAGTAAGCATGAACGAGCCAACAGTTATTTGGCAATAAATATAAAAAGGCCAAAATATTGCTTTTCTATTTTTGGAAATAAGAAAAAGTGTTTTCGATGACATTGATAAAATAAGGGGCAAATAGTATAATCTGCTGTCACTCTAGTATTTTAGAGGTCCGGAGATCGAATCTCGGCGTGGTCCAGGAAATATGTATATAGTGCTTGCAACATTATATACACTCCTCCATATGCAATGTAACATTGACCCGAAGTAGCCTATAAACGGCTGAGTAAACGCACCATGCCCCACAAGGGGTTACGGTACAGAGAGAGAGAGAGAGTATAATCTTCTAATCGACTGCGGTAACGTCTAACCACATTAGTCCACTTTTAGGTTAGGCTTTCAACATACGTGTAGCAAACTTGACAAGTTGCTGTGAAGTGTTCTTCTTTTCTCGTCGGTGACTTTTAGGCCGGAAATTACCAATTTGCATTATAGAGCAGTGATTCCCAAAATGGGTGGTACACCTCGCTAGGAAGGCGTGAGGGTTGGGAAAAAGGGTGCAGGCACAACTCTAGAATTGATGTCGTGCGTCAAGACCATCATTCCGTTGTTGCAATAAAATAGCCAATCTGCTTATTTTCTTCTATGAAAAGAAAATCGTTGGAATTCAATCCGTTTTGATGAACACTTCATTACCTTAACTCCTAGTGGAGCATGGTGCGTTGATGACTACCGTGTGTAGTTAGTCATCAACGTTACAAAGACAACTGAATTCGGAGTGTGATATGGTTGTCAGCCATACCAATTCCTAGTTGCATTGTTAGTTTATTATTCTACGAAAAGAATATTTCTTATCATCTTCTTTTGAATAATGAACGACGAGTCGTGCCGAGTTTGGAAACTCGTTTCTCTATGAGTGGCGACCGAACGATCACGGCCACAGAGCACGACGTTTTGACTGAGAATATTTTAGGCCGAGACAAAATTAAAAAATCAGTGGATATGACTGATTCTTATTGACGAAGCTTTTGCTATAAACCGCGACAGCCAGCTAGTCATTGTATGGTTATAATTATAATAATCTTTGATAGTTTGTTCTAGCTTGCTAGATCTTAGTATTCGATCTAGTCATAATTTAAATTATCAAAATAAAATCCGAACTTATGTCAAAAATTAAAATCAAACCTTGCACACCTCGCAAGGGAGGCGCGAAATGAAAAAGATTGATATCCACTGCATTAGAGGGTATAAATTATGAGAAATATTTTTTTTCGAACTTTACCCAAATATTCGTAATTAGTCTAGTTTAACATTCTGACTAGTATTCTGGGTAACATTTGCACTGGAATCCAACACGTTGGTATGTTTCTCGACCATATGGAATTGTTCATTCGCCAAAGCCCCTCTAAAAACTAACTTTCATATGCTGTTCCTGTACATTTTTTTTCGATTCTCTGACAACAAATACTCAGAGCTTAATTTCATCAAATTAACTGTATGGCTTCCTGCAGCCAGTCGAGACCATTTCTCTTAGCTCTGAAACACTTTTAATTAAGTGTCTATACGTTTTATGTGCAATGCAAGACCTAATGTAGCATAAAAGGCAATAATCCTCAAAGGGCAGGTCGTCTTTATACAGATTAAAAGTTTCGTTTTAAAGGAATGTCTGTGAAGAAAATTCAAAGAACGCGTGTTCTCTTTTTTTATTGAGGGCTTTTACTTTATATTCGACCTGAAAACACAAGTGAAATCAAATTAAAAAACAAAAATTATCACGTAGACACTAACTTTATTCCTGAATAAAAATGACATTCTCCTTCCGACGTACTTTATCACGTAACGATGATATTTTCCGGTAAAAACGACTGCGGTATGTTGCTAACCGTCACTTTCTCCATTTCATTTCCTTCCTAATTAACAAAAGAGCCCATTCACATAAAGTACCCCACTCGAAATTATATCCAAGCAGCCATTCACCCGCGACATCTCATCACATACACTGCAAGGATACGAGCACAGAACAAAAAATCGTATCCATTTAAAACACCTCCCAGGTGATTGTTGTCAAAGTCACTGGAAACATTCATTTCCCGACAAACACCCACCACGCTTCAGCATTTCACACTGGTGTGGAAAACGAAAACTACACCCATACGGGTGCAGAAAAAAGGAAACCCTTTTATTTCACCTCGTCAGCGCGGGTTTATAATGTAGAATAGATGGAACGGGTGCCCTCGCGTAGATATACTACATACAAGTCGCTAATCCCACGGAACGTCAAAAGGATTGCCCTCCGGCAGGTGGTTGAAAATAACACGAACGGGTATGATGGAAGGATGACGAAAATTGCCAGATGGGGTCTCATTTCAAGTCGGTTGTGGAGTCGTCATGGTCCCGTTCGGTGGCTATATGGTGGGGCAAAATGTGTGTATTGTGCAATGAAACGAAATTTCACCCCCACACATATCTACATTTTTAGTAGCGCAATTTCGTATATCAGTTGAAGGTGAAACTAGGAAGTGAAATCCTTTCACGTAATTATTTCATAAAATACGGCTCGTTTGTCTGTGTATATGTCTTCTCGTGGCTGCACCTTGTCATTTGAAAAGGATTGCATCCGTGTCGCGTTGCTGTCATTTTGATATAAGCATAGGGAGCGTTTAGTGGCGTCGGTCGGCACAGCATCCAAACTTTTCACTTTCCGTCGAATAACACATTCAAAATGAATTTCCGCACAACGGCGGAAGTTTGAATTTCCAATTTGCCTTGTTTGCATCAAGAATATTCGGTTCGGATGGTGGTGGGCATAAAATGCATACTGACACAAACACAGTTTTGCTTTGGGAATAGTTGGTCCGTCGCGCTTATGCTGGAAGATGTGTGAGTGTGGGAAAATGCTGCCCCGAAACGGATAGACGGATAGAACCTATGTGGCTTAGAATCGGGTGGTTTAATTTAACAAAGAATGTTCCCATAATGTTGTCTGCCTGTCTATACGGAAGATTGGTGGTAGCGCCATGCTGATAGCGGATAATTCGCCATTCGTATATGTCTAGAGAGGAATTTCATTTGAGATACAAAACTTTCTATTTGAAATCCTTTCAGGTTGGCGGGTTTCTGCATTTATCACGGCAGTTTGCATATTTTAGCCGAATTGGGATTTTCACTGAATCGAAATTGCGCAGTAGCAATAAAATTGTTGTTTGAAAACAAAAAAGCGGCTACCGTTGCGGTTTTGACCTCCTAAATTTATCTATACCCATTCCAACCCAATATCCAATGCAATTTAATATCCCCATTATGATTCCAAGTACGTTCTTATCAACTTCGCTTCCAATTCATTACTTTTGTCTGGCCCCATTATAACGATATATGGATGATTTAGGGCCAGAGAAATTAGCACTTAATTGAATTTGTTTTTGTATAGGACGTAACCACGAAGGAAACAAAAGAAGACAATAAGGACAACCTCAACGGTAAATCCGTAAATGAGTTCAATCACGCGACACAAGCCTGCGATACGGGTATATGAGAGAGAGAGAGGTGAGTTGAGGAGACTCCACCCGATAAAGAAGAAACCGGTACTCCGGTATCAGGAACTAATAAATTTTCTTGTGTCCTTAGGATATCGTCATGATTGTCGACGAGCAAAGAGGGCTTGTTGTAATTGATAGACGACGTGGCAATATCATGAAGTAGGACTCTTTTTGGGAATTTATGTCGTTTCGGCTAAGAAGTCATTTGTAGTGTAATTAGATTATATATTGTCATATCTTGTGACGAAGAGTTGACAGGGGTGAAAAAAGTGAGTTGTGAACCTAGTCAGGGAAACGTGGAAACGTATTCTCGGGGAAAACAATTCAAGTATAACGTTGTCTTTTGGCACAACAATTTACTACAATACAAATCAAAGATAATTTGCATTTCGAAATTTTCGGTGGAAGATTGAACGAAAAGCCGCCCTTATTACTGCGACTATTTGTATGGAAACTCATACGGAGCAAGTCTATTGTACGAATGAAACTTAAGGAATGTAATATGTATACATATTGAAAAGAGAATAGAGCAAACATTATTCCTACTACAAATTATTTATTTCCAATGCATTATACAGTATTCCGGGAGCGACTTGGTCCCTTCGCTAGTACCTACATTTCATGGTATACCTACATATACCGTTTTAGTGTTTGGGTTCATTTTTACAGTAATTACTAAAATTATTCCCTAACGTGTAACAAACATTTTATTTCAGTCTTAACTGTGATAAGCTTTGTCAGCGATTCGTCGCAGAAAAAATAAAAAAAAAATTCTGGAAGCATCATCAGAAATACAAGCAGTTTCTGGGAATCTCTCTCAAGAATGATAAAAGAGCGTCATCATTAATTCATTAACTCTTCCCTTATAACCAGGGCCGGATTTCCCATATGGGCAACCCGGGCAACTGTCCCGAACGGTAAATTTTTGAAACTTCGTTTTAGTTTTAATGGATGCATTTTGAAAACTTCATCCATCACAGCCTCACTTCAAATTATGCGCCTCCAAAAGTTGGGATTTATCCTGCTGGAAGCATTTACTCCCTTATGGTTAGAATAGGAGAAGAAATCATCTTTCTAACGCGTTGGCTCCACGCTAAACAAGGACAGGGATATAGAATATGTGCTTCAATATCCATATTTATAGGGGGCCTAACAATCAACTAACAGCTGAACCTACATTAAATATTGGACATACACTGCCTTGCATAACTATAGCCGGTGCGGCTGCGGCTGCCTTATGGTGCATATTGAGTTCAAAACTCATAGGAAAGCTTGCATGGGCTCTTATGCCAGAGGGGACACAATGGAATCATTTCATATAAGTTGCTTTTCCTTGATTAAAGAAAGAGTAACAGTAGTTTTACAGCCAATAATTCAGTTCATATATAAAGCCAAGCCGGCCTTACGTTTACCTGAGTTTCTTTTTGCTCAAAGGCCATCAGCAATCTTAAATCGAAAAATGCCTGTATGTAGATTTGCCTTTTCACTTTTATACAAACTGGGTAAATAGTAAATCTTTTTAATAATCGCGTTCGTATTGCGGGCGCAGCCCTCTGTACGCCGGTATTTATTTTTTTAAATATAAGCAGCAGCTAAATTTTGCATCTGAAATCTGAAAAATTAATTAGCTAGATATCGTTCCCACCCAAACTTCAAAATAAATTCATTGGGTAATTGTTATTGATGATTCGGGCTTACCTATTTGACGCACATGCATAGCAGGGAGCTCAACTTTTGACTTTAGCAAAATCACCTGTTAAGAATTTTCAAAACTTATTTAAAGCAAATAAAACATTTACTTTTTTTTAATTTTGGATAAAATTGAAATCAGCTGATGTGGGATGATCCCGTTGAAAAAAAAAAACGCCTCATACTGATATTGAGCCCAGTTTTTTCTGGGTGAAACGGGCAAGGAAAGTACTTTTTTTTTTGATATATTGTTCCTTCTTCAACAATGTTTGATTGAATTGAGTTAAATCTGTATTTGGTCATTATTTAGAAAAGGTACCAATACAGTCCAGACTTGATAGCTGGGACTTCGACGACTCGAATACCACTGACAATATTTAGAAGAACTCTACTCGTCCCGTGAATTTTCTATGTATTCTTCCGCGTTCCGAACTCGATGAGTCGATTGAATGTATATCTAACTCGAATACAAAATGTGGCAAATCCATAGACATAAGTTTATGTGAGTTAATCGAAGATAACGATTTAGAAGCCCTGGTAATTTCAAGCATAATGCTAATTTAGCATAAAAACGACGCCTAACAGAAAACCTCCGCATCCCAAATTTTAATTATTTTAGAGCCCTTATACCCCAGGAAAGTTGGCATTTCACTTCGGAAAAATGAGGGGAAAGCTGGATTTTTGCATGAGCCTTCCTTTCGAGGTCCTAAACAAGAACCTAAAAGTCCCCGTTTCTACGAGAAAGACCCTCGAAAACAGGTTTTTCTGATTATCTCAATAACGGTAGCATATACAAACAAGTCGTGTATGGCAGATTTGAAGCTCTTTTGCTTTTTCAACAAACGATGGAAATACCGAATATGTTCGGGCACTCCTAAAGGTGCCAGGGGGTCTAACGGTACTTTTAACATATTTCACGAAAATCTCTATAACAGTAACTCGTAATAAAAACTTTTGTTTGGAAAATTTGTAGTCTATGGAGTTCTGAAGAAAACGGCCAAATTTTATATCAATACGTGCAGCCTCAAGAGCGCTATGGTTGTTCAAACCTTAAAAAACGGGGTTTTTTGGGGTTTTTCGTGAATGGCGCTCAGACGGGGGAGTGTGCTCTATGGTCTTCTAGGAGAAATTTGTAGCTTCTGTGGCTGTCAGTAAGACGCCAAAAGTCCCCAAAGATGGGAGCCCCCTTACGAAACTATTAGGTTCCAAACATTCAATTAAGCAGTTTTTGGGGAATATCTCTATAACGGTAACGTGCACTTAAAACTGTTATATAGTGAATTTGTAGCTTATACAACGCTTAACTAAATATCCGAATTTCAGATCGATGCGTGCAATGCTAAGGGCGCTATGAGGGTCTGAACCGTACAATAACGGTATTTTTCGGTTTTTCGTGAATTTCTTCATAACCGGAACGTATTCGGGAGGGAGGCCTGTAACAATTTGTTGCTTCTGTAATCTCAACTTAAAATGCCGAAACGGCTCATCTATACGGGGACCTCCAAGGAAGCTATGAGGGGTCAAAGTTAAACAGAAAACCGCTTCTCGGAAATTTTTGAATTACGGTCACCTCTTGAGAGAACCAATCTGAGATAAATTTGTAGCTCCTGTCGCTATTAGTAAGGGGCCAAAAGTCCCCAACGATGGAAGCCACCCCTAGGGAAGTCATGACGGTCCAAACATCCAAAAATGCAGTTTTTGGGGAATATCTCTATAACGGTAATGTACACCGAAAACTGTTATATGGCGAATATATAGTTTATACAACGCTTAATTAAATATCCTAATTTCAGATTATTGCCTGCAATACTAATGGCGCTATGAGGGTCCGAACCACATAATAACGGTATTTTGCGTTATTTTCGTGAATTTGTTCATAACGGGAACGCATTCGGGATGGAAGCCCCCCGCAAGGAAGCTATGAGGGG
Organism: Microchrysa polita; assembly: GCA_949715475.1. Classification (NCBI taxonomy): domain Eukaryota; kingdom Metazoa; phylum Arthropoda; class Insecta; order Diptera; family Stratiomyidae; genus Microchrysa; species Microchrysa polita. The sequence goes on along the minus strand of OX454416.1, from coordinate 137,329,089 downwards.
TCAAAATAAAACAAAAAACCGTTTCTCGGAATTTTTTTAATAACGGGAACTTCTAGGAGGAACCCATCTGAGGCAAATTTGTAGGTCGTGTTGCTGTTAGTACACTGAAAAAATTATCTTTCCTATTATTAACGAATCACATTCGTTGACTTATTTTCATTGCCATAACGTAATTATTCGTTATCATAAGGTAGACGTTCATAAAGGTTTACGCCACATTTCGTCACATTAAAGAAATCTGATTCGTTTATATTTTGCTCGTCAATATCACGAATATTTACATTGACATGAAGAAAATATTCGTTCATTAGGTTAACAAAAACTTCTTTCATAAAATTAATGATTATTTTCCTTGTTGTAAATTTAATGTAAAATTTCGTTAAAATTAAGGAACATGTTGAAGAATCTTTACCTTACATTCAGGAAGTTTTTCTGGTTAAACGATACGTATATTTTTTATGATATCGATATTAACGAATTGTTCATAACATTAATGAAAGCTTTTCTTAACTCTGACAAATACATTACGTGGATCTTAGAAACCTTCAGCACGTATAGTCTGGTTGGTGTAGTAGGTAGGGTGCAGGTCTTCAAATCATAGGATCCCGGGATCGAATCCCACCGTAGGTGTAGGTCAGTTATAGTGCTTTTCAGAGCAGAGTAGCAGTAAAATAAATGTCGTCAACACTTATAGAGCTAGGTTTTCAATAATGGACTGCGTCAGTTTTTTAAAAAAAAAAGGTTCAATTCATATTTTCTATGTACTTCAATACATAGCAGCAATGAACATAATAAAAAATGAAAATAATGAATGTTTCATATATACAATGAAATTTTTCATTGTATTTACGTTTTTTTTCGTTCAGTGAAGTATAATGTTCTTCAATTTTAAGAAATCAAATCGTCAATCATACGAATTATTTAACGCAATACCAACGAAAGTTTTCATATAGAGTAAGAAATGTTTTCGTACTAGAAATTTTAACGAAACTAGTTTCATTGGCGTAACGAACTACTGTTTTGGAGGTTTTTTAATGTAGTTTTTTGTTAAATTGAAGTAGCTTTACATGCTATTTACGACGTCTTTTGTTTCAGTGTATAACGTCAAAAGTCCCCAACGATGGGAGCCTCCTAAAGAAATTATGAGGATCCAAACATCCAAATAAGCAGTATACCGGAGAGAGTCTGCAGAAATTTGTTGTTTCTATGGTTCCCCTGGAAGCCACTCCCTTGGGAAGTTATGGGGAATATCTCTATAACGGTAATGTACACCGAAAACTGTTATATGGCGAATTTGTAGCTTATACAACGCTTAATTAAATTTCCGAATTTCAGGTTGATGCGCGCAATGCTAAGCGTGTAATGAGGGTCCGAACCATACAGTTTCGGTATTTTTGGTTATTTTCCTGAAAATTTCTCTAACGGTTACGTATACCGGAGACAGTCTGTAGAAATTTGTTCTTTCTATGGTTCCAAATAAAATGCTCCACCGATTTAAACACTGAGAAAAAAAATCCCATTAAACCAATAGGAATTGGCCATTTTATCCCATTAGATTTAGTCAATGGGAAAATCCCATTATTGGGTTAATAGGATACCATTAATTCAATGGTATGGAACATCATTAAAATAATTAGATCGAACTATTAAATCAATGTGATATTATACTATTAATGGTATACGATATCCTATTAATGCAATCATGTTATCCTATTGCCTCAATAAAAGGACATCCCATTAAATTAATATGATTTTCCCATTGAAATTATAGTTTATCCTATATTATGGATAATGGGGTATCCTATTAAAACAATAATTTTTCTTATTGGGACAATAGTTATTTCCTAGAAATTTTATAGGATGTCCCTTTGAAAATACCGTTACCTCAATAACAAGACATCCCATTAAATTAATACGCGGTCTTTTGATATAAAATTTAGGTGATCAATATTTTTTTCCATCACTGTACATATAAAATTGTATATAAATACACAGGCGTATGAATATGAAAATCATAATTAAGTCCCGAATTCGCATCTATTTCAAATTTACGAAATACGAGTAGATGCAAAAAATAAATCCACCCATTTGTACTTTTTCCACGAAAAACTTAATTTTCCTTCAAAAAATCAGTCAAGACTGATAAGAAAAAATATTTTTCCATCTGAGATTGATTTTTGCATTTGAATTGAATTTTTGCAAAATTTCCAATATTCAGAATTTTTTTATGCGAAATTTAATTTTTTTGCGAAATATCCGTACTTTTAATCATAATGCATAAGCATACGTTTTAAAATATTGGCAACTAACAATGTAAATCTGAATCAATCTTATTAGATAATCCCATTAGTCTAAAATGTACATCCTATTAGAAATTCAATGGTTTATAATCTCATTAAACTAATAGGATAAAACTATTAACTTGTTTAAAATAGCCGAGGCGAAAAGTTAATAGGAGTCCCATTAACAGGTTATGGGATGTTTTTCTCTGGGTGAATGCACCTGAGGCAACCATACGTGCATTATAACGTTTAAACTAAATAATTTTTAAGAAAGGTACGTGTAGTATGTAGTGTATGTGTGGATACACTGCCTCAGGTGCATTCAAATCGGTGGAGCATTTTATTTGGAACCATAGAAACAACAAATTTCTACAGACACTCTCCGGTATACGTTACCGTTACAGAAATTTTCAGGAAAATAACCAAAAATACCGAAACTGTATACTTCGGACGCCCTTAGCATTGCGCGCATCAACCTGAAATTCGGATACTTAATTAAGCGTTGGATAAGCTACAAATTCGCCATATAACAGTTTTCGGTGTACATTACTGTTATAGAGATATTCCCCAAAAACTGCATTTTTGGATGTTTGGACCCTCATAACTTCCCTAGGGAGTGGCTTCCAGGGGAACCATAGAAACAACAAATTTCTGCAGACTCTCTCCGGTATACTGCTTATTTGGATGTTTGGATCCTCATAATTTCTTTAGGAGGCTCCCATCGTTGGGGACTTTTGACGTAATACTAACAGCAACACGAGCTACAAATTTGCCTCAGATGGGTTCCTCCTAGAAGTTCCCGTTATTAAAAAAATTCCGAGAAACGGTTTTTTGTTTTATTTTGACCCCTCATAGCTTCCTTGCGGGGGGCTTCCATCCCGAATGCGTTCCCGTTATGAACAAATTCACGAAAATAACGCAAAATACCGTTATTATGTGGTTCGGACCCTCATAGCGCCATTAGTATTGCAGGCAATAATCTGAAATTAGGATATTTAATTAAGCGTTGTATAAACTATATATTCGCCATATAACAGTTTTCGGTGTACATTACCGTTATAGAGATATTCCCCAAAAACTGCATTTTTGGATGTTTGGACCGTCATGACTTCCCTAGGGGTGGCTTCCATCGTTGGGGACTTTTGGCCCCTTACTAACAGCGACAGGAGCTACAAATTTATCTCAGATTGGTTCTCTCAAGAGGTGACCGTAATTCAAAAATTTCCGAGAAGCGGTTTTCTGTTTAACTTTGACCCCTCATAGCTTCCTTGGGGGTCCGTTTCGGCATTTTAAGTTGAGGTTACAGAAGCAACAAATTGTTACAGGCCTCCCTCCCGAATACGTTCCCGTTATGAAGAAATTCACGAAAAACCGAAAAATACCGTTATTGTACGGTTCAGACCCTCATAGCGCCCTTAGCATTGCACGCATCGATCTGATTCGGATATTTAGTTAAGCGTTGTATAAGCTACAAATTCACCATATAAAATTTTTCAGTTCACGCTACCGTTATAGAGATATTCACCAAAAACTGCTTAATTGAATGTTTGGACCCTCATAGCTTCGTAAGGGGGGCTCCCATCTTTTAAGGTTTGAACAACCATAGCGCTCTTGAGGCTGCACGTATTGATATAAAATTTGGCCGTTTTCTTCAGAACTCCATAGACTACAAATGTTCCATACAAAAGTTTTTAGTACGAGTTATAGAGATTTTCGTGAAATATGTTAAAAATACCGTTAGACCTCCTGGCACCGTTATCGAGATAATCAGAAAAACCTGTTTTCGAGGGTCTTTTTTCGAGGGTCTTTTTTTCGAGGGTCTCTGTAGCCGCTAGCGGCACTCGTAGAGACGGGGACTTTTAGGTTCTTGTTTAGGACCTCGAATGGAAGGCCCATGCAAAAATCCAGCTTTCCCCTAATTTTTCCGAAGTTTGGCCAAATTTTTGTTCAAATTTCCTGGCGTATTACTACTCGGAGAACTTAACAATTTAACATTGAATGCATTTAGGCCTCTAGTCTAGAACGTGAAAAACAATGACAATTTACGAACAAAAGAACAACACAATAGAGGAAACCTTTACAACTCGAATTTCAATTGTCTTAGAGTTTTCACAACTCGAGTTAGAAATTCTGCACGAAATGCAAACAGACACACTCAATTAATTTTTGTCAATTTGGCAGATTAATCTGCTCAAAGTACGGTATTAATTCTTTGTAATTAGAATGCATTTTTTTCTATTTCTTTGACTGTTATATTTTTTCTATCTTGGGAATGATGTAACTAAACATTCGAAGAAGAAAACGGCTTATGGAAAACACCATAACGGTAAAAGAAATACGTATTCTGTGGTGGGGTATTGCTCATTCATATCGCATTTCAAAGAAAGAAGAAGGTGACCCCGAAAACCGAAACGCCTTTACCTATTTGGTATGCACACTATTCGGCAATGTACATACTTGTAGAAGTCGGTTGGGGCGGCAAAATAGGAAAGCCTATTTATGGCAAATGCCTATATCCGCCACTAAAAAACAGTGTAACCACCGCCACTAACCAAAGAATTACCTTTTTGGTAGTGTTGGATGTTTTCGTCGTTGTTATTGCTTTCTAATGTACCTTTCGCTTTACCATACCAGACACCTATATTATTACGGTCGCATATAAACGTAAAGTTTGATCTAAATTTTTCGAGGATATTGTCAATGTTTAGGGTTTGTGTTACTAGAGGCAGATCATGCGATGATCCTAGTTTCGACTATCATCTAAAATGTGTGTATAAAAACTTGACCGAGGCTAATTTCGGGCGAAATTTGGATACCCTTCACTCTGATTGGGCTACTAGTTTTTTTGACTTCATTGTCCGATTGTATCGATTTTTGCATAGGTTGTGTAGAATCAATAGAAATACATTTCTATGAGGTTTGGTTGGAATTGGTGCTCAAATAAAAAAGTAAGAGGGGGGAATGGTTTATGGAGCGTAGAAAGAGACGGATAGATGGACAGATAGACAAGGACATCGCCCCCATCACTTTTTAATCTACGAGCGAAGGGTATAAAAATTAGGCATATAGTGCTCAGATCCGGTTTTCTATCTACGATTGCTAAACGATCGTTACATGAGTCGTCCCTACAATCTATGACTCAGAAGTTCGGTTGTAGTACTGTACGAAATTCATAAAAAAATACTTTCTTTTTACTTGGATTTTTCATTAGTTTATTATATCATATCGTCATTTTTGAATGGTGGATACTTATTGGCACTCGCCAGAATGCCTCATCAAGAGTACATTCTATTTGAAAACAACTATATATGCAATTTATTACTTGCATTAGTAGCTTACTCATCCATGCCTTCATTAGTAGCAAATATAATTATCGTAATAACATTGCAATCTTTCTTACAACTCATCTTATTACTTTCCTCCCTACCATCATCATGACTGGCACGCGTCTCGTTATCCTTATTCCTATACCATCCCAACAACTTAGTCATTATCGATAAACGACCCCTTAGCATCTGTTATAACTTCCAAACAGTCCCGTTTCACAAACGGCTCCGAACCCTTTCCATATTGTCACAAAAATAGCTTCCGAAACTTTCTCCCCTTTTCTTTTACAAAGAATCCTTTATTACAACGAATACTTTTTCTTCTCCCACGTTTCCTTCAAAATCAATTATGTAGTTTTCGTTCTATTTAAAAGCATTTTTAGCTTTACCGGTCAGCCAGCTGTCCAATCCTATTTATGAATTTAATGACGATACATATATGAAACTGAGAGGGTTTGATGGTGCAAATATATACCGAATATAGAATTATTATATCAGAGGCTATCTACCTTTAGAAATCCACTTAAAACCACATCCTAAAGTTTCTTTCGTATATTTCTCGTGTTTTGTTTTTTCTGACGCATCATTGTCGGACATTGTTGAAAATCGATTTTGACGTACCCAAGCGCCGGCCTTCCCACGTGCTCTCTACCAATCTTTCTCTTGGCCGTTCGTTGTTGGCTCAATTTTGATGTGGTGTCAGTAGATAGTAGAATAGGGAAAAGGTCTTCTAAAAGTTTTCAAATTATGAATTGAATAGCCGGAGGATGGAGGAGTTTCTTCTTTTTTTTTTGGTGTCCTTTTGGGATAAGTTTTTCATTTTCGTCTGAAGCCTTTTGGATCCAATTGTCTGTTGGAATTTGTTAATGACATGACTCATGATAATTTTAATGACATGAAAGTGGGTTTCAGGAGGGATGATGTATGTTAATTGAATGGCGTTTTTGTTTTTTTTTTTTTTTTCTTCTTCTTCTGAGGAATGAATATTTGAATTATTTAGAAATTAATTTAAAAGAAAGCCTTTTTTCTATTCGTAGGATTTTATTGATGTGACTAGTATTTCTTGCAGGGAAGTATTTGTCAGTTCAGTAATTCGCAAGGATCAACACGTTTGTTGATCTTCTTAAGTTTCTATTTGTAAAATCCACTAGATTTATTTAACATCTGTTTATACGGAAAATCAACTTAGTTTTACTCACAGTTAGTTGAAATTATACAATTCGCATTTCAGTTTCTTGAATATTGTTGTTGTTATGTTTGTTCCTACAAATGCTGATAAAGCTACATGCAAATATGAAGGTGTAAAGCCGATATCATTCCGTTTTCCTCATAAATCACCCAGAAACTCAGAAGATTCCTTCGTAAGCACCATATCATTTCCTTTTACCTTACGGAATAACATTTTCCTTTTGCCTGTTACTCAGATATCTGCAGGAAGGATAACGAGTTCGTTCTGTAACGTCAACTAATTAGCCTTAATTAACACATGCTCCCTAGGGAAGTGTAATGATACAAAAAGGGCGTTAATTCCTTTACAGAACTACACTTCACAAAAGCGTGAATCCTTTGCCATTCTCAAGTATGTACACACATTAAGAGTATAATCGGAAGTCTCATCAATATTTTCTTGTTCGTATCATAAGATTGAAGTACACAGAGAACATTGAGTGGATAGGATAACACGTGCGTTATATATCGTTTTGAAAAATTACATATCATCAAACAAAATTGGCCCATTGATTCAACATTTTCACCTTAAATCGACACAAAACATAAATATTGCTTGAAAGAAATCCATTGCCTGTCTGTCATTTAATGCCCGCTCAAAACTGACTTCGTCATAACGATAAAGCTACGTACCAACAATCTGAAAGCCTATCTATCAAAAGGTAAAAACCAGTGAACAGGATCGACAGCCTGAGCATAGACTAGACCGACTGACTCCGAAATGATAACCTGAATTTCCTCCATTTTTCGCACAAGCTCTCATACATTTATATACGAATCGTTCCCGTGGGATATATACGTATGTATGTTTTTTGATTTATGAACGTACACACACGGCACTGAGTTGCCATCAATTTTTCTATGAATGGTGAGATGTAATCCATATTCGAAAGGCGAGGTACCTCGCGCTGGTACTCATGTATGTACATATCGAAGTCAGGATACTATCGTTCAAAATTGCATGTGTACTTTTTTTGCACCCGAAAAGTTATGTCAGAGAAAGATAACGTATATGGATGACGATAAATAAGGACGATGTTGTGAGTACATATTTTCTAATAATGCTCTTCGGATGAGAGTACGAAAGTTGCAATAAAACAGCGCATAATTCTCTGCGGGAGTCTCAATGGACTCGGTACTGTCAGCTTACGATACGTAGTTGTTGTAAATTTATTTATGGAATAAAACTGTTTGAATTTACTTGAATCTATTGTTAGAAATTCGATTCCTTGATAGTTTTTTTGAATTTTTGTTTTTTTGAATATTTAAATTTTCGAATTTTGGAATTTAGGAAAGTTTGAACTTATTTTAAAATTTTAGATGTTTTGAATTTTAAAATTACATACAGTGCGTACTCGATAATCCGGACTAATGAAAACCGGGGTCGATCCGGACTACAGAGGAATTCGGACTAGTGGAACCTTTAGTTTGCTCTAAATTTCGAGGAAATGGACGAATTTAATCAAAATGTTCGAAGAATCTGTTTTCTATTTTCGAAGAATTTGACTCTGTTATTTTAGATTTTGTTGTTTCCAAGAACAAAGAAAAATGTTGTTTTTATTTCGGACGATAATATCACTGTTATTATGAGAAAAAAGTCAGATTCGGATTAGAGAAGCTCTTGAAATTCGGACTACAGAGTGTACAATGCAACCTTTGAGGTGATCCGGATTACTGGAAATTCGAGGTTTCGAGGCTTCGGATTATCGAGTACGCACTGTATTTAAATTTATAAACTTTTGAATTTATTAATTTTTATATTATAAAATTCTAGAATTTTTGAGTTATTGAATTTTTGAATTTTTGAACTTTTCCATTTTTGAGTTTTTCAAATTTTTTAAATTTTGAGTTTCGGCATTTTTGAATTTTCGAATTTTTGAATTTTTGTTTTCGGATTTTGGAATTTTGGAATTTTTTAACCTTTAAATTTTTGAATTTTAGAATTTTTACATTTTAAAATTTTTGGATTTCTATTTTTGAATTTTTCAAATTTTTTTAAATTTTGAGTTTCGGCATTTTGGAATTTTTAATTTTTGTTTTTGGGTTTTTAAATTTTGGAATTTTGGAATTTTTTTGAATTTTTAAATCATTAAATTTTTGAATCTTTAAATTTTTGAATTTTTGAATCTTTAAATTTTTGAATTTTTCAAATTTTCGAATTTTTGAATTTTTGAATTTTCGAATTTTTGAATTTTTGAATTTTTGAATTTGTAAATTTTTGAATTTTTGAATTTTTGAATTTTTGAATTTTTAAATTTTTGAATTTTTGAATTTTTGAATTTTTGAATTTTTGAATTTTTGAATTTTTAAATTTTTGAATTTTTGAATTTTTGAGTTTTTGAATTTTTGAATTTTTGAATTTATGAATTTTTGAATTTTTGAATTTTTGAATTGTTGAATTTTTGAATTTTTGAATTTTTGAATTTTTGAATTTTTGAATTTTTGAATTTTTAAATTTTTGAATTTTTGAATTTTTGAATTTTTGAATTTTTGAATTTTTGAATTTTTGAATTTTTGAATTTTTGAATTTTTGAATTTTTGAATTTTTGAGTTTTTGAATTTTTTGAATTTTTGAATTTTTGAAGTTTTGAATTTTTAAATTTTTTAAATTTTTGAACAATTTAATTCTGACAATTTCTGCATTAACCCTTCTGTCGGCACGAAGGTCTGGCCAGACCTTTGGCACTATATTTTGGTGTAAAAAGCATAGAAGATGAAATCGCAGCGACTTCATATTTCATGATATCCTAGAATAATATGATTGGAAGCATTTTGCGAAAATTTGAAAAAATCTGTTGAAGTTTTGAGTATGTTTTTGATGATTTTCAATTTATAGTGCTTTTTGATACCCAATAGGTCTGGCCAGACCTATAGTTATTCCCCCCATTTTTCTCTTGAAGTAAGAAGTGCAAATATTAAATTCTGTTATTTATGATGTAATAATGTCATTTAAACTCAATTTGAACTATAAACTATAAAAATTTCTGAGAGTTTTCTATAAAAAGCCGTGAAGTTCGGAAAATGGGTATGCCTAATTTCGTCACATTTTATAACACCACCTAATCAACTGAGATTTGATCCTAGGAAATTCAACCCAGTTTTATTTCCTTTGTAATAGTAAGGACTAAGTATGAGTGACTTGCAAACGTCTTTCTAAATAGATTTGATCAACAAATTTACGAAAAATTTAGAATTAAATGATTTTTGCCTTGAAAATTCCCTATTTCTTCCCACTTATTTCCCTAAATCTGCAGACTAATATCGAGGTAAAATCTGCCAACAAAGTGCTTAATATTTCCCCAAAGATATTGGAATAAGAAAATTCGATCGAAATATCTACTAGATAAACACAATGCAAATAGCGAAGCAAAAAAAGAAGAAAATAAGGGAGAAACACGTTTGTACTAATACCACCTCAAAATATATCTACTTAAAAACGTTTGCAGTATATCTACAAAAATTATTTTGATGCTTTTATTTTTGAAAAATTGCAGTAAAGAATGGATAGAATGATTTTACCGATAAAAATTTTACTTTTTCTAAAAAATAAAAAAAATTTTCTCAGTAGGTCCAGCCAGACCTATTGGGTATAGAATATGCATATTGTAGTAAGTGCCGACAGAAGGGTTAAATCAAGTCCAAGTGCTCTTCATCAAGTTCATAATACCCAAAATTACCTACACAACACAAGCCACGAAGTAACGAAATCGTTTGTCAAATCGGTTGGCGAGAGGATAGCGATTCCCTCTGTCACTGAAAAATGGCACTTTGTAAGGGGAAGAAATATTTTAATCACACTACAAGAAATCACTATACCGGTGGCGGCCGTTACAACACATGCTTTAAAATCTACTTGGTAGCTTGTTACGCATCCCCAGATGTCCAAAGGGTGTTTTACGTCCGCGCCTACCGTGAAGGTTTACCAGACGGCCTCGAATACGCAAAAGGAATTGATTTTTTGACGTCAATCAGCGCCCCTAACAGGTAACCGTTTTTCCTACCAGGACTGGTCGCTTAACTATTCGGGTAGAGCGGGTTGGTCATTTCCCGAAGGTCCCACTGGAATCGGGGCAATGTCTTTGAGCCAGTGGGGGTCCCCATACTGCTAAAACCCAGCGATAAATAGGTCACAACAGCGAAAACTAAACCGTAAAATAGCTTAGCTAATCTTGCCGATCAATACCGTAAAAGCAACGTCCGAAGTCTAAATGCTTCAAGAGCAAATACATTTAGGGCCCTGACACGTTTGTGGCCAAAAACCCCGTGGCATCTGCGAATCCATCATTTAGGAGAATCCCAAAAAGGTCTATGTCTCGTACATCCGAGTACCTCGGGCAGATAACCAGGACATGAAGCCAGTCCTCAGAAGCTACACCACAACATGGACACGAGGGATCGCTGAACAGGTTGAACTGGCGCAGTTTGTGGTTGAGAGAACCATGTATTCAGAAAACCAAGACTTAGATTAAAAACCAAGTCAAGGTTTCCTGCTGCCTCGCAGACAAGGTACTCGAATTTAACCCTACCCCAGATAGACTGATCCTATCTAGATTGCCATCTAGACAGGAAACAGTCATCCAGGAGCTCAGAGACAAGTCTCTGAGGTCTCCCAGACACACTCTCCCTAGCGACCAACGGCAAACCCCTCCAATATTGAAGGTAGTCCCACATCGGACTACCTAAATCTAAATCAAGCGGAGAGACCCCCATCAGCATCAATACCTGCATGGCTTCAGTAGATACTGTACGACTGTATGTATACACGCGTATAAGTTGAACCGTGTTCAGCTGTCGGCTTCCACGGGCAGATGACGCCCAATCCATGAGAGCTCCAGCTCCAAAAGTAACAGGTTGTTACGCATCCCCATAGGGATGTAGTTATATATCTCCACATACCACATCAAATTTAAGCTCAACCACGAAATGATGTTTCCCATTCGCCAATAAAGTTTGAGGTTGGCTCAGGAAGCTGAAAGCTGAAGACTCACGCTTATTCATGTACGAGTGGAAAGTTTGGAAATTATTAGTATAGAAGTAAGGTCGATCCAAAATTTTCAGACATCAGTCACATTTATTTTTCATAGAAGCTGGCAGATTGTCAGTTAGTTGATTGTCTGACAATCTGTCAATTTGTATGGAAAATGACTGTGACTTAAGGGAACTCTACACCGAGGCCGTATTCATTTTCATTTCAACGGATCCAGGTTGATTTGTTAACTTCAACGTTTTACTGCGCACGCACCGGGCAACTACCTGGGTCGACAGATTTCAAGGGGTGTGTTGAAACTTGCTATTGGAGTAGTTCGTTTTAAATTATTCTAGTTACATGTATTTCGTCTGAAGCCAGGGCGCCAATCACAACCTACCCTAAACTTGTCTACTATCGGCGGGTAATTCGGTCAGACTGGGAGTAGAAAGCATCTTCGTAACGCATTGGCTTCACTTTGAACAGTGTAGATCATAGTAGTTTTTTTTTCAACGTGGTGGGGAAATCCTTGGAAGATACTGCTAATGTTATGCCGGATTTTTACCGGCTAAAACCAAACGACCTCCGTCGCCTTGTCTCCTGCGGGACCACCTCTCGGTAATCATGCCGTGTTGCTGACTTCCATCTAGCTTCCTCTTTTCCTTGTGTTCCTTGTGAATACTGCACACAAATTCACTCATTACCTCCCAATTCTATTGGCACTCCAGCATACGGTTACCAGGTTATGTGGGCTTAATGTTTCCCACATTGTTTCAACATTCAGTGGCGCGCATCGCACGCTAAATATCGGAAATTCAAAAAATACATGCCAAATTCACTCACTACCTACCAATTATATTGGCACTCCAGCATACGGTTACCAGGCTATGGGGGCTTAATGTTTCCCACATTGTTTCAACATTCAGTGGTGCGCGTCGCACGCTAAATCTCGAAAATTCAAAAAATACATGCCTTGCGTCCTCTGCAACTCCCATGCAGCTAGGACACTCTGGCGAATCATACAACTTAAATCGGTACAAGTGTTGTCAATATGCACCACGTCTCGTTAGGAATTGAGTTAAATAGTGGTTAATTTCGCCGTGTTTGCTTCCAACCCATTTTTTAATATCAAGGATGAGAGAGTGAGTTCATCTCCCGGTTACAGTTTCGTCCCACCGCAGGTGCCACTGTCTCATGCTTTACTGTCTTTCCAACCTTTTTCGCCGTTCCAAGTCTGCTGTCGTTACGCCGACCGCCATACAATCTGCTTGTCTCCTAAACCAGAATTCATATTGGGATCATTCCAGCAACAACGTAAGTAGCTTCTTGCGAAGTTGTTCGGTGCACAGAGCACACTCTTAATGCGCACCTACGGTAAATTAAGCTTTATCTGTGGGCATTCCCAGAGGAATTTAATGAAACAGCCCAAACCGTTGAGGCATACATTAGAATACAAGTAACAACCTTAGCCAGCAATAATCTCCTGCCAGCTCTTGGACCGCCTATATTCGGCATGAACCCTGCTAAAGCCATGGTAGCTACTGCCTCTTCTTCACATACAAACTTAAAATGCTCTCCAAAGTGCAGTCACGGATCTATTATAACCCGCAAATACCTAATGCCTTTTTTTAGGTTATGATATTGTCCGCTACTCTGATTTTTAGAGAGCACCTATTCCTGTGCTCACTAATAAGAAGAGCCTCCTTATTTAATTCAGCCATAAATAGCCAGAGCTTTATTGTCGTAATCGCTTCGTTGGCGTAGTCTTCGACGCACTCAAGGCTCTTTGCCACCACCACAACTGCAATCCCGTCGGCAAAGCCTACCACAGTCACCCCTTTACGCATGGAAAGTTCCAGAATGCCGTTGTACATAATTATCCATTGCAGTGGGCCAAGAACTGCACCCTGTACAACTCAAGCTGTCACCCTATACTCCGTACGTCCGTCGCTGGTATCGTATTGAAGTATTCGACTTGAGGGGTAGTTCCTGATTATAGCTGCAACATAGTCCGAAATATCCATTCTTTGTAAAGCGACATGAATGTAGGACCAGTTTGCAGAATTGAAAGCGTTCTTGACGTCGAGCGTTACCACAGAACAGCATGTGCCTTTTTGAAGTGATTCCCTTGCTAAATTGGTGACCAATTCAATTGCATCCACAGTAGATCTCGCCCGACTTTTCCACAACCGATAACAGTCTGTTAAAGAGAATTCTCCCAAACACTTTTCCCAAGGTGTCGAGCAAGCCGATTGGGCGATATGAGCATGGCTCTCCGGCCATGATATTGGAAAGGTGCCTTCTGCCAAGCAAGTTTCGAAGACTTCCACGAACTTTCCAGGGGCAGCACGGATTGCAGCCTTCAACGCTTTCTTAGGGATCCCATCAGGCCGTGAAGCCTTGCCTTCCTCCAACCTTGAAGCAGCTTGGCCAAGTTCCTCGTCTGTTATAGCAGGAATGTTAACCATCTGCTCTGCCAAACCCTGCCCCACGGGTATCCGATCATGTCCAGGGAGCAGGACCGAGACAATATTTTGGAGCAGCTTTGGGCTTTTATTTGTGGCGTTTTTCACCCTATCTTCTTCATCGCCACCTTGGACACTATTCCCCACGGGTTCATGTCTGTGTCATCCCAGAGTTTTGTTAAACAATTTTGTTTGATTTTTTTTTTAATGGCGAACTTCAGTAATCGTCGAGCGTTTTTATAAGACTCTAATAGGACATCATGAGCGCTTCTTTGAGTTACCCGTTGGCACAGACGTCGCGCTTTTAGGCAATGGCGTCTGACTCCCGCAATTTCTTCAGACCACCAGTAGCTCTCATTTCTTTGACTTAATGCCTTCTTCTGTGGCATAAATGCGTCGCTGGTCATCATCAGCTGGTTTGTGATCTGTACTAACTTTCCGCAGAACCTTCGACTGGATCACTTTTTGAAGCATAACTTCGCTGACGAGAGCCTCGTCAAATCTATTTACAATTTACAGATCATCTAATTGGTCGGTGATTGGATCTTTGCCCGGTACACCTCTGTTTCTAACCGTGTAAAAAATTGCTTGGTGATCGATATGAGTATAGACCTCACTTGCGTGCAACTCCGTCAACGGGGCCAACGAATTGCTAACAAATGTGAGATCAATAATGGATCCCACATTTCCCCTCCTAAGGGTATACTACCCCTTGAGTTCATTTGAACAACATGCTGTTGTGAAAGCGCGTCAAGAAGTACTCACTCTCCCTAGCCTATTTGTCTCCCGGCTACCCCATTCTGTGGCCCACGCGTTGAAGTCCCCCGCAATTATCACAGTACCTTTCGTACTCGTGTCGTTCACCAATCCACCCAGAAATTGTTTGAATTCGATGTCATTCCATCGTGGTGGAGCGTACAGTTGTAAATGTGTATGCCGTTGAGCTTTGCTCTTATAACTCCTCTTAGGTCACCGGACATTCCTTGCAGGAAGGGGAAGTCTAAACTCCAAATTGCTCTCTCAAGTTCTTATAATGATCACACATTACTGCAACATCGATAGCTTTTTCATTCACCATTTGCAGCAGAAGATCCTGTGCTGCTTTGCAATGGTTGAGATTCAGTTGTAAGAACCTCATATGGCGATTTGCTTCAGCACTTCCCGATACAGAGGACACTTGATTCCTCTGGTTTGATGGTTCTAATTCTCCTTATCAGCTTCCTGACCAGGACTGTTATCGCAGGACGCCGCTTTGTGACGTTCTTTCCCACATTTAAAACACAATCTCGACCTATCATACTTGCTGCTGCAGTCTTTCGCAAAGTCTCCAAATGCTTATAGCATCTCTTAGGGATCAACAAGGGTCTTAAGCGACAGTTTGTTCAACCGACCTTCCCCCATCTAGAATTCTTTTGGCATCATTCGTTTGAATGTTTATGACTGCGATCTTGGATGACTGCCTTCTTGAAGGTTCATTTCCAGTCGTTCACAAAGCGCCGCACTATGTCCTCCTTTGTTATCACTTCAGCGAGATCGAGGATCTCTAGCCTCGTCTTTTGACGGAAAGTTTTAACGCCCGCTGGGTTTATTCCTAACAATTTGGTCATGATGGATATATCCTTCCACCAGGTTATTTCTACGTTTGTTTAATTGGAACAATAGATCCCCGTTTCGTGTGCGACAAATACAGGATACATAAGTGTGCGTAATTTCAATTTTTATGTTGCCATTTATGAGAAAAATTTGTAGGAGTTCGGCTCTCTTGGCTACGTCTAAGGACACCAACATATTTTTAAAAAGGTTGCGCATTATAAAATTTTCGTACTCATTTACGCTCGCTTACGTTTTGCATACATATGTAAAGGTTAACCAGGGGCAAAGGGCTGCTATATAGACCTAATCCGGTCCTGCGCTCAGACTAGTTTCAGGCTTAGTGTGGCTGAGGTGATTTATTCCATGTGGTGTTTCCTAAAATTGAGTTCTGTTATAAATGTATTAAACAGGTGCACTCATTTTACATCCTTCTTCATCCTTTCTTCCTCCTAGTGCAATTTCATCTCGAGAAAGGAATACATATTTCATTCTATAAGGATAACCAACAACTCTTATACAACGATCCGTGACTGAATAGCCCCCTAGCATTGAAAGGACCAAAGCCATCGGCACACAAGTACTTTCACTTCACCAAAGAAAAATAAAATAGAAAACGAGAATGGATTTCAGTTGACAATAAGTACATACAATTCTGGCACAGACAAACGGAAAAGGTAAAAGCAAAGCACGAAATTCGTGTGAATATAATACGCCACAAGGATTGAACGCTGTAATAGCAAGTAAATTGCAAGGACAAACACAATCACGGACGACAACCCGCGCGACGCGACGATGCGATGCTGAATTTGAAAAATGAATAGCATTTGTACTCGCGCGAGAATCATTCAAGATTGCATAACATTTACTTACGGTTGTTAACTGCCGGCGCTCGGTACCCTCCTCTTTGTTGAATCATGTTCTTTTGTCACACTCCTTCAATACCGTGTCGTGCTTCGTTCTTGCTCTAAATAATTCTTGTTATTAGAGCTAAATAATTGCAAGCGTACGTAACAATAGAAAATGCAGTAGAACCCTAGAACATTGTTTTTGTGTGTTGTGTTTGTCTTTGCACTCTTGCTGCGCAGTCTACGAAATGAATACCATATTTTCAGCGTATCCTTTACATTTAAAGCTTGCCTTTCGCATAACGTTGTCGGGCTGTGATGTAAGCATGTACGATATTACAAAACAGCTACTTGCCTATAATGGGTGTCACGAATGTGGTATAGGAGCATTACACAATGTCCTGAGTGTAATTTCACTTCGCTGCTAGGCTATAGAGCAGGAAATATGAGAGTCAATGGTTGCGGCATTAGGCGAAGTGCCGGAAAGAGTCATTTAACTTCCGTCCGCTTACGACTACGATGAGTTTTTTCTTCATAGGAGGCGGTACTACGTGGCAAGCTGACATCGGCGTAGTTTCAGTAGTTGGGGAAAAAAGGTGAATATAAATATGCGGTGGATCTCTATAGTTCCACATATGAATTCTTATCAAGTACAATCTTGACTCGATAATCCGGATCAATTATTGCAAGGGGGTAAGCCGGATGAACGAAACACCCGGATTCCCGCATTTATTTTTTTCCTGAGGAATAATAGTCGAAATACATAAAAAAGTGGAACAAAAGTCGATAAATGTAATTTTCCTTTGAAATTAGGCTGCATCATATCATTTGCCAAAATATCCCGTAAGTAGGTAATAGACCAAAACTGACATTACACACTGAAATTTCAAGTATTCGGATTATAGAGTCAATTTTGTTGCCGAAATCCGGACTATAGAATACATAGTGGAAACACAAAAGTTCTCTTTATGAGAACGGATAGCGGAACAAGGCTCGAGTTGTTTCAATAGCTATTCTAGTATTGTGGGTGATAGTTACTCAGTCGGGGGAGGGGTTTTAAAATAACAGGCGCATCCACCATTGGACTAAGGCCGCAGGATATGTGTGACATCTTATTTCCAAGATCTTATCTGCTTTTTGTTGAGGTAATGAGATCAGCATCACGCTCAGCAGTGTTATTTATCCCCATAAACAACGTTTAACATCTGAGTGAGATCATAGTCCGTCACAAGCTCGTGAGTTCGAAAAACACCATGATCCACGATGAGATTCGTACTCATGACCTTGTGCACCGAAGGTGCGCGCACTAACCGCTAGACCAGCCATCAGGGAGGGGTTTTAATGAAGTGAAATCGCCTGAACGGATTAGGCGATATAGCTGAAACCCGTCGAGCCGTCAAGAAATATTGTAAAAAAAAAACTACAGAAATGAGCGTATTCCTTTTTTCTCCTGGCAAATTTTTTTTAGATTAGGCTGGATAGTTGTGGAATTTACAGAAATCAGCTAATCCGACAAAATGAGGAGAAATCGAACTGCATAAATAATGATTTTTCTCTTGGCAATTTTGCAGATATTTCCGCTAATCCGCTGAAAGAACAAAATAAGGGACATATCTTAATAATTTTCCAGATGTGTCAAAAGCTATTCTGTTGTTACGGATATAAGCCGTTGTTAGGGGTTTCTGAAATTCGCTAATCCATTCCGGGAATAAAGGCAAACTGGACCGTGCATTCAATGTAATTGACTGAAATACGGCTATACGATATTGGCAAACGTAGGGGAAAACGAGACCGAGTTCTAATCGTGCGAATAGCACGATGAGTGTATACCCTATACCAATGTACAGACCTAGAAGGCACGCAAAACCCAAAATATTGAATTTCATATTTTTTGTGGGGGGGGGAGGGGTATATGGGTCGGACCTGACACATCTTTATTACCTTATCAAGGCATCCAACGGCTACCATTTGATACTAATTTGAAGTTTTTCGTGACATTCTATCAAAAGATATGGCTGAATATAACTTTGTAGGGGAAGTAGGGATAGGGGTAGTCGGACCTACTCCACTTTCCGTCAACTCAAAGTATATGTCAGAATGAGACATTGATCAAAATGTCAAGTCGATAGCGATATTCTACCGAAAGTTATGGCCGAATTAAAATATAAGGGTAGTTTGTATGGGAGGTAGGGGAACCCGTGCTCCGATTTGGTCCATTTCCAGTACCGTCCAAGATTTTAGCAAAACAAACATTTGATCAAAATTTCAAACCGCTAGCTTCATTATTTCGGGAGTTATCGTGCTAACAGACAGACACACAGACATTTGACCAACATTTTATACCGCTAGCTTCATTATTTCGGGAGTTATCGTGCTAACAGACAGACACACAGACAGACATGGCTTATTCGATTGAGGGACCGACCCTGAGCATTTAGATATACACTTTGCCATATCTCCGGTGGCTCCTTTGAGGTCTTACATAATATCTGCGTAACAAAAACAATCTACCCTATACCATCTTATGGGTACAGGCAGTGGCGGAACAACTTCACTCGGGGCACTCCCGCCAACTTCTTGAGTGGGCACTTCTTCTTCTCCCGGGTCCGCGTAAC